>JALIRH010000077.1:1414104-2121156 GCA_023055505.1 Callipepla californica brunnescens
ACAATAGGAATCTGTTGGAGAAGAATACATTGTCAGCTATCTGCTATTTCAAGATGAAAGCAAAACAAATGTAATTAAAGCAAGAAAAAGAATATAAGAAGCTAGGAGTTAACCACCAACTTCATTTTTCTAAAGAAAAAGTCATCAGTGCTTATGAAGTTATCAACAACAACTCATTGCTCATCAGATCAGGTTCTACGCTTCCTCTAGGTGCGTGTTGGAGAATGAGTGATAAAAAGCTGTACTTTTTCATTCAGATGTGTACTGCAATAGCATCATCATTTTAGATGAAAACTGAGTTGAGGCCCCCTGGAAGCAGGCACAAATACAGGTTCTGCTAAATGACACTGACCCTCCACACACCCCATGTACTTTGGGATGCATCCAAGTTATCCTCAAAAAGAGATCTCCCAAGCTAAGATTAATTCCAGTGTACTGTAAAACCCACCTGTCTGCTCACTGGACCAGTCCAACCAAGCACAGCCAGCTTTGTCTGCAGGCTTTCAGCAGCAGCTTACCGGTCTGAAAGAGGGGCAATGCTGCTTCCAACCTTATGCTACAGATACTCGTGTCAGGCTCCAAATTAATTCAGGTATAAAATAAAAAAAAAAAAAAAATGCATGATCTTAGAGGTCCCTTCCAACCCAAACCATTTTACGTGCCCCGCAAAGAGGTGTGCAAATGTGAACCATGCTTCCACACAAAGCTTTCAGAACAAGAGAACTTGGCAAAAATTAGTCACGTGCACCAGTAAAAGCAGTGCTGCTTGGTGAAAGTAAGGTGAATAAATAAATGCCTCATCCACCTCGCCAGGTTGATCCTGTTGGGTTGATCTACACACACTATTCTTGCCTCTCACAGCACTTTCAAAGTGCCATCCTTCAGCCACACAGCACAACCCAGCACGCCTGGAAATTACCACAGGAGGATTGCTCATACAATCATCACCCACTCCCCAGAACAAAGTGGATTTTAAGCAGGCTTATAATACATTAAATACTCCTATCCTTGCACAGCTTTGCTGGAACTGTAAAGGAGAAGAATACTGCTTCTAAAATTACATTCAATGTTTCAAAATCACGTTAAGGAAATAAATTGTTGAAATACGCAGTTCTTCATTTACAAAGGTAAACTGACAATCTGAGAATAAGAACGCACTGAGTACCACAATTTAGCATGAATAATTTATTATGACTACTCAAACTGTCAAAGAGGAGCTCTTCAGAAACTTTAAATCATTCTGATGAGAATTTCCACTAAAAAAATACATCTCAAACGCATTTTAAGAAGCCCTCAGCATTACACAGAGTAACCATTATTCAAAAAAAAACCCCTAAATCTACATCAGAATGGATTTAAATACCAAATTTTGGTCATTTTGAATGTCAAGACTGGGAAAGACCTGTGGATCTTGCCTGATCTGCTTATTACTTACACAGTTACTCAATATTTAGTGAGCAAAGCTCAGTAGCTCACAGCTGAATGAGGGCCGTGTCGGTGCATTAAGATAGCTCCAAGTCACAAACACAAGAGAGATTTACAGTGGTACAACTTGAGCCAAGATGTGGCACCTGTATGAGTGCCCAGACAGCAAAATCAAAAACAAAATGACTTTGCTCAGTCTGAAAAACCTATAGAATCAGGTAAGGCAGCCCATTGTGAAGGCAAAGGGGAAAAAAACAACACCTCAACCCTGAATGTAATGTAAGGCTATTTTGCTTCCCCAGGAAAGCATTGACACCATATTAGGATATATTCCAAATACATGACAGTACAAAAAAACATTTTACAAATTCTAACTTTCTAACTCCACTTCCTTCCCTTAGGAATAAGCTAATCAATTTCTAAAAGACACATTCCTTTCTCTCTAGCTCTCACCCCAAATTATGTCCTGATTTTTGATGCTGTTTTTGCTTATGATGTACAATTTGAAACAAACAAACAAACAAAAACACTACTGAAAAAACAGAATTGTCTATACTTTTCAGAAATGCTCTTAAGTATTGGCCATTGGTGACGATTGCACGCCTGAGTTAAAAAAAAATAAGCAACTCATTCGTTTTAAGGCTCATTCAGTCTTCATGCATTCTCCCTCCACAAAAAATTCAGAAATGTGAATTTACAGATTTACAGTTGTGACATAAAAATAGCACTAGACGCCAAATTGATTCATGGCTTTTCTATGAGATTGTTAATTCTGAAAGCTTAAAAATGTATCATGTCAAAATGAAAACGAACAGGCGTGAATGAACCAAAATTATACCCACATATTTAGGCCTGTTTCCCCCACATCATGAATTCACACATTAAGTCAAAGATGTTGGCTAGAAAGTGATACTCTCGTTTACAATTGAACAACTCAAGATAGCAGTTGGAGCAGCAGCATTTACAAGCCAGCTGCTGACATAAGGAACAGAAGGAAAACATAGAAATTACACAAAATGCTCCATATTCAATCTTGTTGAAAACATTTATTAGGTGAGCATAAGAAAATCTTAAAACTTCTAGTTCTTGCACTTGCCTTTTGACTGTCTTGTTCTAAGTCTTCTCACCAGGTAAGAACAGCTATGGTCATTTAGGATATTTAACCTTCCTTGAAAATAGAAATCTGTTACACCTCAGTAAGACCACTAATGCTGCTAATAATTTGATGCTTCGGACAGTCGATTAAGAACAAACAAGCCTTAGTCTTCATTAAATGCAGATCTGAATACAGAACGTAATTTCTGTATTTGGCAATAAAGTATGCAAGCCATGAGAGGAAAAAGGTGCTTCTTAAAATATTACTAAACCATGGAATATCTGCTGATTTTCCTCCATTATCAAGAACTTTGAGGTCATTCAAAAATTCATTAACTATAAAAGAAAGCTTTGCCAGAACAAAATGGGGAGCCAACCACAACTAGGTATCTCATACTGTTACAGCCTGATGCACGCTTCCCACACCAAAGCCAAGGAGCTCAACAGCAGTCAGCAAGACCTCTGCCCTGCAGCTTTTGCTGACATTTCCACTGTTCCCCAAGGATTTTCATGGCCCAAACTCTTAAATGGCAAGGGAACACCCAGAACAATCCAGACGTGGAGACAGTATTTGCCAGCGCTGGGCACACCAAGCAGCAGGCTTTCTTCTTTGGATGGCCTGACCATCTGATCCTAACTTTCCAGGAACAGTCTGGACTGGATACAAACCTGCATGTGCACCTGTTGTTCATCTGGACTTAGTGAGGCTCCAACAAGGAATACCTGTGCTTCACGATCAGCTTAGAGGTGCTAAGACATTGTCAAACCACACAGCACTTCAGGACTCAGCACAATGCAGCTAATGTGGAATAGAAAAGTCAAAACAAGTCCTCTTATTTTGCCAGGCTTTGTTCACAACATTGCACAAGGGTCAACACCAACAGGTATTACTTCATCTGGCAGCCTGGATTATATTTAATGTATGATTTTCCTTCCCACATGAAAAAAAAAAGCCAGAATAAACTCCGTCCTGTGTGCTCTAATTTAACAAAACATTATTATGTGCTTGGGCCTGCTCTAGATCAAATTGGTATTACTAGATAATCAACAAGTATTAATGAAGCAATAATGTCAAAGACATTTCTGTAGGACAGATGTATTGGATGATACTAACATGCTGAAGTACCTCCCTTCATCCTTCAACTCGTTAATTTGTGCTTTTTCAAAAACAGAAGACAAAGGCAAGAGAAGACTACAAAGAAGCATTTGTTAAGGAGTGGGATTCTCAACACAACTGTATTAAAGCACAGCAACTTTATTTCTAATAGGAAATCCTGTTTTACTAAACTGCTTTCTCGGCCTTAGCCAAAAGAGCTGAAGGCACTCAGGCTGGAACTGGCAGATGATTCATTCTGGAGATGAACAGCAGGACTCACTCTCTGTAAGACTCATTACTTCAATCCCAGCCCACACCAGTAGTCACCAAAAGCTTCATTAAAGAACAGTAGCCTGGAAGCCTGCATACAGTCAGCACGAAACACAGTTGGTACGCTTGAAGCCCGTGTCAGACCAGAAGCTATACAGGCATTTTCTTCATCTCCTGTCCTTGAAAAACAAAATACTTTGGGTATGGTGTAGAAATTTGCAGCAACATCAACAACATGCTTCAGCAATCAAGTTGATTCTTCCAGTGTTACATACAATAAAACTGTGAGTAAATTTGTCCAACAGCGGCAGAAAAACACAACCCATAATCATAGCCCGTGTGTCTTCACATACTTATTCCTTGCTTTGCAGGGAGATACTGAAGGGAATTTGTCTTAGGTGATTACACAGCCTCAGCATCCTCAGGAAGCAGGGCTGACAGAAGACCACTGCCAAAACAGAGGGAAGATTAAAAGGTATTGAAGTACTCTAAAACCCTCCCCTGCCAGTGAGGCTCATTGCTCTTAACTGTGCTTGCACAAATGCCAAATAGTCCCAAAGAGATTTGCAGAGACTTTTCAGAGACTACATGATTTAGTAATGATTAAACTCTATATGCTGAGAAGAAACACTCAGCACACTGAAACTAAAGCTAGAATCTTCAAAGCATACTAAAATACCATCACTAACAGCAGCATATTCAATCTTTGCAACACTGCAATGACATAACTGGACATGGCGTGTAGGTATAACACAAAGCATGTGAACACAACCAAAAATGAAGGAAAAAACAGCCTGGTGCTGTTGCACGTAGAAAAGATCACACAGGCACAGAGCCAGGAAAGCAGATGCTGCTAGCTGCACCGCATCCTGTGCTGCGCCTATTTCAGTTAAAATACCTACTGTCAGCTTAAGCAAGTTGAGGCATTTTTTTTCCCCCACAAATCTTGAAGTCAATGAGTAGTAGAGCTCTGATCCAACTGCTGAGCTGCTGCTCTGGATCCAACCTCCATTACCTTCAGTCACACACAGCAGTGGGGAAGATGCAACCTACCACTTTGATAAAGACAGCTGAACATCTGAGGACATTTCAATCCTAGAGCTGGCTTCCCAGGAGATCCATTAATTTAATCCATATTGTGGCTTACAGATGAGGTGTATCGTTTCCATTACCTACAACGCCAACTCAGGTTTCTGCTTCCTATTCGACTTATTTAACGGGGAATTAATGGTTCATAGGAATTCACAGTGAGACAGATACATTAAACCTTTGCAGGCACATGAAAAGCTTTGAGAAAAAAAACAAAAAAAACCACACCTCGTCCCACAATAGCCTATTCAACAGTTTCTCTCGAAGGGAAGACATTTTCAATATTTAATAAACGTTGACTTCAACGTTAAAAAGCCAAGAAACAATGCCCAACTACCAATAAGAGGGAGGCAAAATTCTTACTGCTCCTTATCTTTTGTTTATGCTTCAGATGAGTGTGATCAACCTCTACCTTTTAATTTGTTTCGCACTATTCTTCACACCACATTCTTCAAATAAAAAGCTCAATTGCTGCTGGTATGTAAGAAGAAGAGTCATACAAGCACCAGCATCACCTAGGTGTAAAACAAGGGCATTTGCCATTCAAGAGTGTTTGACACCTTCCCAGAACACTGGCACATGCTGTAATTTCATGAGCATCAAATCCCACAGCTGAGTAGTCGTGCCATGCCAGAGGTATCCGTGACTAATGCTCACACCAAAGAACAACCACCAACAAGGAACTTTCCTAAAGCTGCATGGGAAACCCAAAAGACAACAACATTAACACTCTAATCAAACTTCAGAAGCTTTCAAGTCTTACCTTACCACACTAAAAACCTGAACAATTGGAGATTGGAAAGATCTTAGAATAAGAACAACGCTGGTAACAAGAAGCTGACACGGGAGCAACAGAGTAGTTAACTCACTCATGTATAAGTGGTATAACAACTGTGGTCTAAGTACTTGTTAAAACAAGATGCATTCTCACAAGAGCAACCCAAGGTGAAAGACTCAGGTCATTAAGGCGTGTAATTGCCAGTAAGAAGCAGCACCTCTCAGAACACTGGATCCCTTAGCCCTTCCCACCAACATCCCTCACTGCCATAAGTTTTCACAGACCAGTTCTCAGAGCAGAGTGCACAGTTCCTAGCTGCCAGGTCAGACACAAGCACTCTGCTCCCCTGTGGGAGCCTCTGTGCCCTGACCAGAGGCTGAAGCTGCATCACAAAAACAAAGGGCACTCACCGTTCCGACTCTCTTCATCAATGGGAACTATTGTAGCTGGAGGACCTGTTCTGGCCAACTTGCAATCTATAAAGACAAAAAGAAAAGTTACTTCTGATTCCAGAGAAAGGACCTTGGTTTTTCTTTTTCTTTTTGGTCTGTTTTATGGTTTTGCTTATACAGCATACTAAAGAGAAGCATCTCTGAAGTATGACAAACGTATAGGCTACATCAGTTTACAGCTCATTTACACTCAGAGGATCAAAAGCCGAGCTCTCAATTTATCTTCTCCTCAACTAAACTCTATAAAGCAAAGGAGAATTCCATGACCAAGAACTTATAATCTCAGATGCTGATCCACTTTTAAAAACTATTATGAACTTAACACAGCTCGCAGCATCCTCTCTTAGGTGAGCTTGCCTTCCCATGTCACTACTACACACACCAATTCCTTGTCACATACCACCACACTACAGCACGATGGCTGCACTACGAACATCTCCACATCTTGCAGGGACTACACTGAAGCAGAGTCCTTCAGGAGAGATATAATATGATGGTATTTTATCCCACAGAAAAAAAGAAAACAAGGGAATGATTAAAAGGTATAAATCATAATTAAAGCTTCACAACAGAAACAAACAATTTGAATTTAAATGCAACAAAAGGATTTGATTAAAGGGGGTGAAAAGAGTTTTAATAATGTTTGAAGGAAAAACAAAGATTAAAGACAGACAAGCAATGTTCAGGAAGTTTCATCTTGACATCTTACCCTCATATTGCCAGTCTGGAGTCAAAAGTTTAGAGGCATCAATGGAAGCAGAGCAGAATAACGAAAGAAAATAAGTAAGATATTGTTGCTTTACAGAAATGATAGCTTCAAAGATAAAAGCAGTACATGCAGAGCTAGCAAACACATAGGTGTAGTCCTAAAATATATATAAAAGCAGGTGTACTACTTGCAACGACTACTTGGGGAACAATTTCATTTTCTGTATTAAAGAGAAGAAAAAAAACTACCTCTCCAAACCACACAGAGGAAAAGAAAAGTTAATTAAGAAGCACTTTTCACAGTGCTACTAACGCAGCACGCTATGAGAAAAGATTTCTCCTTCCCCTTCCGACACAGAACCATACGCAGAGCTCATATGGAGCAGGCGGCACTGGATGTTGTACATTCAGGTCAGATATTAGAATTTCTTCTCTGAAAGAGTGGTCAGGCACGGGAATGGGCTGCCCAGGGGGGTGGTGGAGTCACCATCCCTGGAGGCATTCAAGAAATGTGTAGATGTTGTACTGAGGGATGTGGGTTAGTGGTGGCAGGAGGACCAGACGACCTTGGAGATCTTATACCACCATAGTGATTATGACTCTACAGCTACAACTGGCACTAAACTAAAGGGATTCAACTTCTGTATGGTTTCTACCCAAGCACTGGAGCTTCACTGTATCTTTTGAGAGGTTTAAACACTTGAAGCAAAATCCCAATATAAATCATCAGTAAATTCAACGCAACAGCGAGAAGAGATAAAATACAATTTCCCAGCCCACGTTCATTGACTTCAACAGAATTGTGTAGCAGCTAATTCCAGGCTGTAATCACCCCAACACTGACCACATTTACAAAGGAAGATGAAAGCAAAGCATTTATGCAGAATTCTGTTCATATGAGACCTCCAAAGGAGATCTCTGTGGCGTGATGATTTTCTCAGCGATAGCTTCGCTACTGAGCTGGTGAGTACAGCTGAACAGCATGGGTGCCAGATTCACCAGCATGAGTCTTGGAGGTTGCTCGTATTCATGAATAGCTTGAGTGCCATCTTAATTATTGCTAATAATATCATTTATCTATTTACTTATTTATTCTTAAAAGCTGTGTGGACAAACCTTTCACTGAAGATAAAATGCAGAAAGCTGGTGTGGGCACACCAGTAATTTCATGTACCTGCTTCATCTGCTATCCTAAGAAGTCCATGCAAGTCTGTTCGGTGCACAGCTCTTTATATTCTCATATACTCCAGTTGAATACAGAAACATTGAGTACCTTTTGCTCACAGTACTTTTTGTTATTACTTTTAGGCATTAAAGTAAACAGACCACTTGAAAAATTACACCTTCCATTCTACTCCTGTTTTCATTGCTGGGAGCAATCTCTGGAAAGATAAACATTATTTGCTTATCTACCCAAAACACAGATTTTTTATTTATTTATTTTTTTTTTCATTCCCTTACTCTATTCACCAAATGCTATAAAAATAACAGGATCATAACTAATATGGCCCTAACCTTTCCCACAGACATTTCTTACAATTTTCGAGCTGTTTACAAGCTGGCTAACTGAACAACCCTTCAACGTGCTCTTTGTTGGTGAAATGAATCTCAGAGTTTAACTACAGAGCACTACCCGTGCACACACACACAAGAAAAAAAACAAAGCAACACCCTACTGTGAGCACAAAGGAGAAATGTCTGTCTACAAATATAAAAGCAGATTTCCAGCCTGAACTTTTTTTTTCCTTTCAGACTGGAAGAGAAAACAGATCCTTCTATTTGACTATGGTTCTCCATATAAGTCTGTTAGAGATTTTCAACGCTTCCAGTTCCGTGCTGCAGATGATCATACCAGATCATACTAGATACCTAGCCAACAGCTCTTCTTTTCAATAAGACCTCTGCAGTTCCTAAGAAGGGATTATTTACTTCCATCACGTGGTTCCTTCGACAAGAGGTCTCTTGGCCCCATGGAACTCCTGGGCACAACGGACTGCTCACGGAAGTCGTATCATGCTTAACTGAACTCACTTGAAGAAAGGCCACATATAAATGAGCTTCCCTCACTACAGCTGTCACAATATAATCCTATTTTATGTTTGAGCAGCAGCACTGGTGAACGTACTCATGATACAGCAAGGCCCCCTCAACCCAAGCACCTCCCAGAAAAGGCTGCAGTCATCAGGTAAATGAAGCAACAGGCTACAAAGGATTTCCTAAGAGCCTGCAATTTTGTTCCTGTCATTAACTTCAGTTTCCTCCAGCTAGTGCTTTTGCTTTGCAATTACTTGATCAAAGCCAAGGCAGACAAAGTGCCTGTCTCCTTGTGACTCCAGTGAAAACCTATTAAATAAACTCTTCATGGAACAGTTACATGGCTTAGACTCACTTGCTTTCTGACAGCTAATTTTCATTATTTTAATTTCTAATTATTTTTAATGAGATAGCTCAGAAGAAACCCTCAATCACTGCTCTAGGTAAGATGCTCAGCCAAGGTCACACGGTGTGAGCCGACAACCTGAACAATGCTGTATTTTGGCACCGTAGCATTGCCTCATCATCACTTCATTCTTCCCAGCCTCACTCTTTCAATGCCACTTCCCATCCACTATGTAGAGTACCTGGAACATTTCTCTCCATGCACTTTGCAACCAAAGTAAGCCAGTTCTGCCATGGATAAGCTGCCCTCTCGCTGCTACCACTCACGGCCCCTCTGCACCATATCTATGACACTTCATAGATCTCTAAATTCAAGCTAAATACAACACTTGAATTAACTGGGAGAAGTGTCTGCAGTTGACTGTTGTGATCATTAAAACCTGACTGCAAGGCAGGCAATCACATTAGCTGTTTAAAAGTTCAATAATGAAAATGGCTTGCCCCATACGGCCTTAAAATTTTAAGTGACTGTAATCCAAATCTGGGCTCCCACACAGTTTACAAGAAGGGTTGGGTGCTCCCAGTAAGCCAGCGATCTTTAGAACTTGATTAATGTAGTTCTGCCCTCAGGACAAAGCCAGAAAAAGCCACCCTGACACCAAGGGCCCAGCAGGAAAACAAGCAACCCAACTTAACCTTCCCATGGCCACTACACAGTGCAATAACTACCAGCTCCTCCTGAGTGCTCCTGAAATTAAAACTGGAAAGAAAAAAAAAAAAAACAACAACAACAACAAAAACAAACTACAATTTGCTAATCATCAGCTTTTCCTCCAGCTGTTTCAAAAATACCCAATTAGTATTCTAGGTTATTTAACATTTTATTCTGCATTTAATTTTGCTTTCAGATATTCAAATGTAATTAAACAGGTTCGATTTATTTATTTTAAAGCAAACGTTTGTGGGCTTGTAGGACAACAGGCAGCCCCAAAAGACTGACTCAGTTCTAACAGATACGCAGCTGGATCTGAAGGACTTCAATAAGATTCCACCCCCTGCTTGAGGAAGAAAATTACTTCATTTGGTGGCAGAAGAAAAGGTAGATTTTCATTCCTTAATTGGTCACTGGAACAAAAATCAGATTCTAAATGCCACTGGTGGTTGAAGGTGGCTCTTCTTCTCAGCACCTATCCATTGCTTACCTAGGGTTTCTGCTGCAGACAGGAAATCACAGCACACAATTACTGTGTTTAGGCTACAGTCACTTCTGTTGCGCTAATGAGGTTTGGAACATAACACTGAACAGTTAGTCAGTATTAGCATCCACATGGAAAATACTTTGAAAGGTGACGTGTATCACGCAGCAGCTTTCCTACAAAGCTACGAACTCCAGGTTGGGCAGCGTGCGGATTGAGAGCGGGCTTGTGGAGAAGGATTTCAAGGTCCTGATGGATGAAGAGCGGGATGTGAGCCAGCAGTGTGCTCCTGCAGTCTGGAAGGCCAACAACATCCTGGGGCTGCATCGACAGAGGGTTGGAAGCAGGGAGAGAGAATGGAGTGTCCCCCTCTGCTCTGCCCATGTGAGACCCCATCTAGAGCACTGCATCCAGGTCTGGGGCTCCCATCACGAAAATAAACCTCAAGCCCATGGGTTTTAAAGACAGACATTCCCAGCAAAGCTCTTGGGAGTCTGCAGAGAAATGAACGAGCTTCCATTCAAGCAGTCTGTGGCGCTGGCTGAGGTTACAGTACCTCACAACATACAATTCCTGGAACATGTAATTCTGCTTTCAGATGCGCTTCATTCTCAGAAACGCCCGAATAGCTCATTAGACAAACAACCCTTTGCAAACCCTCGTACTTACACCTCCACGTTCATACTTCCACTGCTCATTCAGCAGAGGACACTCACTGGGAAAAAAGCCGTGAGAGTGTCTCTCTCAAACACCTCGACTTATAGAAGACTGATCTTAATAAAGAGCTACACAGAGCCATACATTTAAGCAATCCGCGTAACTAAGCAACTCAAATACAGGGGAAAATGTCCTGGCTTGTTTCCTGTGTTGCTGAATTCAGAACTACAGCTGTGCCATTTAGGATAAGCTTGGCATAACCTTTACATTAGCAGGCTTGTGCTGCAATTGCGCTGCATTGAAAATAGCATAAGAAGGGCTTTCACAGACTATTCTGAGTTCTTCCTGAAAGACATCTCTAATTGTCAAAGCTGGGAAGGAACAACAGCAAACTTGAGTTTGATTCCAGCATGTTTAAAACTCTTCTTAGAGCTACGCTGAGTTTCTGTGCTTTGATTCAGACTGAAAATTAACAGCTCAGTTAAGCACTATTCTTTGGTTCATCTCTTGGACCCAACGACTCCACTCCAAGTTAATCTAGCTGTTTACATCTGAATGCATCTCCCCTTTGTGTTTGGTTTCTAACAGAAGAAAAGGCAATGCTGATAGATAATAAAGCACGAAAAGGACAAAAGCTGAGTAAGAGTACTATTCTAAGTTCTGTTTGTATAGCCTCAGCCAACACGCTTCCATCCAGAATACGCAACCCTAACAGCTGACATTTTCTGATGCTTTATTTCACCATTTTTCAAACATCTTCATAGGAATATAACATCTATAAAGGGTCTGCTACGTTGAAATTGCCCTGCAAGTGCTGTGTGTTTCTATGAATTGCCATGTATTTTATTCTTACCGCTATAGAAAAACTCAGTACCATCTATCTTTGGAGCAATATTCCTTTAGACCGCAGCAACTTCAATTTCACAAGCAGTTCTGGACTTGACAGAGCCTTTTAAAAGTCATACTTCTGCCTCAAAACACCATAAAACACAAAAAGATGATATGGTGCGAAGAAGCACCTCCAAGTGCTATTAACCAGAAGTAATTTTAAGACCATGCAAATAAGCTGCATGCCTTGAGAACAGCTGTAATATCTTTAAATGCAGTAACATTTTAGAAGCTGACTACAGCTGCTTTTAACCACAGTTACGCACCCAGCACTGAAGTTTCAATATTTCTGAAATCCCTATTACATGTCTGATGTGTTTACGACAAAAAAACAAACATACAGAAAGGATGAAAAAAATACTGTGCATTTGGATTAAAATCAATTCAGATATTACAAGTGGATTTTGAAGTTGCAGCAGTTTTAACTGCTGTACAAAAGCAGATTCCAAGCTACTCCTGCAAGCAACTCAGAAAGAACAGCTGGCAATGTTTTCTGTTCTTGGAACTTATTTCCATGCAAACAACATAAGATTAGCACTTATTGACTGAAATACAGGAGAGAGGACAGTTGAGCTATGCCTCTAAATGAGCTAACAACATTCATCCTTCCCATTTCCCTAAATGACTTTTAGACTTCAGGCTCAGTACCAAGGCCGCAGCTACTAAAATCATGTTTAGTTATCAGGGCTCTCATCTCTCCCTGAGTGGTGTCTCCACCTTTCAGAGCAGCATTCTTTTCATACACAGCAGACTCAGACATCTAACGTTGGTGTCTTCCAGAGCCCTTACTGGGATTAGCTAGGAAAAAGGAAGTGTTAACAGAAAACCTCAAAGGGAACATTCAAAAACAAACACCACATAGTCTTACAATAGGCACAGAAATACTTACTTTCTTAGATTGTAAAATAGATGTAAAATTGAGTATTGCCATCTGCAAATAGCGTTGAGCCATATTCTTACAAGACTATGGTTTCAGCAAAAATGTAATGTACTGGTGGACAATCTGAGGGCACGTTGAAAATACAGATCCAGATGTGCCTTAACAGAATGACTCAGTTACCAGGGAACAGTGTCTTGAAGATGCTTTGGTCTTGAAACCAGAAAACTGTAGATAATTCAAGCAAAAGATCTCGTATCTAATGCAAGCAACAGAGAAAACCATCCAGCCAGAAGTGTGGAGGCTTTTTTAAGCCTATTTCAAAGCAGAGGTGTAGTAGCAGAACGAAGGAAACAGTATATGATCAATCGTTTGCCTACAATTGAGCTTCTGTGACTTCATGAAGTTCCTTTTGTGAGGACAACACTGAGATGTGACTGATGGCCACAGCCATCTTCACCTTCCTCATCTATGAAAACTGCCAAGCAATGAGACTTCACAGAAAACATTGTCCTTTGAAGTATTTGCTTAATAAACAATGGTCCGATTGATTCAGTTAATTCAAGTCTGAGTCTAAACAGCCTGAACTTTAGGTAATTATAGACACTTGAGCATGACATAGCTACGAAATACTTTTCATTAGATCCACACTTCTGATACCTACTCTGTTGAGCAAGAAATGATGAAATTCCATTTTATAACTCAAATTCTTCCCATATACAATGGCAATCATATCCTCTCTTACAAAAACTGTACTTCATCTTTTTGGTCCTGAAGTTTATTAGATTTTCAGTTAAGTTGACAATACACTTCCCAGCTCTGAGCACCAGCAGACTTCTTCCCAAAATCTATACACTTACAGTAGTAAGATTTTTTTTTTTTTTAATAATACCAGTGAAAATAAAGCCAAGGCATGGTTTATCAGCTGTCAGAAACCTTTATCATCAAACAACAGTTAACACATAAGAAAGCAAAGTAACTATATTTCTGCTATACTGGAGAAGACACTTCATACCACTTGCGATATGACTCCGAGCCCTAAAAGTATTTCCTTTTGAATTTGTACCTACTAAGAAAATATTTTTAAAAGAAACATCTTATAGGACATACCAGTTACCTTCAAAATCTCCATCTTCCACTACCTTCTGGGATAAGTGAAGACAATGGAAGAAATATCTTTAGCTGAGACAAAGTTTTTCTTCCCACGATGCCAAAGATTACCACAGAGATGGCACAATAACAGTTAACAAATCAACTACTACAAGTGCTATCGAGTATTTAAACTAAAATGCAGAAATTCAACTTTGTGATACAAAGACTGTTAAAAATGGAGAGGAAAACGTCAAACAAGATGATATTTTATGGCAGAAATTCAGACTGATCTGATATTCTTGCAAGGTCTTCTCAGTGTTTCAGCTCTTGTGAAAAACTAGAGGTGCTAAAAGAGTATCAGCTTCATCCTGCTAGCAATTCCTTTTCCCCTCCAAATTAATGCATACACCCAGGCAGATTTCAAAATGGCATATAACCAATAAGGACAAGTATCAGTAGGACTACTTGTTAAGTCAGTCCCATCTACATGAGTATTCAGACAAATTTTATATCACCAAGGAAGGGAAAACAAGAGGTTTTTTCTTCAACTACAAAACCATAACAACTTGAAAACACAGAATACATGGAGGTCATCAGCAGGAGAAAATGTCTCCAAGCTGGACTTGGTTTCAACTCTATAAGTGGGAATATGAAAAGATAAGAGGCTTTCAAATTCTTCCCATGAGGTTTCCACCTAAGAGACAGCACTTAAAATAATCCAGCAGATATAACAGCAATTGCACAGATGTTTCTGTGGGCTTCAAATGCTTTCTTAGTGTCCATTAGTGTGCAAGACAACTGCTCTCCCCCACTCTCTTCCATTTCAACCTACTTTTGATGTTATCTAGCAACCAGATGCTGATCAAGTACTGTGACTGATACAAGTGCATTCAGCTTCTACTCCATACCCAGGCTGTCTGTAATGGAGATATTAATTTGTATGAGGTAGACACACAACTGAAAATAAATCCTAAGCCATTGGTCGTACTGAAAGAATAAGCAGTTAAGGCATTTTTCCCATACTTCTAATACCTGCTTGCTCAAAGACTGTAGCCACTGGACACAGCTGTGCATTTCATTACCAAGTATGACTTTAATGTTAACTAGAAAATTGCTTATCTGGCAGAGGGTATGAATGCGCTTCACTGTAAGTCTGTCTCTGTATAATTAAGAAAACAGTCACTCATCTGAAATGATTTACTCTATCTTTCCTTAGCAATGCGCTCTTAACTATTTGAATTATCAGGTGACAACAGGTTCAGAGATTCTATGGAACTGGGAAGGGACCATGACTATCAGCACTTCTCTTCATGGGCGCTTTGAGTACTGAGCAATTCAAAGACACTAAAAATAGTGCAGACTTCCTCTCTCTTACTACCCAGGATATTATAAACCAAGCAGTTCCCATCACCTGTTAATCACTACCTCTTTAGCAGACTAGAAGGCCCAAGGCATGAAAACAAAGCAAAACTGCTAAGCCCCTGGAGCTCTGAAATCACTAGCCTGCGCTGCTATACTCATTGGTGCTATTAACTAAAGAGATAAAAAAACTGTAAATATGAGGAGCTATTGCCTTGAGCAGCATCCCAGGGACAAGCTTCCGTGTCTTCCTGATTAGGCTCACTCAGTGATGTCGCCTTAGTTGCTCATGTGCTCAAACTCATTAAAGGAAAAATAATATTGCTTTCCTCTGCAGGTTGTGCACTCGAGATTCAAAAAATGTACGCTATGGGTACACCTTTGAGATGCTGCCCGAAAGAATGGAAGAGCAACTACAGCTGATCAGAAGAGAGGCAGGCTATCTCCTGGGGCTGCAGGATTCTCAGTCTCACTGCAATCTCAGTGCCAGTATTGCTTATTTTCTTCTAAACCCTTGGTCAATTTTCACCTGAAAAAAAATATCACTCAGCCTCCTCCCCCAAGGGAAACAAAATTTTGTAGTTAACAAAACAGTTCAATTTAATAGCACCAGGAAGCGGTCCAGAAAGAGGCTTTACTCATCCAAAAATGACTCCACAGCTCTTTTGAGCAAAATTCCCTCTAATATGCCAAAGCCACATTGCACATATAGAAGCAACCTTTGCAGAAGATACCATACTGTTACTCTGACAAGCAAAACACAGCCACTTGTAATAGGAAACACAAAAACAACTACTGATGCTAAACCTATCTGGGCCAAATGAAAACTACTTCTTCCCAAAACATATCACTATGCTTAAACAGAAATTACATGTGCATAATTTAATTGGAAACAAACAAACAAACAAACAAACAAAAAAAAAACAAAACCAACAACAAATTTCTCAAGGGCAAGCATTATTTGTGAACTTCAGGTAAGAAACAGACGTGGCATTTTAGAGAATTTAGAGATGAAAATGTAAATAAAATCTCTGTCCTCAATAAGGAAACTGAAGGCTGTATAACAGCTCACCCCTTAAGTGATTAATATCTGCTACTGAACAAACTATAAGGCAGTGAAAGCTTGCTACAATTACATCTGTTGCCAATATCAGTTTGTTCAGGTAAAAATGATATACATATGCGTCTTTTTCTCTCAAAAGCACCCGGAAAACAGTAAAGGTCACAAGAACAGATGGCTCACAAGATGTACCTAGAGATCGAACTTGAAAATCATCTCCTTTCACACACAAAACAATCCTCATCAAACAGATTTAGTGGGACTAGGTCACAACACAGCTTTGCAGTACTTCCAATAAAAGTCACTTTTTCCTCCCCACATAAAAACTCCTGTGCTGTTTTCAAACAAGAAGAAAAAAAAAGACTCAAATATTTAAATGTTTCTCAGAAGCAAAGCATCATAAATAACCCTTCAGGCTTCCTCTCAGAGGAATTCTTCATCTGCACTGATAAATACTACTTCTGTTTTGTATTTAGTACAAAATGCACAATCACAGAACTGCATCAATTAGAAGGGACGTCTGGAGGCTACCTAGTAAAGAATTTTCTCCTCATTTTCAGGTGGAACTTCTTCGTGTTCCAGTTTGTGCCCACTGCCCCTCATCCTGTCACTGGGTATCACCTGGCTCTATCTTCTTTCCTGCCCTTTAGATATTGATAAAAGCATTGATGAGATCTCCCTCTCAGTCTTTTCCTCTCGAGGCTGAACAACTTCAGGTCTCTCAGCCTCTCCTGATAAGTGAGATGCTCCAGTCCACCCCCATCAGCTTTATTTAGGGCCACAGAGATTTCTCAAGAAGGTCTCAGTCCTTCTTGTACTAGAGAGTCCAGAACAAGACGCAGTAGTCCAGGTGTGGTCTCACCAGGGTAGAATAGAGGGGGAGAACCACCTCCCTTGATCTACTGGCCCACCCCAGCATACCACTGGTAGTCTTGGCCACAAGGGCACACTGCTGGCCCATGGACAAACTGCCATCCACCAGCACGCTCCACACTCAGGTCCTTCTCTGCAGAGCTTCTCCACCCCTAACTTATATTGATGCATACAGTTAGTGTTTCCCAGGTGCAGGACTCTGCACTTGCACTTCATGAACCTCATCAGGTTCTTCTCTGCCCAGATCTTGCTGAACAGCTATGCTGCCATACAAATTTGTACCATCAGCCAACTTGGTCCATAGCAAGTTCTCCCTCATACACTCGATCCCATCATCTACATCACTGTTGAAGACACTGAAGAGCATCAGTACCAAGATAGACCCCTGGGAGACACCATTCATCACTGGCCTCCAGTGAGACTTTGAGCTGTACAACACTATTCTCCAGCTGCAATTACCCAAACAATTCTTTATTCACTGAAGACTCCACCATTCAGTTCTATCTCTATCCAATTTAGAGATAAGGACGTGGCAGGGGACCATGGGAAAGGTCTTGCACAAGTCCAAGTAGACAGCATCAGTTGCACTTCCCTTGTCCACCAATGCTGTCATTCCATCAGAGAAAGCCACCACACTGGTCAAATATGATCTGTCCTTGGTGAAGCTGTGCCAGCTGTCTCAGATCACCTCCTCATTCACATACACCTTAACATCTCTTCCAGGAGGACCTGCTCCATGATCATCCCAGAAACAGATGTGAGGCTCACCAGCCTGCAGCTCCCCATGTCTTCCTTTCTCTCTTCCTTACAAATTTTTCCAGCCACCATGGACTTCACTTGACAGCCATGACTTCTCAAAGATGATGGAGAGCAGTTGGCAACTAATCAGCCAGCTCCTTTGGAACGCCAGGACGTGTGTCCACCCAACACCTGGACCAGGGAGTTATCCACAGTGGACCCCAGGAGTCTCCTGGATTGCTTTCAGCTCACTGTGTTGTTTTCCCAGCAGATATCCAGGAAACCTTTATTCTTAGTAAGAACAAGGTCCAGCAGCACACCTCTCCTCATTGGCTCCTGTATTGACTGTGTCAGAAAACTATCTTCAACTCTCTGTGGGAATTTCCTGGAATGTGCTTCCCTGGCAGCATTGCTTCTTCAGCAAATATCAGGATGGTTGAAGTCCTCCATAAGAAGTAGGCTACTGAATACTTCATAAGAACTTCAATTTTTTATAAATGTAGTAAAGAAGAGTATCCAAATTCTTTTTCTCCCGATGAATTTTGCAGTGTAGAATAGAAAGGAAAATTAGTAAGAAACAATAACAACAAAAAAAAGTACCAAAGAAAGGGAAAAAGAGCTGAAACTAGATATCTGAAAATCTGCATGTGGAACAAACCTGTTTAAATATTCTGGCTCAAAAATCCACTTTGCATCTTTGAATGGAATCCTGAAAAATAACTTGGGACTCATTTCCGCACCATTTAAAGCTTTCCATGCCTCAAGTGCATTCAGTGCTTTAATAAATAATCATCCTCTGGTGTAGTATATATTAAAAAACAAAAAAACAAAAAAACAAAAAAAACCTCAGTAAAACACTTGCTTTTTTCCTCTTTTAAATAACCAAAACTGCCTCCTTCAGTTTTCCCATGAAGGTTCCTTTTGCCATACACAAAACATTTCTGATCTTTCAACAGCGATTCCCCAGAAAAGCAGAGAGAGGCTATTTGCCTGGGGGAAACCCAGTGACCACGTCCACACATACAGGCTGAAGTTCTCAAGTTGAAAGTTTCTCCTTGCAATAACACACTGCTCAATCAGCTGCCTATGCCGCATAATGAAACAGCTATCCCTGTTACTGGTGCAGTTAGAAGTGCTATTCCTGATGAACTGCTTCACTACTGACCCATATCACAGATTTTAATTCATATTTCTTCAAAGCTAGTGCAGTGTATTAGGCAAGAAACAAACGCAGAACCACCGAGTTGGAAGGGAACAGACCTTTTCCAGCCTTCAGTCCAGCATAGCACAAAGCAGGTAAAGTGTTTGACCAGATGTACTGGTACTGGAGGGGATCCTCAATGTCAACAACCACTTCCAAAAAAGCAAAGCTGCAAATCCTCTCCCTTCTCTGAAACTCACAGGGAATGCTACTGATATAGCAGCTTTCATTTCAGAGGAAAGCAGAACAACTGCATGTGATCTCTGCTCCCCAAGCAATTTGGATAATAAACACATTAGTCACTGTCGATTACACTTTTTAATTAGAATGGGCACATCTCAAAGAAGCAAACCAAGCAACGCAAGTCTGATTATCTCTGCGTAATAGCTGCTCTAGATCAACTACTGGATTTCTAAAAATGCCAGGTTTGTGGCTTATTTAACTTCCATTTTTAAGTAGTTTCTTAAGTAGTTTCATCAAGACATGTAATGATAAGCAATCAAATGGTCTCACTCATTGTGAAGTTAGCCACAAACATTTTTCCATCCCATCACAAGTACTGTGTCCCAACAGAGACAGGCCAGTGCATGCACCCTCACACTGGGTGCTGGAAGCACCTCAAAGCAAGATCCATAGTGTGTAACACATAACTTCTGCTCTCGAGGACACAGGTATCACTATGAGTTGGCTCTGGTTTGACTTCATCATTCTCTAATTTTCATGAAGTTACTATCAAGCAGAATTCCCCATGCCTTGCTTAAAGCAGATCCATCCCATCAAAAAAGGAATCAATTGAGACAGGGAGGTCGTTGCATGCATAGTTAATTTGTCAGCAAGTGACAGTCATAATAAGCATTCAGAAAGTAATTCTTACTGTTGGGCAAGAAGGAAGGAAAATGAGATGGGAGGCTGAAAAGTGACGCCTGTTAACAAAAGGAGCACAGTGTGCTTAGCCAGCAGTACAGCTGAATGGTTGGGCTGGAACACTTAAAGATAAATGAGCTTCATGCACAAAAAAGGGGTTTTAGAGAGGACTGAGCAGATGAGAACACACACCAGAGCATCTAACGTGCAGAAGGGGGACTGTGGCAGCTAAATGAAGCCTAGAGAGAAAGATGCTAGCAGAACTATATCTAAGTTTGCGCAGTAAGATGATTGCTTAAACATCTTTAGAACAGAGATGCAAAAAATTCCATTAATGCACACTTGGCATTTTAATGTATATGTTTGCAAAGAGATTTGGATTATTCATGACTGAAGAGCTTTACTATTGAATAAACACACTAAGAGCATTTACAATATAATCTGTACCCAACAACACACAAGTTGTACCTCATCCTCCTAAACCAGGGTGAAATCCACACCTCAGAAAGCACCGTCTCATTCACGCTGCCTCAGTTGGGTAAAAAGGAATTAGTCTCAGTGGAATTGTTAAACCTCTTCTGTGAAACAGGATGGAGATTCACAGTTATCACAATATTCTCTGAAACGTGCCTTTTCTCAGTCTGATTCTGTTTATATATTGAAACACTAATCCATCCAATAAACGTACATAGACATGTTTCTGCCTCACAAAGACACTTTCAAATAAGACCATTAAAACACAAGAATAACCAGCAGAGAGTCAGGTCTGCTCTATGATCAAAAACCAACACACAGATGGACACAACTGACTGGTTTCAAGAGCTCATCTCACTATCACTGGAGTTAGCCTCTGCTCTACAAAGGCCCCAAGACAAAACACTCTCACAGAGGGGACAAAAGCTGTTCCAGTGCCCTTGAACCAGGGCTAGTTCTCCCTGCACCTGGTCCCACCTCTCCCCAGTAACAACCACAACGCTTCAGGAAAAGCAACCTTCCTTTGGAGGGGAAGTGCTGGCTCAATCATCGTGTTCAGATCAGACAAGTCGCAGGAGACCTGAAGAACATGCTTGCAGTTATACATCTGAGGCAACGTGATAGGAATCTGACACACAATACCTTGTGAGTAAAAGAATAAGGCCTGAGCAAAGAGAGCATGGCAGGTCAGCACCCAGACAAGGCTTCTTCCAAGCTAGACCCCATCGCATGGGAACCCATACTGGGATGAAGGCTTTGTCTTTTTCTCACAAGCAGCTCATCCATCACAGGGAGCACACACGGGCTTTCGTCCCCTTTAGCAGGGGACAAAGAAATGAAACATGTATGCAGTAAGGAAGATGAAGCTCACTTCTCAGATCTTTATTTCACATCTTTAAGCTGCCTCTTGCCGAAGAGAAGTAGGTCACCTGCAGACTCAAAACGTAGCTAGCGGTGTGTCAGATTTCCTATTGGTGATGCTTATAAAAACTAAACTCTTTAAAGGAACTAGTAGCTGAGCTCCAGATATCAACAGCAGCTCCTTTCCCTTTATCACCACCACAGAACCAAAGTACTGAGCTCCTAATCAAAAGCACTGATCTTTCACAAAGCAAACAAATGACTTCTGTTCCAGAAAAGAGCAGACATTTTCTCAGGCAGCCTGTAGGAGAGCACCTGTTTGCATTCTCTCTCTTCCACTGTAGGTACAGGGCTCAGGAAACGATAAGTGGGCTACCTGTATTCAAATAGGCATTTTCCTGAATGAATATCCTACTTGACAGTCATCCATCGATATCTGAAACCATTTCATTTTTAAAGCAGCCTCTTAAAGTGATTTGTGAGGCCCTGCAGTTACTCAATTTTTGTAGCATAAAACTGAATGAAAGACAGAAATTAATAGATGGGTGCCACGCAGAAGTAAAACAGCTCGAAGAACTAGTGCCTGCACAATCCTGGTGACAAAGTGAATTACAGTTGTATTTTTTTTTTTTTTTTTCTACAGGAAAATTCTTACTTAAAATGCAATCTCCCATCCAGGGTAATAATGAAGACTGTTTAATTGAGTAAGGTTATTCCTTATGTATCCTGATAGAACAAGCATTCGGTCCCTATGGAGGGGAAAACATATTGGGGTTCCTTCTGATCAGGTTTATTCCAAGCAGACTCTGCATTAATACATTTTAGATGCCAGCAATACCTATTCATGGACAACTTCTCAATTAGCTCCAAATCTTGTAAATGCTGAAAGTTCACAGGAGATGCATTTCATCCTGCCTGGCTCAAGTGCCTTGAAAAGTCTGACTCTCAGCACGAGAACTGAGAGATGTATTCTTACATTCTGCCCAGCCTGGCAAACATTATCAAGCCCCTCTGGACTCACCGTAGTGCTCCAGTGCTGCAGATGCAGTGTTATGCAGCTGCAGGATGAGTCGGCTGAACTTACTGAAAGATGGTTTGGCTCAGTCCCACCTCCTGAACACTACACTCCCTTGGGAGCTTCTGGATATCTCATGCACAAGGGGATCACCCGCCTCTGTTCCACAGACCACCTGAGACCATGACCTTCAGAGCAGTTCATTTGCTGAACTACTATCTAATTTATGCAATTAAGTGAATAACTGCATGAATCAATTTGAATTTCTTATATATGTTTTTGAAATATCACTGGGAAAATCTGCATCTCTAATCTGTATCCTAAACCTGAGAGTTGTTTATGTATTTGTAGAGTAGACTGCTACAACTGGTTATGTTTCTGACAATGCTAAGGGTTTAATCTAAAGAGCAGTTAAGTAGTCTCTTCTATCAGCATCTCTTTTCAGGACAGAAAACAGGAGCACTTCTGAAAAGCCTCCATCTATTTCAGCAAGTGCTCCAGCACCTCTGCCTGTGGCAATCATCTCACCTGCTAAGAGCAAGCAGTTTCTGAGCAGATCTCACCGGAGTCAGTTATTTCCTCTATTTCTCCCAGGCAAGCCTATGCTCCCACACATGAGGAAACATTGATAGCGCCCTTCGAGGGTCTCATTAGCTTAAGGAAAAGTAGCAGCATGTACTATCTTACATGAGAATATTTTCCTTCTTTGTGGTTAGACTGCAACAAAAAAGCTAACAATACATGCCTTCAGGTTGCCCGAGAATGACATCTCCATCCTGCAGAGGCATTCCTGCTAGCATTTTCTCATACCCCAAGAAAAGCAAGCAGATTAAAATTCAGCACAACCCACCGAGTCGTCAGTAACACACTTTCCATGAAGCAACTGTCAATGGCACATCTCCTGTTCAGAGGGCTACAGCAGTCAGAAGTAAGGGAAAAAAACGTAACCAGAGGCTTATTGCAACACAAGAGCATACAGCTTCTGTGCCAAGTTGAAATCCACCCATGCTATTGAGAAATGTTTTAAAAAAGAGTAGATCCTTTCCATTTAAACTTATATTAAGATATAAATACTGGTTCAGCACCAAACAAGGGAAACTCAAATAGTGGTGTGCCCACCCAGAGCAGGGTGGGGTAACAATTTCCTAGATGGAAAAGTACAGGGGAAAGTTGTGGAAGGGAATGTGTGAAGACTTGCAGCAAGTCCAACCTTCTCTCTCTCCCCCCCCAAGAGCTCTGTGAAACACAATGACAAAGTGATACAGGCACCAAGATGCCCTTATCTCCAAGTATTAACCACAGATGTTTGTCAGTATTCTTAATATACAGGTAAAATTCTTCAAGTGAAACACAACTCCTCAAAAACTTTTATTTTTGTACAGAAAGAGAAAGGCTAAGCACGTCAACTTCAGGTACAAAAGGTCCCAACCAACAGCTATCATCAGAAATCTTTCAGATACTGTCACATTAAACAGACCACAGATTTCACAATTCTATTAAGCACTTCTATAAACACAATTAATGAACTCATCACAACCCATTCCTTTTGTTTACTTCTAAGGTTTTCCTCTGTGGCTTTTGCGTTCTTTCATTTTCAGAAAGTGATCAGATTTGTTTTCACCTTCCTTTCATCTTTCAGTAGTAAAAGTTACTGGGATCCCCAGTTCATAACTGTACCCTTCATGACAAGTAGATTCATTTTCAGCATTCAGACTTGAATGCAAACCTATTTTTCACCTGCCTATTTTTGCTCTACCTGTTTGTCACCAGGGCACATACAGATGGCATTTCCATTCAGCAGCGTTCTCTACTGACCAGAAGATTGCTGCTAATACATGCTCATCAAATACACCACGACTGCTTCATTGGCACTCCCATGTCAGATGCCATTTTGTCAAACTTGACCTCTGCTGCCATCTGTTACACAGCAATGGGATGGAATACTGGTGGGGAGGTTCACCCTCTACTTCCATACCACAACCATCCTCCTCTGACGTTATTGTGGGCCAACATAACAAAGCAGGATGCATTACTTCTGGAGCACAAATTGGCCTAATTTCACATACTGCAAGGCCTAGACTGACATTTATTATTACTATTATTATTTTTACTTAAGCTAACGCATGACTAAAACAGAAGGAAAACCATTTGTAGCCATTTTTGCTGCTTGGAAAAAAGCAAACTAGAGGCCATGGAAAATACCAGATTGCTTTCTTCACAAGCATTAAGCTGTAAGAGATGGATATGAGTGTGAGCAGCACAGGAAGAGTGCTGAGCAGGAGGAGCAGGCAGGCAGGTATTCTGTCCTGGAAAGTTACCCTATCCCTACAAATGCTATCACCACATGACTGATGCTTCAGCTCTACGTAAACTCCAACTAAGACAGGTCAGGCAGAGCTGTTAATGGGACAAATGGAAACAAAACAAGGTATAAATCTGAGACTGGTCTGCACGTTTCAGACAAAAATGTTATCATAGATCTCCACAGCCCTGTGCTCATCTGTTACAAATCACAGCTGGAGAAGAGAGCTGAATTACATTACAGCATAACCAGCAGCCAACAATATGCACGCAGTATGCATTAGTAGGTGAAGTAATTCTAAGAGCAATGCACAAGTGGCATCAGAAGGAGCTTACAGGAGGGCACCAGGCACAGACACCATCAACCACAGAGGAACCACAGGCAGAAAGGGAACACAGCAGCACCACCAGGAATGGGAGAGGAAGCAGAGCTCAGCCTTCAAGAGCAGCCTCAGAAATGCCCAACGTTTAATTCAGCAAGCAACAACCAAAAGGGGGAACTGCTGTTCTCTAATGTCCATTCAACTGAAAAGTAAAAACATCAGTGATGGAAGCACATCATCTGAAATGAAAGACTACGCAGGCATTATCAGCTAGCCATGAATAAAGGCAGGGCAGAAATGAGGCAACCACATTGAGCCAAATGAACAAATGAGACTCTGAGACTTGTCAGTACAGGAAGCAAGAAACCTCGGTTATTTCTGAGACAGCCAGTGAAGAAGTTTTTAAAATCACTTAGAAACAACGAAATGCTGTGGCTGGGGAAAGTGGCAACTCAGGAGGGCAAGCAAAAACATCTGAAATAGCAGAAGTACGGGCCAATGGTGCTAGATGCAGGAACATGGACATGCAGCTAACCAAACACACTCAGCTACAACCATCAAAGCAGATCATCTGTGTGCCAGGTGCAAAGAAACAACTTGCAAAGTATGCCAATTGATTTGTATTCTTGATGGTTGCGCTGTGAAAATAACGACACTATTTTTAAATTTTAATTGCTGGAAGAAAGCATCTGTTATACTCGCCATAAGTTAGATTACAAATTTTTACCATAGCAAACAAAAGCAACTCTATTGGTCCAAGTCATTCAAAAGTACTTTTCTGCAGTGACGTCAGTATGGAACACAGCTTCCTATTTCACTTCTAGAGGTACAACTGAAATTAGGTTTTTGCATTCCGTGTCTCATTAGCTTGGGGAAAGCTGTTAAGTAACCAATATCCCACCTGGACTTTTAATTATCATGATTTTTTTTTCCCACTCTATTAGAGCATTATGACATTTATAGAGAGTACATCAAAGATAACAGCAGCACTTTTAGCTAAATTCACACTTCCCTGAGCACAGGAAGAAAAATCCATTCTTGAGTTTGCATCAGGAGTGGTTCAGCAGCATGTTCCTCAAGAAAATGCATTTCTGAACTTCTCCCCTAGAAAAGTAAAACACTCTTGGCTTTATGAATCAAATTTACATTCAGTGAATGCCAAGGCATCCTCCATCTAAGAAGAAAACCAACATAGTAAACACAAACCCAAGTTCTGAGCTCAACAGAATGGATCAAGCCAAAACAGATTAAAAAAAAAAAAAAACAACAACACAACAACCCAGGAGGAATATCATTAGGTGGTCACACTAGCAGGGATCACTGTAAATCTGTCTGAAGCACTGGCTTAAACAGAAAATGCAATTTCGAGAATCTAGGCTAAAGCACTAAAGGGAAGCCTGCAAAACCCTGATAGAGTCTGAACGCAGTCTTCAAAGTGGTGGATAGCTGGAGTAGATAGACTTAAATATAAGTCATCCAAAAGATTTAGACACGACTTAAAGACACTCTGTATTTTCAAGTCTTCTCCATTTCCTGGTGACAGGAGTAAGAGTTTTACTGGCACATGTTCATGGAATTGCTGCAAATGTGGCATACAAGAAGCAGATACGTCAAAACAGTGAAAGGCAATTTAAGAAATAAACACACACACACAAAAATATATTTGTTGAATTTCTGCTGCCATTACTATCCATCAGTGACACGTTTTCATTACTCCTGAACAAGACCAGGAAGCTGCAGGGCTTCTCTCCTACCTTGGGATGCCATCAGGCAGCACAGCCACACTAACTGCTAGGTACAGGTTTGGCAGCTGTTCTGAGTGAGGAAGTCACTCAGCATTTTCAAGCATCCCATCATTAACGAACAATAGCCATGAACAAAGATCTTACCCTTCCTCTAAAGCAACTTTAATAAAAAGGCAGGAAGATGGAAGTTTGACAGTTAGCAAATAGAAAACAGCAAAGACTCATACCTGAGGAATCTGTTTTCCTATTTTGAAATATTTCCTATTTTGAAATATTTCCTATTTTGAAATATTTCCTATTTTGAAATATTTCCTATTTTGAAATATTTCCTATTTTGAAATATTTCCTATTTTGAAATATTTCCTATTTTGAAATATTTCCTATTTTGAAATATTTCCTATTTTGAAATATTTCCTATTTTGAAATATTTCCTATTTTGAAATATTTCCTATTTTGAAATATTCTGCTGGGTAACACCAATGATTTCTGGGCTATCTTTGCCACACAGTTTGCACACAACAGCATCATTCATGAATCATTAGGAATTAGAACTCGAGTGAAATTCACAGGCAACCTTATTTTGATCAGGAATTTCCTTTTGGATGCCTATCACGATATTACCTACCTGGCTACAAAGAACATTGCAGTAGACACTACTGCTTTGTATTTTTCAGCCTGCCCCAACAATTGTTTCCTTAGCCCGGAAGGGATACAACACCATGCAACCCCATCATCCTGCTTCCCTTCCCCACTGCCTTCCAGCACCCTGCTCAACACACTGGGGGACATCCCAGTGCCACGCAGGCCCTCCTCCCTCAGTTCTAGTGCTTTGCTGCTCAAAGAGCACTTAACAACCATAGCTGAGTCTAAGGTAACAAGGCCTAATGGCTCACTATAATGCATAATGAGCAAGCAAGCTAATTGTATCCAAGCAGAGATCAAGCATCTAAAACATGAGCAGCACATACACCTCAGTGTCAAGAATAACAGCTGTAATGACAGTATGTAAAAAAGGCCAAGTTAGCTTCCCCCAGCATCATCACCATCAGGTACAATACAGAGTTGGACTTGGGGATAGAAAGGAATAAAAAGCACATCTGAAGAACCATTAGTACTACTAGCAAAAAGTACTACTTAACGCAAAAAAATAAAATAATAAAAACAACCAACCCAAACTTCAAGGAAGATGAAATACTTCTCATAAAAGCAAAATTACTCTACTTTGTAGCTGTCTTCGTGTCCACTAGAAGAGTTTTCTGAGACAAAAATCCAGCTGCAAGAATGTGCCTAGTACTAACGTCTACCTTTTCTTTTAATCTTACCTCGTAAATCAACACCTTTATTAAACAAAAAAAGGCCAAGAAGATTCAAATGCCAACATACACAAACCTTCCTTCATTGCATACCTCTTCACCAGCAAGTATCAAACCACTTGCTCACACAATGGTACCAGGAGGGTCAAACAACTCAAAATCATCCCACCCTTCCCACAGCTACATTCCCACAGCAAAAGCCTTACCTTCATCATTCTGGGCCAAGGAACTTGCTAAGACAGTAGTCACGGCAATCCCTATAGCTAACCACTTCCAGAGACAAAACTGCTGTAGCATTTTTTGTCAAACTTCACTCAAGCCAGATCTGAAAAAGAAAGATTTGATTTGTTAGTCAAACAAATTACGTAAAGGTGACTATAAACTATCCCATAGATAAAATGTGAGCATAGGTATATACAGCCCTTAATAGCACAGCACTGCTTCTGTTAAAGTTCATCTCATTAATACATACAGACATACATTAGTTTTATAATCACACATGGACAACCTCCAAAGCAAAATCTTGCATTTGCTTCACTAGGTCTGAATTTCCATAAAGTTAAACCTTTATTCTATTCTTCCTGCTTGAGCATTATGCTTTACAGCCCTTAGGGGAAGTGATGCTGTTTGAGGAGTTCTGCTTATTACAGCTGATGTTCAACTGCACGAGTCAGCCAAGACTTGGTATTCAAACGCACTGCCCAGCAGAACCTTTCCCAACAAAAACATCACTGATTCCCATTAATGACCTTCTCTAGTCATGCTTTAAGTTCGTGGTCAGCAGCAGAAGAGGAAAAATAAGAAGAAAACACAAAACTCCTCATGGATATGAAAAAAATCAGAGGAATATAGCAGCCAAGACGGGTCTGGATGAATCCCAGCGTGTATTTAGTGATTAACAATGAAAAGTTATATAAAGCTTTGTTTTATTGCTCCATTAAAGAGAATTAACATATTTCTGTAGCCTAGAACTGAATTATTTAAAAATATTCCTTCACATTAAAAAACATTGTGACAAATACAATGAACTTCCTAGCAACAGAAGCATGAAATGGGGAGGGAGTTATAGCATCGTAAGAACAAGCTATTGTATAAGAAGGGTTTAAGTGCTGTCAATTTTCCCAAGCAAAACACTTGACTCAGATTTCATTGCCAGTTTCTGCTTATAGCTTCCTACCGTGGTTACAGAACTGCTGCATTTCATTCCGAGTCAAACAAACAGACTATTCCCCCACTTACAGCTTCAGTGTTAACACAGCCTGACCCACCTCAGCCACACGTTACTGAAGCTGTACTATCATTCCCTCCCACAAACTGAGCTCACAGAGAAAACTCAAACATACAGACGTGGTCTAATTCGTACCACTAAACAGAACTTAGGGCACGTGTGTTTCCTTCTGGATGGTGCTCAGTATTACATATGCCTAAAAGAAGCACGGTTTCCACCTCCCTCTACAGCAGGTTGCTCACAGCCCCATGCAGCCTGGCCTTGAGTGCTTCCAGGGAGGAGGCATCCACAACCTCACTAGGCAGCCTGTTCCAGTGTCTCACCACTGGATTTCTTCCCTCTATTCTGTCCAAATCTACCTAGTTAGCTGAGATCCCACTCTCCATTTGGTTTTCCTCATACTCAAGAATTTGTTATGCTAGGAAATTGAAGTTTTAGGCTCAAAACTGCATTACCAGTAATTCAGTAAGTACAGAACTGCTAGAGGAAAAGAACAGCAAATTCTCAGGGGGAAAAGAAATTGGGGAAAGAAAAAAACCATTCCCTGAGGAACCCACTCAGGAGCTTTGCTCAAAACATTTTTATTTCCCCCATTTTCTCATCAAAATTACAAAAACACTCAAAGGCAAGAAAAACTTATACACTCAACCAGAAAAAAAGACTCGAATGAAAAAAAAAAAAAAAAAAAGAAATGAAAGAAATAAGGTTTTGGGGGAATTCCAATTTCTGGCACGTGTGCATTTAAAAAAAGAAAAAAAAAAAGGCTTCAATAAAGCTCTCCTGGGAGCGCTTGGTGCTGGATGCTGCACAGGCACTGAGAAACACACCTACACCAACAACCTGAGACACAACAGCACACATATGTGTTCCCAGAGGAGCGCTGGCAGGAGCTGAGCACTGTAGGTTTTTGTAGCTCGACTGCAGCAGGCTGATAATTGCACTCCAAGGAGCAATCACGTCTCATCTCACTTCTGCTTCTTTTATTATTATTATTTTTTCTCACCGGTGTAACTACTGAAACAGTGAAAACTCCAATCGGTCATCAAGTCTTCTCAACAAGTTTTAAAGGGAGATAAAGACAAATGGACAAAAGAAACCTCAAAAAGTCAAGCATCAGTTACCTCATCCAAGCATCTGGAATATATTTAAGAGCCAGTGATACTGCACTCACCTTAAACACGTAAGATTTAAGCTAAGATAAGAACAGTACTTGAAAATACTGCATTCACTTCAAGCTGAAAGGAGAAAAAAAATGCTTAACTAGAATAAACAGTTGGGTCAAAATAAAAAGAAAAAAAAAACACCGAGGGTATGAAAATAAAATTGCAAGTTATGAAGACATTTGAAATTAGGTACACACTAGCATGAGTCACAGAACTGCAGGGGTTGGAAGAGACCTCTGGAGGTTGAGTTCAATCCCCCTGCTAAAGCAGGTTCCCTACAGCAGGCTGCACAGAAAAGCATCCAGATGGGGCTTGAATATCTCCAGGGAAGGAGACTCCACAGCCTCTCAGGGCAGCCTGTTCCACCATTCTGTCACTTCCATAATAAAGAAGTTTGTCTTCATAGATGGAATTCCCACATCCCAGTTTGTTCCCACTGCCCCTTATCCTGTAGCTGAGCATCACCAAAAAGAGCCTAGCCCCATCTTCTTATCAATGTATGTCAATATGTAAAGGGAAGGAAAGAAAATCCCCCTCTCTGCCTTCTCCTCTCCGGGCTAACAGCCCCAGAGCTCTCAGCCTTTCCTCATATGAGAGATGCTGCAGACCCCCATTATCTTTGCAGTCCCATGTGGGCTTTTTCTAGAAGCTCCCAGTCTTTTTCTTGTATTAGAGAACACAGTGCTCCAGCCATGGCCACACCAGGGCAGAGCAGAGAGAGGGAGAATCATCTCCCTTGTCCTGTTGGCCACATTCTTTTCAATGAACCTCAGGATATTGTTGGCCCTCTTGGCCACAAGGACACACTGCCGGCTCATGGCCAACCTGCTGTCCACCAGAGCTCCTCTCCAGCTCCTACCTTATGTTGACATGCATGGTCACTCTGCACTTGCCCTTGGTAAACTTCATCAGTTTCTTCTCTACCTTCTCCAGACCTTCCAAGTCTCACTGAACGTCATCACAGCCTTCTTGTGTGTCAGCCACTGCTCTCAGCTTTGTACCATCACTTGAAGGGAACACACCATCCATTCATCCAGATCATTAATAAAGATGTTACTCAAGGGTGGACCCAGGAGAGACTTCAGAGTGACAACACTAGTTACAGGCCTCCAACTGGATTCTGAGCCCACTTAGCTCCAGCAGTCAGACAGTTCTCAATCTACATCGCTGACTGTTCAACTGATAGCACCTTTTAAACTCATCCACAAGGATGTTATAGGAGACAGTATCAAAAGCCTTGCAGAACTCATGGTACACAGTATCCACCGGTCTCTCCTCATGGTGTGACACTGGTTTTCCTCCAGTCCACAGGCACCCCTCCCATTTTCCACAGCCTTTCAAAGATGTGAGAGAGTGGCCTGACAATCACTTCTGACAGCTCCCTCAGCACTCATGGGTGCATCCTGTCAGGGCCCATAGATCTGTGCACAGTTAATTTGCTAAGAGCCTCTGAACAGATCCTCCTTGATGAAGTCTTCCATTCCCCAGACTCTCTTTCAGTCTATGGTGATGGAATCCCAAGGGGCAGTCTTTGGCAGTGAAGATTGAAACAAAGAAGGCATTCAATAATTCTCAGTGCCCTCAGTTACCAGGGCACCCACCTCACTGAACAACGGACCCACATCTCCCCTAGTCTTCCTTTTGCTATTGAGATAAAGAAACCTTTCCTTATTGCTCACACATGCAGGACTGATCACAATAAGACTGTAGCCCTGTGACCACACGCAGACCTCTAGTTCTTCTTTCTAGTTCGTTCCCCATGCTACATGCATTGGCATGAGAAGAAAAGGGAGCAGAGAATGCAGGTTTCCCTAGAGACATACAAAAGGGTCCCCTATACATCCTCGATGTAGCATTTCTCAACTGGCCTCCACCAACTTCCTAATCCCAAAAGAAATTCTCAACTGCACCAGAACACGGTGTATTCCATTCTAAGGACACACATCCTTCCAAGTCATTCAGTACACGTAAACAATTACTGGCCATTTCATAAACACGTGAACAACAGTAGCTCCTGCAAAACTGCTATGTCCGGATGAATAAGGCACCATTTTTATAAATGGTTTAACACCTATGCTATTACTTCACACATCCAACCAAAACTCCTCCCAGTATTGACTCTTATGCATATTGCTTAGTGGTGTTGTCTTTTGATAAAGCACTGAAGTACACTGTAAACTACTCTTATAAGTCTATGTACAGAATGTCTTGAACACAGGAGGAAAAAAAAATAGGGGATAATTTTATTATGGCCTCATCTGTATTACCACAGAGCAGATAAAATGCTTTTAAAAACTGCGGACACAAAATTCACTTTACAGTATGACAGTGTTTCTGGCTAGGTTAAAGCTACATCCCACTAAAATGCACATCCCAAACGTTTTACTTTTGTTGCTGAAACAATTACATTGAACTGTCATCAGGAAGAAATACTTGGAAAATATTTAAATACAAATGCAATCAGAGAAGTACCTCTAGTTTGTCCCAGTGCCATTCTTAACCAATGTTGCTGTGGGCAACAGGCACCCTCACACAGCCAGGCATGGCAGAGCATCCACCCACGCCCTGATTGATGCACTATGGGTATCCTCCTGCACGTTCCCACACGTGGGTTTTGGGTCCCAGCATCCCCTTGGTGACCTGAGTCCTGAGACTGAACTGCACATCTGCAGCACATCAGCTGGGAAAATATGTGGCTGGAAAACACCCTCAGTTAAGACTGAGCCAGAAAAAATAAAGAATTCCAGCTCAGGACTTAAGGGACATCCCAGAAAGTCAGATGTCAGCCCACGAATTCCCATGCCCACTCAGTGCACTTCCCAGACAGCTGCTGAGCCCGACTCATCATCATCTCACCATCAGCACAATGCAAGAGCCAGCACAGGAGAGCTTACCTTGGAATTCAGCCTTGTGAGCTATTTACAGCTCCAGTTCATTGTAACTCCAAGTGGGAAAAACTGTGCAGAGCTATTTACTAAAGCCAAACATCTGCCTGTATGCTTTTCTGAAGAAGTTAAGCACATGCAAATATTTGGCTTTACTGGTGCTATACTGAAGAACTGACAGTGCAAATATAACTTTTTATCCAATTCTGCATGAACCGAAGGCCAGACTATCACAATATTTTGTGAATGTTGCTTGAGCCCTTCTTATATAAATGTTTCTGCCTACGTACTCCTCAGTATACCCAACTCCTTTTACATTCAGTGTAAGATCTTCATGTTACCAAACCAGGACAAATTGTATGGATTTTATTTACTCTCACTGGATCCTTTCAGCAATATTAACATTTTTAAGACTGAGTTTCACTATCAGATGTTCACAACTCACTCCTGCTTCATTCTTCCTAAGTATATTCCTACATTTCCCCTTGCCCATTTTCCTCAGTTTCAATCTTCCCCCGACTCTGATTCTTCCCTGCCTCCTTCTGACAGAAATGACATTTTTTTCCAAGATGGCCATAGTCACTACATCACAACAAAATGCTTAGAAGCTGAAGCAGAGTGTTGGTAATGGGAAGGTACTTCTCTCCAAATTAGCTCAAAAGTAATTGAAACTTCAGACTGGTAGCGTCTCATCCAAGTACAGCTGATCCTATAGCTAAAAGGGAATGATATCACAAAAATAACACAGAATTGCTTCATTTTACTTCAGTACTGCATACCACAAGCCACAGTAACTGGTGTTTTCCTACACTCCTACAATATAAGTTTTTTTTTCTTTTTAAGTTTTCCTCTATCTATGGCAATGGCAGCCAATGTGCATATGGTCTGATTCGCAGCAGGTGACATCTTGAGAGCACTCTGCCAAATCCCCCTGCCAGCAGAACACACTATAAACACACCATATTAACGCTTGATGCAGCATGCTGCTAGTTTCCACAGGAATGAGAGAAGATTGCTAAGTTTACGCACGTCTGCTCAGAGAAATGCCAACTACACTACTCTAAATAGAAAAAAGCTTTGACAGAATAACTGATATAGGGCTGGAAAGGGAGTTTTGTTTCTTGCTTCCACCGTCAGTTGTCATTGCTTAACTTATTTGTCGTATTTCTGAGAAGCGATGCGGCCAGGAAAGGGATTACATCTTCTTAATCATGAGTGAGTAAACAGGATAGCAGATTTTTGTCCTTCTCACAAACCCAAGTTTTTAACACAGAAGCAAAAAAAAAACAAAAAACAAAAAACCTCTGCATGCACTTAACCTGCCAAACAACGCTGCTCACACGCAAGCCTGCTGCCTTGCAGATACTGAAAGAGTGGAAAAACATCCTGTAGATCCTTACTTCCCTGTCAGCAAGCTTTAAGAAATATCACTGACTGCTTGATGTAAGAACATTAAAAATGGATATAAATCTATATTAGAAGTATTTAATTTAGTTCTCCTATAGCCTTCACCTTTATGAAATATACCCACAAATCTTAAATTGTACATAAAAGAACAGGCTATTTTACTGGTTAATAACAGAAGTACACTTTGATATAAAAGTACAAAATAAAAGATCAGCCTTCGCTGCAGGATGAGTATTGGATGACATCCCAGAAACCTCTCCATTTCCCCACTGCTGGAGCTTTCTCTCTCCAAGGACCACTCACTATGCTCCTGTGAGGCACATCTGACATTTACTTACCATGAAAACTAAGGAAGATCTTGGTAAACATCACAGAGAAAAAAAAAAAAAAAATACCCACAACCACCAAGGTTGGAAAACACCCGCCCCTTGCAGGAAACCAGGAAATTTCTAAACTTTCTTAAAGTATTTGCTTCCCTCACGGCAGTGGAAATACCCCACGCTTCATTACATGAATTTCTTTTGTTGAGGAAGTTTACATTTTCTCAAGTAGAATTTATATGCTCCAACTTCTCTCCGGGTGTAAACTGCATAGCAAATACACCATACTTTTCAGAGCAAAGCCTATCTTCCTGTAGAAAGTCAAAATGACCATTTCTCCTTGCCCGTTACCATCACACACAAGTGGATTTAGAAGTAATCACACCTTTTTATTAGCTCCGTTAAAACAGTTCAAAAGACATTTCTGAATTAAGACGCACACTGACACTCTTAACAGAAATTATCTTCAGTTACCTGAATGTCAAGTTGAAACTTGTATCGCTATACAACACCAGGCCAAAAGCTTTTAAGAGCTTCTGAAACCAGCTTACAAGTGTTGCAGCTGACTGAAACAGAGAAGTTTTTTCTACGGTTGCACTCCATCTCACATGCCACATAAAATCAAATAGAGCTCAGAAGGATAAGAGGTATTGTCTTTCCGCTATAAGTTCCTCTAGTAACATGAAATTTCCACTTCACACCACAGAAGCAGTCTGCTTTTAAACCACACCTAATTACCAATTATCCTGACAAACAAACCCATTCAGAAGGGTCCTCAAGTTGCCTGTAGTCCAACTTTCAGCGTTGCTCCCAACAATTACAGGACTAGGCAGACCCTCATGGAGATGGCGCAGCTCAACACACACCCTCACTCAGTGAGCTTTGTTTAACTCACAGAAAGTAAAACCACTGTCCTCCATTGCTTCTGCTTGCCGGAATTAACTCCATCACAATTCTGAATCGCTGAATGGAGCGTTCAGTTGCATACTTTCCACCCTATGAAAACTGATGTTCCAAGATAGTACACGCATTCAGGTCAGCCAAACCTCTTGCACACCCTTGGGATAAGTAGTATCTGCCTTCCCTCATTTCTCAATATTTCTCAGATGGCTCAACAACACCCAACACAAACTGATCTACTGAACAAGGAATTGAGGTCTTTTCTCTAGGTATGTACAGTAAATACCAAACTTCATCTTCAGATGTAACTTGTATACCAGGTAAACGTCATTTACCATACTCTACTACAGACTTATACTGGGCATTTAAACCAACAAGTTACTCAACCCATAAACAAAGTACTCCAGCAAGTTTCAAGACACTAAGCAGCTCCATACAATCAACAACACAATTGTTTAATCCTCTTACGCATCTCCACCATTATGTGAAATCATGGACAGAAGAGCTACAGTGTGCTAACAAAGTCATAAGCAAGACCTCCACCATTTTAGCCACATGCATGTGGCAATTACACACCCTGTATTTCAAGCCTTGTCTAGCATTTCTTTTGCCTGCACTGGCTTGGCCTGCCCTTCCTTCTCATTCTGCTCCGACCTCACTAATATCTAATAGGTGATTATTTCCAGGAGATTGAGTAGTTCAGTCAGAATGGTGTATTAAGCATCCACTGCAGCAACTAAGAGTCTTCCTGCAAAAATAAGATACTTGAACATACAACCAAACCCAAATAAAAGCTATCAAGTACTGTTTCTACAGCTTCTATTTCAACATCACAAAATTAATGCATTACTTGGAGTAGTAGTTAAAAACAGCAATACAGTAATCTCAAATTTCAAAATAAAAAGTCAGTTACGGTAAAGAGAACTGTTGGAATAACTTCCTGTAAAGTTTTCTAAAGGAAAACAACAAGATTGTTAGTTTAAAGACTTCCAGACAACAACATCCTTCCAGCCACGCCGGTCATCCAAGCAGCACTACCTTGTTTCTGACCACAGCCAGTTGTGGGATGAATGGGCAAAAGGAACAGATGGAGGCTTTGTGATGCTGCAACACTCTGGAAGTGGACATTCCTTATGTGCCAAGAGGGCAGGATCACATCTCCTACCCCCATCCTACTCACTCCCAGCATCCTGCCTGCTATTTTGTTGTTACTAAGCTGACATTTCTGTGAATTTCATAAAACCTGAGAGCTCAGAAGGCTTTAAGTTGAGCTGGAGAAGTTGAAGTGAGCCTGCAGGAAGGCAGCAGAACTCTGATGCTCACTGACACCCACACAGTATATGCCTGAGTCAAAACATACCTACTGGGAAACGATCACACATTCAGTAGTGAGATAAGGGAACAGAAGAAGTTTTAGAAAGAAAGGATTAAGATATCTCTTTTACCTGAAGTAAAATAACTTGATCCTAAGTTCAGCGCCACTGGCCCTGATATAAAAAAAATCAGGATGTTGACCCTCACAGACCTGCCAACATTATTCGAGTGGAACAAAACACATGCAGAAGCTCACGATGGACAATTAAGCAATAGTTTGTATTGTTCAAGGACAAGAAGGTCACACCTATCCATTTTGGAAGATGCTCTGACCACAACACCTGAAGAAATAGTAAAGACACCAAGAAATCTGGCATGGGTGAGCCAGAAAACCGCCAGGGTTGTTAATACCACTGTTAATACCTCCAAAAAGCCAGGGGCTTGGAAACTGTCCCACACAACACTCACTGCTAGGTACTGCTCAAGTCAGACAATAAAGCGTGACATCCCCAGACAACAGGGAAAGGCCCTTGCTCAGAGAGACAAAACACAAAACTGCAGGAAACGAAACTTTACTCAGACAATTCTAATGACAGATACAGTTAGAAATGAAGAAATAACTAACCAGACAAGCAGGACCACAAGTTTACTTCTGTACTGGCATTAGGCTGATGGAGATGTAGGCACCGGTACCACAGTCAGCAGAGCAGAGTGAAGCAAAGAAATGCCAGCTGTGAGAGCTCCCTGGTCCCATGCTGTTCAGCTGGAGCTTGTAACAACCCCGGAGGATTGCAAGCAGCTCTGTGAGGATTTAAATGCATTTGGTACCTGAGCAATAGCTTGGGAAATGAATTTCAATTGGGATAAAAATGCACATTGGGATAAATAATATATTCATGTATGCAAATAGGGATTCTGAATTTATCAGCTTTTTAGACATTATCCCCTCAGAGGAAGCAATATAAATAGCTGCTGTAGTGTAATGGGTACTGAGCTAGAGTAAACAAAATGCTGGGGAGCATTAGGAGGGATAGAAATATGACCTAAATTATAATGGCATTATAAAGGACAATAGAAAACCCCCAGAACATTAAACACCATCATTTCACAAGGAGACTCCAGAGAAGGAAACACTCCCAGGAAGGACAGCTCAACTGCCTTCGAGGCACCCTGGGACATAAACCTTTCCTCCTCAAAGGGAACGAGATCTGCCTGTGTACACACATGAAAAATAAACAGAACCACCTCACCTCTGAAAGTACAAACCCATGCACTGCTTATAATGAAAAAGAGATGTTACAGAGATGGACTGAGATCCTGGTTACCAAAACTGCTGCAGTGATGTACTTCTCCCTTGATGAATGCAGTATTTCTGTACTACAGGAATACAGACAGGAATAACAAACATGAATAAGTACAAAGAAATCAACGAAAGAACATTTGGTTTCCTCATGAAGTTCAGGAACAGCAAGTCCACTCCCAGCTCAGTTATCTTCCCAAACAGTATTATTTTAAACACGTCACCTTAAGGCAGCGATATCCTGTGCTGAAGGGCTTTTGCAAACCTCCTGCAGGAGCCAAAAGGGAATAGGTGTGCACTGCTGTACCACTACTCGCTTTAGACCATGAGTCACAGGTGCTATTTAATTTCTCTTGAACACGCAACAACAAAACATCCGATGAATGTTATAGATAAATGGCTTAATTCAGTTGTAAACTCATGTTTTTTTTTTCAGCTGTGCATTTCCTCACAATTCTCAGCGCTTGTTCCAAACTAAAAAAAAGGTTTCCAGAATAAGGTATTTCCGTTACCTTTGTTCTTTTGATTTGCTTATGTCACTTGGGCCCTCAACATACAACAGAAAGGAGACAAAGAACCATACCTGAGCAGAAAGGCAGTCCATTTTGGGAAACTTGGCCTTAAAAACAGCTGTTTCAGCAACATTCTTGATCAGACCACCTGTAGTCATGTTGCCAACTACAACTGGTAGCTCCTCACACAAAGGCTTTTGATGCCTCTGTCCTTACTCCCTCACATACTTTCCAATAGATATGGTCTATAAATATCAACTTTAGCCTACAGAACAAGCATTCAGTAACATGATATGGTCTAATTGCTTCTGCATTAAAGGAAAATAAATAATTTTGATTTTCTTAGCATTTACTGTAGAACGATTCTGCAAAGCTGAAGGAGAAACGGGTTTCCAGCTTAGAAAAGGAAGAGTTAAAGTCCAATAAATGAAAAGACAAAGTTAGGTAAATAAAAATAAAAACCCACCATGTTTTCACTTATTTGGTTCTAACAATCACAGGACAAACTATGAGGAAACAAGACTATCTCACTCTTTGAAGTGCGTGATTCAATGTTGTTTCCCACTTGGAATCTGTATGTTTTGTAGCACACAGCACAGAGAAATCCAGTACCTCGTGATGCTGAAATAAGGACTTGTGACAACTTCCTACAGGCATTAGCTTCCACTTGAAACCACTTGCACAATACCATTATTTCAGGAAAATGAGATACTAGAGGGACAGAAGGTCCGAGGCAGCAGCACAGTAAGAGGCTCCAACTCCTCAATGACCACAATGCCATTTTCTTCCACAACAGGCATTAGAGAAGAAAGATAATGTTTATCTGCTCATTCTCTAGAGTGGTTTTATTTTTGCTTTTGTATGGATGGCTTTCCAAATGCTCCTGCTGGACTCCAGAGAGCCTGAGCATCGCCATCTACCCCAGAGCAAGGTGCACCCAGAGGGCATGGCCATTCCTGTTGCAAATGATCCTCTCGCATCCAGAGAGGAGTCTGACCACATCGAGCACAGTAGAAAGTGTATTATTTTAAATGCTACACTTCCAACCACAGAACTGTTCACACATCCCTGTAGACACTATATACATCATTTGACAACAAACTGTCAGCAGTTACCGAGGTGTCATTTCTAGTACACGGTCTAGCTCTTCTCAACACTCAAATTAAAGACAGAAAATAGTAATCTCAAAGGCCTTTGTTGGCTAGCAGACTGCTACGTGTATTAACCACAGCACTAGCTCCCCAGGACCCAGGCTGCCATCCTCTAAGACTGAGATTTTCGCTGTGTTGCCAGTGCTCATTTCATTAGAAAACACAGTGTTTTGGCCTGAAAACACAGATACATTACTGCAACGGCATCAGCTCTTCCCTGGAGCTAGCTCCTGGTTTGCACAACTACAACGGGAGCTATTCCTCCCTAAGACAGAAAATAGGAAGCATCTGCTTCAAGACAAAGTATCAATAGAATAATAAGGAGTTTTGTCTTAAAGGCAAGCCATAAAATGCAAGGCAAATCCTATATGGATTAAGTACCATCAGAAACCTTTGAGAAGCGATATCAAATAGGATCCATGACAACAAATTGTCCCGAGGACACAGTCAACCTTAAGTGGAACAACCTAGTAGAAGATGTCCCATGATATGAATGCTGCTGTACAGCCTTACTCTGTTTCTGGAGATTACATTATCAGTTCTCTCTCAGAAATTGTACCTCAAAGGCATTGGATGTTTTAAACTTGCTGAGACCACCGATTTTAAAAGAAAAAGCTTCAATACTGTAATGCAACTGATATTGTGAAATCACTGTGACACTATGTATATGCTGGACTCCACTTTCTGCCTCTCGTCCTCAAAATGCAGAAAGGGGAAAAAAAAAAAAAGAAAAAAAATAACCAACAAAGAACGAGCTTTGGATGTAATATGGAGAAAACACACCTCCTCACAGCCTCCTGCATCTGGAATGAACCTACCCAGATCAGAATTCAGCAATAGCTTATCCTAGAGCAACTTGCACTCTGCTAGGTGTACAGCTCACTTAAGTGGCTACAAATCACTTCAAAGCTGTCCATCTCCATTCCAAATCTACAGTGATTTTTTTCATAAAAAGCTTCCTATAATCCTGAAGATTTCAAGTGTTTCCTAACTCTTACAGAATTTCTCCTCAGTCTTTTTTTTTTTTTTTTTTTTTTTTGATGCATGCACCTCTGAACCAAGATTGCTTTAGTCATGGTTTATTCCTTCCTTAGAAAAATGCACAAAGCAAAACCTCAAAACTGTTGAGTATCACTTAGTGGGCCATTGGAAATCCTATGTATACCTGAAGCCCATCTGACATGCAGATGGTAAAATCTGGTTCACCAAATGTCTCACCAGGAGAACTTTGGGGGGGGACTGAACAGTTACACAGCATTTACTGGTTTCCCTTGATATTGGCCTCGTAATGGATCTTGAGGAAATGAAATCCTATTTGTGCTGAAGGACATGCACTGCAAAAAACAGGATTTCATTTCTACAAGATGCCATAAGAGGCCAATTTTAATACATCTTCACATTTGTGGTGCGCGTCCTTCCCACAGGGAACGGCGCAATCCAAGTTAGACAGCAAAGCAAACTTCTACTACATTTTAATATGAAGTGAACTATTATTCACAGCACATCTTCTGTTAAATGCAGGTGATGTTAGATTAGTCTCTCCAAATGTTTCTAACCCAAACATCTTGATTTGAAAAGCCATTTAGTTTTACAATGGAAAGACATAGGAAATTCATCTGCCCATCACAGCTGCTCTTTGGAATTGCGCAGTATTTTCTGTATAAATGTAATTGCTTTCAAATAAAATTTATGATTGGATTGGACCAATTTAAACAAAGCAAACAAAAACAACAGAAACAAATTTAAATTTCTCTTTCATTCAAACAGAAGTATTCCTCAAAGTCTGCTGAATAACAGACACGCAAGCCTGGAAAACTGGAAAAAGAATCATAATTTGAATAAAAGGTTTTCAGAATGACTGTGTTCATGAGATTTTACCAGCTTTGATCCAAATTAGAATTTTAATGAGTTACATAATTCTGTATTCATTAGGAACAAAAAGTGACCTGACAGTGAACTACTGTATTTCTTCATGGCTGCTCTAGACTTTTCTTTTCAACTCAAAGCAATAATTATACTTTAAGTCCTACGAGGGTGGGGAAGATCAGCCGGCAGGACTCTGTGCTTGCAAAGTACGCACTGTATTTTGGAGGAGACCTGTATTTTTAGGAGGTAACAAGAATTTCAATCACTTTACCATCATACATGGTCTCAGCTAAGGAATTACAAGCATAATTCCAGATAAACTTCCATTGTGTCAGAGCCTCTCTGCTACATTTTGTTTTCACCTGACTGATGGCTGCTTTTTCCCAGGTGCCCCCAAGCCCCAAGTTCACTGAACGGAGCTTTGAGCAGCCTGGTCTAGACATCTCTGCCTGTAGCAGAGGGGTTGGAACTACACGATTTTAAAGACCCCATCCAACCCAAACCATTCCATCATTTTATGATTCTATCATCCCATATTCCATAAACATTCCATCCCGCTTTCCATAAGCATTTTAACAACCAACCAAATACACAGTCCTCCCCTACATCTAACCTCCATCGAGATGTGATAACATTAAACCCCATTTCTTCCCTCCACAACAACCCACATCCACTATTTTGCATGCGTACCTGAACTAATTCTATCGACTGGATCATACTCATACACCTGCTGTTATCTAAAGGAATGAAAACCCATGTGCTCTCACTCTGATGTCTTTAGAAACAAGTAGCTGCCCATTTAGTTTTGCACAACCCATATGTTGGTTGCCTACACCAGCACAGATCCCACGGTTTGCTTTCCTTGTAGTAAGGCAGCCACTGTCACCCACGTATAAAGAAAGAGCACCCTAAAGCAGCTGAAGCACTGCTAAGGCGTCAGTGGTAGAAGTGAACAAACTTCAGAGAGGTTCTTTTAGCAGAAAAAAGCAACAGCACAATGCAGTTAGATATCGGAGAACAATACATGATCTTATCAAAACCACTGAGTTCAAGCCACTGAGTTCTGCTGCTTTTCACTAAGCAGAAACTCCTAAGCAAAACTAAAGCCAACAACTTCTAACCACAAGAAGAATATTTACTGGGTGCAGACACAAAGCTCTAAGAATGCATTTAAAATACCATAAGCAATTGAAAAGCATGAAAGCTTCCCAAAACTAATTGCTGAGCTTATCTCATCTTAACTTCTCATTTGCCACTACAGAAACAATTCCTGGCTCAATCTGTTTCAACTGTAGTAATTAATATTCATCTCTCCCATTGCTTTCTCCTCCCTCAAGCTGAATTCCATGGAAATGGGTCTTTTTAAAAGACTGCTTTTTCCCCCCCGGGGATGACTAACAGAAGGCCTCTGACACCAATCCAATTATTAAAGGATGCAGAGATCTGCCTCTGCACTAATCACACGTGTCCAAGTAAGGTCACTCTACAGTTAGGAAAAATAAGAATTCTTTCTAAGGCAAAGGACATTGCAGATCAGACAAGCTCAGGAAGTTGGGCTGGTCATTGTATTTTCCAATCAAACAATCCATTAACAGCATAGTTAGGGTATAAGCAGAAAAGGTTGTCTTGATAGTTCAGATCTTTATGCTTTAGAAGGCGTGTCCATAGGCTCTGCTACACAATACATTTATTTTGCAAAATGTCAAGCGGAAGGGAGGAAGCTAAAAACAGGACCTGAATTCCTCCCAGAAGAACAAGCTCCATAAATACACTGAAACAGACAGCTGAAGGATTTACTGACCTGCTGGAGTACTTAATGAAATTATTCTCATGAGCACAGTCTTTATGAGATGCATCATCATTATCTGCACCCAGAAATCTGTTCCCATTTCATGATGTAAAGGGACACATACCTCCAGAGTCTTTGTTTCCATCACTTGCGCATCTATAACATTGTAAAAAGTCATTTAACCCTTCCACTCAACTTCCATAAACGTTCTAGAACTGAAATCTGAGCGTCTCAAAAGACGAAATGGAAAGCAATTCTGTTTTGTGGGAAAACAGGAGGATCACTCAAATACTCTGCACAACTTTTAATGTTACTTACATTCCCAAGCTGCTCATGACTTCTGTGTTAAGTACTAAATTAAGAACACCATTAACAATGAGATCCATACCAAGAAGTTGCACAAAAACCACACAGTAAAAAAGTAGGATGGCTGAAAAACCATTCAAACTGAAATTGGAAGTACTCCAGAAGTACTATGGAAAAAATTCTACTTTATCATTGAATTGTTACTACAAATTTTATATTAAAAGTTTCCATAGCAGAAAAAAATATATATATAACTAAGCAGAATTGTTAGCTTTACTTCTGATAACTGTTTACTAAGCTATTTCAATTTATTCTTCTCATAGTCTTCACGACAATGGTACATATCCATAGCATTTCTTCAATAAGACATTTGAATATCAACTCTACAACCCGCTTCCTTAAGCAATGTCACAAAGCAAGGATTTGGATCAAACCAAGTTTTACCTGGAAAGAAACAAACAGGATATTAGGAAAAATTTACTCTCCTCAAGAGCAGTCAGGGACTGGAATGGACTGCCCAGGGAATTCACAGAGTCATCATCCCTAGAGGTGTTCAAGAACCATGTAGATGTTGTACTGAGGAACATGGTTTAGTGGGAAAATAGGGGTGATAGATTGGATGATCTTTCCTAACATCGGTGATTCTATGATCCTATCAGGCTACAGCATAAAAAACTAGTGAAGAAGATGCACCAGCTCATCCACACTTCACTGCAGGGTAACAAAATAATTCTACTTACAGACAAGGCACAGAACTGATCACTTCTGACCTTTAGAACTAGGATGGCACATACGAAGAAAGAACAGCGTTTAATTTGCATCTTATTTCAGTCCTCCACATTTTCCTTTGGGCGTAGCAAAATGCATTGTTGAAACTGACTATGTGTCAGTCACAACAAGAACAGATCTTGGCACAAAACTCAGTAGTTTGGGAAATTATTTCAAGAATAAAAGCCTTCAGTGAAGTTACAGTGCACAAGCCAAATATTGCTACAGAAGAGCATAATAAAGACATCTGTCAAGATCTGATAAAAACACTAGAGTTTTCCAAAAGTTTAAGAAGTTTCTGCTGTTTTTATGACTTTTTTTGACCATTTTTCTTTATAGAAATGTTATATAAGGCCTGATAGACAGTAAACACTGAGTTTATATTAAGAAACATCTTGCAGCTCACTGTATACTTACACCGAGAATGTGGGGCGATAAATCCCAGGGGTTCAAGGTTTTAAAGCATTGAAACGTTTGTCTGTGTTGTCAGTCAGCTTGGGGAGTGGAACACTAACCCGAGGGTAGTCAAGCTGAACACAGTAAAGGAAGAGACAACTATATCCACTAGTGAATGTAGCTGGCAGCAGTATCACTCCTACAATAGGATAATGCAACAGTACACATTTACTTACAATAACACAAGAATTTTCAGACTAGCTAAGTAAACCTTATCAAAACTGACAACATCTTGAAAGAATTAAGAGTACCTATCCATTTTTTCCTCCCTTAACCAGTCTATACAAGTCTTGGGTGTCACCAGATGCAGCTGATTTGCCTCCAAATGAAAGAGAGGGGAGACACTCCCCTTTCCCTCCTGATTACACACCTCCAGCACATTCCCATTGTATCATGCCCCCTTTGGATGAAGTTCCAGCCCACTTATTAATTCTTCACAGAGTAATTATATTCCTGAAGTTAGATGCCCACTGAATTTGAACCAAATTTCATGAAATCTTAACGGGAAACAATAAGATACTAGTCCCAAGGGACAAATAACAAAATGTTTTTTTCACTCCCTGTGTTTCAGTGGAGAAGCTGCTACATTTTCGCCCCTACAAAAAGGGAACTTTCAGGAAGACAAGAACCTGACAACACGCCATGGTACTTCTCAAACACAGGAGTAAAGGCACGTTGTGGCTGTTAACATGAACTACTGTGGCACAGCTGCAGGTCAGAACCTGACCTACTCAGAACTTCCACCTCTGTGACTACTGTGCTCAGTGTGAGGATACAATTCCCATCATTTGGGATCAACTGAACATTGACAGCTTAATTGTATTACCTGGCTTTGCTACTCTGCATCACGTGGTAACGTGGGAACGAAGCAAAGGAACAACACAACTTAATCTCCACCTAGCTAATGGAAAAAAGCACCATGACTTTTGGCTTGCTACAGTTCTTCTGTGATCTTATGGATGACCTTAACTGAGGTCAGGAGTCAGTTATTACATCCTTGCCTGTCCTGCTTAAGCACCAGCTTATTCCCCTCCTTCCAGCACCCTTCCCTCACTCCCGTTAGCTCACCTCTCCAACACGCCCCTGAGAAGCCACTCTCCATTTACTCTAAGCTTCAACTGGCACTGACAGTACCCTACCTTACAAAAACAGACATGGGAACAAGATGCTCATCCTCTCCCCGTCCACTAAGAGAGGTCCTTAACAGACATGAAATACAGAGGGAAGGAAAAGAAAATGTGTTTTTGACTCATGGTTCCAAACAGATGTAAAGCTAGTCCTCTTTATCAGGCTTACTCATTTATTGCTGGAAGGTAAAGACACAGCGAGTGACTTGCATAGAAAGAAACAAGATTTCTAAGTCACCTTGTAAGACAAAAAGGCCATTAGGATGTTGCTAAACAGACACTGAGCACGTATCTCAGCAGAGGAGCAGTCACAACAGCCATGCACCACAATGAGAGCAGGAATACCTCTGTACTCCACTTATGGGAAGCACGTACGTGAGCTTGCACACCAGTACAATCAAGACTGGCTTCCACAGAACAAAACCTCCCAAGATGACAGGCAGAAAGCATAAAAAGCACAAGCAAAATGCAAAGTCAGATTTGCAAACAGTTTGCAAAAGCAGCTCCTGATTATAACTTACACATATAGAAACCTGAAGGCAGAGAATTAATTAACACCTTTAAAACCACTCTGAAGCAATACCATTAGCACCACCATCATTCTTCAGGTCTGACTTGGGAAAAAAAAACAACAAAACACTTGCCCTTAAGGAACAACACACAGAACCAAAAGCAGCTGGGCTCTTTTGCCTCTTTCTCCTTCATAAATAATTTGCTTTAACAAGAGACAATGAATACAAACATCACAGTAAAGGTTAGGTGAGAGAGTAATACTCTTGTGAGGCAAAGAATTATATTTATGTACACTGGCTGGGAAAAAAAAAGATGCTTTTAAAAATCAACATTTAGTGAAGCAGAACAACTGCATTTCATAAGGCAAATCTAAAATTATGCCACACAGATATATGTCCCAAAATGGAAATTGGTCAGAGCTGCTGAAATACCATAGCATAAATGAAATTATTTTCTAATTGAATAGTTAGCTACTGCCTCTGTATACCAATTCAGCTACTGTCAGGCTACCACACTTTCCCAAGTAGCACCAGAAGGTAATCCATAACACCGGTAAATGAAACGTCTGCTACGTCAATAAGCAGCACCATAACTGTTTGTTAGAAGCGTGTCTTTAATTCGATAGATAACAGCAAGGAAAACAACACAAATGATCTTGTTAGTTACTAAATTAATCATCTGATAGAATCGAATAATATTTAATAACAAAGATGATTCAATTCTTACAGATGAGCAAGGCATTGGAAGAAAGATTCTCCTCCTCGATTACAGCTGCAGAAAGGCAATGTATTACTGCATTAGTAGCTGCCTCATTACCTATTTGCTGCTGGCCAGATAAACAGCCAACTGAGAGAGGCAGGCATCTGCATGCTCCAAGAACACAGGCTTCCCAAATATTTGGGGGAAGCACATAAATGCAAGCATGCTCCCATTCCGCAATCCAGTGGTTTCCATTGGGTTGAATCCTCCTCCCTGTCAGTCTAAGTCCCCTGTGTAAATCAGGCTGCCAATACATTTGCCTCAGAACAATTCTACAAAATGAAACTTGTTGACTCCCTGGGAATCAGAATAAGACTGCAAAACTGAAGGATCCCGGTGTTTCTATGAGCAAACTCACTTTTAAAAACATTCACTACTTGAACAACTTAATGAGCTTATTAAATTGATCACCAAATGCTTTTCAGAACTATTTTCCTGGGTTCTGCTTCAAGGACAGTTTATCATTTAAGAAAAAATAAATCTGTTCTGTTCCACAGGGTTTTAAGCATGCACAACATACGTGGCACCTACGTATCATAGGAATGAAGAAAAGCATGAAATCAGAGAAACAGCTTTCAGTCAAGAGATTAGTTATCTTGAAAATAGGGATTCTGGAATGAGTCTCAAGGGACAGGGCCCTCTTCCTACCAACTGAACCACTGCAAGCAGGTCCAATGCCCCATAAATCCTGTCCCTGTAATAGTGACTTAACACGAAGCATTTGATCTGTTAGTGAAGTTTTTAACACAATACAATACAACCCAAGATGAGTAATAAGAAATGCAGCCATTTACTATACTATAGTTGTGGACATCAGTACAGTTTTCAACATACATGCAAATTCTCCTGGGGAGTTGTAAAGTAGAATCCATCAATGCTCACTGTCAAGCCCGCTCACTCAGCATCTTACAACACGTTTAAGGCTCATTTGATGAGGCTCTATATGATTTGAAATCTTAAAATTAGGCCACAAAAACCTCATAGCATTACAGCCCAGAAGGACTTGGAGCAAAGACCTTGAATCCAGGCAGTCAGAAAGAGAATGAAGTACTACACCCCAATTGGGTTCTCCAACATCAAGCACAAGCATTTCCAAGACCATTTCCCCCCCCATATAATTCTACTGGTTTAGTCAGAGCTCTTTCAAATTCTTTACTCACGGAGCTTCTGCCCTCTTCAAGAGGGATTTTAAAAACAATGTTTGTGCTAGTGCAGAACACAGGCTATTTATCATAACCAGTGTGTCTTGTAATTCTAATCGACCAGCACCTAAACTTCACTATTTAATTCTCATTGTTCATGTACAATTCTGCTCAGCTGAAAGAGCTCACGTCTTGCAATTTGAGCTGATCATACAGGAAGGCAATGAAGTAACAAAAGTAGAAGGTGTTATAGGCAATTTAGCTTTTAATTAATCTAAACTGGGAACTAAAATTATGATACGCAATTTAGTTTTATGCTTTAATCAGACTCAACACAGCATTTTAATCTCCACAAGCACTCACACACATTTGGAGGGGTGCAATGAAGGGCTCATCTGAGGTCTCCACATTACTTTAAAACAACTCCTGAATGTTAATTAACCTGAAACAGCATCGTTGTTCAAGCTGAGCTCTGCATTAGTGAAAATTGAGGAAAAGTCCCAAAAATTCCCCTCGAAACAGAAATCCTGTCTTCTCAAAAGAGACATGAAAGCACTAAAACAACAACTGTCATAGACAGTTAAAAGGAAGAAGGGAAGAAAAAAAATAAAAACAAGGACATCTAACCTGCCTGGAAAAATATTTTCAGTGGTAAGGTTCACGTCAGATGTTCCTGCTGGCAGGCAATCCATAGTGAACTCTTCTGCCACAGGCTGGCGTGCAATTTAAACAGAATAAGTGGCCAAAAACATATTTACAGACTTAGAGGGTATAAACAGTGAGAACTGGAAACTGTAATACTCTGGGCTTGCTACCAGGCTGCATTTCACTGAATCACAGAATCAAAGTTGGAAAAGACTCCCAAGGTTATCTGTAGTCCAACCAACCACCTACCACCAATATTTTTCCTCTAAACCACCGCACAACATCTAAACATTTCTTGAATACCTCCAAAGGTGGTGACTTCAGCACCTCCCTGGGCAGCCTGTTCTAGTGCCTGACCACTCTTCCAGAGAAATTATCCCTAATATCCAACCTGAGGATACTTCCAAGTAATACACAAGTCATCTGCTCACTTTTAAAAGATTACATCTGCTCCACTTTCATGATCAAACACATATCATCAACACAATGAGAGTGAGAAGATAGGTTAATGGTGAAAATGTGGGAGAACAGAGGCTTTACTGAGAATTGTTAGATAAATAAAAACTGATCTTGCTTGCATCTCTGCTCATCCACAAAACACTACGCATGTCAAGAACTGTTTTTTTCCTCTCATTTTAGTACATAATTACATCCTTTGAGAAGTTTGATTCATGGGATCAAGTACGTATCGCCACGCTAGGAGAAATTTCAGAGGCAGAATTAAAACTGAAGAACTTTCCACACAGTTTTATACTCAGTTTAACACAGAGCAGCAAGAAGAAAACAAGAAATCAAAGATGAAACATTTGGAGTTCGGTGTGTGCCCAACATACACAACACGCACTGAGAGGAACATCAAAGAAAAAGTCTCTGGAGTTTATAATAGCCTCAGTTACAAACATTTTATTTCATAGTCAATTTGGGAAAGCTTACAACTGATGGATGCCAAGCAACACAAATAGAACCTGTAACGTATTACAGCCAGCTACGTGCAAATGCTACACTACCTGGAAAAAAAAAAAAAAAAAAATAATCATGGTAAATTCAGATCATAGTTGTTGTTACTCAACAGCTTTCACGGGGTAGGCTCACCGAAGAAACCTTCTCAGTTAGCAAATCCAAAAGCATGCAGTCCATGCGTACACACTGTAATACAAAGCTCGTGTCAACTCGGTGTTGCCTTCAGGCTTTGGGCAGGAAGCCAAAGTGGTCCGTGGTGGCAGACATTTTGGGACCACAGTAAATAAAACTGTCAGAACAAGAAAAATGAATGGCGTGACTGTGGAAAAGAAATTAATTGAACTTGATCCGTACATCAGTTTAGCCTCTGGGGCAAACTGAAATTACTTGGCTCTTAACTAGCCTAGAAACATCCAAATCACTGTCCAGTGTGATTCATGTTCCAGGCTGAATCATCTGGATCAATTAAGAAAATTTAACCCACTAACTTTGCACTGAAGAACAATCACTCTAGCCCATGCGATAGAGTGATGTTGCTTTGAATCTCCATAGATGCAGTGAATGAGGGCAGGAGAAAGGTCCAGACTGCTTACAGCTATGGGCCTCTTTTTCTCCTCTTGCAAGCAATACAGACATGAAGGATGCAACCATACTCTCATAACAGCAAAAGTAGTGTGAATACGCAACTTTACAGTCACTTTATCCAACAGAGTGGGAACATGCACAAAACAGAACTTCCCTGGATCCTGCAGTCTATTTGAGTTTGGAAGGGAAAATAAAACAGCAGCATGATCTAGAGAACTGAACTACAATGAGTAATGCTCAATGTGAGTTGGAAACATTTTTCTACAGTCTGAAATGGCTAGGAATGTAAAAGGTGACTTTTACTCTCAAGTCGCAATGCCAGAACTCCCAAGCAGCGTGTGCAGCTGTCAAGTATGGACAGGGCTCAATTTCTTCACTGACTAATGTATATCACAGAGGTAAACTGACACCGAATGATAGAAGTGAGAGGGACAAAAAGCAGCTAAACTACTGCTCTTCTGCACTCTCAATTGCTTCCCAACATTTACAAATGACTTCTCTAAACAAGTCATAATCAGTAACGATTTACACCTTACCTAAGTCAACAACTGATGCCAGTCAGTATGTAAACAGCCAGCAGTGCTTAAAGAACTACCCTGCCCTTATGCAAAGCAAGTAATACACCTAATCCAGTCTCTCAGGATTAGATTCCTGTCACCTTCCCCATTCCATGATTCTTAAGCACAATCAATGCTTTGCCTTTCTAAGACTTAGCCTTTTTTGATCCTCCTTCTGCCTGTTTAGCTACCTCACACCAGTAACTGCAGAAACAAATACAACAAAAGAGTCCAGAAACCTCACTCGTTCCTCTTATCAGGCAGATGACTAGCACGTTAAATGAAATAGAGTTGTTTAAAGAACAAAATCAAATCAGGTGTTCACAAGGCAGAAACTCAGTTCGATAAGTAACAAATATCACCTTAAGGGACAGCCATCAATGCATTTATAAAATTATATCCAGTGACCACCTTGGGGAGGTACACAGACACTGGATGTCCAGATTTCCTTCGAGCACCTACTGAATATCATGTTGTTCAGTGCAGAAAATGACCACCACAAAAAATAGTCTAAATTTAAAACATTTCACTCACCAGCAGGCAGTGGAAAGCCAAGAGGCTCTCCTCTCCATGGAGTACAAGAATGAGTGAAAGAAGCACAGTTACATAGGTCACCCAAAAGTAATGCCTCTTTTTTCCCCCATGGAAATCACAACAGATGCAAAGAGCACAGAAAGATAAAATTTGCAGCTACAAAACACTATCTTTTTTCCAATAGTATCATCAGGATTGACAATTTGCACGGATGTGTTCATAAAAACACTACGTTTCATGGTGTGACAGCTATGTATGCCTTTCTGGAATGCGGTTTGTCTTTCACGTCGCTGCTGCCACCCCTGGAACATGCTACCCACCACCTCACTGGCTCACTGTGCTCACACCCACTGGTTGGTATCCATAAACATTCAACACTAGTTCAGGAAGAACTGGCAGAAAAAAAAAGCAGATACTCAGCAAATGTGGCTTTGCTTATTTTCATCTAAGGATTGGTGGCAATTGTATTTGTGAGAATGTGACCAGCTCCTTTCCCAGCAACAGATGACTTTGCCTGTTCCTGGCCATGCTCTTATCAATACATAAACCGTGCAGTGCTGAATGGGTTTGCACAAAGATGCCAAGTCCATCAGTTCTCCCTGCAAATCTGGTGATACTTCATGCACGAAGACAACCAGAAAAGTGAAGCTCAAACAAAAATCAAATGCATGGGCCATCTGCCCTCCATGCTCTTTCCATTTGGAGCAAGCTGACCACTCTGACTGCCAGCAACAGGAGCCACAGCCTCCAGTCACTTATTAAAGGTCCACCCAGTGCCATCTTGGTGGTCTAGGGGGCCTTCATGCTTCCTTCCTTTAGCAAACTACAACCGTTGAATTACAACACAAATCACAAAGCCCAGGAAACCTGACCAAGGAAGCACATCACCCAGCTGTCAGTACAAGAGAACTACCACATAATTCTGTGTTCACTTAATGACGATTATCACAACCTTCAGCCACCAGAACAGGCTGCACACAGCCTACCCCTCAGATTGCTGGCTGGCAGGAAACAGCAACAGAAGTGATGAAACTAAGAGGTGGGACTAGTTAGTGGACAAATTTGACTTTCTTGGAAGGTAAGTTGAACATGGCTTCAGTAGAAAGAAAACTTGAAACTTTAGGCCAGCAAGAGGAAAATGCAGGCCTCCTCTTCACCCTCCACCATAATTACTAACCATATACCAACTTGAAATCATTTTCTTACAGGTGACTGCCATTCAGGCAAAATAACCTCTTCCCTCTAACCTTGCTCCATATTGCAGAACCATCACAGAATGGCTCAGGGTGGAAGGGACCTTATAGCCCATCCAGCTCCAACCCTAGACAAGGGCTAGTTGCCCCCCATCAGATCAGGCTGCACAGGATGCCTTCAGAACAGGCCTCATGCACCAACAGGGACAGGGCTTCTCAGAGAAACCTGAGTGTCTCAATATCCTCTGGGTAAAAAAGGAAAAAAAATCCACCTAATAACTAACCTAAATCTCCTCTCTAAGTCTAAACCCATTCCCCCTCGTCTTATCACAATTAGGCCACGTGAAAAGTCAGTCCACCTTCTGTATACATGCTCCCTTCAAGCACTGGAATGCCACAATGAGATCTCCCAAGAGCCTCCTCAAGCTAAGCAAGACCAACTCTCTCAACCTTCACAGAAAAGGGGCTCCAGCCCCTCTGACCATCCTTGTGGCCCTCCTCTGGACTAACTACAACAACTCCATGCCTCTCCCGTGCTAGGGGACCCAGGCCTGGATGCAGTACTCCAGGTGGGACTGCACAAGGGCATAACAGAGGAGGATAAACATTTCCCTCACCCTGCTGGTCACTACTCTGCCGATGCAGCCCAGGATGCTGTTGGCCTTCTGGGCTGCAAGAGCACAGTGGGCCGATGCCCACCTCTACAACTATCAGGACCCCTTCCAGTCCTTCTCCACATGGCAGCTCTCAATGAGTTCTTCTCCCAGACCACACACATAGGATTGATCCAGCCCAAGCACAGCACTTTGCAGGTGGCCTTGCTGAATCTCATATTCTTCCAGAACACAGCTGAAGCTGAGATTTGTCACTGTGATATAAAACAGGCCTAAGCATAAGGTCATATTGCAAAGAGACACTTACTAAGTATTTACACACACTGGTAACCCCTCTCAAATTCTGAGTTAAGTTGCTGTTCCACATTTCATGGCTGTAACTAATATTTTATGTGAAGGTGCGATAGTAAGAGAAAGTAGTTGTGGCTTTAACTAGAATATTAACGCAGTGAGGCTGGTATCGCTTCGTGCTGCTCACTGCCTTTCAGAACTGGGAATACATCACAGAAATTTCCCAAGAGGAACAATCCAGTTGTAGCTGATGACTATGACTTCAAACAAGCAATAACATATTTTAAAAGCATGACAAAAAACTTCAGCAGTTTACTCAAAATTCTTCCAAATAATAACCCTTCTGAGAAATTGTGAAACAAATATTAAGCTGATGCTAGCAAGCTATTCAATATCTACTCTCAAACAAGCACACAGCAATTAAAGAAAGTGCTTCAACAATCAACATTTACAAGTTCAGACGCTGCTAACCCTATGTTATTTCCAAGCCCACCACAAGCCAAGAACCACTCTGCTGTGCTCAGACTTTTGGCTCGCTTGCATTAATGTCACCCAAAGCAATTTGCTCCCATCATGCATAAGGTAAGGGATTTATTTCAACCAAGCAGTGCCCACATGAAGTCTGACGAGTTGCAACTCAAGCATGAGCTGCTTTAAAAGGCTTGCATTTACAAATAAAATCTCAAAGAAAAAAGTAAACTGACAACATCCCTTGCAAATTTTTTTCCATGGTTAACTACCTTCAGTAAAATATTTACAGCTTGTTTACAATGTGAACTTCAATAATTTTGACTTCCAGTCATGATATTTTGTTACACATCAGACTGCAAGAATAAAGGCCCTCCAGCATTGAAAATTCATTTCAACATAAAAAAAAAAAAAAAGAATTAATTTTTAATAGAAATGCTTCAATTAGGAGCATTAGCACAGTCTAGCACACATGCCTGCGTTTCTTATTGTGGCACTATGGTTCACATCCTGCAGTAGGAGCCAGCTCTCCTCCTCTCCAGTCAAGACACATCTCCACACAGACACCGTGATATGGATGCTGCCTGGCCCCAAACCCCATCACAGGGCACTGGGACAATAAGTAGCTGAGCTGACTGCCATGGAGGACAGCAAGGAGGGTCATGCATCAGCCTGGATCAGGCCCAGTGTTCACTCTGAATTTTCTTCTCTCCTCGGGCAAAGGGCAGTCGTGCTATGTAACCTTCACTGTTAAACATTCTTACTAATCACTTGAATTTTACAATGTACTTTACCTGAAAACCATGAAAAAATGTCTTCATATGGCTCAGACATTGCCACAAGTGCTGCTTGAAACTGAGTCCACATAGATAACTTATAGGCAACTGGAAATTATAACCGTGCACTTTGCAGATCCATTAATAAAATCCAGGTTCCTTGTGACATTACCAAGTGAGGCTACAGCAGAGGAGTTAACACAAATAGTATGGGTAAGTTAAGTATGAGGGTCAGCAGAAAAGCAGAAAACCAACACTTTTTTTTTTTTTTTTTAAATCAATATCTGCCTTAATAATAGGAATTCAAAAGATATTGCAGGCTGTTGAGATCCACAGTGAGACCATAGGAAGATCTCACCACCTCCTACGTAATCTCAAGTATCCATCATTAGATCATTAAGATAAACTTTTAGTTCATTTGTCTACCTGCAGTGCTCCTAAGGAGAGATTTTTCCCCGTTAGGAAATGGGGAACTTACTCTCCAAGACCCTAAAATTGAATTTTGTAGAGCTATGCACAGAACAGGAGACAGATATGGGCTACTCCTCCATCTTATAGGCAACAGAAAGAGGACTAAAAAATTCACTCAGGACTCTACCCTGCTTCAGAAAACCAACCAAGGTGCACCTCAAGACGGTGTGCTGAAGATGGTACAACCTAGTGCAGACTGTATTATACTACCTTGTTTACTTTAAGGCAATTGAAGGCAGCTAGGGATGGAACACATCAAACAAAAGCTTTTCGAGGCAAAGAAATATAAGAAACAGGAGAAAGGGTGACTTTCCTCTCAGCAGCTACAACCCATCCTTCTGGACATCTTTTGTCTTTATATTCCATATTTAACCTAATACACTGTTAATGTGTATTTAGTAACCACTGGCACAAGTAAGCAGTTCCACGTACACACACCAGGTTACAGGTACACATTTGTTCACTAAACAGTTGTGTCTAGGAGGATTTTCACTGAAATAGCTTCAGGCTGTGCTGTAAGTTGTAGATAGGCTTGGGACAATTTTGTTCTTATATCCATGCATATGAAGACACTCAGTCTGATTTTTGGGTGGTTCTTCGTGGAACCAGGGGTCAGACTTGATGATCCTTATGGGTCCCTTCCAACTCAGGATATTCAATGATGTCTCCTAGCTTATATGCACAGAATAGCAAAACACATACCAAGAAGTTTCCAAGACAGGGAAAACTGGATCTCAAGGCACAATATTAGAGAAAAACACAAGGAAAACTTAACTTTCAGCTGCATCCAGTGAATTCATACTCAAGACCCTACAGTGAAAGTGAGCTGTTTCTGAGTTTCCACAAGAAAACAAACAACGAAACATGACAGTAAGAATCTCAGAGTGATAGGTGAAAGACAACAGAGGTGCAGGTCGTGGATATGACAGTTATTTTCTCAATTTGTTTTCTGTAGCTTTGCAATCGTCTTGCAGAATAAACCATTTCCTCGTTGACCCTTCTAGTCAACCAAATCAATCTAAAAGACTTGTTTCTCTATGTCCAGGGGCATACCATATTAACTGTTGCAGAAGTATAGTGCAGTCTGGTCTCCACCAAGGAGTCTTTAGAGGAACAGAAAGAATATCAGGAAAAAGGTAAGGCGTATCATAGACACTCCAAGGTTGGAAATGACCTCCAAGATCATCCAGTCCAACTGCCCACCTGCCACCAATATTTCCCCACTAAACCAAAAACACTCTCAGTGAGCATTACTCATTGCCAGCTGAGGTTGACAGAAACCACTATGCTGAGTGTGATGGTTTTGTTATATAAGCTATATTTAATATGAGGCCCAAGACAATCCCTCTTCACTCAATACAGCGCAAGGCAAGCCAAAAAAGTTGGCCACCCATGTACCAAAAACTGACATAGAACCACCAAATTAAACCCAAAGGCTGCAGGAAAGCAATTGAAATGAACAAATGTACTTGCTGCCTCCCCAAGAAAGTTAAATGGATATATCAACTGTAAACTGCATTTTGTATTTCAAAGATGCAACAATGACACAGGTTTTCAGATCTTGGGCTTATCAACACCTTTCCTGGGGTAGCCATCCATTACAAGCACTCAAACAACGGCCCCACACATCAAGTTAGACACCATAATGCAAGCAAGCATACACATGAGTAACACCTAGAACCAGACGCACACACTACCTCTGAATTCCTTTCGTTTGTAAAGCTCATGTTACCAGATTCAACTATTCCCTCCCCAGTATGGGTCGCCTATATTTCTCCATTTTGCTACCATGAGACTCCAAGATAAGACAGACTTCAGATAAGCAAAAAGTAATACAAATACAAAGGAAAAACCTCACCATATTCTTTGCAGCAAGTATTTGCAGATCTGATATACTCAGGCAATAGTCTCTATTTGTAGAACTCTTAACCAAATAATTATAGCTTTTTTTTTTTTAGTTGGGTTTCTCCCATCTGCAGAAAGAGCTTCAAGAGCTTGAATTCCTCCTCACTTTAGTTGCAAGTACCACTCCACATGGTATACCACCAAATGAAATCAAGCAGCTGATGTCTGGGCTGTCTAATTAAATAAGCACACACTCCTATCTGCTTTAGAAGCTCACAACAAGCCAAGAAGAGAGATACAGAAAAGGAACTGGATCCTAACCATTTCCACAAGCAGCAAGCCATTTCCTATGCAAACTACTACCCTTCTGAAAAAGAAGAATTTTTGATTAACAGAATCACCTCTGCATTCTTCTTAGTCAAGGTCTTCTGCACTGACATGAGCACATTATGTACTTGCTCACAGCAAGCATTACTATTCATTAATTAGCATGTTATCTACAGAAACAGCAAGCAAGCTCTCAGAAAATAGTTCTTAAGAGCAGGAGTTATACATTCACTTTTATGAAAATGAAAAAAACTTGGACTTCATCTGTCTCTGCTCTTTCCTTTGTGTGGCAAACAATCAGATATGCTCAAAAATACAGCTGGCAAATGCATAACACAGTAAGCAGATGGGGCTCATCTGAGGTTAACACAAACACTTCCATGGTGCTGGACAGCTGTGCCTTCAAGGGAATCAGTGTTCCTAAAAATCAGCCCCATTCTTTTTCTTTTCCTTCTCCTTTTTTTTTCCCCTCTTTTCAAAAATCAGCTTAAAGGCGAGTTCAGAAAAGCCAGGAGCCTTAAAGCAAGGCAATTATAAGCTATCTGTGTCCACATCACCACAGGCAGCAACAGGGTGAGACCTGTGCTGCTCCTTAAGCTCAAGATGTGAACCAAGAGGCACCCAGATGGCTGTGACCACGCGCAAACACCAGAACTTCACTAGGAGACACAGTGAAAATTCATACTTAGACACATTCTCTCCATGAGAAAATTAGGACTAGAATTCAAGCAGAGATGCAACTCATGTAAGAGATGGCGTATTTATAGTAATATTAAAATAGCTTGAAAAAAAATAAGAAAACAGCAGCTGGGTATTACATTACAGAAAGAAAGCTTTGCTGCTGGACATCACATCCAAGCCAAAACAGGAAAATCATGCTACTGCACTAAAAATACAGAACAATCAATGTTGCAGAAGCATAGCACGAAGTCCTAAACAGTGCCCACACAAAAAAAAAAAAAAAACATGATAGGGAGAAAGCATGATGCCCCTTCTCTACAGGTAGAAGAAACTACCATTTCCTTAATGCTGAAGGACTCAGGAAAAAGCAACCTGGACCTTCTGCTCTAGAACACTGCCTAGTACTCCAGAAACACTAATTTAAAGGAGATTTATACTTCACATTGTACTGATAAGGTGAAACCTTCAAATACTGTATCATTAAAATAGTATTAAAAAAAAAAATCAGCTGTTTTTGGAACTAAATCAAAAGTGTGAGTTATTCTGCCTTTTTCTAGAGCAGTGCCTTGTTTATATAGCATAAAAGATGAGACGCAAACACCAAATCCTAGTTGTAGTTGACAGTACCGAGTGCTTCCTATTACTTCAGCATAGTTACATCATACTCAAAGTTGTCAGATCCAATTAGTTTTGTGCAACATAACATCAAAGACATCTACCATATGGGTTTTTCCTTTTTATAATGTGTTCTCAGTTAAAAAAAGGCAAAAAAAAAACAAAAAAAAAACAACACCATCTAAATACTTTTAAGAACAATTGTGTTATTTCTCAAATCATTTTTGTGAGAATGCTGGGAAGGGTGAAGCCAATACACATATCCAGTCTACACACTTCTGATTTTCACATTTTGCCTACAGCCTCATAGAAGTCACAATTAACCTCAAGAGGACAGCCTCACAACACCCAGTTTTTGTCATAAATCTAAAGCAGGCATATTTGGCACTGCGTTTCCAAATCAACACGAAGTATTTGGTGGGGAAGGTAGAGAAGCTTTAAGTTATAGACATCCAGGGGAGCACGGATTACAAAGAAAGCAGCAGGAAGCATAGAACTACTTGCCTGCAAACTGAAGACTGAAGGTGTAGATTCAGCACTGAAGATGAAGGCCTCGGACGAGCTGCCTCCACACACAGACAATATGCCAGCTCCAAGTATTACAGGGCACCCAACTAAGATGCAAAATCCTACAGCAAAGTATGTGACAATACAGTGAAGGAAGGAACTTGTGACTTCGTGTGGCCAGAAGCACCATGGAGACAGCCAGCATTTCTTTTCTACTCCAATTCACTAGCACTTCCCCAAAACTGTTGGGTGTTGCACTGAAGTTCCCAAATTTGAAGAGTTCAGACTGAGCCTACACAGCCTAAAGACTGTCTGAGAAGACTGGAGATGGACGAAGTCTCCAAAACCAACAGGGGTCAGCACATCAGCTTTCAAGCTACAGTTGTCTCATTATCTCCATGGTAAGTGATTAAAACCCTCAGAATGAAAAGACTACTGATGGTTTGGGTTGGCATCTTTAGGCAACAGTACACAAGGAAGCTCACCTCAGCTGCTTGAAGCTCTTAGATGCATCAAGCTGCCCATTTACTGACCGACTCTGAAATACTGACAGGAATATGAAAACATTAAGTAGAAGGCAGAAAGTTGATAAACGATAATTGGAAGACAATTTTGCAGCAAATCTGGAAGTACAGGATGAGCATGTTAGCTCAAGCTTCTTGAAACTGTTTTCAACATGGCTAAAAAAGTTCATGGCTGAAACAAATAATTGGTGCACGACAAAAGGAAGGTATACATACAGCTACTGTTTGGAAAAAACAAGAGCAAACACTTAAGAACATATAGACATATAGATAAGATTTTATGCTATTACCTCATTATCTCTCAGTGGTTATAATGACATCTGTGGGTTTGGAATCTACTTATAGGAGACACCTTGATAGGAGTTCATGTTTATAATCACCCAAACTCACCTAGTTACCTAGAGACGTTTTGCATCACCCCCCTGCAATGAGACTGAAGCAGCCTCCTCCTTCCTAAGGGACCTTCAGAACCACGCTGACAAATTACACAGCCACACACGCTTCTGGGTAACTGACACAGAGCAGGTTACAGAAGTATACATACTGCTGTTTCATTCCAGAAGAGTTTGCTTTTCCAAAGTTTAAGTTGCATTCAGTGAACATAGCACCGATATAAAAATTGAGCCCTAAGAAAGCCTTAATACAGAAAATAGTTAGCTTGCCGCATTTCGTGTAGGTATGAGGACTAATTAACAAGAAAATAATTAGCTAGTTTGTGCCTCTGCAGTTCACATTCCCTTCTCGCAGAGGACAAGAAAACACAAACAAGAGAATTGTTGTGTTGGATCAAGGTAAAGTGAAGAGAAAGGAAAGAACATCAACTCAATCAAACACCACCTAGCAAATGGAAGCAACTCAGTGTCATGGCCATCTTGAGGCAGAGGACAGCCCAACAGCCACCTCAGGAGCCAAAGGTGGCACCTTCTGCCACCATATTTAACCCAGTGCTAGGAAAATGAAGAATACAGCAGACCTCAAGAAAGAAAAAAAAACAAAACAAAAAAACAAACAAATTCACACCTGCATCTTGAGTGGGCTGCAGCCACAAAACACTGAGCAATCCCAACTCTGGTTAACACAAAATTTAAAACAAGGAATATAATATCTACATTCCCTATTTTTCCACACACACACACACACAGAAGCCAAAGCCAGAATCCATTTTTAAAGGGTCACACACTACTTTGGCAACATAAGCAAGGAAGGATGGAGGGCAATTCCCCCTCTGGTGAATTCTTCTGGCAGCACAAACTCTTATTTCTTACACAGAAAGCAACATTAACTGGATTTCCCAAACATACCTACATTGCACCCAGGCAGCTTAACTTCTTAGCTTCTTGCAGCAGTGGTTTTCACATGAATTAGTTTCTTACACTAAAAACAAGAAGTCACAGAAATTGGCAACTGTAAAGGTTGTAAAGGCAAAAAGAGCAGTGCAAACAAGAAGGTGCTACAAAAAGAAGGATAATGAATGCTCACCCATCTCCAAAGATCTAGGCTCATAGGAAAGGAACTCCAAAAGGAGGGATCTCCAAAAAGGGACCTTACCTCAGTGGCAGTCAGCCCTTAAATGAGGTCTAAGAGGGGTTGAGCCTGGCTTCTGGTCACAAAGGTGAATTGCCTTCATCTGTGCTCCCAGGGCTGACCAGATCTTTCCTTCAGGTGCTCATTCTCTGGTTCAGGCCATGACTCAGCAGTCCCCATACACCAGCATTCATGAAAGTGCTTTACTGCTATTCCTGAGCAACCAAGCATTTAGAAATGCTCAGAAACAGCTGGTGGACCTTAAGAGCTCAGAAACCGGAGATCAGCAGCAAGAGCCCTTCCCAGAACCCCAGGTAATTGCAGTTTTATTTTTAATTTGTCAGTGCATGACTTGAAATTGTCGAGTTCCCAGAGGATAATCATTTTGCAAAAAAATAAAAATACAAGAATACACAGCAGGATTTGCAAAGACTGTAAATGCCAGAACTATAAATCTTGAAAGCGCATAATTTGTTTCTTCCTAGCCTTTCAGAATTAATGGGATTATTAACCACAGTATATCAGAAATGAGCAGAGTTTAAGCCTTCATTAATTTATGAAACATCTGATTAAGCAGCACTGCCCGTGTCCCTGTGTGCACCAAAACTGTCTGTGCAGTCTTCCTAGAAATAGTCCTACCTCGAGGTCACTGTCATTCATAATAGCAGAGCTACTTTAGGACACGTTTTCAACATCTGTGCATAAGACCAAGTCCATGGCAGCCTATTAAATGACCGTAGCTCAAAACAAACAAGCATCCTCCAAGAAGAGAGAAAAAAAAAAAAAGGCATTTCAAAACCCTACAAGAGATGAAGAAAGAATCCGAAGCTAAACAAAACTGCATCACCACCTGCTGGGCAAAAACCAACATGGGCTTAACACTGGATCAATCTGAAGAATTGAAGGTGACACTCTGTGGTGAAGACTCTGGCAGTCTCTAAATCAATGGATTACAATGAGCAATTTCTATCAGCATCAAACAGACATGATACAGGAATGCAGTCCAAAAGACCTGGTATTATGAAATGGCAATATCAGGAGCGAAATTGATGGCACTACAGTGATCTGGCTCACTCTCAGCTACAAAGCACTCTGCAGCAACTGACTCCAGTAGTCCAACTAGAAGCTGCTGAATGGCACCTGAAGCTGAGCACCACACTATCAGCCTGAATCCAGTGCATCTGGTGAGACTCCAAGACTTGCCTGTCCTAGGAACTGCCCCCTGGCTCTGCAAACTTCTTGCAAAGGACAGGGAAAGGGCAGGCATAATTACAAACCAAAATAGCCCCAGGCAAAGAAAACACTGAGCACAGAGACATCTCCGTAGCTACAAATGACTGTAAAAGAAAGGGAACTAATTTCCATTACTCTGTTCAAGTCTTGTATTAATGAAAGAGCTCTGAAGAGGCCCTATGGAATTGAAGAATTTACTTATCAGCCACTGTAAGCACTACGTGGTACCTCCATCCCTTATGGATAGGATCAAGATCTCGAGCACCATTGAAAAACTCCAGTCCAAAAATCAGTGAGGTCTTAACTGGTCTCAGAAATAGAAACATAAGCACATGCTACCCTGCCCTGGATCTTCAGAAGGAAAAAAAAAAGCAATGAGAAATCAGGCTTTACTGAAATACCTATGACACAGGCATTGACACCTAGCTGAAAGAGATAAAAACATACAAACCTGCAACACTGAGTAACAGAAGCACAGGAAGAAGCACAGAGGAAAAAAAAATGAAGTTTCATCTGTTACCACAGAGTTTGGTAAGAAGTCCATAATACATGCAAGCTTTCTCATTTTTGAAAAGAAACTAAATTAGCAACAGCAATCATTTAAGGGGGATTATTTTTTCTCCTTTTAAATGCAAAACTCGCTGTCGGAGAAACACGGAAGATGTGAGCTTGCTTTTGTGACCTGCCTGAGCAGAGCAGAGGGAACGATGGTTTCTTGCAGTGAATACTAATCACAATTAGGGGAAAATGAGTGCATCTTCACCCAGTGGGAAGAGTCACAACAACTGCACATGTGGTATGTGATTAGCAACTGTGAAATAGTGCATTTATTACAGAGCTCATTATGGGAAATATTAAAAAAACACAACTATGTTAAATGTAAATTTGAATTCAAGTAACCAAGGGAAGGAGCTGCTTAGCTGGAATATAAACACTATTGCTCTGAATGCAGCTTGCTGTATCCAGCTTGCATGCAGAAATTGAGACGTAGGACCACAGCTAAGGGACCACTGAGAGCAGATTTGAGGGAGGCAAAGTGGGGAACACAGGTAGCTAGGTAGAGACGACCTGTACTGCTTAATTGGAAGTGCAATTTGCACTCAAATTGAATGATGAAAAATGGCTTTGCTATAAATAGGAGTCTCCTGTATATTGTATGAACTGCACACAGCACTGAAATGCTAAGAGGAAGCAATAGCTGCTGGTGGAGATTAAATCCACGTTCAACAATAGACCTTGGGGTATGCAGAGCAAATGGTAGAGAGGGGAGGGCATGAATAAGGGGCAGGTAGCATCAGCGTTGCTTGTACTTTCTCATTCCCATTTGGAGGAGAGCACAGGCAGAGGCAGATGAATCTCACCAAAATAACTCTCAGGAGGGGAGGACATGTAAAAACAGAAACCACATGGAACAAATACAAAGAAGACAGCACCGAAGAAAAGAATTTCCAAATGAGCTTCACACAGGCAGCTGCACAGGCACAGCATGCACACACAACAATTTAATATCCTTTCCCTTCCACAAAGTTACTTGGCAATGTTCATCTACATTTAACCAGCAAGTAACATACATACATTTTGCAGACCACATCAAGATAGGAGGAAGCTGATCTGCCTGAGAGTAGGAAGGCCCCACAGACGGTTCTGGATAGGCTGGATCAACAGGTTGAGGCCAACTGTATGAGGCTGACCAAGTGACAAGTTGTGCAGTTTGAACACAACAGCCCCATACAGGTAATGGTCTCAGCTCGTGCAGGGGGGAGGCTCGTGTTAGTGGAGTCACTGTCCCTGGAGGTGTTCAAGAAATGAGCAGATGTGGCACTTACAGGAACGGTGGTGATTGGACCAGATTATCTTAAAGGTCTTTTCCAACCTTAGTGATTCTATGATAATTTTCTGAACAGCAAATACTGCCTTAAAACACACACAAAAGTTTCTCAGAAGCTGCAGGGCGTGCAAACGTAATGGTAGTACCTGAAAACAGGAAAGAAGACTCCAGAACATCATGTTTCTAGGCAGGAAAACAAAACTATATTCAAAAGGAATCATACAGCTGTAAGACAAAATGATTTCTGATCTAATTTAAAGGATTATCTAAAAACCTAATAATCTCCGCTTGTAATTAGATAAATGGCATACACAGATTGATTAAGCTTGTCATTTACAGCAGGAGTACACATTCCTCTTCTATACAAAAAAAGATGTAAAGATGCTCAAATGGAATATTCTTAAACTGAGAAATACCAGTAGGTCAAAGTAAACAGCCCATGGGAGGTACATTTTTAACACATGGATAACATTACAGTACTTCAGATGGGCCTGAAAAGTCACTTTTCCATGTTATTACGTTCCTGAAAATAAAAAACCAACCAACCAAAAAAAAAAAAAAAAAAAAAAAAAACCCAAACAACTCCATAAAGGACATTTCTTTTTTTTCCTGCCCCATTTCTAGGTGTCTGTCTGCCTTTTCCATTCCATACAGTGGCACGTACAGCCAGGGTTCAAGCATCATTTGCCACTGCAGGTTGCTCAGAGAAGATATTGCCATGCTGGATCTCATTCATCAGCACGTCTTGCTAATTCTGGTAAAGAGCAAGCAAGCAACTGTGGGAACAAGAACAAATGAAGACCATTCATTCAGCTGTCACCTCGACCAATTTCATTTTCCACTTAACTGTTACCACCTCAAATGCTGCCACCTTCCCCAGGCACTTTCCCTGAAATGCAAATGCCAGATTCTGCCCTGAGCTGCCCACGTGAAGGAGAGTTCCCATCCTCAGCAGCTCTGCAGGACAGAATTGGTGAAAGAAGACAAACTACATGCATATCGTGCCAGCTGCAAGTGTTACCTTCTTTAAATTCTGAAAACTACTGAAAATATACCACAGTGGTGTGTAGTGTACAGACTTGGTGCAGAACTTTCCACCTCTCCCAAGTATTCACACATGACTGTGTTTAAAGTCCACCTGCATGGCTCAAACCCCAGAAACGATAAGCAACAAAGTGCTCCCAAACCTCTGTATGATGGAGTATTTAGTTGCATCCCCAAAGTCGTCCTGAATACAAAAGGAAGAAGATCTAACTTACCGTAGAAATGCTGAGAAGTAAGAAAAGGAATCATACCATGAGTTGTATTAGAATTGCTAGGACAATATGCTAGGACAGTGAGGATACTAACATACACCTAAAATCATTAGTGACTGAGAAAATCTGAGTTTTCCAAGTGAAAGGCTGCTACTTCTGTTAACAGGCAAGAGAAAACTTGAAGATTAGCAACCTGTACTTACAAGCTTCTAAGCAAATTTTTGATTTATTTACACTGAAAACAATTGCACAGGGCTCTACACAACGAAAAAGACATCTCCACTCACACCTGCACTGGACTAGCATGATTCAGCTTGACCTCATGTGTCAGACAAAATGCCAATGGTTGCAGTAATAAAAAGTTACTTTGGGAGCAATGCCTCATCTCCTGAGTGCAGCAAGATGAGCGATTCACAGAAAGGTAATAGCTTTGAAATGCCCTAAGGCAAGCCACTCGGCCTAGACCTTAATTTAAACAACAGCTCCAGCAAAACCCACTAATCTCTTCTCCCTCCACTCACCAAAAGCCTAATAGAATCATAATACATACAAATAAGCAGGCCAGCAGTACTTAAGAATATGTAAAATAGAAAAAAAAAAGTCTTGAAGATAAATATTATACAATACCATTTGACTGGTTTTAAACCACCCATATTAAAGTAGGCAAATTTATGTTAAAATAAGACATCAGAGCCAAACGCTCTGCACCCCTACTGAGAACACCCAGGAAATCACAGAATCGCAGGGCTTGGAAGGGACCTCTGGAGAACAACTTGCACAACCCTCCTGCTAAAGGAGGCACCCTACAATAGGTCTCACAGGTAAGCATCCAGATGGGTCACTCATCTCCAAGAAATACTACTCTATGAGAAGAAAGCTGCCATTTTATTCTTAAATGTAGTTAGCCACTTCAAAACTTAGTAAAGCAGTGTCTTTTCTAAGTTGATTTTATAAAATATTGCTTACTGAACATGATTAAATAACTGCCAGATAAGAAAAAGCTGACATCTTATATTTTGCTCCCTAAGTATTGTATTTGAAACAAAACTTTACTGAGGTGGAATGCCTCTCTTATGAGGAAAGGCTGAGAGACCTGGGTCCGTTCAGCCTTGAATAAAGAAGACTCAGAAGGGGTCTGATCCATATCTATAGATATCCATAAGGAGCAGGAGGAAAAGCGATGAGGCCGGGCTCTTCTCAGCAGTGTGTGGTGATAGGACGAAAGGAAATGGCCACAAACTGAAGCATAGGATGTTCTGCACAAATGTGCATGGGAACTTCTTCACAGTGCAGTGATGGAGCATTGGCACAGGCTGCACACAGAGGTGGTGGAGACATTCAAGACCTGCCTAGATGCATACTCACGCAACCTGGTCTGGGGTACTGCTTTGGCAGGGGGCTGGACTCGATCTCCAGAGATGCCTTCCAACCCCTACAATTCTGTGATTCCATAATTTATTCCTAGATATTCTCAAATATTCACAACCATTAAAAAAAAACAAAATGTGTTTTTCTAGGAGTATACGGATATTGAATGGTATTTCAGATCTATGAAGTAAGTAAACTGGGATTTTTTTTATATTTTTAAATAAATAGCACAAACTACTCCAAAACCCTCTTACGGAGAACAACAATTAGAAAGAAGTGATCACACAGAACTACACAGCAAAAAAAGAAAAATAGAACCAACAGTGGGTATAAGCTATTCTTTGTTTATGGCATGAACAAACACATTTTGTGTAGCTTCTCATTTCAGCCAGGTTATATACACAGGATAATGTATTTATGCAGAGCTATGATTTTCAAAACGCTTGCCATTTCCTCAGTTATGTAACTGATATTTTAACTGTAATATTCTAAGCGTAATACCCAGTAGTCAGTCTTCTAATTGAGCTCATTTATGTCATAGAGTAGATATAAAATAACAACCCTCTTTCAGCTACCCGCAGATGGGAGTAAATACAGAGCATGCATTATACATATTACACACTAAGCGCTGAATTTCCTTCCCAGTCTCATATCAACACAGTGGAAGCATTCAAAGAAATTGCAGTGCAAGGAGAATGCGCTGCCCTGTAACAGTGTGAACTGCATGGCTTCACAGTGTTTTCAAAACAAATCGTGCAGCAAAACTACACAAGCTAAGGGCAGCCCCCGCCCAACCTCCAGCACAGCTAAGGAGAGCCTTGCAGCTCTCCTCACAACATCCCCACAGAGGAATAAAATGCATCAGTCTGGCCCAGCCTGCTTCTGGGTTTATTCACAAGTTTTCCTTCTTTCTCCCCCACGTCATCCTGTGCATCCTCCTCCCTCAGCATCATTGGGCTTTGTATATTCTTCCCATTCCTACTGCATCTTCTTTCCACCTTCCACTCGTTTTCACACCAAATCCTCTGACATTTCTCCCTCAGAAAACAAGAAATAAAGCATTGGATTCTTTTTCTCAAATTGCAGCTACTGATCAGGATTTGAGGTCACAGCTCATAGAAACTAAGGACCTTGTGAAAATCAAGTATACCAAGGCCACAGAAAAAGCAGAACGTATGGCCACAACATCACCTCCCATCAATCCACTGTTTCATATCCGACCTGATCAAAACTATGGGAAACCACTGCTTTAAAATGGCATACTGCTCCTCAGATACTGAACAGCTGAGCACAAAGCAGCTCCAGGAGCTCTGAGTTTGGAGAAGCCAGACCTCAAAGGGGTTTCTAGACCCAGAACGCTCTAGTACTCTTCAATACATCCTACACTCTTCTTTCAAGATACCATTAATTGTTGCCAGCTATTCAGGAAGAACTGATGCAGCAGTTCCAGTAGGTCTTACCTAAAAGATGCAATGAACAGGGATACTCATCCTTCAGAGTTCGTTTTCAGAGATGGATCTACCACCGTTTAGCCCCCTTTACTATTTTAGAAGAGCTCAGGGAGAAATCACAGGCCTAGATGCCAACGTGGTGATGGCAACTCCCTATATCCCTGCTGTAGATCTAACATCCGTGCATTTCCCCATTCCTGGGTGAAAAGTATGACACACCTGGGGAATATTCCAGGAAGAAATAATGACTGTCCTACTGCATGAGTCCACCAGGCTTTTGGCAGAGCAGTATTTACTATACAAGCCTCAACTAGCTGACTGCAACCTACAGTTCAGAAACCCTTCTTTCTGCACAAATGAATGCTTGCAAATAACATTACTGAAGTTGGTATTGTACTGCTTTGAAAATTCCTTCATCAGAGTTCTGCAGAATGAATACAAAAAAAGATTAGGAGATTTTTTATTTTTTTTTCAGCTGATGGTATCTCAGAGGACATCCCTCTGAATACAAGGGCATTCTGAATAAGTCTCACAAAAATCTGACTGCAAAGGTACTACAGAGACCTTCCAAATACTAACACAAAGGAAAGCTTTTCTCCAACAAATAATTTGTGCTTCCATACGGATTCAGTGATCCAGAATCAGAAAAATGCCACTCGGCCACCACTGTCAAATAACAGGAAAGCATTCATGAGCTGGATTTACTATTAGCATGATGCAGTTCATTAAGTATGCTACTGTCTTCATTGGTACAGGAAACTGTTTATAATTCTGCTGGACGTGCTCAAGCTTCCCTTTCACTAGGGCTGGAAATGAAAGACATTTCTAGATAATGCAAGCCAAACATCTGGCACATTCAGAGAACACTTGCATGCTAATGATAGTGGGAGAAGTAATCTCTCTCATCAGTTCATTTCATAACAATCATGTAGGTTGTGTGGCAAGATAGGAAGCACAGAAACCTTTTTCTTTCCCCTCCCCATTGGGCACTTAGATTTGTCTCATTTGCTGTGCATATCTGCCAACATCCCAGATGTCTGTGAGCTAGAAACCAAAGACTACATCAGCACTGCCACTGCTTACTGATTTTACATTCCTGCAGGTCTTGCTACACTTAGGTCACGTTTCTCAAGGATTATAAGTAAACTCTAATTCCAATCCCAGAGCCATTTCTGGTCATGCTCTTGCAGACATCCCGCACAAGGAGCAAAGAGCCATAGTGTTCAGCCCAGAGTGGTAGGGCCGCTCCCCTTAATGAGGCTGATGAGAGCCAGGGCTAAAGGCAGTGCTGCTGCTTACAGGGAGGTGCAGATGGAGACGTGTGAGATGCAGTGCCTGCTAGGATTGGAACTGGAAAGGTTCACCTGACAGCAAGCATGCCTGCAGGACTCAGCAGGAATGGCGATCACAGACATCCAAATAGTGGCATCACTGAAGTGTATACTATGTGGAAGCATTCTTCGCTAAGCTAAGTCATCATGAGCAGGGAAAAGGAAATGTTACACCAGAATACAAGCAACAGGTCCATCCTCCCACAGGATGGTTCGTGTTGCATTCTCACATCCCCAGTGTTGATGCAAGGCCACAATAGCACAAGGCCTTGAATCCATCAATCACCTTTCCTCAGCAGAGCTCTGTAAACACCAGCACCAGCCTTGAGCTATGTCTAGTGCGGAACTCATCAGCTGAAACAAGTGTAGTAATAACCATGGTCTACCACAGCTCATAAACTGCTGTGTGGATTCCACTTCCAGCTGACGCTGGGAAATCCAGGCAAGTCTAAGCTATTACATTTTAAATTACAGGACCACAAGTTCTTATCCTGCACCCTGCCTATAAGGAAAGCCTTACCTATGGTGTGTTTCAACATTCAGTACGTTGGAATCTCACCAGAAAAAAGAACAGGAGGCAAGATTCACTTACAGAGGCAAAACCAGAAAACAAATGGGGCACTGCATAGCTCTGATGTGGTCTCAGCTATACAAATTAAAAAAGCCTCCAAGGGTCCAGAAGCAGACTGAGGCATTCATATCCAATGAAATCCCCTGAGCCATTTTGTATCAAAGCAGCCCAAACTCCACTGAATCTGACTGAGGGTTGCCAACCCAAGCCATGGCATTGCTCAGCCTGTTGTCTTCCTCACATCCTCTCACACTGTACTTTGGTGATTCCAAACGGTGCAGCACTACATGCTCTGACTGGGAAGCTCGAACCTGAGACACGAAAGCAGCAGTGAATATACACTATACGACACTACTAAAGCAGGGAACTTCTAAAGTTCAGTCACTGAAGTATCAAGTGTGCTGGAAACTCGTCACTAAACTGTTAAAGGAAGGGTGCAGTGTGAAAGTACATCACCAAATTAAAATTAAATGTCATTTGTTTACGAAACTACTATGTAAATTTATGGATCAACAACAGCTCACCCTCCACCCTCATCTTCTGACCTACTGTGTCACACAGCAGCTGTCTTACTTGGCTGTTCCCAATCCGTGAGTGCTGTGATTATGACCGTGCTGAAGGTGGGACTTCTCAAATTTTTACCATCTGCTAACTTGTAATGAAAGTTTGCTTTCCCAAGACCAGCCACATAGCAGGGCCAGCACACGCTGTCACAGCTTGAAACCGTGGAAGCCCTTTGCAATGATACTACAAGAGCAATACAGATTCAGCAACAATCTCCCTGCCATGTTCTAAGGCTCCTTTCCACCAGCAGCCAGAACAAAGCCCATGGCTGAGATTAGGAAGGTGCATACAGTTTACAGACTGTGTCTAGGTTAGGAACTTGTAGCTGAGGAACGTAAATTCTCCTTCTTTTACCTAGACCCACCCTGGCTTCCAGAAGCAAACTGCAACAAACCTTATTAGTGAAGCTCCAAAAATTACATCTCCAAATTCTCACATCTGATCTGTCACAATCCCACTCTGCTCTTCCCTCGGCCATCTGACTTAGCGTAAATGCTTAAAAGCAAACATTTATCTCATTTATAATATAATGTTGCTATAATGCGTTGGTACGCTGGGAAAGAAGCAATGATAATTCTCTGGAAACACAGAAACACAAAAGGTGTTTTAGCACCTCCAGTGTCACACTGGAAGTAGATTCCACTTACGTGTCAATCCATCACAGCTCCAAAGGCAAAGCATCAGTAATATTCAAAAGAACTATTTCAGGGAAAAAAAGTATATTAAAAAGATAAAGGGATATTAAACTGCTATAAAACACGAGGAAACATTTAGTGCTTTAATAGAGCTTGCAATTCTTTCTGTACATTGTGAAACTGAAGTCTTACTCCTGAAAGCCTGGATTTCAGCCTGGATTTTTGCATTGAAACCTTGCTGATATTTCTTTGTCAAACCAACAGTTAATATCTATCCGTGCATGAACTTGCTGGCAATTTAGCTGATGGTCTACTCAGCTAAGTGGAACTTGCATTAAAGGAAGTCAGGCACCACCAAAACAAGGACTGGAGCACAGATAAACGGACAGCTGAAGCACCTGCACCAAGCCAGCTCTGTAGTTACCCCACACATCTGCACACATGTATGAATGTGCATCTATGTAAACTTAGGTACAAGCACAACAGTAGCATTGCTGTACAACTGCATCATCTGAGAGCACAAAAAAAAAAAGGTGTGAGCCTAAGAAATACTGTCTTCAGTGGAATTCAGATCAGGTTGTACATTATTGCAAATGACAAGCTCCAGATTCAAATCTTCTAGCTTCCTGGCATCGCCTCACCACAACCAGAAAACTGAAAGATGAACAGCTAGAATGGGATCATCCTATGCTGGGGAAAAAAGGAAAAGGAAACCATCAGTATCCCCTACAGAAATAGCAGAGCAAATGACACGGGTCAGATTTAAGGAAAACCTTCTGGGAAACACTTCAGTTCCATTGAGGCAGATAACTTCCACACTCTCTGGGTGTAACTCACTCTTTGGTGAGAAGCTCAACACAACAAAAGGAGAGCACAGCAGCCACAGCTAAGGGCAGGGCACCACTGAATTTGGCTCATTTTCAGTAGAACTCTTCCAACTAACCTAATCTTATTATTTCCCCAGGCATGCGCAGAGAAGATACTCACTATAGGATTTTCAATTTCAGTAAAGAGATATAAAGCCAGAAGAGCACCATATGTTAGACTTCAATATTGGTTTTGACCACAATTACTCTGGGAAGGGATGATCCAGTCAAATTGCATTTGAGTGCAGTAATGCCATAAACCCTGAAGGACCACATAGATCACAGTAGCGTTCCTAGAGAAATAAGACCTATTAGAAACTGTGCTACCATTGGAGAATTGAATTTTCCAGATACAAAGAGCAAATAACACAAACGACAGTGTAATTTGTGTACTCATATATGATTGATTCAGTGGATAACCTTTATATCTGTCAGAAATAAGGTTAATTCATACTCAATTTTCAGAGAATTTTCTCTCGGAAAGTAAACTGGATTTGAATGGTAATAAGCTGATTAAATAAAATGGAAGAACAAAAGAAAACAGATTTGGAATTAAGGCTTATCAGCATTTGTTTAGAAATTAAGGGAACTTACTAGAAAGAAACCAACTGAATCGAGGAGCTCAGCCATCTCAATATGAAAGTGGCACGGATATCTTCAAATCCAAGGTATTCAACCAAGGAACAAAGAGGGAAAGACTTTCAAGCAGACTTTTGTCTGGACAGACAGCTGGACTTAATCTTTTTGGTCCCCAACTGAACCAAACAGTTTATTCTACTCTAGGATGGGCTTCAGTTTTTTTCCCCCCCTATGAATGAACACATGCCTAATAGTATGTCTACATTAGAAGGACTGAAAAAAAAAAAAAAAAGCCTAAAAACCATATGCAACGAAGAGGCCAAGAAAATAGGATACTGTAGGAATTGATCTAGAAGAATCCAAGGAAGATTTCTAAGCCCAAAGACAGTGTTTTCCTGTTTTTGATAGACTTATAAGGTTTCTTTGATGTTACAAGTAGAAATGATTGGGAGAGGAATGCTCCATGATCACACACACAGCAAATGGGATTTTGGAAAGGATACTGAAGGTCATTTGGGACCTTATTATAGTATGAGAGGAAAGGGATAGATGGTGAAATAAATACTGTGAGGAATACAAGGGCACAAAAGAGGAAAATCGTAATGTGGAATTAAAAACTTTAGGGCCTATTAAAGAGTTAGATCCCAAGTTCTGAAATAAACGGCACACGCAGTGGAATATTGCTAAGACCTATCTTTTAACTGGGATACTGCATACAATTAAAGAACAGAAAATAAATTATTCATGTTCTCAATAAAAGAATTTCCTGCCAGCCTATAAAATTTACTTCAGGGGGACAGAGACAAAGCATTCTTCCCATTGAATTTCCTTCCAAACACATGAAAGCAGTGGCGAATGTGACCAAATTTAATATGGGTTTAACAAAAGGTAGCTTGTGACAAACTAGCCTAAGAGATTACTTCATCAGATAACATTCTTCAAATGCTGTAGATCTCATTAATCAGGATTATAGCAGAGTATTCAGCAGTGTCACATGGGAACCTGTTAGCTAAGCCTCAACCAGCACAGCAATTTTGAGATGGGTGAGCATCTGTTTCCAGAGTAGACTACAGCAGAAGTCCTGAAAACTTAAGTGATTGTTGTAGGATCTTAAGAATCTTCTTGGAACTGATCTTATTAAACATTTCTCCTAATAACTCCCTTGCTGGTAATTAGGAATAGGCTTACAAGACGCAATGCAATGGGGATACAGATATTGGAAGAGAAGACGGACATGACACAGAAGTAATTAGATGTTCTGAAGAAATGAAGTAGCAAAAATAGGACAAAAATTCTGCAAAGCACAACACAAGGTCACACACTTGGGGATGCCACCATGCCGCACACCTCCCAGTGAAACATGCAAAGAAGAACCAGTGAGTTACAGTTAACTGTAACTTAATTATAATGAATAACGAATGGGATTCTGGGTGGAGAAAAAAAAGCAAATTTGACCTCTTGAATCTGGAGTGTACTTCCAACAGAAACGAGAAAGAAATGATATTACTGAACATTGATCACGTATGAAAAAATGAATGTAGTGCATAATCTTCTTCACTACACTAAAAAAAGAGAATTTGAGATGCGTGTACTCTAAAAGACAGCTGAGATATCAGCAAAAGATTTTCAGTGCAACAAATGCTCATGACTGCATCTAATCAGGAAATAAGGAGAAGAATTTGAGTGGCACAAGCTCCACACTTCCAAGAGAACCAGAGGCAAAAGAGCAAAGCAGCCACCTTTTGGTTTTAAGAAGGGGCTCAATATGTTCTCCAAAGATGCTGGGGCTGAAGGAGTGAGAACCACAGCTGGAAACACAGATGCCTCCTTCCAGTGTTAAGGACCGAATATGTATTTGAAATTATGAATGTGGACCCGATTTGTATCCAAAGCTGGTTATCACATCTCAGCCTTGGAAGCTCAATCTTGGCATTAAATTCCACAAATAACCTTTTACAAGCTCACTTTATGAGAACTTTTCTCTTTCTTCTATTTTTTATTAAAAGATGCCTCTTGTGGATAATGGCCTTTTCTAGAAGAAAAAGTTACAAAATCATAAAACATATCAAGCAGAAATAAAGTTCAGAATTGGACGCTCCAATTAAAGCCCACAGCGCATGAGGAATCAGTTCTCACTTAACACCTTTAACCTTTACAACAGGGTTAAAACAAGACCAGAATGCAGCATGGCCAATTCATCTTGTCAGGCCTAACAATTTCAATTGCTTTCATACTGTTACTGCAATGTTTTTAAGTGCAAATGGTTTTCCACCGTAAAGATCTGTCTGCTATTCCCAACAAAGATGTTAAAAGTCCCAGTCAATCAGTAACCTTGTTTAATAAAAACCTCAAAAAAGACAAAAACAACAACAACAAAGGAACAAAAAAACAAAAACAAAAAAAAAAAAAAAAAAAAAAAAACCAAACAGCCTTGAACAACTCTCCCCAACTTTGGGAAGAATATTAAAAACTTTGCATCACAATTTTATAGGCAACTGCCTTGCTGGCAAAGCTATTACACCTGAGCAAATGTGACACAAGGTGACAATACAATTATTCCAACCAGTGATCTAGCACAAGTAGGTAACTATAAAGAAGCTACAGATCCCCAAACTTCTTCACAGTCTGCCTATTCACTGTCCAAGGTAAGGCATGAAACACAGCAAGTGGAGCTAACTTTCTCGCCTCTGCAGCTCATTACAGCAGCTGAGAGAGGAGCAGTTCATCATTAGGCAGAGTAGCACTCTCATTAAATTGCACTCTTATTTCATAGGGTTGTAACTGCGAAGCCACATGGATTATGTTCCGTCAACCTGAGCGCTAACGCCATAGATAAAAATGCATCAAATAACCCCGGCTAACAAAAACCCCCAGGGAAAGGAAACCTAAAGCAATAGTCTCAGTCAGGTGCGAGGAACTGGGAATTCAAACACAAAGTCTCCAACTCCCTGAAGCGCAACTCAGACCTGCCGAAGTCCACAGCGCATTAATATTAACATCATGAATTATTTACTCTGCTCCCCACGCTATTAGATTACCAGCTCCACCAATTAGGTGACTCCATGGGAAGGGACGAAATGTGGACCTAGAGTTAACCTTACATGGGAGAGGGTAATAATAGGGCTTTCGTCTTCCACATGAAAAATATGCACATCTGTTTTGTCCTCCGATGACACCTATGGTACAACACATTGTTCTCCATACCAGATGGGGTGCAATCATCAATTAAAAAAATCTACTTTTAGTATTATTATTTAAACTAAGGTTTGGGCTTGGTTGCAGTGAGCATTGTGCAAGGAAAATCTGGGAACCTAAGAATAACATTTAGTAAAATGAGACCGAGCTGCCCAACTAGCACATCAGGAATCAGGAAAAGAATTGCTATGCAGCAAAATAAATAAAAAGAGTTAATGCAAAGGGTTTTCAAGTTAAGATCAAATAACACTGTTGTGAAATACACGCTTAGAAGATTGCCTGTGCTACGAGAAAGAAGGGATTAGGAGGATAGAGAGTAACACAAAGTAGTAGCAGAGCAGTTACTGCATATGAACAAATGAGCTGTGAATAAAGGCTGCAAAGCTTACAAAGCCCCAACTCGAAAAGCTGCAGAAATAAGCTAAAAAGCAACCTGTCACGACAGCATGCTGGACAAGGGGTTCCCCAAAACAAACCGCTCTCAGGGCACGGGGAAGAGCCGCCACAGCTTCGCACTGCAACCAGCACCGAATAGCAGTGTAAATAATTGACAAACAAACGTGAAGAATACCTCCAGCCCAAACCCGAGCCAACGCAGCGATCCCAGCCCGAGGAGCAGAGGGGGAGAAATACCTTGGCACATCAGGCGGAGAGGCACAGTGCTGCTCAGCATCCCCACGGCCCGGCTGCGTCCGACTGCAGTGAGATGCTCCCTCTTCTGTGCCCGCGGCACTCGGAGCACAGCCGGGAGAGCACTAAGCTCCTTACTGCTGCCTGGAAGGAGGGTGCCCGGTGCGAGACGGGAGCTCGCTTCAGTTATCCTCATTACATTTGAAAAGCGTGTTTCCCAAAGCTCGCGCAGGCTCGCAGCGTGAGCGGTGCAAGGCTGCACGGGAAGCTCATCCGAGTTTATTAAAAGTTGGGCGGTGCGGAGGAACACATTCCCTCCGCAGAGAGCCCTGCCTGATACCTACAGCTCCATCAGGAGCTCAGAGCCCCATCCTGACCTTGCACGGTGCCCACCACATCACTGGGCAACCCGTAACAGTGCCTCACCACCCTTACTGTAAAAAATGATTTCCCCATATCCAGTCTTCCCCTTGCCCTGTCAGATAGATTCCACTAACAAGCCTGTCCCCTTCTTTCTTACAGCCCCCCTTCAGATACTGACAAGCTGCCACTGTCGTACCAACCCTATCACAAATCCATTCTCTCTCTCAAAAATATGAAAAAATACCACAGCACTTTGGTTATTTCAGAACCTGTGTTGAGACTAAAATCACTCTTAAAAAGAAAATACATATATATATACAGAATCATGTTTCACAACTGCCTCAAAGTTCTGCTCCTCATACACAAAACCTGCTCCAAAGTATTACTCAATAAGACATGCAGCTCTTTATTTCCTTTGGAAAGATCTAAGAAAACTTGATGATTGAGACAAACTGGAAAGAAAAAAGTACTCTCTGTTCTTTAAGACCAAGATTATTATTGACATTAAAGCGCAGACTGAAAAACTCCACAATTTCAAGACATACGTGAGTAAAAAAATGGAATTGAAACTATTCAACTGTCTGTTTGTTAGCTTCACCTTCCCCTGTGAGACACACCTGCACACAGCCCAAGGCACTGGCTCTCCTGCCCTAGCAGCACTGTGTGCCCATGTTCTTCAAGCACTGAGCCCAGCTCCTGCTGAACCACAGCTCAGGCTCTGAGCCTGCATTCAGCCTGCCCAGCATCAAAGCAATTCCTACAGGGAGAAAGGATGATACAGGAGAATCTGCTGCAGAGAGAGAACAAACTTCTTATCTCAGTGAGGATGAGTACTTTAAATTTTTAATATGGTACAACGATGTTATTGTTGTTAGTTTTGTATTTTCTTGGAATGTTATCAGAAGGAACTAATTCACCTGGAATTAGTTATTGGTCTGGAATAACTTTCACACAATACAAGTTACTTGCAAAGTGTGAAAAGCAGACATAAAACTATGGCCAGTGTAAAAAGTATTCATTAATTTCTTTACCTTTTGTAAGGATCCTATGTACCTCACTGGTACAGAAAGGAAAGGTCTTCAGCAAGGTCTTTAAGTACTTTGTACAAAGTTACTTTCCATCTTCTAGCTATTTTAAACACCTTATGTGACGTGAAGATCATTGGAAATAATGGAGTGAGTCCTTGCAAACCACAGACCTGGACATACGAAGGAGAAGCAGGCGAGTGGGATCAGTCAGCCCCTATTTAACCAAGCTCGGTCATGCCTGCCAAACCTGCCTGCCTCTTGAGATGAAATGCCTGGCCTGATGGATGAGAGGACAGCAGCTGTCATTTTCCCCAACTTCTACGAGGTTTCCAGTGCTGTCCTCCTCTGTGCTCCCATATCCACGTGATTATGGTGATTAGGACTGTTAGATCATGTCCTCAAGTTGCCAACATACACATTTCTAGTTAAAAACAAGCCCATATCCAGGCAGAACAGCTTGTGCTTTTAAGGTTTTGACTTGTTCAGTTGAGGCAAAGGCAACTGCTTGCAGCTGTATGGGTGTCTGCTTCAAGAGACAACCCTAAGGATGTTGTAATTGCACCGAAGTATAGAATCATTTTTATCTACGACATAGTTCATTTCCGCTACCTTCCCAAACAGAGAAAAACTGGATGCTACAGGAGACAAAGATGAAAAAAAAATAACTGCTCAGAGAAGACTGTCCGCTCTGACTAAATCCAGGAGAAGAGGTTTGAAGTAACAGGTGGTAAGAAAGCTAACAACAGTCGGACCCCATGCACTCCACAACCATTCCGACTGGTGCTGCTCCTGCCCTTTTCAGCACTGCCTCAGGGCAGAAGGAGCTGAAAGCACATGGTGCAAAGAAAGACCTGCAACCTGCTCAGGAGCTCTCTGGGAGGGATTACAGCAGCCCCACGGAGCTGCTGGATCCACAAATCCGGGAGGAGCAGTAATTGGTTTACCCAAGTTCGTTAGCGACATAATTCCATCACAAACGCCTCTCAAGGCGAGTCCATTCACAGCGCTAATTTTGGTCTCGTTGCAACAGCCCCATTTGTTCTGTGGCACTATAAATATTACGTGAATGAAAGTCACGGGAAATGGCTATTCCGCACTCCGGCACTTTATTATTAGATACGTTCCTCAAAAAAAGCCCACAAAGCTAATAGTGTCTGCATTTACATAGCTCCTTCCAGAAAGCACATCGAGGACTCTTGGTAGAGCATCAAATCACAAACCCACAGCACTGACTGCACGCAAACAATCCAATATATTCCATATGCAGCTGTGAGGACTGCCATAAACATTTATATTCATGCCGGTTCATCTGCGCTGGGATTAACTGAGTGAGAAAAGCTGGCCAAGGACACCTATTTAAAGATCCAGCAGGTTTAAGTAGATGGAACCGGCGCACTAACTTCTCATCTAAAGTACAGCGCAGCTAATGACTGCATCACCTGTAATTTGTCCTGCAAAGGTAACACTCTGTGCACAATCCAAGGAAATCGTGTTTGATGGGCAAGGAGGCCTTGTGGTGCAGGACCCCTGCGTCCTTTCACAGAGCTAGCAGGGAAAGGAGCCTGCTGCAACACGTGATGCTTGGCAGAGGGCCTGGCAGGGACCTGGTAAAGCAGGTTCCTGAGTACTGTGGTGCTCCTGTGGGCAGAGCAGAAGGAATAGCCCTTTTGTGATGCAGTTACACATCAGCAAGCCAGCAGACTTAACAGAAAAAAAGATTTCAGGGAAATATGCATTTGAAATTGCACCTAAATCAACAGCACAAGCCTGAGAACCTCCTCTTGCACCCACTAGCTCCACACTGCTGCCAGACCCCCCACAAGTGATGCTGCATTTGAGCCTCGCAAGCCCCAGCTGTGCAGAGTTCCCTCTGTGCAGGCTCAGAACTTGGTCCAAGGCTGAGAAAGTCAGCGCTTCCTACCTTAAGCCAAGTGAATCCCAGGGACTAGACCCCAGAGGAAGTCACTTTCTTCCATTCACCTCTCACATCCTTCACAACCAAAAAACTAGAAAACCCAGCCAGATGAGGGATGGAGGTGCCTCTCATCCCCCTCTTAGGGAACAAAACCAAACACAACCAAAGACAAGAAGAACACACCACTTTAATTTACATGAAAAACCTTTGAGCACTGGGATATTCACAGTCCTTGCAGACATCCCTCTCCTCTGCTACTGACAGCAAAGCAGGCTTTACCAGACTGCAAAGACAGATTAAGAGATAACTGCTCAGCAGCCTGGCAATCAGGCTCTTTAAAGTACAACACAGAAGGAGTTTCAGTCCTGGGACTTTCTCTGTTGGCATGGTTCACAGAGGAAATGGGAGCTCTCCTTAGCCACTGGAAGAAAGAGGATAGAAATCCATGAAATGAGCCAAACTACTGAAGACACAGTCCCACAGTGTGTGGGAATTGAGACTATAACTCTCTCTTCTCCCTCTGAATGGCTGAGAAAGGTGACCCAGAATAGTCCTTTTAGGTAACATGGTAGTGACAACATCTGGCAACACCCACATACTGTGGTCGTGCCCCAGAAGCCTCCGTGAAGAAAGCTTTCTGCAGTGAACACCAACACACAAAGCCCACAGCTCCAGAAGCACATGCCATAGGCCTGGCTTCCCTCACTGCCACACCAACAGGGGTGTGAGCAGCTGAGCTGCAGATAAATCCTGCCTTACACCTGCACTGCTCCATCCCCACTTGCTAGGGTTGCACTCTGCTCTTGCTTGTGCGAGCTGTAGGCAGCAGGAATGTGTCCCAGTAAGTTACAGAAACCCCTACGATAACCAAGTCCAACCATCAGCCCAACCCCAGCAGGCCATGGAGCTGTGCCCCTCAGTGCCACATGTCCATGGTTCTTTAAGTGCCCTTTGTGGGAAAGAGGTATTTTATATTTATATCTTTTGCATGTGAAAATCCTACCATCTCCTCAAATTCCAGAAGAGATCTGTCCAGAACATTTCTCTAATTGCCCTGGCAATTACCCTAAAATTGCTGTAGGATTTTGACACAGCTGTTTCTCTCCCATGTCCTTCTCAGAGTTTGCAGTCAACACACTCACTGCATTCAGTTGATCATCTGCTTTTCGCTCCCTGAAAACTTACTCTTCAAGCACTTATTTATATATCACCCATCCAACAAAGTACTTTGAAAGGGGAACGACTCTCTCAAAGAGATCGCTCTATTCCCCTGTCTGTACATCAGAAAACACTACAACACTGTATATTATGCAGTAAAATACTCAATAAATTTACTTTTTCTAAACTATTACACAGTATTTTGTTATTATACTCTTATTTTCACAGCTCACCACACACATGGCCCTGATTGCTATATACTGAAGACTAAAACTACCTTTTTCCATCTGACCTGGATTACTTTCCCCCCCAAGGAAACAATGGCAGCATCAGTTGAGACACTGACACTTCTGCTTGGATCCTCAGATGAATTCCCCTTCCAGCCAGAACCACTTCATTTCAGGAATATCATACAGCATAACATAGAAGCTGAGGGACGGCTGCAAGACAACTATATGCTAGCTCCTTGTCAGGCAAGGCTAATCCTGCAGATTATGGACATAAATCCACCAGTTCCCCTGGGTCCTAAACCCCTGCCATTACTGAAAATAATCTTGTCCCTCTTTAATTATCTTTTTAGAGAAAAAAGATAACTGATTTGCCCATTCATTATTACAGTCTGCACCATAAGCATAAAAGGAGACCACTTAAGAACACCAATCTACACGCCATTAGCTTCCAGACTCCAACCACAAACACCATGTACGTAACCTCCATGAATTCCAGAATCACACAGTTCCTGGACCTACAACCTCAATCCTGTCTTCTGTTCCTCCAAGTCACTCCATGCAGCTGCTCTCAATAAACAGGAGCACTGGAGCTCCTAGCAAGAGTCTTGAAACTCTGTGTAGAGATAGAAGATGTACATCATTCCTTGTTCTGATTTTCCAGTACACTTTTAGCCACTTTTCCAAAAGCAGAAACTGTGGCATGACTGCAAGGCTGCTCTTTTGCTTCCACCTTTGGATTTTGAGTTGATTTTTCTTTTTTTTTTTTTTTTTTCTTAATTCATAGCATCATAGAACAGCTTGGGTTGGAATGAACCTTAAACATCTAGTTCCACCCCACCCTGCCATGGCCATGCTTGGTTGCTCCCCATGAGATCAGGCTGCCCAGGGCCCCATCCAAACTGGCCTTGAGCACCTATAGGGATGGAGCATGCACAGCTTCTCGAGGCAAGTGAATATCAGTGTTAAAGACAAGGATCCAGAAATATCTCATTTCCAGCTAGAGTTAGGCATTTCTGAATTTATTTTATTAATATTGCTAATGGCTTAAAACAAAAACAACTAAAAAGGAGACCTTGTCACTAAAACATCATAATGGCAGAAGTGCCATTTTCTGACTTGTTGTATTGTAGGACACACAATAAGTGAGCAGGAAGCAAATAATTACCTCTCCAGTGCCAACGAGCTTATTGTGCACGTGGCTGGAGCGGATTGACTTGAGCTAGGATGAGCGGAAAGGATGCTGGCATTCTGGCTCATCCACATTGCCCATGGCAAATTGCTGAGCACTCAATTTCCAGGATTTTTGTTCTTCTCTAGTGTTGGCAGTATGTGCTTCTTAAAATTCTCTGCAGAGCTGGCATTTATTTGCTGTTGAAAACCCTTGATTGTTTGGATACATTTCATGCAGCAGAAAAAACACACAAGTGTCTATAAAACACTTCTCACTTTCCTTCCCAGTTGAGGGCAGAAGACTAACCAACTATTGCCTTCAACTTCACCTCTTGGAATCATTGCTATGTTAATATATTATTATGTGATAGACTTGGAGCAAGGGTCAAGTAGTTCTTAGAAGAAGTAGTATTGTGAAAGTTAATGGAAACATCTTTGAATTGTACTGAAAAGAACAAAGAGTGGATTAAGAACACCTTCAAGTATTCCCCAAATTCATTTTTATGTTATTTCAGGTCTTATAGGAAATAAGATAAAAGATTTCAGATGGCACTGAGATTTCTCTTAAATGTATTACACAGAAAAGACAGAGGTAATTGCCATTCTAGTTTAAAATCTTCCCTAGATAACCCCCTCAACCCCCTTTCATCTCCATGTGCTGCTCTCCATCCCTCTCCTAATTTTCATGCTTAAGTAATGCAGAGCTGGATGGACCAACCCCAGAGACAAGCACAGCAGCAAGCACCACTGGTGTTAAACCAAAATGAATAGTTTAGGAACAACCACTTCTATGTAGTTATACTTTTTCACCCACAATGAGCCTGGCAAAGCAGAAAGAGGAATGCGGGTTACTGTTAGGCTTTAGTGAGTTTCTGAATGAAACCCCAACAACTGCAGGCATCACACAGGTTGTCCTAACAGACAGGAACTTTTCAGAAGCCTCCTTGCTAGGGCTTCTCCAATGGGACCACACAAGGGAGGATCCTGCCACAGTGCTCTGCTGCAAGTACAATTTTCCAGCATCCACATCCCATGCTTGTGCTGTCTCTCGTGACATAGTACGTGTGAAGCTACTTCACAGATTTACTTGCAAACAAACAGACTAAAAATAAATGAACGAAGAACAAACAAAAATAAAGCCAACACAAAGTCAGGAAAACCCAGTAGTGAGAAAGATAGGGTGCATCCTTTGGTACCTGGTGCTGTCCCAGCTCTTCTCTGCCTGAGAGCTGACCTTGAAAGCACAGCAAAGGAGCCACTTGATGCTGGCTGTCACGTTTAAAACATGCAGCTGACTCAGAACATCTCCTGCCTCACCTTTCTCTCCAAATAAAAAATAATGACGTAGAAAGTAAGGAGCAACCCTAACAGGCCATGCCCTGAGCACAACATGACTCCGGGCTGAAAGCAGGCTGCAGAAACTGGGACCTGGATGTGCTAGGGATATGAACATGCCCAGGAAGATAGGTGCTGGGAAGCCTTATTGTCCTCAGCATTCCCCACTCAACCAGAATAAGTTATGCCATATTCCAGGGTAGTAAAAATCTCGGAACCAAGTTACCCAATGATAACTCAGTTACAATGGCTATAATGCCCTCAATATGCTCTTCAAAACACAAGAATTTATCTAAATAACATACTTGCTAGGCTCTATCTGTAAAGTCTATGACATCACCAGGTCAACGTGAACCACTGAACAGCAAAGCCAGCCCAGCTAATACCAGAATACAGATGATCCTACAAAATTCTCTGCTGCTCTGCTCATCTATTATGTTGTGTCTAAAAGCAGATTAAGAATAATGACAAATCATATTTAATAAATACAAAATGTGAAACACTTGAACTAGCTTGCATTCTTGCTGATTATTATAACTGATCTTCAATATCACGTTCTTACCAATCTTCATAGAACAAGACAGCAGCTCACTGATGGAAAAAAACAGAACTTGTTTGCATAGTAGCAAGTTATAGCTACCCAGGAATAAACACTCCCATGTTGGTCATTCAGACTTAAACTTAATTTCAATGCAAAGTTGCAATCTTCAACTCCATTTCTTACTTCTCACCCTTCTGGCTTAAATGTCACGTCCGCCTTTTTGACTCACAGAAGTACGTGTCATTGTCCAATAGTAGCATCAGCGCCCCAGTGAGTTTTCTCATTTTAAACCATTCCGTGATCTGTACTTGATTATCATTTTCAAGAGAGACCAGCACTTATGATTTATACAAGCTGGATATCCAACTTGTACATTCTGTACAAGAAAGCATTAACATTTTAAAACCATAATGCTATCAAAAAGTGAAGACCCCGCTGAGTATAAATCGATACAAATAAGCAGTCATAACCACTAAAGTAAATTCAAATATAGATCTGCTCATGATAGTGGCCCTTATTCCTAAATATCCACAGACTTTTCCTGAAGGGAGAGTTTCTCATTTCTTTAAAAGCAACGTAAGACGTCTTTACAACAGTGGTACGTGAGTCTTCCTTTGCAAAGAATAATACGTTAGATTTTCAGCTATTTTTGCTGAGGAACACATAGTTATAGTGGAGAGATGAACTATTTTGGTAATTCAGCCAAAAAAAAAAAAAAAAAGGGTCTCTGCACCGAAATTCATTTTTAGGTTAAGACAATGGGTAAGCAAATTTTAAGGATCATAAAAGCTCAATCAGTACACCGCACAGAAGATCAGTTCCTTTTAATTTTAACTATGGCAGAATTATATTACATTATGTAACTTTGAGTCTACACACCTGATTACAGCCATCACTGAAGTGCCACGTTCCCGTTGTAGAATGGGACGAGACAAAGGGCAGGTTTCCCTTCCTGCTCCTCCCTATGGGAGCCATCATACAGCAGCAGCGCCCACGAGGACACTTCAGTCTTACACGCCCCAGCACATCCATGACATCTGCTGTCACTACAGGTAGCTAACTTTTATTCAGCATTAAAGAAAAAAAAAAGCATTTTCATTCTCTTGCAAGAGCACTCAACCTCGCTTAGTGATGATATGCCACCTTAGTGGCTCAGCCAAGAAGCTGGCCTGTTCTGACTGCATGATTTATATTATCTATTGCAAGATAACTTCATCATAGCTTTGCTGCTCATTACCTGGAACCCATCAAATTGGCCACTGCACTGTTTTATGGACCACTCTATTTCACAGATCAAAACCAGTCACAGCGAGGAATCAAAGTTGACTTTTTCCCCTCTTAGACAATAACAAGTTTTCTTCAGGAGAATTCAAAGGATTTCTTCAGAACATAAAGTAATGGTGATAAAACCAGTCAGAAGTATCATACATTAAAAAGACAAAAGACAAAGGGATTGCCATGGATGGAATTAGTGACTCACAGCATGTACGTGCAGAGCTGTAACCCCTCAGACCTGACCCAGGCTCTCACACTGACCAGGTGGAAGTCAACAAAAATGGATTGTCCCTTGTTAGCCAGTGCCATATTTACTACTGCTTAGGTCTCCACATGCAAAGGAATTTTGGATACGAGTTGTGAATTGCTCAGTGCCTGCCAAAGGAAAAGCACTAACCCTAGGAAATCCTTCAGTTTGCAAATAAACGTGGTACTCTGGAGTAATGATTTTGAAACAGCTCTTATCATGACTTTCAGTCTGCATCTTTGGATTTAGATGAACAACAGCACTTGAAAATCACCATGCCATAATAACAGCAGCAGTAACAACAATACTAATAATGAGGGGGAAGATCTCGTTTAAACCAAAATTAACTTGCAAAGAATGAGAGTACTTCGTGTTACACATGGCAATAGTCCTCCCCACTCACCTTTCTGAAAGAGGAAAGAGCAAGTCTCCATCTTCCCTTGGGATGAGCCCTTGGGTATGGTTATATACAGGCTGGACCAGACACCAACTTGGGGGCAGCTGCTTTGTGGAAGACAATGACAGCAACGCCGAGTAGCAAGGAAATCTCTATTCTGGGATCAAATTTAACAAGCACCAGGGGGTTGGAACTTGATGATCTTTGAGGTCTCTTAAAACCCAAAGCTATTCTATGAAGAACGTGCTCAAGAACAGGAAAAGCAGAGGCAGTCTTGCTAAGAAAATAACCCTATAAAACAAAGGCACCATGATAACCCCCTCCAGGACCACAGGCACTGCTGAAGGTATGCGTGGATGGCATTTTAGCTTGGCGATGCAGCCACTGAAAGCTCACGCTTCTGGGAAAATCTGCATGGCCCAGTGGATACTAATGCCAGTGGCTGGATGTTTCACAGAAAGAGCCTTCATTTCAGAGCTCCATTAGCTTTATCCTCTCCGAGATGGTGAGATAAACTGCATGGTCAAGGATGTGTTCAACAGTCACTCAGGAAAGCTTTAAAAAAGGACTAGATAATGGAGAAAAACACAACTGGGTAAATGCAGGGCAAAAAGCTGCCACAAATGTTAAAACAGAGATTCCAAGCAAGTTTTTTCCCCATGAAACATTAAGAGAAAAGCATGGTTTGCTGATTTCCATTTATTGAAGTGTTTCCTTTCTTGAAAAGCTGCACTTGTGAGGACCTTGCAAAGAGCACAGGAAAGCACAAATGCCCCTAAGATGCAGAAGCCCTCAGCTCTGCCTCATTCCTCATACACGTGGCCAAGTTCCAGCGCTGCAGCAGGAGCCCCCATCGCTTCTGAGCCCTGTGTTCAGAGCATCCCTCTCCATACAGGCACTGCCTCCGGAGCTGGCACACTTGCAGCAGCTTTTACAGCCCTCACCTGATGCAGCCTTAGGGCTGCTTAAAATTAACAGCAGCTCTGAAGCTGTACTGGGCATTTCTGGAGACAGTTTGTACTAACACAGTCCCGTCTTTCTAGAAATCTGAACAGTGTTTTGGGAAGGTCTGGGGAGGGGTATTTAGTGCTCTGTGCTTTCAGGAGCCAGTTCTCTCACTTCTCACACACACACAGCAGCAGTGCCCCACACAGACTTGGGGATTATGGACACCAGCAGTGCAGTTTTCTTCCTCTGCTGTTACACTCAGAATAAAAAAGACTTAAGCATCTTCCACGCTGCTTCAAAACCACACTGCAAGGGAATCACACACACGGTGCAGATTACTGAAGGGTTCCTTGTACAAAGCAGCTTTATCTGCCTGTTAGGGCATCTCCTTGCAAAACACAGCCCCGAAATCGACCAACACCAGAGCTACAAGAGGCTTTTGCAGGGGTTCTGCACCAACTCATTTGCTAATGTTCCCTGATGACTGATCTGAGCCTGGCCTCAATCTTCTTTTAATGAAAGAGGAAGGCCGGGATACTTTGTCGGCTATTATTAGCTTTTAGTACCTGTTGGTGGAAAACAAAGCAAACCAAAGCAGAGCATTATATTCCCCAGGCTTTCTCAAAGGCCTATGGGATTTTATTTTTTAACATACATACATTAAAAAAATGAAATAAAAATTCAAACAAAACTTTGCAACTGCCTAGCAATGGCTGCAAACCTACACGGGACTGGTACAGCCATTCCCTTGCTCCAGTTATCTGCAGCAGGGATGAACATTAGAAGAAAAAAAAAAAATGCTTAATTGCTATCATTTGCACTTAGAAAATTCAATTTTAGCTCATCTACTTTTGGCTGGGGCTCTTGAGGTGATTAAGGTGACCACCTGCTTTTCTGACACCGTAGGTTTTGCAGATCTACATGAGACAAGCACATTCCTTCCCTCCTCCTCAACAATCTCTACTGGACTCAGAGAGTGCTGCTACCTCCCTCCAGACTACAAAGCTGCATTTCCCTCCACCCTTCCCATCAGCAATCTCCACAGCATCTTGCTCCAGGCAGAGCAGGTCTGGGGGCACAGGTAGGGCTGCCCGCAACTGATGAAGGAGAAACAAAGGGGCAGCCCAAGGAGCACCCAGGCAGGGATTTATTTACTCACAGCAGGAGCAAGGGCCAGCAAGGCAAAGCTGCCAGCACTGAGAAATGAAGAGCCTGGCTTCCACTTCTGAAAACAAGCACCCATTTCCTCAGGTCCATTTCAGTAAACAGACAAAGAATCGGATTTTTTATTTGGAAGAAATAAGTTCTTGTGTTATGTATTTACTAAAGGATGGGCTAAAATGCCTGATGACTGAAAATAAAAACCAAAAACCAAACAGTAATACGTGAGTGCTTGCTGAGCTCCACAACCTGACAAATACCAGCTACGGGGTAAGTGATACATGTGTAAGGGCATTACGTATCACAAGTTCAGATTGTGTTGGCTAGATAAAGCAGCTACACACGCTTCAAGTACAGCACAGATTGTGCTTTCAGCTTCATTCTACTCACATTATGCAGCCTGAATAATTTAGAGAAAGAGTGATTCACAGCAAAATTCACAATGAATTTTGAACTATGTTGGAAGGCACATATTTTAAGACCGAAATTGCAGCAGCTTTGTGCCACGCTCATTTTCATTTACTTTTCCCCACTTTGTGATGAGCTGCAGGAACCCTACTTTCCCATTTGCCTACTTACATAAAGGTGAACAAGAAAATAAGGAACTTACCCAACAAGAAATCCTTCAGTCTCAGCAGAGGGGTGTTATTTTTACACAGAAATATTCCTGGCAGAAAAAAACAAGTTTTCTAAATATATTAATCCCCGCTGTTTATAATTTGCACTGTAAATTATAATCATCAGCAATTTTCACCTGGCTGTCTCTTGGTAAAACACTAATTAAAGCCAGAGTCTGAAATAGGGCTGGGTGAACCTCACTGTCCCTGAGTTGTCGATGTCTTTCACATTCACTGCCACCAGATCCACCGAAAGCCTTGGGGTGAGGGGGTGGATTGCCTCCATTTCCCATGAAATGCCCATCCCACCTCCCTCAGCTGCTCCCCATAAGGCACATGCTCCAGTCCCTTCACAGCCCCACTGCCCTTCTCTGCACACACTCCAGGTGTGTCAAACTGCAAGGCAAACTCCCAAAACATATCTGGTTCACACAGATCCTTGCTCATCTCAGTGCCAGGAAAGATCAGTGCTGTATGCATTGCTGCTGCAACCCACCTGTCTCACCCAATGGTGAAGCAAGGCTTGGCACACCTGCAGAAGCACTGCTGCCAGCTACAACTATTGAGCCTGCAGCACAGCTCAAGCTCTGCATCTGAACAAGCCCAGCAAAGCAGCCCTGTAACATGCTACAGCAGCTCAGTGCACTAAGCAGGTGGAAGGGATACCCCCAGAGATGCAGTTGGGAGACGCAGAAAAATAAATCAGCAGGGGAATAAAAGAAGTGCAGCACAGAGCTGACAGGCAGCTGTTCAAACCCTCTCACCAGAAAGCTGCTTCACAAATAATGCTATTTCCTCCCCTGAAACAGCACGGTGGCTCTTCAGCAGCCATGAGGAGAACCCCAGCCGTTCTGAGATGCCACACCACATGCTTCACCACCAACAGCTTCCTCCTTTTTCACTACCCAGCAGAACTACCGGACTGAGATCCTGTATGCTGGGGCAAAAAGCAGAATACCAAAAGAACACATTTATTTCTGTTACACCTCCTCAGCAAGCTTGCTGCCACCTCACCAGTTGCATTTTCAGCAGTTGAGGGGAAAAAAGTGATAAAAACGTTAAGAGAATATATATATATTTTCCTATAGTGGAGAATTAACACCAAAGTTCAATTTTCTTTATCTAATAGGTTTCACTCCTGAAACGGGGTAAGAAAAGCAAGGGTTTTAAGTATCTCAGATACACCATGGTTGCAAAAGACCTCCAAGATCGTCCAATAAAACCACTCACCCACCACCAGCATTTCCCACTAAACCATGTCTCAAGTACACATTTCTGGAAAGCTCTGGGGTGGTGACTCCTCCACCTCCCTGGGCTGCCCGTTCCAGCACCTGACCGTTGTGACTGCTTTCCATAGAACCACGGCAAGCACGTGCTAAGATGTGAGCATGAGAAGGAACCCCAAACAGTCCTAATACAAGTGATACAGCTTTTGTTTCTTTGTTTCTTGCCATGCAGCAGTTAAACACAGTTTTTCTTATGTTCTACAATATTTAAGAGTAAACAGTGGCAGTTACGATCCAAGGGACAAGCAAAGCAGGTAGTGTAGTGCTACGTTATTAATAGATTTGTGAGCATTAGAAACACCAAATCCTTCAGAATTTTCTAACATTTTGAAGGCAACTCACTGGTCTGCAAACCCAAATGAGGAGAGAGAATGGAGGAGCAGCATTCCTTAAAATACAAAGGGCAATTTTGGAGGTGAAAACCAGCTACCTGTAGTGCCCCTTACTTCTTCCAAGCTGGGGCACCAACTGGTACTTGGAGGACAGCAAGCTCAATTTGCAAATGAGATTTGAGAAAAGATAACAACTGACAAACTTCTTAATTTATCAATCATTTACCCATGTGAACATCTTCCCTTTTATTTCATTAGCAGCTCAGCTTCGGTGAAGACCCTTTGTTAGGAATTGTGCCAAATACTGAAATTCAGCCACATTTCTTTGTCCAGTCTCAACAGCAGCTTCAAAGAACTGCTGTATAATTGCGAGGAAATAATTACCTGCCAGAAATTAAAGGCTACCCGCTCAAACACCTCTCTGATGCTACAGATGCAAGTTATTCACTGAGGTTATCTGCCCTAGCCTTATTTTCCTCCAATCATATCTTTTATGCTTCTGTGACAACACAGTTCCCCTTGCCCATAACCTCCTCCTTTGACCAGTCCATTACACCTAGGCTCTTGCTCTGGATTGATAACACTGATCAGTTAATATATAAGAGTGAATCATCTTAACCTGTAAATAGTGAGCAGCCTGAGAGCCCCTAGAGCTCTAATCCCCATACTACTGCATCAAACCCCTCCAATTCCTTCTATGCATTGTGAAGTTTGAGTGGCTATAGTCTTGGGGTATTATTAGAATATTTACCAGAGGTAGCTTATGGAAATGTCCTCCTCTTGAGAGAGGGTAAACCTCCAGGATGGACTGTGGAAGATATTCTACTCCACAGCAGTTCCCTAAGCAATGCAAAACCTGCCAACCTTAGACTGTTAGCAGCACTGGGGGAACCTGGTATGACGACTCTTAAGAAAATAACAACATGGAAAGTGGAGTAGGGTGGAAGTCCTGGGGGCAAACCCTGGGATCATCCTGCAGGGATGAGGACTCAATGACACTACTGGAACTAAGCTAGCAGTTTCCCATTTTTCTGTCAAAAATACATTCTCTGAGTAAACTTTGCAAAACACAGTTATGTTTGCCTAGCGTCACTCAAGCTCCATGTGAACATAAGACAATAGTATAAAAATGGTCTAAGAGTGAAGGAATATAGGGGAAGATTTCATCACAAACAAGTCTAGAGGACACCGGTGGCTTCTGGGACCAGCTGATGGTCTCAGCCTCTTTTGCTCCCTCCTGTAAGGATGTCTGTTGGGAAGATTCACACACGGCCATACCAGGTGATTCTCTGGGAAACTTAGAAGTCTCTATAGGCATATTCCATGATTTAACACAATGCTGTTTGTCTGTATTATTGATTCAAGTTCTTGGTTAGCCTCACGTGCTTCGCAGAGAGCATATTAATCACTGGCAATCCAAAAGAACCTGTAAACCATTTTTTTAATAAATTGCACTATTCACTAATCAAGCCACGGGAGTTCCCATCGAGCATGGCCAGATTCCTTAATGGTGATCCTGAGAGCCCATCCAAACACTGCTAGACAAATTGGGCAGTGCAATGCTTGCAAATCTATAATCCTCATAGTTCATAAAAAGTGATTGGAATTGGAGTGTCAAATTGGGCATCACTCAGAATATAAGCTCAGCCTCTCCCAGCCCATATGGTATCTGGGGACAAACTGGAACACAAGGGATTTTATTTGCTGCCAAGCTAATTTGCCCTTTTCACATGACAGCTACTTGTCCCATGGGTTGCGTGGTTAGCATCTTCCACCTGGCACATTTACAGAAGAATGCACTGGCCCTCATGCAGTCTTCCAACTGCTCTTCCAGTGCTTTCTTGGCATGCTTCAGTATTTAATCTGTGAGGTACAGATCTCTATTTTCTTCACCTGGACACAGTCTTGGCTTTCTAAATGACTTTTGTACTTCTATAGCAACTATCCACTCTTTACTTTTGGCCAGGAAATATATCTTTTGGATTTTCTCCTCTCTCTTTTCATAGCTATCATGTTCCAACTATCTAATTGTCTCATCACTCCACGCTATTCACAAGAGCTTAAATTCAGGATTGATTGTAACAAGTTCCCATGGAAAGTTATTCCTTCTCATTAAATAAAGCAGAGCAAGGGCACAAATGTATTTTTAGGCTTCTCCAGTTTCATCTCTGGATGCACCCTTGGTATTTTTCCTCTATCAGTGTTTACACATACTCAAGTGTATTTCTGAAAAGAAGAACACCAGAGCTCAGCTTTCCTTTCTTATAAATAATCAATCGAAAGAAAAACTGCATTTACACAGAACATTGTTAGTGAAGCACACTAGCACTACAGAAAGTCTTCTGAAAGAAAATTCCAGAGTCTTAAGTCTAGCATTATGGAATATTATGGAGAAAGTGAAAATAATGCACTGAGGCCAATAGGCCTGTAAGTTAGAGATAATAAGAAACCTTTGTGGTATGCTTTCTCTCAGAAATGAATTCTTGCCTTTTGACATTGGTTCTTTTGGTAGACTACATGAGAGGACAAATTAGACATAAGTAGAGGCTAAAAGCTTCTTTCCAGCCTGCTGTCATGAGCTGAAGTGTAAATAACCATATTTATACTTTCAACCAACAGCTTTTCCAGAGAAGATGCTTTTATTCTTCCTATTACTCCTGATTCTTGAGGTGCCTCCATTTCTATTTATCCACAGATAACATATTAAACAGTTCAAGACATTTGTTAACTCGTGACAGTCTAAAATGCAATACTTAATGGACAAAGAGAGTAAGCTGATTTCTCTCAGCCAAACGTTCTCCAATTTCAGTTAAAAAAAAAATAGTCTTTATATAGATATGTTTAAGTATTAAAATTTAAAAAACATCATTTCTTTATGAATTTTACAACTCTTAAGTAAAAATGCAACACAAAGGCAAGGAAGGGAAATAGATAAAATAATGTCAGATATTGACTGAGAACTCCAAAATTATTATTCAACACCAATGTTAAGAGTTATCTTGTACCTTACTCAAAATGATCAGACTCGCTCGTTAGAGCCAAACCACACCATGATTAAATAATTCCTTAGAAAAATACTTGAAATCTGCAAAGGCAAATAACTGTCTTTGCAGTACCACTGAACTTAGGAAAAGACCAGGAGCAAGAGATGAGATACAGTTTTGTAGCTATCGATACAGACACTTCTCTAAGCTGTTCTGCTCGTATTTCCACAGATGTTCTGCATGCTACTGAAACAGCATATGAGTAGATTTAATCCCCACCCCCAACCCTTTATTCCTCCCCCCCCCCCCCCCCCACACACACACAGACAGACTTCCATTGACTGAAACAATGCCTTATTCACTATTAATCCTGTTTAACATCCTAGCAAAAAGGATGGCTATTATTTATTATTTCCATCTCCTGAGACAATTTGCAGGGCACCACAGTACTATGAGAAAAGTGGAGAGCCCTGGCCAGGTGAGCGAGAGGGGCAGCATGGGACAAGTCTCATATTTAAACACTCACAGCTCTGAGAACTCAAGCTTACAACTCCACGGCACAACTTTTTCCATAAGGACATTTGGCATTTGCATCCATCTTTGTTTTATATTTAAAGGTTTTTGTGCTTATACAGTTCAAGTTTACTCTGCAAATAGGATTGAGTCATACTATAAACATAGAGATTATTAAAAGAAAATGGAAAAGCTATCTTCTTTTTCGGTACTTTTCTATGAAAGCTTATAAAACCAGACTAACCCTCTTCCTATCTGCAAGAGGAGAGCTCCAATAAAATGCAGAGCAGGTTAAGCAAGGTTATTTTAGTGCCTGGATTCATCACATTCCCCATCATCAATCTGGCTCTTAACTCATATTTGGTAAGTCTATTTGCAAGTATTGTACTGAGGTAGCTATGAATACTGGTCTGCTCCAGTTAACGAACTCATTGAGCTCCCCTAGAGCTAGCAAAGGTTATTTCTCAGACTCAGAAATCACTGAAAGGCCTAAAGATCAGAACTGTAATACAGGCACGTTAGAAATGAGAAGCTCAAAATTTCATAAAGTTGGTAAAGACGTGTCCTTAAACAGTCAAGCAATACAAATCACCTACCACACAGCACATTAATCCCCATCTTCTACCTCAATCTTCACTTTCATGCTTGAAGATTCTTCAGTACTGAACTTTTGCTTCCCAAGTCTACTGCTTCCTTCTTTCATTTGCTGTGGCCTTACGGAGGCTTTTTTTACACACTGCCAGGATGATGCTCCATAATTTGTTGCCTTATCAGTACACACACGTAAGGTGCTTTTTGTTGTATCACTGCTAGAGTGAAGAGCACTGCACAGATAGCTTGAGCTGTGCTTTCCTGTTGCTGTTTCAAGTGGACTCTGCTTTTCCGCATCATTCTCTCACATATTTTTGACAATTAAGCCTTCCCAATACAGACTTGCAGACATTTGGTTCAGAATCAGATTATTTGATTCTAATTTAACCGTTCTCTCACTGTTACTTTATATTTATACTTCTGTCAATTACGTATCAACAGAAAGTTGTTAGAAATTAGGCATGATAGGGAGTCACTGAACCAGAGAGAGCCAGCAGCATCCCTAGTGAGATGGCGTGCAAGCTGTGTCCCAGTTTAATCAAAAGAAGCCCTTCATTATTTCATTGCTACATTTTTCATCCTGCACTGTTGCACAGTGTTCAGACTCGGGTACTTTCCCAAATTCTAATCACTGTAACCACTTTCCCACCTATCACACGGCACAGCCATCCAGCTTTTGAGTTATTGTATTGAATCTCTCTTGCTTTAAAGCCAGTCTTGCGCTGAATAAATCCTTGCATTTCAATTACAACCCCCTTATAAATTTCTGCTGCTAACAACATGCTCATAGCCCTGCATGACAAAAGATACATTTAAGCCATAGGCTGAAGGCACCCAGCAAAGATTTGTAACTTGAGCATACCTTAATTTATGTACATCAGTTGCTTTATTAAAAGCAAACATTAGGAGAGAGAACTCTGCCATGCCGTGGTGCCTCTGCTTGGAGCTTGCAAGACAAGCCCAGGGAAGAGAGCAACAACTTGAAGCCATGCAGTGATTCTTCCTCACAGTAATCTCCAGCCACCAGCTGCTCAGACTTGCTGCAGCCAGTGTTGTGCCTTCACAGGGAATGCCCTGTAATGGAGTTTCCTTTCACAGCACCTTCTAGGAGCTTCCGGAGGAAGAACAGCTTCCCCAGTTTACTTGGACCCTGCTGTCTTCCAGATGCGCTGCCTGACTAACTTAAAACCAAAAGTAGAGCTCTCACATAAAAAGTCACATACGTGTTCAAGGAACATGTAGACATTGTGGCAAGGGACATGGTTCAGTGAGAACTAGTGGTGGCAGGTGGACAGTTGGACTGGATCATCTTGTAGGTCCCTTCCAAGCTTGGTGATTCTATCATTTTGCCATACTTATCAATGTAGCTATCTCATTTCAACTTCAAAATAGGTGTCTTATCTACATATGGACTTGTATTCCAAGGACAGTGCTTCAACCAATGCTCTTACAAGACAAAACATAGCAGGCAAGCTGCTTTCCACCACCATTCCTGCAGGATATCTCCACTTTAGGCAATTCATTAGGCTAGCACAAAACTACCAACCACCAAACAGACCAAGAACTCTCCTGATGTCCTTTTCTTTGGTATGCAGGGAAAGCATCTAGGCACACTGAGCAATTTTCAACATATTTTCAGAAGTCTTAAGCTCAATCCCTTTTTTTTCCCCTTCTTTATGTGTTCATTACAATGCATTATGGAACCCACCCATACACGATCTACTTCAACTTCCTCTCCATAATAAAGAAATAAATAATAGGTGTCAATCCAGGCTGGCTAGACTGAATCAGGCTGGTCTACACCAGATGAAAATCACAACAAACCAAAACACAAGTATTTAAAAAAAAAAAACAAAAACAAAAAACCACAACGATATGCATCCGTTAATGCCAAATCTCAGATTTTACTTCCATGCAGGAATTTTGTTGGTCATACTGCTAAAAATCAACTGCAGAGCAGCTAGCTTTGATTACAACTTCAAAGAGAATTTTGGTGGGAAGAAAAAACTTTGTACCAAGCATCCTTGATGTTTGTTACATTAAGTCAATAACCCCAATTTCTGGGGTGGAATTAAAAGCTGCTATCAGCAGCAATCTCCTTCACCAAAAGAAAGAAGGTCATTATTCGAGAGAAGCATTTGGGTTGGACTGATTACAGATGTGGGCAAGTCCTGGTTTACATGCACATCAAAGGATGCAGTTCAGATGGTTTTTTATTATTATTATTATTTGAGAAACAGTTAAGTAGAAATGCTTGTCTTGCAGTTTTATTCAGCTACTGTATTTCTGAATATGAACCTTATTTAGTGTGGGCCCAAATGTTATCTCAGTAAGACAGGTGGCCGTTCTGGCTACTGAAAAACATTGATGGAAGAGTTAGACACAAAGAAAAAAAAAAATCAAGCAGTGCCCTGTGTGTGGTTTTATCACAGTAGAATATCAAACAATGAGCTCTTCTGATGCATTGCCTATGTTGTGAAAATAAGTGACTGCAGCTTATGCCCAGTCATGTGTCTCAAAGCATTTCAACCAAGGTCAAGGGAGAAACAAAATAGTCTGCACATTTTGTAAAATTAAGCTCATAATAAAACATCCCAGACTGAAACTTCGCCTTTTTCTGAACTGCATCTAGCCTCTGCCTGAAAAAGATGACTTTCAACATGAGAAGATCACTTGCTGCATAGCGTCTCACACATCTGAAAGGTTCATGCTTGAACTCACTCTTAAGGGTAGTGTCCACGATCCCTGTGCACCAATACTATATTATAAAATCATAAGCAACGATTAAGAAGGGATTTCCCATGTTTACATCTAAGAAAAGAAAGTTTATATTTTTCAAATACTGTTTAAGAAATAAGCTTATCCTGATTCACTACAGCTTTTCCTCTCTAATTCCTACCCACTGGACTCAGGCTCTCACTCTGACCAATGCTGTAGAAAGTTTAGACTGTGAGCTGGCAGAAGAGGTTCTCTAGGTACCTTAAGCCACAGTGAGAACTAAATTTTGACAAAACCTAACCTGCCATCAAAAAACTTTATTTTTTCCTTGGAATGGTGAGAGAAATAAGGAAAAGGCTCTGTTAAACCAAAAAATTAAGCACATGAAGTACATCATGGTGACCCAGGAGGCCTGAAATACATCCCTGCTTTTGGAAGGACAGCACAGGTGGATGCACCACACCTAGAAACAGAGGAGGCCCCACAACACAGCCACCCCAATCACTGCAGCTCCCACCCACAACTATGGCATAACCCTACGCCAGAGGCAGGGCAGATTCAGCCAGAATGAAACAAGAACATGACAAGAGGCAGAACAGCACAAACTTCACAACTTTATAACTGTATAACTTAATCCCCATTCCAAAACATTCTCAGGTGTTCAACGTGAAAAATGAAAATAAAATACTTCACTACCAGTAATAAATTAGAGAACTTAACACTAGGCTACAGGAAAATGTTCCTTGTAATGTTCAGTAAGGAATTACTAAGCACACTAAGTGTTGACATCAAGAAACAATTTTCTTGATTTACTGAAACTATAAAGTTGGCTACAGGTAGTTCAAGAAGGTGTTTTTTCTCTTCTCCCCCCTCCTTAACCTACAGAAGGTAAAGGTTGTTAGTAGGACTTCGTGGATTATACTGAAACTGTTTATAGATCAAAATTCAGATTCCTGCTTGAGGCTTCAAACTTCCAATTCCATCTGGGAGTTGCTGGATATGTTGATATATACAGTAATTTTGGAAAACATTATGGGATCAGGAGTAGAGTAGCATTTACCTCGATACCGTTGAAAGCCTAAAGCATCTGGGTCACAGTGAGATGTCAAGACATAATAAATAGCTATTCGTATTGCTCTGAATTATGGTTGGTAATTCTTCAGTATTAAACAGGGATAACTTCCCGAAATAACTCACTCTGCTGGCACTTCTTGGAGCTTCCTGGGCTGAAAAACAATGGCTGTGCAATTCAAGAAGAAACTCAATGAGAAGGATATTTTTGCCAGCCAGCAAAATAAAGGCTCCAAGAAAAACTCCTCAAAACAATACAGCTCCTGAGCTGCATTTTGCACTACAGAAAAATATCCCAAGCACTGTTATTTTTTTCCACTTCTCAAAACTGTTCACACAGTACTCAGCTACATCATCATTATTAATGAAATAAAATAATGGAAAAAAATTCCCTGTGTTCAACTTGCCCTCCAAAAGTGACACGTCCTTGTTGCCTGCCTCACAGTGATTGTCAGAAGAAATGTTCTGCTGCAGAGAAATACAGAGGTTCTTTTATATCTATCACAAACAACACGCTTGGTGGATCACACTTGTAGAAACGAACAGACAGAACACATTAAATTCTAATGCCAATGAGTTGTGCAGTAACAAATTATAGTCATAGCTTTTTGAGTTATTAAACTGAGAGAACAAGAGGCTTCAACCCCAAGGACTAAGCCCAAATGTTTGTGTTTGCCAGCTGACAGTACAGCTACACAACCTCATTTCCCCTCTCTACTTTTCTTTGGCCTAGGCATTAATGTACATGCACAAAACCTTTATAAAAGAACATTTTAAAGAACATTTTCAAGGCTTTGATTCGGCCACTCCAGCACGTTTTAATTCTTTTTTTACTTCATTGAAGAAGCCTAAGTTGGGATGGTTTTAACAGGGTATGCCAACCCACAACACCAGATCCATAAAACAACAGTTGGTAAATGATATATGAAAAAGCAATCATTTCAGTCTACACATTTCAGCACCTCACATGATTTTTCCTTGGGTCATTTGCCTGTACTGTCTCTCCTGTCCATATGTATACGCTGACACACAGCTCTAAATAGAGCAGGGAAATAAAACGGAGAGGACTGACATCTTCATGATGCTCTCAATCAACTCATCTTTCTATTTATTTATTTCACTATTCCACTCAAAACGCAACTGTTGATATTTCTCTGTTCACACTGGAGATTCCAAAATTCCTAAGGAAAAAAAAATAAAATCTAAAGAAAAGACAAAAAAAGAACAGTAACAGGGAAGTGATTTTAGAAGCATCTGAACAACAACTGTCTGTGGTCCTGCATGAAGCCAGGAGCTGGACTTGATGAGGGGACATTTCCAAGTCAGGATATTCCACTTTTTTTTTTAATACAACAGCCACAGCACATCAGCAAAGGACCCAAACAAGTGCATCTAACTTGGCACTTGTCTCTCCCATCCTTACGCCTGCATTTGAGAGCACTTGCAGACAGCCCTGCACAGTTCAGCAGAGCGCTACTCATTGCTGAAGGTATGCCTGGACAACCAGATACACAGCAAAAGCTTCTGGGCAGTCTAAATCACCAAATCCCACATCTTCCCAATAACAGGAGACCTTCATGCTTTCATCCTTCCAGGCTATGGAAGAAACTCAAATGTCCCGTAAGGTGAAGAGAAGTTTAATCATGAAGTCAAGCTGTTCCTTGTGGTGCCAAGACTTAAACTATTTGTGTACCACCAAGTATGACAGTGAGCTTTTACATAGCAAGAATACTCCATGCTGTCTCTACAACACATCTGCTAACCCAGAGCTATTAATGAAGAACATTCCAACCAACTTTGCTAGCAAAATGAGCCATATAATTATCGTGTGCTTAGTACTGAATCTATGTGGTCACCTGTGGACAGCCTAGAGTTGCTGTTGTTTACTGCAGGCCATGTCTTGCTACAGAAGCACCTAACACTTCTAAGACAAGGAACAAAAGCAGCAGCTGATGGCCACAGCCCTTCTCAGCTACCTTCTTCACCCAGCTGCCCTTAAGGGTGAGAAATAACTCAGAAGAAGTTAACACACATAACCAACCCAAAACTAACAGAGCATGAAAATAAATCCATCCACCATTACTTAGCGCATTAAATATGAGAATATGTGCACAGAAGAGATCAGGTAACAGGCTTCCTAAAATACTTAGCATCCACAGCTCTGTGCAGCCTGGTATCTCTGCACTGTCAGGTTTGCAGCATGCCTGAACACCTGCACTTTGCAGCACTTGCAGGAAAAGCTGCAGAAGGAATAGATCTGCACCACCTAGTCAGATAATATTTTCACCCTAGAGCTATTAACCAAGACTGCTTTATTCAGAGCTGAAGGCAACCTGCTAAATTCCTATAGTGTTTACAAAAAGAAAAAAAGCCCTTCCCAAAAGCATCCAGAAAAAAAAATAATGTTGCAGTGATTTTTTTTAAGAGTACATTGGACATGCACACAAGAGGGAAATCAGTGAGCAGAAAAGCTAACTTGCAAGAAAACCAACCTCAATAGAATTCTGTTCCCATTTAGTTAAAAGAAAGAAAACCTAAACAAAACCCTGATTCCAGACAAATCAATTCACCCAATGCTCTGCTAGAGAAATGGCTCCAAACACTCCAGTCATTCAAGCAGCCCAGGGATTATCTCAGCTCCCATCAAGGTAAACAATCCAGTATTTTTTATAAATACCAGAGAGAACTGATAAAAAAAAAAGCAGACGCTCAAAATGGTAATCAAGAGAAAGGGGTTATCCAGGTATAATCCCATTGTGTTTCAGCTCCTGTGTTAGGAGACTTTTATATTCATCTCTACAATCGCTCAAAATGAAAGCCAGTTGCTCCAGCAACACCCAGCTCACTTGGCCATCTAGTGCACTGTTTTCCCTCAGGAAGTATCAGGTCCAAGAGGTCAGGGATTTACAAGAACCGTATCTTCCTGATGTATTTCATTTCAGTGTAAGATTGCACAGATATGAGATTACAAAGCTTTCTTAAATTCTAGATTAGCACACATCAAGAAATTCATAAACAAAGATAATTACCACGCCTCTTTCCAAGGTGTCCATTATATTCTTGACAAGGTACACAGGGAACACCCCTCCCTCTACTACAGGCACTTGCATACTCAATCTGTGCAAGCATAACACATCCAGCAAGTTAATTTTCCCTCCTCCCAGAGGTTGTAGAACTCACAAGCTCCAATCTCTCTCCCCTATTTGCCCAGATCTTAAATGTACTCATCTGAGCTTTGATCTTTTCATACTGTTATTACCTGCAGTTCTCCCCAGGTTATTTATACTTTCTTTATGCTCATCATTGCTACCAGAAGCTCCTGTAAGAAGTGTTTCATTTAAACCTCACCAATCTCATCAACAATAAAGCATGCTGCTGGAAGTGACAATTTGCAATGGCTCGTTTGAGCTTCAGGATTTGGACACCATCCTTCTGAGATGCACCAAATCCTCAATCAACAGGAAAATTAGGAAGAACAAGTTACAGATCTATGTACATTAATATTCTATGTTCAACTTCCAAACCTATGTTTAAGAAAAACCCACAACAATACTGATTCTGGGTTCCCATGTGAGCAGCAAGCACTGATGTAAAGCCAACCCCAGTTATGTCCTTGGCTTTACCTGAGCCACCATAAACTTGCAATAACTGATAAGATTGCTCTCCATTTGGGATTAAAATTTAGGAATAAATTCACTTTGGAGAGGAGTTACCCAGTGCTGAGACAGAATTCAACTTGAGTTCAAATTTCAGAGTCTATACAACTACCCATAGCTGCATCTTGAATAGGGATAATAAATTTATGGATGTACACAGGAGAGACAAATCATGGAGGTAAGTATCATATATAAATCTACAGTGGTTATATAATTACAGCATCAGAGATCCACGATTAATCTTCAGGACAGAGATACTGATGAATCTAGGATGCCTCCACAGGAGTGTGGCAGTTCAGGCCAGCCAAGCACTTGTGAGGTGACCACCGCCATCATTCCCATGTATAGCACAAGGGTGTGCACTGCAGGGAGCATAACTGGCAGTCTAAATCTCCAAATCCCACATCTTTCCATTAACATGAAACACCATATAGCTGCTTTTATGCACACAAACAGGCACAGCCACTTGCTTTGTCAAAAATGAGAATATCTCCCATTGTAAGTATATTTTTTTCCCTCCCTGGTGAACGAGGGAACTTTCATTTAGCTCTAGCAGAATCTGTACAATTACCTTAAAGGGTTGTACAAGCCAGTACACACCAGAGACAGTCACTGCTGCAGCCTTACTTTCCCTTTTCCTAATTTCATTTGCAAGACCTCTAGAGGGCAGTGAATAAAAGAAAATAAAGTGTCAGAAATGGCCAGGAACATTAAATATAATTTTAGAAATTGGAATCTCCTCTAATTATTCCCTCCTGTTGAAAGGCTTCCAGGTAATTATATGGATTTATGGATTAATCCAATGGAATTTCTCCAGCCCCCAATTCTTTGCTCTATTGCAGCTTGCACTGACAGTACAGCAGTGTTCCAGCCATTTATGTGCTTTTTTTTCCCCCCCAAGCTGAATCACTTTCTTGCAGCAGGTCATCTTATGTCCATTGTGCTCACAAACAAAGCATTTTCATTCCTACAGAAAGCCACACTAAAATCAACCTGACCAGCTTACTCAGACAAAAGCAGTATGATATTAACATTCAGGTTCACGTCAAAAGAGCCAGGAACTACAACAGAAGGTAGTCTCAGATAATTCCTCTTTGATTTTTGAGCACAGAGTGGACACAGATTAAGGCATACTGCTAATAGCTTCACTACTCATTTCACTATGGCTTACACAATGAACTTATTACCAACAGAAATATGTAAAATTAACTTAAATTGGGTACATCAGACTAAAACAACAGGGTAGATGCAGTATACTCGGCCTTATCTTGGACAGTAAGAACAGCAATCAATACAGCACCAGCCTACCATTATATCATTTCAGCTGTGCTTTAGTAACTTCCTACAGCTCTATGCATCTGAAATCAGCTATGCAATTACCACAGGCAGAGCCGTCCTCACCAGGAGTTAATATTCTGCTTATTTTTGGAATGCAGAACAGATGTGTTAATGCATCTAAAAACCAAGAGCTACACAAAATGTGTGTTAACACTTGACACTGGGGCTCTGAGGAGCACGCTTGGACTCCTTTCCTGCCCTCACTGGGGTGGAGGGAAAGCAGGCCCCATCCTTCCGTGCCCAAAGCCCCTCCAAACATCCACAAAGAAGCCACAAAAAGCAGTCAGCAACGTGCTATCGCTCCTCCTAGACTCCTCAAGGATCTCAAAAAGTCAAAAACACATTTGCGTTTGTAAGACACACACTTACATGAACTCCTGAGCCCTCCTCATAGTCCATCGAAGTTTGCTGCGCCGTCACAGAGAGACGTCCTGCAGGGATGAAAAGTGGGAAGATGTTATTCTTGCTCATTTCACATAACGCAACCAATTTTGCTTACCACCCCATCCTGAAAGCAAGGCTATGGCACACAGGGTGGGGGTGGGGGGATTGGGAGAGACTCTGCCAGAAGCCACTCAGCACTGACTTCACACCAGACCAGCCCCGCACCCCAGAAGGCACCCATTTTAGATCCCCATTTTAGGTACCCATTTGTCTCCTCCAAATCTTCTCCTAAAAGCATCAGATAAGGCTGAGCATTAACAAGGCTGTTTTCTCTTAGTAAATGTACAAAGATTTGTGATAAGATCCAACTTATCTAATTCAGGCACTTACAGAAACAATCAGGAACTTAGTGAAATGGAACGGGAAGCAGAGGAGAAGGACTATGCATGGACAGAGTGCTGTGGTACTGAGAAGAGCATTCTGGGCTGTAATGTGAACTTACAAACCTTCCAACGCTTGTTCCAAAGACAAAAAGGAAAACAGATTTGACCCAGCTCATCGCAAAGCCCGCTAAATGGCAAGTTTCTTATAGAGCCCACAAATCCACACACATACACAGAAGCAGAAGAATATATGCAAGCACTGTTAGCATACACCAGGGAAAAAAAAAAAAAATCAGGCCCAAAGCTAAATGTCTGCTTAAAGAAATGGAATAAATGGTGAGAAATATCATGCAATTCTACAGTCAGACATTACCTTAATTCGAAATGAAGAAATAAAACATGTCTATATTGGACAACTACTAAAAATCAAGCACTTATCCTTACTGATAGTTTTCACTAATGCTTCCCAAAGCCTGACAAATTCTAACCACATCAGTCGATGTCAGCATGATGGGAAGATGCACTGCTGATGGAAACTGAAGGAATCCCTTTTCTCTTAGAGAAAGCTCTTCTTGGCAACATAGAAGGAAACTGGTAAGGCAGCCCACAAAAGCAAGGAGAAGTCGAAAGTGAAAATAAAAGACAGGAGCTAGTACAAAAGGCAAGCAAGAATCTATTGTGATTTGAAAAGGCTATCTCAGAAGGGGGAAAGAAGAAGAAACACGTATGTCAAGACCTCGCAAGAGTAGCTTTGGGTCAAGGCAGCCCTGGGCAGGCCATAAATATTGTCAGATCCCCAACAGCAAGCACAGATGCCTCCAGCTGTGTGTGCCAATGGCACATACACTCAGGGAGTACACCTCATTACTGAGGAAAGAAGTGCTGCTAGTTCCGGATCTTCTGGAATCAGAGTTTGTGTTCTTTTCAGCTAAAAATGGTTACACGGCATTTCTCACAAGACCCTCCATTCAGAAGGCTGCTTCTATTTTACCAGCAGCTTTATACTGATTTCTCTGTTGCCTTAAAGTGCTCTTCAATGAGATTAAATCAAAGTCTGAATGGCTTGCGAAATTCTTCCCTGCCAACCACAAAGAATCAAGAGGGATGAGAGGCTGAATCCCCAGTTTAAGCAGGAAGGCTGGTGCTGTCCCAACTAATGAATGCCAATCAGAGTCTCTCATTACCCAGAACATCTCAGATGTAATCTAAATCACACAGAGGTTGTGTTCTGGATACAAGTGGCTGTACTGCTTCCGAGATGAAAGAGCAGGAACCACAGAGAGGTGCTGAGCTTCACCTTCCCCACAGCACCTGGGGACACACTGCAAATGGATGAGCATAGGGCTGCCTAGGAGGCTCAATTAATAATACCTCTACTGCTCTGTAACCTCATTAACATCCTTGCTTACAGAAATCTTTTGCTTAAGTACAAGCCAGTCACTCTCTCCCCCCAGGCACACAGACTTCCTCACGCTGAACAAACCGCCCAGGTACACAGAATTAGATCACCTCCAAAAGCAGATCACAAACACCATGCAGGTGGCAGACACGACTTCCTCTCTCCTCCACTGGAAAACAACCATGTAATCTTACACAAACTAAGAGAAGCCGGATCCTTTAAAGAAACCATCTGCTTACAGCTTGCTCCTCTGGGAGTAATCCAAACACTGAGCTGCATTTCCAGCGGTAACAAAGCAGATTTCCACTCGAACCAAACAAGCAAATGTAAAAGGTTATGTTTTGAAGATGCAGTTTTGCACACAAATTTACAGCAAGCTGGAACAGAAGCACTGGCACTGGGAGGTCACTGTCTTGGCTTTCTCTGCATCTCCCCTCCCCAGCATTCAGACTACACACATCACCTCGTGGTGCAGAACCTGGAGGAAGAAAGCTGGTGAGACTTTCCTGCTGCATCATCCTGAGCCACCACATCCTAAGGCAGAACTTTTCAGACTGCATCACAAGGAATAAAACCCATCTTGATCATCATCACCTTTTGAGCAGCTTGGTAGTGGAAACTGCTGTTACTAACACACTTAGTACTCGTGGAGTTGTTTGCTCTGATGCCCAAGGCTCAGGATCCTGTCTCCTTATATACTCTGCACTCTTCCAGCCCACCAGGCCTCCTTCCAGACTCTGCCCTGCAACTCCTTGCAGAGGACAGCAGCAGCAGCCGGCAGGATTCAGAGAGATTTGCTCTATTTCATGGTCTTTTGCTCCAAATTACTTGCACATTTGGTTATGCAGAAAATTAGGCAAAAAAAAAAAAAATACAATAGCAATAAAGCTGCATTGCAGCAGAAAACAATTTGGCTACATAGGACACTGCCAAATCGGAAAGGCTCCTGCGAATCTACTGCTAGCATAATGAGGTGGTAAGTCATTAGCAAATGGAAACATTTAATCCAAAAAGTTTGAAACAAAGCCAAATCCGCTTTCTGTCTCTCGTTATGAAATACCCTGAGAAGCTCCTAGTAAGCACAGTCACTGTGCTCATTAAAAAATAAAACCTGAGAAACAAGTTCACTGAATGGGAACAGGTGAGGCTTTGTGTCCCGTCTCCACCATCAGCTCTAACGTCCTGAAATTTGCACCAGAGCAAAACGAACTTCTGTCTTCACACACACTGATTTACATCTGAAATTATAATCCCTGCATCATAGAATGTCTTACATTGGAAGAGACCTTAAGGGTCATCTTGTTCTAACCCCCCTGCCATGGGCTGGCTGCCAACCATAAGATCAGCCTGCCCATGGCCCCATCCAACCTGACCTCCAACACCTCCAGCGATGGGGCATCCACAGCTTTGAGTGGCAGCCTGTGCCTGGGATTCACCATCCTCTGAGTCAAGAATTTACTCCAAACAACTAACCTGAATCTCCCCTCTTCTAGTTTTAAACCATTCATTCTTGTCCTGTCATTATCAGGCTATGTAAAAAGTTAGCCCCCCTCCTGATTATAAGCTCCCTTTAATTACTGGAAGGCCACAATGAGATCTCTTCAGAGCCACCTCTTCTCCTAGAGAAATGAGCCCAGCTCTCTCAAGTTTTCCTTGACGAGAGGTGCCCCAGCCCTCTGAGCACCTTCACGGCTCTCCTCAGGACCCGCTCCAAAACCTCTATGTCCTTCTTGGGCTGGGAGCCCTGGGCCTGCTCTGCAGTGGTGAGCAGCTGGTCCAGTAAAATCTCAGCTGTTTCTGGTCTGTCCACTACCTGGACAGAAGTTATCCTCAAGTTCAATCCAGCGGTCTCCTGGATCGCTTTCAACCCACTGTTCTGTTTTCTCAACAGATGTCTGCATGGTTGAAATTTGCCATCAGAATGAGAACCTGCAACCATGATGCCTCTCATAGTTCAAGCAAGAAGGTCTCATCAACACGTTCTCCTTGATCAGAGAGACTGTGGAATAGACACTGATCACTGGAAGTCCTTTGTCAGGCCAGTCCCTTAGTTGATCCCACAAGCTCTCCATCAGGTAATGGTTGTTCCTCAGAGGCAGCTCTTTACAATCTATCCACTTCTTCACATGTATTCAAGAACTATGTGCACCTACTACTGTGTGACTGAGTGGGAATCCCCATCACCAGTACTAGGACAAAGCACCAACACAACCTCATCTATCTTAGCAGCACTCTGCTGGCATCCTGCTGCCTGCCTAAATCCCCTCCAGCTGCTCCGCAGGCACCAGCACCCTCTCTCAGCTGTCCCATAGGACACTGTGCACCCAGTGCTGGTTGGGAGCCCACAGTAAACACAGGGTCACTGCCTGCAGCATAACGATCTCCAAAGAAATCTCCAGCTCTTCAAGGCCACTCCTTCCTTGAGTGCACACAGCTTTAAAAAGCTGTTATCTTACAGTCCATGCAAGCAATCTTTGCAAGATCCACCTGCAGTGATCCCAAAGCAGCCAGGTAAGGGATCACTGCCTGCATCTGGGCTCAACCCAGGGTTTTTTTCTCTGGTGACAGACAAATTTCCCCCTGCACAGCAGCATGCAGAATGACCCAGTGCCTTGAGAAAGCTGATGGCACTGGCAAGGAGCTCCTAGGAGCTCTAATAGTCATGCAGCGTATTTAAAGCCATTTACTCAGAGGACTGTTGTTTTTTTTTAGTTATTTGTAGAATGAGCTCTCATTCCTATCTGGAGTAAAACACAGTAAGAAACAGAACAGTTAAGAGCTGCCCAAAAACCCAGCCTGCCCACAGCACTATATAAAGCTGCAGTACCACTCCAGATGGAATCTGAAACACTTCTGCAATACAGGCAAGCAGAAAAACCACTTCATCTTGCCTAAACTGGTATTATTTCTCTATAACTTGATTTGAGCCCCTACTTAGATTCAGCTTTTTTCCCCTAATTAGAGCAGCCTGCAAAGCAGAGCGGTCCCTGTCCCTCCAGCAGCTGTAGCTCCTACAGACCCATCAGTGCACACATGGGTCTCAGGCCTCTCAGAGTGAGCACGACACTCATTTCAAGTAAACCGGCCAAGGGAAGGAAGGCACAACCTTGGTGTTGCAGCTGAATAAATAAGATACCAGCACCTTATCACATCCTGCCTGCATGGGGAGGAAAGAGGTGACCATGCATACTGCAGAAAGTCAGACATGTTTTGTGTTGGTCCTCTACACACCTACTAAAGTCAACAGCTATGCATGCAAGAGAGAGCAGGAAACACACACGGCACCCACATTGCAGTTACAATTAACAACGCTCAGTGTATAATTTTTACTCAGTACATATGGTAGGCCTTAATTTAGGTGAAACTGAGAAAACACAGGCATAAAATCAGAAATAGATTTTACTTTTAATGCTTCACCCTTTCAAAGGCCAGCACCTGAAGTCTCCTGCTGCAGCTAATGGCAGACAAAGGGACAAAGAGAAACACAGCAGAGGCAAAAAGGCAGCAAAACGGTTACAACAATGGCAGCAGCATCCCTAGCCCCCAGACCAGGCTCCAAACCAGAAAACTACTTCCACAAAAGCATGATGCTTAAGACAGCTTTTAAGCATACCAGTTTGTACCCTGCTTTCTTCATTTCCTGCTGATGAAGAAGCAAAACTGTTTCTGACAGGCTCTTGGCAGTACAGGGAGAAGTATTCACAGCTAGGCCAACAGCCACATATAGAAAGAAGAGCTGAACTCACCCAACTGGGGACAGGGCCCACTAAATTGCAAAATGAAGAAATGTGAATTAGCCCTTCTTCAGAATACAGTTTGGCTGCTGGTCTGTTGTCAAATGATCCCTAAAAAGCATTTTATCCTCATGTTTTACTAGATAGGCGTGTTCACTTATGGACTTAGTCAAAAGCAGAAGATAGGCTTTTTCTTTCTATTGTATTCCACAACACATATTCATGGTCAGTAGATATCAGTGTTGCTTGAGATATGTGACTTTGAGCCTGTAAGTAACAAAGCTACCTAAAGGAGAGTGGAAATATTCATGTTACAAGATCAGCTGGATAACTTGTCACACATTCAGACCCCCACACACTTCAAGGTCTGAATTCATTTTAGTTTCGTGATCATAAAAATCAATTTTAAAACTTTTCCATCAGAAATTACCAAGGATTTTATAGAGAGAATCACTATGGAAGAACCAATACGAAAATATGCCAATGATAAATATATTTTCTTTCCCCATTTTGAGTAAAATACAAAAATAAATAATCAGTCAGTCTATGGAAATAAGCATCAGAACAAGCCAATTGCTGAAGATCTCTCCTACACATCTGAGCTCTGCACCTCCTAATTCACCTCTGGTTGTTGTTTGGAGCACATTAAAGATGCATGTTTGAAACTGCTTCCATTTGGAAGCCTGATGCCATAGCCTCGTCGTTAAAGGCTGATCTGAGTTTAAAATTCTAAGGCAACATGATTCCAGGTTTGCTAGTTTGCGCTTGCAAAGAAGAAGAGCTCGAGTACTCGCATACAGAAGTAAGGAAGCAGCAACTTCACAGGGTTTACTGCAGCTTACACATCAAACCCACAATTATGATAGACTTTATTGCAGCCCATATCAGTTCAGTGGGTGAAGTTGGTCCTCATGGTTACCTTCCTCTAATAGCAATGCAATTGTCTGAGCTCTGCTTGCTTTCAAAGCACAGCACAGAAGGGGATGGTAACTCTTCATCCACAGCAAGAAGGAGGAAGGTTTCAGCAGCAGGGACTGGTCATGCTGAAGCAGAAATGCTTAGGGCAACTCTTAAAGCCCCCAAGAATAAGTCAAGTAAATTAGATTTCTTCAAGACTAGTTTGACCACTTAAAAAATAAAAGGGGAAAAAAAGAAGAAACGACACCAAGCAATCCGTGATAAAAGGACTTTTAAAATCAGTTTTCTGTCTTTGCTGTGAAGGCAGCTCATCAGGAAAACTGTACGTGCATGTGAGGCTGTAGGGCTAGCACGGATATGGACTCTCATTTTCTCCCCAGCTCCTAAACCATGTTGCTGAAGACTCTGGAAACAGAGAGAGGTGGTGGTGAGAGTTCAGACCCCTGAACAACCACTGACCTCCACAGAAATACCTCTCACTTTAAAGTGCAGCAATACGGATTCTCTGACGAGGTCACGTTTCTCTGGAGAAACATGAATGACACATTCTGTATATTACTCAATCAAGAGCTGAATTACTGCTCTCCCAAACCTGGCATTTGATTTAGCTGTCATGTCCAGTGCATTGCAGCTAATAAAAGGCAGTGGGCTGTTTCACTCTGCTGACTCGCAGGTCACGGAGAATGAATGAGACGGTGTTGGCTGTGCCTGGATATTTAGAATAGAGACTTGCCGATGATTAATATATATGTGTATAGGCTCTTTTTCTAGACACTTAATAAAACATTCCAGTGTTGGGACAGGGGGACAGCCTGGATTTATACAAGTGTGGGAATGTTCCAGGAGAACCTATCACCTATTAAGTTGCTTCTTTTCCATTCTTAGTGACAGTTTCAAGATAAGGGCAAGTAAGGTAAGGCCTGGACCTGGTAAAAGTTCAGGGCTATCTCTGGCATTAATTTGGGGCATGATTTCCTCCACACCTGCCTATGCAAAAGACACACAAGGTGGATTTTTCACAGCTTGGCAGAGGGGACAAAGCCCAGACCATGTACCACCATGCTGCAGCAAGCAATGTGAGCAAAGTCCAAAGGAGGATCCAAAAGTGTATGAGAAGAAACCACACAGAAGGAAGCTGAGTCTGTGCACAAAGGAATCGTTCCAAGAAGATTCCGTGTTACAGGCCAAGCCCTTACTGCAAACTCATGCAGAGGGACAGGCAGTGACACCTCATGTGAATGACAGCACCACTAGAGAATCAAAGGCAGTTTTCTCAAACACACAGCCACGCACAGAACATGGGGAAAGGGATATCAAATCTGCTGCCTTGCTAAAGCACCACTGTGCGCGGCCAGGAAAGATGAAGGTTTGCACTCCTAACTTTCCATATGTAGTATTCCAGAAATACCACGTTGAAGGTTTTCTCAGATGCAGGAGGGATGGCTTGCTCAATCTGAGCATCAGCTTGATTTGGAACAACTTCTATACACAGAGCTCTATGTGCTCAGAACTATCTAACAGCAAATCACCAGGGATGTATTTTCTGAGGTCTAACCATGCAGGAAGTACAGAATTGTTAGATCAATGGGAGCCAACTTTGGTTGTGAAGACACAGTTTGCAGTGACAGTAAATAGTTCAGAAGAATTAGGTCTTACATAGTCAGTATGACATTATAAGCTGTCACATTTAATAAAGCACCCATGCTGAATTAGTCACTGGTTCTTCTGAGTCAGAAGCACAGGATAAGCTAAGAAAACCCCAAATAAACCTTTTAATTTGCCTAGAAAAGCAATGGTGGATTTAACAATATGTCCACATCTCCAAAAAGGACTTCTGGTAGCGGAAAGATGGAGTATAAGAGAGTATGAGATTGTTCAGTGGGGCCACACTGTCGTGACACAGGAACCTTGTGAGCTGAATCCAAGCCAGCTTTGTCATTCTCCTAAGGGCATTCGTATGCCTTGCTGCTGAAGGCTCTCCAGTATCTGGAAAGGTTTAAGTGCCGCTCTGAAGCACTGATATTTACAGAAACAAAGCCTATGCTAGCACTGTTGAGCACCTCAAAACAAATGACAGATCCATTTAAAAGCTGGGGAAGCACTAATGTGTCAGGAATACCACAATCTTGTGTTCCTCTCCTCAACTTAATGCTATACAAGACTCAGCAACTTCATTCTAGGGTTACTGCTAAGCTCGCATGCAATTAAGGATACAGACCTCCTTGCAAACATCTTTAGATACTCAGCAGACTTGGTGTCAGGTTAAAACTACCACTAAGTTGAAGCCAGGATCAGTGTATGCCAGTGGTCCTGGTTGTATCAAGAACAAGTTTCTAAAGACTCAAAAGAAGCTTAGGCCACGCTAAGAACAAGGAGAGCAGGCAGGGTGCTTGTTGCTATGGCTGGTGGCAGTGAACTGCTGACCCTTGTGGTTATCAGAAAAGCGTAGGAAAAGATGTAGGTTCTTCAAAGGGCACTGTTAATAAAGAAGAAAAATTCTCTATCAGATGCTAGCACATCTTGATTAGAATTCATGATGACTCACACTCAAAGGCCTGTTTCTAATCCCTATATATGATACTGACTTATCAAGACAGACAGCTGGCTGCAAAGATGCTTTAAAGCATAACTAGCAAACCCAATGATTGGCATTTCTTTTCTTCCTTGTGAAATCTATCAAATCTTTCAGTATTTTAACTGTCTCCTTTTTCACACTTCTGTGCTGGTACATAGTAGTAGCCATCATTTAAATTATGCATTGATGGTGAATTTATGTGATACATTATCTAGCAGCTAGAGAAAAAGTGGACTCTGCTATGATAACCATTGAGGCTGTTTTTCCTTCCATGTTGATTTACATCCAAATAACCCAACTTATCAACCTTGCAAATGTCAGTCTGCACCGAGGCAGGCAGCTGAACAGTTCTTAAGCAGCCACTCTCCTTGGGACTGAAAGGTCACTGTGTTACTGATTCTTACATTACTCTCAGGTTTGGGAGGACTTTCTTACTGTCCAGTGAAGGATTCAACAAAGAAACATCAAAGCCTCAGATTAAATTAAATTTAAAAAGTGAAAAGTGATCAATTTTGTTAAAGCGTGGACAGAAATATGCACTTCTAATAGATTCAATAATGCAACAGCACCGTATCCAAAGGAGGAGCACCCACTGGCTTAGGAAGCCAGTATCTCACAGATCTGGCTGCCAGCTCTTTCTTGGGAAGTCAAAACTGCAAAATCCAGAAAGGAATTCCCTTATTGGCACCTGCTTTCTACCAGTTAATAATTCCCTTTAAAACATACTTTTCTTCCCTTTTCTTTGTCCTGCATCTCTTTTTGGAAACGTGAATAACTACACTTCCCCAAGGGATGCAATATAAAAAGTGACGTTACAGCGAAGGAAATCATCACATAGAACCTGGGGCTCCCTGTCCTAAAAATACATGGCCAAATCAGGAGAAACCATCTGTGTTATTGGAGGCACCTTGTAATAGTTCAGGACCTGCACTGAATCGGAGTGGTGTGGTTGAAATGCTAATGAGAGCTGAGGTGCCAGTCTGACCATTCAAATCAGAGCTGCAGTTCCTTAACTGAGAATATCTGTAAACCAGATTGCCTTCAAATAATGATCCTATTTATGTGCAAAAGCACGTGCTTGCAGCATAACTGTTGGCGTGCGTGAATGTGAAATGCATAAGTAAAATATGGGGCCTATCAGCAAACGTGTAATAATACGTGTAGGAATACAAACTGTTCCAAAAGAGATCTCCAACGATCTTTACCTACCAGTGCTGCTGGCTGGCTGGCTAGCCCGCACTGTGATGCTATGGTAGCAGCATTGCACCAATACATTGCTCTTTACAGTTTTAAATGAGAAAATGCAGTAGGTGAATGTGGAAATAGGGTATGGCTTGAGAAGTTGAGCCCCATGGTTAAGTGGGGAGTCGGATACAACCATAAGACAACAGCACTGCAAGATGTGCAAGAACCACTATGAGTGAACAAACAGTAGTGATCCAGATGTTACTGCAAAACTAATCAAAACAGTCTCAGCTCCGTAAGAATAAAGCCATTTTTTGGCATAAACAATTCTTGCCTTCAAGCAAGCATACGCAGGGCAAGATTTGCCCTAAGGAATGGTGGAATCTTGTGATGACAGCACTGTCAAAGCACCTAGGTGGTTACATACTACTCATACTGTACTCCTTGCTACCTCAAAAGAGAACAGGATTGTGCTTGAGATCACCTAGCAGCACTGAACAGGGTGGTAAAACTGATTCCCGGACAAGTCAAGCTGCCAGACAGCAGAAAAGAATAAGACACAGCCTTTCCTTTAAAGCAGGTTATGCTTTAAAGGCCTAAATTAAATAACCTTTAAATTGTACTTTATAGTACAATTATGCACTATAATTATTTACAGAGTAATAGAAAAACCATGGAAAAAAATAATAAACCTTGGAAAAAAAACCTTAGAAAAAAAAAATATATATATATAAATTCACCAGACAAAAGGTTTCACAAATGAGCTATGTGTTTAAACATTTAATTTCATTTCACACTGTGTTTTTTTTAGTGTGGGGAAGATCAGTGTCCGCTCCTTCATCTGTTAATGTCAGTTCTTTGATTTATGACATACTTTTGCCAGCAAATCACTCCCACATCAAAAGCATCAGAATGCTTATTGGTAAACATTAATAATGGGGATCTCTAAGTCAATTTCTTGAATTTCAGCACATTATCCCATATCATATGAGAGCTGAAAATTAACACATATATATATATATCTTCTTGATAGTGCCTAACTGCACAGTGGTGATGCAAAAAGCAAACCAAGCAGCAAGGGAATGGAGAATAGTACAAAAATACCATCATGATTTAACACTAATTTTTACGCCTTCCTGCAGTAATAGAGAAAGTCCTTGATGAAGAAAGGAATCTCCTACAAAGGCAGCTTGACTACACGTAGTAGAAGAGGTGAAAAAAAGCCACCAGGTTCGGGGGATTAGAGCTGAAGTACAGTTAAAGCTATCACTGCCTGCCTACATAGTAGGAATGAAAGAGCAAGTCAGCAACGAAAGAGCACAGTCATGAAAGCACAGCCATGAAAGAGCATAGTCACTGGGACTGCAAAGGCCACCGGTGCTGCAGCAGGGTTCCTGCTTCACAGCTTGGCAGCTGGAGACAAGCACCTGGGCTCAGGATCTGAGCCCCCACAAGGAAAGCAGATTACACGCAGTACTGAACCCACAAGGTGCTCCTGGGTTAGGGCTTAAGCTGATTAAGCCTGAGGATGCCAGGCTTTGAGAAAGGGAAATGTTGCTAGTTCAGGAATGAGCTGAGGAGTTGATGTGGAAGGAGCAACAGACTCGATTTACGGCTAATAGAGGCAAGAGAACTGGCCATTCTAAAGACAGAGACTGAAGGTAACGTGACTGGAGACCATTATTGGGGTAGTGAAATATTTTATGGTTTCACTATGAAAACCATTTGTAAACCACCTTTTAACAGAAAAGCGCTACACAAAAAATGGGAAATATCATTTCTTTTGAAAAATTGGGGCATCATATTTGACAACAAGAACAGTTCTTTTTCTGTCCTCACAGGAGGCTTCTGGTCCTTGGTGTCCAAGCGCAAAATTGTTTTTCTTCATAGAGCAGAACAGCAGGCAGTTTTGACACTAAGCTTCTACTAATGAGTTTACAGTTTTCTATTTCATAATTAGCAGAATTGAATCAACTGTACCGTTATGTTTTCTTTCCAAGAGAAAACTATCAGTTGTTACTTTGACACAGTATTCTCTAGGGTTTTGCTGTCATTTTGTTTTTTTTTTTTGTTTGTTTGTTTGTTTGGGTTTTTTTTCCTTAAAAAGACCTATCCTCTTCCACTATTTGGATGTGTGACCTGTCTTGGCAAATTACTGACCCTGTTCTCTGCTGTCTGAGACTCGACAGTCTGTTGCAGGGCTGGTCTTGAAGGAGACCCATCTTGGTTGGCATTACTCAGTGAAAATTCCTTTGTTAAGAAACCACCTCCTTTGGTTGAAAAGAAGGGACCACCAGCCTGCTGCTCGATGTGTCCTGCATCTGGACATCATGCTGTCATCAGAACAGAGAACATACATTGGTGGGATGATTCTGTCAAAAGCCTAACGCAAATGCAATTCCATGGCTGAAGCTGTTCCTGAGATGACTCTCTACATTTGCCTGTCTTTTAGCACTTTACACAGACATTCACAAACACAAACGTTATTCTCCATCCCCTCTCTCTCACCTTCCTCCTGCATTTATCTTCATAAAGGGTTAAAGGATTTGTCTAGGATGAAGCAACCCCAAAGTAGTCCTTGTTACAGTAAACCAGAGGCATAGAGCACCATTCAATATAACGACTGTGCAGATGGTAGTCTTTGCTGTTTACAGGAGCCCTGACAATACTTCCTCAAATCCTCAGGAGGCCGGCTCTAGTTCCCTTGTAGCAAACCGCATCAGAAAGCCGCTCCATCAGTCAGATTGTTCAGAATGTGGAAGCACATTCCCTTGCTGGTTTGAACAACGAACAACATATTATGCTTTCCCTGCATTATTTATGTTGGTTACTTTTAACCACAATATTTATGTATTTGAAGTTTCCATCTGTAGGTTCTGGCTACCTTTCAAGCTGCTGCCCTACAATCATGCTCTAATGAGTATCTGTTCTCCCAAAACATCTGTCCTCCAGGGTCCTATTACAATACGCAAGCTAACAGTGACAGGATATTTGTACTACTCCCATTTCTCACAATTTTTCTCTGAGGCTGTTCTTCAAAATCCCAAGAATTGACTCATTATAAGTTCCCTTCATTATTAATTAGTTAATTAATTAGATTCACATCCTCATGACTTCTTCATTCCTGACAAAAGTGTCATTTCTGTATTTGAAATGACAAGCTACAGGATAAGGCAACATTTAATGTCGTTCTAGGTATTTTATGAAAAGCAAGTCTATGAAGATGTGTAACTCCACATGACTAGGAGCTTTTTACATTCTGAGTCTTCTTTTAAATCGACTTTTCATTATTTCACCTGATGTCTGGGGACTGCTGAGTCATGGCCTCAACCACTGATTGAGCACCTGAAGAAAAGATCTGGTCATCCCTGGGAGCATAGGTGAAGGCAATTCATCTGTGTGACCAGGAGGGGTGGAGCCAGGCTGCACCCCTCTTAGACCTCATTTAAGGGCTCACTGTTGGAGGTCTCTTCTTTGGAGTTCTTTCCTTGTGTGCCTAGATCTTTGGAAACAAGTGAGCATTCATTTTTCCTTCGTTTTGTAATATCCCCTTATTTGCTCTGGTCCCCTTGCCTTTATGCCTGACATTCTTATTCCAGGTTGTTCCATGATTATTTATTATGATGCTTTAAAATAGCAGAAAAATCTTTCAGACTTTTAGCATGCGTGTTGTATAAGGTTCCAAATAATTCAGACCCGATGTATCTAACATCACTTAATTGTGAGCAAGAATACATCCTGAGTCTTGCCACATCTGACAGCCAGCACCCACCTCTCTGTAAGGTGGACCCTTCCATCTAGAGGTGTCCACAGAGCCATATGAAAGCAAAAACAGACTGTAGCACTGTTTGCTGATAGTAATCTTCCTCTGCTAATTCCACCAGTAAAAACATATCAGCATAAGTTTCTGTTAAGTACAACTCTGAAGGTTTTTCTGCCCAAGACTGAAATTTTTTTATACCCTATTACTACAGTGTACCTTTACAATTGCTGTTAGTCACTGGAAACAAAAGAAGATGCAGGTACCTTTCAAGCAAATCTTATACTCTGTGTAGCTTAATTTCTATGAATTACGCACAGGACTGCATATATATGAGTTCCTGCTGTCCTTAACGAGGTAGCCCCAGATTTACTGCTGCATTATGATTCAGCTTCTGCACCTCCACCCCATCCAGCATGTGTCTGTGTGTTCCAAAGCAAGTTGTGTGCTTCTTGAGTTGGCAGCAGCAAAGGTGCAGATGAAAGAGATTAATTCTGAAGGAAGACAGCTTTTCAGCTGTGTTCAGATAAATGCAAAGTGGGTAGGCTTGGAATCCAGCTAATGAATTCAGCACCAGCGTGTAGGCCTGACAGGACCACCTGGGTCACAAATCCCCTACTATGCAGGCAATCCTATAATGAGTCTTAAGAGCAAAGTTTCCTGCAGATCAGTCTGCCCTCTGCATTGACATAACACAGTGAAGTGGCATTCTTAAAAAAACACACATATCTGGCAAATCGTGGTCTTAAGAATGCAAGCTCAATGCTTCAATCTGAAAAGGAAAGTCCAGGAGGGCATATACCCTAGTGACATAGGCAGGGTGGTAACAAAAGACAAGGAGAAGGCTGAGGTACTTAACAACTTATTTGCCTCCAGTCTTCTCTGATAACTGCTCACCACACAGTATTCGTATGTCTGGGGAAGCACTGTCCCTCCTGCTTTAAGAGAAGATCAGGTTTGTGAACACCTGAGAAACATGGACATTTGCAAGCCTATGGGTCCTGATGAGATGCATCCCTGATTCCTAAAGGGACTGGCTTACGTAGTAGCCAAGTCACTCTCATTGGTATTTGAGAAATTCTACCAATTGGGTGAAGACCCTGGTGACTGGAAAAAAAGGCAGCATCACACCCAGTTTCAAGAAGGGTAAAAAAGATCATCCAGGGAACTACCAACCTGTCAGTTTGTATCAATGGACAAGGGAAGAGACACTGAAGAGGCTATCTTGACTTCAGTGAGGCCTGTGACACAGTAGCTCCACAAAAAGCTTCTCTCCAAATTGAAGAGATATGGCTTTGGCTGGTGGAGTGCTCGATGGACGAAGAACTGGCAGCAGCACTGAGTCCATAGAGTGGTGGTCAATAACCCAATGTCTGGATGGAGATTGGTGACAAGTGGTGTCCTCCAGGGGTCGGTCCTGGGACCAATACTCTTGATATCTTCATCAGTGACATTGACAGTGGGGTTGAGCGCAACCTCAGCAAGTTTGCTGATGACACCAAGCTGTGGGGTGCAGTCAATGCACAAGAGGGACAGGATGACATCCAGAGAGTCCTAAACAGGCTTAGGCAGTGGGTCCAGGTGAACCTCATGATGTTCGACATATCCAAACGCAAGATCTTGCACCTGGGTCAAGACAACCCTCACTACAAATACAAGCTGGGGGATGGAAGGACTGAGTGCAGCCCTGCTGAGAAAGACCTGAGGGTGCTGGTAGTTGGGAAGCTGGATATGAGCCAGTAGTGTGCACCTGCAGCCCAGAAATACAGCCATATCCTGGGCTGCATCAAAAGTGTGGTCGACAGGTTACAAGAGGTGATCCTGTCCCTCTGCTCTGTGCTGGTGAGGCCTCACCTGGAGTGCTGAGTCCAGATGTGTCCTCAGTACAGGAGAGACATGGAGCTGTTAAAGTGCATCCAGAGGAGGGCCACAAAAATGATCCATGGAATGGAACACCTCTCCTATGAAAACAGGATGAGAGAGCAGGGGCTGTGCAGCTTGGAGAAGAGAAGATTCTGGGGTGACCTGACAGCCCCCTTTCAATATCTGAAGGGGGGCTATAGGGAAGAAGGGAACAGACTCTTCAGCGTGGTCTGTTGTGACAGAAGAAGGAAAAATGGTTTCAAGCTTAAAGGCGGTAGATTTAGGTGAAAAAGTCTTTTATACTGAGCATAGCAAGGCACTGGAACAGGGTTGCCCAGACAGTGGATGCTTTATCCCTAAAGATTTTCAAGGTGAGGCTAAATCAGGGCTGTGAGCAGCTTGATCTACCCGTGGATGTCCCTGTTCACTGCAGGCAAGTTGGACTAGGTGACCCTTAAAGGTCACTTCCAATTCTAAGGATTCTATCTCAAAAATCGTATGAGGTGAAAAGTGAAGGAGAGCAGAGAAGGTATGACTGATATTCTATCCCTCTGAGGTGGCTGGATATGACGCATGAAAACATCCATAGCATCCTCTGAGAGCAATCCAATGTAAAGAAATACTGCCTTTGAATCCCAGCTGTGTTTGGAGAGTCCTTTGAGAATTTCACTAGTGTTTGGCTGCATGTCTTCTAACTTCAAATCAAAGCATACTGAAGTCATCCTTAAATCCACTTGCTTTTGTATCAGTATTATGTTTTATTACCTCACTTGTATTTCAGCCCTTAATGTATTTTTTAAAAGCAAATAGACCTTTATTTTGTTATGAAAGCACATCAATACTGTAATGGAGAGGCATGGAGGCACACCATGCCAATACTTGCCTTACAGTTCTCCAAGCCTAAATCTATCTTCTTCTGATGACAAGTGAAAATAAGCCTATGCAACATGCTTGTTCCTTCTTCCCTGTACATAGCATACAGTCATAGAATGGCTTATGTTGGACAGGACCTGAAAGATCATCTAGTCAACCTCCTTGCCATAGGCTGGATCCGGCTTCCCAGGATCCCATCTTTGTAGCCCTCCTCTGGACCTGCTCCAACAGCTCTGCTTCCTTCTTGTACTGAGCGCCCTGGGCTTTGAATACACAATATTCAAGATAGGGCCTCACAAGGGCAGAGTAAAGGGGGACAGTTATCTCCTTTGCTCATCTGGCCACACCTCTTTTAATGCATACCAGTGTACAGTTGGCCTTCTGGGCTGCAAGTGCACACTGCTGTGTCCAGGTTTTCATCCACTAGGACCCCCAAGTCCTTCTCTACAGGGCTGCTCTCTATGAGCTCTTCTCTCAGTCTGTAGTCATACCTAGGATTGCCTCAATCCAAGAGCAACACCTTACAATTGGCCTTGTTAAACCTCATTAGGTTCTCAAGTATCCACTCCTCAGGCCATTCCCCCAACCTGATGCCAAATACATTCACGCCAAGTACATTCAGTTCACTTCCTCATCAGGATGTATAACCTTTATGAGGTAAACAGCCCTGCTATTGTTTGTTTTTACAACTACTGCTGAAATTAAAGGTAACATCTTCCTAGAGGAGTCCATTTCACAGCTCTATCTAAGCCCGACATTTCTTTAAGTCCAGTGGTGGCATCAGTCAGCTCAGTGCTCATCACCTTGTGTGTGGGGTTGTCATCCTTCTCACCCTGCACCCACCTATGCTGAATGTCACCTGCCACTGCCTTGCCCTGCCACTTAGCTTTGCAGAATCCTACTGCAGTTTTTCAGAGTCAGCACTTGTCTTTGCTGCTCTGAAGAAAAGCATCATCAGCACACTGCCATCTTTTCCAGTTCATTTATCAGAGAGTATCACAGGTTTTAACACGGATTTCTTTGAGACCCTCCTACCATCATCCGACCCTCTTACCATCATCCTTTCACTCAGAAAACTGATCATTCAGTTCTAACTTCTGTTTCTTATCTATAAACCAAGTCTTTTTCATCTAAACAGCTTTTCTTCTATCTGACAGAAGTGCAACTTTATGATAATAAAATAGACTATCTCATCCCTTTGGCTTTAATCACTAATTCTCACAGAGTTAGCCATTGGGTAAAGCTTAGTCATACTGCCCTTGGGAAGGCTTCCTGTTGGGTTCATTTTTTCCCTTTTAGCAGTTTGATGTGATTCTGCCATGCATCTGGGGCTGCTAATCTGAATGGTTTGCTCTAAAATGCTCCCCAAGGCTTCTCCTCCATCTCTTTCTCAACTGTTTAACGTGTTTTGCCACACTCCTCCCTCTCATAGCCAAAAAAGGACAACTTCATCATCCATCTCCTGGGTCTCACCTTGCACTGAACTGCACTGGCTGCTTTCAAGGTTTGGGAAGATGTTTGGAGACTTATGGCAGCAGGAGGCAGATGGGCTGCTTATGTGAAGATCAATTCCTCATCTGCTACTTCTTGTAGTCCTGCAGCCTCCTACCTGGACATCCAATACAATGCTAGGATTCATACCAGCAGCTGCCTCAAAGTTCACAGGATAAGGTCTGGAACTCGAAGTTTAAAATCCAAGAATTTCTCTGATTGGAATTTAAGAGAACTGAATTTCCTAGCTTCTAAACTAGGTTAAATTGTGACTTCTTGGTAAGAAGGATTTGAAGAAAACTGCTCAGATTACAAAAGCTTCAGCTGTGTGGTAGGATATTATCATTAAAAAAAAAAACAAACATAGAACTTCCACATGCTGCATCTCTTGTTTACAGCAACAACAAAGAAACAAACAAGCAAAACCCAACTCTGTGAATAGTCAACAAGAGAAGAGCAGCACGCTTATTAAATTTCATCCCATCTTTGTTATACTAATCCACACAGCCAACAAAAGTCATCCATTAAACACCTGTGTCCTCTGTAGTATCATACAAGCTTAAAAAATTCTATCAAAGACTTTGTGCCAAAGTTACTAAAACAAGTGCTCCACAGAGCTCGTCACGAGACCTATCCCTTATGAATACTTCTAATGAGTCTCTTGCAACCTGGTAAGCCACCTCTCCTTACAGCTTGCCACAGTCCCCTCTTCACCCTGCTTCTTATCTGCCTGAGCCAGCTTCTTATAATTCCTGTACTAATCTGCACCATCTCCACTTTAAATAATAATTTCCTCTGGGAACTGTGCTGAATGAATGCTTCCTTGAAATCTAGATAGCTTAAGCCCACTGTGTTACTGTAGTCTGAGACATTCACTTTCCTCAGCAAAAAAAAACAAACAACATTAAGTTAATCTGAGAAAATCTCCCAACACATTCTTTTCTTTTGCATTTTATCCCATTTTTCACTTTTATTATATCCTTGATTACTTTTTTTTTTTTTTCTCCAGTAAATACAAAGGTTGCAATAGCTTTCAGGGTTTCTTTTTTAGTAGTTTTGTGTGTATGTTAGCATGCACTGGTCTATGTCCTTATCCCCATATTGAAACATACGTGATGATTTTTTGCTACCAGACTGCCACGGACAGAGGTAAAATCAGTAAAGTAATGTATTCAGTTTCGACAGCAGAGGTAACTAATAAAAATGGCAGTTTTCCTATCCCTTACCAATCTCCAAATAAATCACACAGACACAACAAGAATAACAACTCTCCTTTTGGTAGGAGGAAACAACTCAACTGGTCATACAGTAAGAACGGCTTCAGTAAGACAGGATGGTTTTGTATTGTAATATTTGCCATATTAAACAAACGATGGAACATTTAGAAGTGGAATGGAAACACTGATGAGCGAGATGTATGGACAAGAATTATACTACACCATTTTAGAACAACTGCCTAATATTCTTCATTAGGTTTTTATTGTGATAGCCATAACACTTCATTTGTGTTTTCCATAGCAAAGAAAATCTTTTCACTGAAGTTTATACCACCATCAGAATTCAGTGCAAGACATCAGGGAAAAAAGAACCTGAAATACTTCCACCTTCTCCTACTTTGCTATTCTTTATTTGATATCCCAGCTAAAAATTTACAAGTGAAAACATGACTTGAAGAGAGAGAACCCAGGCCATGACACGCATTACAAACAAAAAGAACCATCTTTTCCCTGTGGTACAGCAGAGCTGCTGAGCTGATTTCCATCTTGTGATTCAAATCAACAATTTAATTCTTAGTGCCATGGAGCGTGCAGCAGACATCATTCCAAAAGCTTCCTACAGATAGATTTGCAATCATTTCCCCATATCGTTTTCTAAGTTAATCTTTATAAAGGACATGACTTTTCAGTCACAAGTGCATCCCATAAGCCTTACTCTCATCATCTAACTCTACACAGGCTTTTTAGCATAAGAAAAGTAAGTAAAAAAAATTGAGCAGTTTCCAGGAAAAGCGGTAGATGAAATAGGACATGAAGACAACAACCCATGAAGAGGTGGACTGAGCTTCCAGGAATGCATGTTATTAAATGGATTGCTGGATAGTGAATTTTGGAAACCACTTTTGCCAAAAACGTGAAAATATTCAATGGGAAATAATGGTACCTTAATTGCACTTCTCGGACACAACTGTTTAGATGATATGTTGATGACCTGGAAAACAGAAAATAGAAAATTAGTAACATTGGTCATAGTAAGAACACATAGTACTGTATGTTTTTCCCTTATTAATACATCCTTCAAAACAAACAGATTTTTGCCTTTTTGTTCCTGATGAAGGTGGCTTGAATAAGAAAAATAACAAGAAGACAACACCTGAGGTTTTCGTTGAAATAGTTTACATATTTACATGAAGGTTGCCAAGAAGAAATGAAGGAAAAATTCACAGTGACATTCATATGTTTGTGGTATCTACCTTAAGGAATAGCAAGCAGGTACTTACCTCTAATTTCATTTTTGGGCGTTCTCTTTAACCTAAAACACGTAGCAGGAAATGGGCAGAGGCCTCAGGACAGTGGGGAGACACTAGGAGCCCACCAGACAAACCTCGCGGTCACTGGGTACGCTCCCATTTTTCCCTCAGAATGCCTCATCCTGGTAGCATCTTGCACCAAATCTTGGAGGCCTGCATGCATGCTACCTCTCAGAATAGCAACCTAGTATGCACTAGGATCAGAGCTGCTTGGATGGTTTGCTGAGACATTCAGAAAATTCGACTGTACGCTAACAGTGTTTAACAAAATTCAGCTCTCAGCGTTTCCAAATGTCAAGCCCAAAAGTAATCTAAAACCAAAAAACTGTATATAGACCTATTTTCAGAGGGCGGGGACAATAGACCTAAACCAAATCTAGTTCCAGAATTGAAAAAGCCACAGTGTGAGAGGCACAACTACAGCATGGGCTGAGCACTACTTGCTCCACAAAGTCCAAATCTCAGGGAGTGGGGACTGACTCTAGGCATTTAAATGGGACCTCTTCTTTGGTTGGATCTTTTACATTCTTAGCAGATGGCTTGAAAACTGAACTGAATAACTGCTGGGATAATTCCACCTTCCTCAGGAAAACCCAGATCTTTTTTAGGATGAAAGCACCCATCAGCATTATCTTCAGCCCATTTCATGTGAAGCAAAGACGTTTTGCAGGTTGCTGCTTTCTCCTTCATTTCAGTGTTCATTAGTAATCAACGCAATAGGACTCAATTGTCCAGGATATGCAAAAAGCCATGACTTGATCAGTAAAACAACAAAACCTATTCTCAAGGCTGTTAATTGACAGCGAAGAGGCTATTTACTACATCTGAGTAAGCCAGCTTGCCAAGCTCTTAGAGCAGAAAGCAGACATAGTTAGGAACAGCTGGTCTACTTTGCAATAACTGAAGCTGTTGTTTTGTTCCCAAGTGGAACGGATGCACGGTAGGCTGAGTAGGAAGGATTTATAAAATAACTTGAGCATTTTTAAGGTTGATGGAAGTTTGCAGACACACGTGGAAGTTGTGCTGACCTCAAACAAAGTGTCACATAAACAAATAAACGGTGTTTTATTAACCTTCAAAAGAAGGAAGTAAAATGAGGTAACTTCACTAACAGCAGCGTGTGTGGAGGAGTACCAAACTTTTCCCCAGAACAGGTCAGACTGATCAAATCATTTCTTCCTCTAGAACATAAGATGTATACACAAACATTAAAAACAGAATGAACTTAAGAAATAAGCAAAATGCAGTTCATTACAGCAAATGACTGTTGTGCCTTCTAGTAGGCAAGTGTTGAACTGCTCAAACTCCTAAAGGAATACAGATGTGGGGACAGGAGGACAGCTGCTGGAGCACGTGCACTGGTCCACATGAAATACTGGACCATCCTGTCAGCACCACGGTTACCACTAATTCAATATTCCACCAAAATAATTACATATTTCATCCGCATAGACCTACAGCATTAAGGTTCCAATTAGTTTGTCCAGACAATGCCTAGCCTTCCATGCATGTCGTGGAGGAACACAACAAATTGCATTGCCATGGGAACAAGGTTTACTGCTGGCTTTACCAACAGATTAATGCCTACTGTCAGCAGGTTTTATGATAAATGATCATCATTTTGAATTTCTGTAATGAAGATGCATCATGCTTTCTGTTGTTCACACTGTAGAACACTCTTCCTCATACTCATCAAGGGCTTTTAGTCCTGCACATTATTTTCCAAAAGTATAAGCTGTTTAGATTGCGGTAATAATTGATTTTATCATTTAAAAAAAGAACAATGCTTCAGCCCTGAGTTCTCTACTGTGCTCCAAGGTCACAGAACCCATGGCATTGGCCTGGGATGTGGTGCACGGGCAGGGATCAGCAGACGTAAAATGTCTGCGGCTATTTCATCCACACACCACACAATGTAGCTTTTAAGCTGCACTCACATCCTCCCCATACCTGTGGTTCAAAGCAGTCTGAGGAATCCATCACTTATGCCCCTGCTAGAGTGAGCAGAGTTTTTGGTGCCACTAGAACTAGTCTTCTGGATGGGCTTCCTCTAAAAGCAATCTCATTCACATCTACTTTAAACTGACTCAAAATGCAGTAAACACAAAAGATTGAAGGATTCACTTCAAAGACATACGGACTCTCCAGAGCCGTATGCTAACTATTTACTTCCAGAAGAAAGGGATGGGACATAAGAAACTTCAGAAAATAACTCCAGTAAGGCAAAGTCAAATTAGGATGTGCTTTTTACTTGATTTAGAACTCATTCCTAGCCCTCGTCTGAAAGTATAATGTAGTATTGAAGTCATCTTGGGAGGCAAGAACTGGGGATCCTTCCATTATGCAGTAAGCAGTCACCCCTAAACCCAATCTCAGATTGGACGTTTGGCCTCTTATTTCTTTGCTGTTCCTTCAGTGATGCAAGAATCAACAGAAGGCATTCTGAAATTCTGCTGCCATCTTCTCTTGTAACCAGATGTGTACATTGTTATTAAATTACAGAGGAAGCACAAATTGCATGTTTGTATAATCATTTCAAAATATTTTGCTGACTAAATACATTCTCAAGGCTGTAATTCAAGACTCTTAATTTCTACCATTGATAACCACCTAAAAAACAAATCTTGTCATTTAATCTCATTTAATTTCAGTAAATTTCAAAGATCCTCAGTTTTATGAGGACAGTTTTCTCCCTTCTGAGCAATATGATAAAATATCTCAACAGTAGGAGAGGAAAAAGGACAAGCTCGTGAAGAGGACATGTTCAGAAAACTCTGCTCGTGAAAGAACACCCGTGAGCAACACCAAAGTCATGAAGTACAATTACTGATTTCCTGAAGACTGATGGGATTGATAGGTAAGTACAAATGCTTCCAGTATGGAAATGGAAAAATCTTTGCTGTAATAAGGGTTGGATTTCCAGCAGGGAGTTATGTGGGAAGTTGAGGAAACCAAGAGCAGGAACTCAGATTGGGCAGGAAGGTATGACCATGCCCAGAGAGCAGGAAACAAGAACCCAGGGGTAGGAGGCAGCATCTGTGCACTGACAGCACAGATCACTCAAGAAAAGGGATCTTAACTGTGATGGGAAAAGCTAATCAAGGGGCACAATGGCCTAGTTATCTCTTCCCCATCCCTTACTGTTCCAGGAGGAAGTTTGTCATGAGAATGCTGGCCCAGTAAGGCTGCCTCATAGCAGGGTGAGCAGACAGACACTGGAAATAGCTTAGGGAACTTCCAGTCTCCTCGGCTCTTCCAAGCATGCTTCTTCCAGCCATAACGAGCACTGTTCCCTTCCCACCACTTACAGTTTACCCAGTGTTGTGTGTGGCAGCTGGCTGAGCTGTGCCGCTATCCAATACCACAGAAAGAAAGAAGATAAAAACAACAGCATAAAAGTAGCTGGGTTCTGATTTGAAGTATGGTTTGACATTCAGAATTAAGAATAAGGGAGAGATGTAAGGCTTAAGCTGAGAGTATGATTTTCACTAGGTGGTTACACTTCTTTAGTTCAGGGCCTGCCCAAAGGTCCCATCCCAGAAACCACCACCTCTGCTGGCTGATATTGTTAAGAACTTCTGAAAATAACATTTCCGTTCAATTAATTAATTTTACTTTTCAGTCTCTGACGTAATCTCTTTGCCCCCACTTCCACTCAGCCTCTTCTGTCACTAAAATGAGTGACTCAGAAGTAGTTGTAAAAGTACATTGAAATCAGCATGAAGAGTAGTATCATCAAAACTATCTATGGAATGCAAATCCACGCTTTGCACGAGGCAAGAACCCTGAACCTCTCAGGCATCACTTACCGTTTTTATTTTAATTAGGCAAATGTTACCTACAGTGATGCTTACAGTACATGTATTTCTGTACTCAACACCTTAGCAACTTCCATCTCTACACTTAAATTCTTACGCTGCTAGAATACACTCAGTAAATAAAAAATAAATCACAAATGTTTAACATCTCTCTGAACACTCATATAACTTGCTTTCTGCACAGACTAACCACATTTTTTTTTCCCCCCACTGACGAGGAAGGACTCTCCCCTTCTTAAAGCTCATGCTGTATTCAGATTCTGTCCGGCTTTTCCCAACACATCCTTTGGAAGGAGGGACCAAGAGTGAATTTCTCATATTTTTTGAAACTTCATTTAGGTGAGCTCGCAGTCCAAACAGGCATCCCTGCAAACAACGACAGGATCTGAGATGCAGCATTAATACATCACAGCCACATTAAGGCTTAGCAATGCATGAGCTGTTGAGATTTGTATTCAAATTTGTCAAACAAACAAACAAAAAACTGTAAAAAACAGAGGAGGTCTCAAAATGACATTCAGTTTTACTTTTAGTTTTCCTCCCTGTAGACAGCAAGGCTTGGTTCAGAGACATGGCTCCACCACACAGTTTAGAATACCTGGTTACAAATTTGTTTTCCCTCGTCAAAGGAGAATTCTTTGCCCCGTCTCCACTTTTGCAATTATGTTATGTAAATACTAATTTCTGCAGTCAAACTCATTTTAAAGATGGTTTGCATAAGAAGCTTTTCAATCGATACACTGTCACTGTCATTTCAAAATATTTACGTGCCTTGTTTACGTTACTTTGTTAATTTTATTGTAATTTTGTACTAATTAATAGCTCCATGGTTATAAAGTGTTTAATCGGTTATAACTCTTAATTATGCCACGGCACTCCTTAATAAAACAATACACTATTGGGATTAAATCAAACTAATTGAATTAATCTGTTATCCTCTTTTACGGGTAATTTGGTGCATGGATAAAAGCAGTCACGGAGTAGTTTTCATGGCAAGGAGCCCAAAATGACTTTGCATGCATCCTTTTTTTTTTTTTTTTTTTTTTTTTCTGTCACATACTTGTGACAGGCTTAGAAACCCTCCCAAGGGATATCACGCACGTAAGGCGATGATGCATTTTACTCTGGATTTAAAAATAATGTGAGACAGATCATTTACCCCGTCATAAAGGCTAGGCTCACCTCTTCTGACTCCAGTCTGCTTTGTTGGAGGCTGCATCACAACGCTATGAAAAAGGCAACTTAAAATCAGGAGAAAAACGGAAGAATAAAGGGAAAAAAATGAAGCAAGAGTGCTTAGTGTTTGCTTTCTACAACCGTGTATTTATTTATTGCTAATGTATTTAGACCTCTCATAGGAACACAAGCACCCAGACACGCTCTGATGCCACGCTGTCTTCCAGAGACAGTTAAATGATGTCTGTCAGGACATCACGCAGTGCAAACTTCAGTGACAAGATGAAATTCACATAGATGCAGATAGAGACGGTGGCTCTCTCTGCTAACCCCAGGTTGATCTCTAAATTATTCACCGCTAAAGACATTTTTGCTCTGGTTCTCTGGTAATGGCCAAGAGGCAATGCACACTAACAAGCTATTTTACAGCTTGTAAGTTTAATCCACTTGTACTCTCCCCTCTCCATTTCTAGCAGGTCAGCTCCCTGTGCCTGTAATGCATCAATCTGAGCCGCCTCCCAACTAGCTCAACAACTGCTGTAAAAAGTCTGTATATATACAGAGGTAGATAAATAGATAAATATATACATCTTGCATTCCATAACCATCACCCAAGGAGATTTTTATTCATCATTTTTGCTTAAAGCACAGCTAATAAAGAAGGTGACATCTCAGAGAGCTCCGCTTGGGACAGAGCTACTGACAGCATCAGAAGAGACCCAACATCTACCAGGCAGTGTTTAGAAAAAGAGTGAATTGATCTTGTTATATCAACTTTGAAACTGCCTTCTGTAGCACCCAGAGAGAGCTTGCCCTTCAGGCGGGTTTTTACAGGCTCTCACAGCTTTACTTTGATTGCTGTTGTAGGCGAAATATATAGCTTTAGTTCGAAGGGATTATCTGTTATCCTACCCTTTGGGAGAACCTCATACTGTGACAAAGACTTTGCTCTGCTGAATCTCTTAAATTTCACAAAACTAACAAAAGTACAGCACTCCTCGCTTTTCCTTTTTTTTTTCCTTCTTCTTTTCTGATGTCCCTTCAGCCCCTCGAGGCCTAGACACTCATTGGATGGTATTTAAAATCCCTGTATATGAACCTTAATTTACTGATAAACTGGAATTTGGTGACATTTTAAGGTTTGTAATCAGAACTGTCTGGTGTCACAGGCCTCTCTGCTGTAGCTCAGGGAAAGAGCAGAGCCAGAAAGAACTAGCTCATGGCCCTGAAAATAAACAACATTCTGCGCTTTGGGTTCAAATGATATTGGTATATTCTTTCAAGCCCTACCCACCAGCACAGCCCCTTGGTGCCAACAGAACCATTTAATCCTTCATTGTGGTTTCCTGTACTCTCTTCTGCCTCTGAAAAACCTTCACCAGCAGCAGCTTCCTCCTGAGAGGCAGCATCCTGCTAGTGAAATTCCAGCAGCCTGTCTGGACACAGAGCACAAGAATCAGAGCTCGTTATAAAGAAGAAGAAGGGGGCAAACCCTGAGGGTATATACTGAGCCTTGTGGCCAGTCCCCGTTCTTCTTACACCTCCAAAGACAGAAGATACGAATGAGAAATTAGAGCACTTTTAGTCTGAACTCAGCTCAGATAACCTGGGGACACTTGAGTTGTTCAGAGTGCAGCTGGGTCATCATGCTTCAGAGAGAGGGCAAGACAAAAGCAAGCAAGGCCCTGGACCCTTCAGAGGACTTGTGGGACTTGTTTCTGCAGCTAAGGACCAGCACTAGCTGCCATCAACAGTTTCCATCGGTTTTCAAGTCAAGGACAATTGAAGATGCCAAGGTCATTGATACTGCACAATTAATGAGGGCTACATTAAATACACGGCTAAGAGTGAAAATGAAGAAAACTCCTCTTGTCCTACTTCAGCTTGTTGGGACTGAAATACAAACACAGAGACAGGAGGCTATATCCCTGCCTACAAGAACACATGGCAATAAATGAGAATTTGAGCAGTCACCACCACTTGTTCCCTTCTACCAGCAGCCCTTCTATGGAGGAAAGGCATGTACTTATTGACAGAAGGTCATTTCTTTCCTCTCTCTCAGCAAGGACAGTTCACAAGCAAGCATCCTTAGGTGCTCACATGAATTGCATAGGAAAGAGTTTCTGTCAAAGGAAGTGCAATATTCTACATCGTGTGGTCCTTTACGAACACACTGTCTAACAACGGGGCTACATAGTACAGGGGAGATACAGACTGGATATAAGAAAGAAGGTCTTTACAATAAATGTGCTGGGGCACTGGCTGCCCAGAGGGGTGGAGCCTACCCCGTCCTTGGGGACATCCAAGGTCAGGCTTTGAGCTCCTGATGGAGCTCTAGGTGTCCCTGTTCATTGCAGGGGAGTTGGACCAGATGACCTCTAAAGGTCCCTTCCAACTGAAATGATCCTAAGATTCTAAAAGGTAAGATTTTTGCTATTAGATATTCAGGAAGATAAAACATTTTTCCCATTGGCTGTGCTGGGCACCATACAAACATTTCTGAATGTCTGGTTTTGAACCTCTTACTGACACTATCAACATCCTCAAAATATGAATATATGTATAGACATTAATCTTGCAATTCATCTACAAGAAGATAAACCTACCTTAATGTATGACAAATGACAGAAGTACAAGAAAATCATTAGGCAGATCTCCTGTCCTTCCTTCCTCATCATTCACTGCAGAATTTCATTTGGAAAAGGATCTTCATTCACTGCTAATATGCATGTTATTTGATAATTTTATTTATTTTTTTTATAAATAAATAGTAAAAGCAAGACAAAGGGAGGTAATGGCAACTCCCAGTGGATAGAAGGATGAACAAGAGGAATTTTAATGAGAAGACTGCATGAGAATATTTGATTTTTTAAAAATGAGAATGAATATAAATTTGAAGCGTAATAAAAACTGATTGCTTGTTTGAGTAAGAAGGAAAAACAATCAAAGAAACCAATCATGTAGAAAACAATCCTATCCAGTGGTAATTATACTGCTATTCCAAACAGTTAGGCAATACGTGAGAACCTGGGTGAGCCAGATTTTGTCTCGATATTATCATTTGCTCTCGTCCCAAAATATCACTGCTGTTCCAGTCAAACCATCAACTTGCTTATGTATCTGTCTCTGAATTATTCCAGGAAAGGCATGCTTGAGAAAGTATGATAATACATGACAACCATCAGTTAATGGGAATGAATACGGAGGTTGCACTTTCTCCCTTCCTCTGTCTGGATTCAGAACATGTTCAAACAGAATGCTGGTTCTGTTGTTTTAGGATGTGTTTTTTTTTCTCCGGTACAGTAATTGGATGTTCACTAAAGCTTATTTTTATACTAATTCCATCCCTTTCATGCACCCTCTTTTAATTGATCCCATCTGTGTGCAGTGCAACGTTTGTTATCTATGAGAAATGCCATTTCTTCTTATGACACAGTGGGGGAAACTAGTTTATGATCCAACTGCGCTAACTTATTTTCTTACAATGAATTCCATGATGCTCTTAGTACTTGAAATGTAAATAATATCTAGCTTAAATAGAATATTTTTCCATATTTATCTTTGAAAAAGATCCTCTGGTACCATCCTCATTTAAATGAAAAAACGATGACCCTTCTGTAGAACTTTTTACCTAACAAAATTAATCATGAAATTATATGCAGAGATAAATACTCATTAGCTGAAACAGAGATTATTTCCAGGAAGAAACCTTCAATGCTGGCACTAGAAATGCTAAGTGTCCCCCTCGTTAAATCACTCACTATAGGTGTGAGCAGTCTTTCAGAACTCATTCTCCTTTGCAGGATAAGCAGTGGCAGAAGGATGAAGTCAGAACACACACCTTGTGCCAGATCACCGTGCCAGCCTTGGCCAAACACAACAAATGAAGAACACTCTAGCATCCAAATCTTCTAGTGCAAGGACATGGGAAAGTTTCAGGAATGCCCAACTCGAAGCAGCCTGGGTTTAAATGCTTCCATGGTTTTGTTTTTTTCCTATTACAGCACTGAGCTACAGAATACCCCAAGTGCTCTCTAGCAGAGCAGCCAAGGACAGCTCTCCTGTGAAGCCCCATCCCACCCCTTTCCTTTCCCCCTTTCTTTCCCTTCCCCTTTCCTCTCACCAAACCACAGCCCATCTCTAAGCCTTTGCTACTGGCAAGGAATAACTATTTTAAGGCTGCTGACATATTACTCTTCATGGACATGTGAGTGTCATTTTTAATTTTATAAACCAAAACTAATATTCATTTACTTCTGGATGATTTTGGTGATCTCATTCCAGATACTGCAGCTCAACATGCTCCCATTACTAATGAGGAAATGCCCAATTTCCTGTTCCCTTGGACCCTGGCACAGGCCCACCAAGAGGTCAGCCCTGCAGGTCCCTGCAGCTCCAGGACAGGCAGTGTCTCAGTGCTGCTCTCCCACCTCATCTCCCCAGCCCCAACCCCCCCAAGCCCAGCACAAGCTCACTGTGGGATTTTTCTTCTCATTAATTCATCCTGCATTGAAATTGGGAACACAGCATCCACTGGTATACCTCCGGGATTCTCGCAATGCCTGTTAGTTTTATAACTAACGAATACATTATAGATGAGAAGTTACAGAAGCTGCTTCTCCTTACTAATTCACAAGGGAAAACACCCATTTTATTTTTCCATGGTGTGGAATGCCCACTTACCGACTCACCATCCAAAAGGAATTTTATGAAGTGCTCAAAACTGACATGGTAAGAGTGACAGGTTCTGGCTTTCCCCCATCACCAGGAGACAGCAGTGTGATCTCTCTCCTATCTCCCTGCAAGCTGCCAGAACGAGCGATTTCAGATCACGTTAATTAATGGTTTTAATTTAAACACGAAAAATACAGCAGTGTTAATATACCAACATGGAAAGAGAGATGAGTTCATATGTAAAGTGCTACAAGGTGTGATTGCATACTATGATTATTAGGACGTATAAATGAATTCTAATTATAAAATCATGCCTGAGAACAATTACAAGCCTAAGCAAACACATCGTTCCAGCCTTGTATCAATGTTGTTAGGTTAAACTGTGCTTCTTTATTAAGTCACCTTAAAGGAACTTGGGTTGTTGTGACCCAAGTGCAAGTCTCAGCACTTGGTCCTGTTGGACTTCATCCCACTGGTCCCAGCCCAGCAATCAGCCTGTGTGTGTCCCTCTGCTGGGCCTTGCTACCCCCAGGCAGATTGATGCTTCCTGCCAGCAAACTTAGCCAGGGTGCACTCAATCCCTCAATTCAAGCCTACTGCAATTGCTATCTTTTCCCTGGTACATTCACAAAGGTTCTTTAGAACCTTCCAAAAACTGAAATTCATGGTTTGTTTCACTGTTTTAAACTCCTCACTCCTAACTAAGGAGGACTCAAAGGGTCCTAACAGAGGGATAGAAACAAGTCTGCATCAAATTACAGCTTGAAACTACTCTCCTGCATAAACAGCATCAGCTTTGAAAGGGGAAAAATTGCCATGCAAATTACAGTGGCTATCAGGACATGTTCTTGACAAAGGTGTAACATTCTGATGCATAAATACTGTGACTTTTCCAAAATAAAATAAAATAAAACCATTATCCTGCAGTAGTGTTAGCCTGGCGATTTAAATTATATTTCAGTCTGAAAACATTTGACATTGGTATAACACAAACGATAGCGCTGTTGTAAACTTCCAAATGCAATTTCATACCGTTCTTCCTCTGAACAATAACACAGCATTAGATTTAATGCCACTGACTGGTACTGACGCAGCTTATGTGGGACAATATTAGGAAGATATATGAAGGACAAACACATCTCACATTCAGGCAAACCCTGCACGGATTTACATGTCTGGTGGCCACTCTGTTCCCTTCCATGTGGCTCTGTGCAGAACAGGCAGCTACTCCTGCCTACAGCGGCCTCAACCAGGTACCTCCATGGTCACACACCCAGGTGGGCTCTGCTGTACCTCTGTGCATGGGCTGGCCTGCATCTCGTGCAAGAGGAGGAATGATTCTGAGTAGAACTTCCATCTGCATTTTCAAGAAGACTTGTATCTGAAGGGTAAAACTGTGTAATCGTTCTAATCTGAGGAAACATCCAATGCATTTGAACATGCAAGAGCCCCCTCCCACCTACAGTACAGACCTGACCCTTCCTGCCCTTATGATTTCCAGGCACCAGCTGATCATCACCTACAGAACTCTGAAGCACTTCCCCATGGGCTTAACGTGGTTTGTGTGAGAAAAGGCCTCACCACTCCTCCGGAATGAACACTCTATTTTAAGAGCCTCCCAGACCCAACACCGGGCACTGCTGCTGGCTGTAAATGCTCCTGCATTAAACACCACAGAAGAGGAAAGAAGCGCTACATCCTGCTCACCTCTTCCACTCGTTTCATGCTAAAGCAAATAGTTATAAAGCAGAAATGATTCTGCTGAGGCTGGAAACGAGAAAGCTAACCACTGAGGGCTAGATATACAGATGTCAGAGGGAAGATTTCAGAAAGAGTACCCCACGAGGAGCTACTGGGGAAAACAAACAACTTGATGATTACCATGGTAATTCTATGAATGGGAGAGCCAAACGAGCTCCCTCTGCCCGCCTTGTAGGCTTCCTTTGAAACTGTTTTACTCACCCTCGGGTGCCAGAGCAGCACTTGATGCTGAATCTGCACATATAATGATATCTGCTCTGCTGCCTGGAAGCAGACGGAGGTCAGACATTAACGGCATATAACTTTAACATCAGTGATATCAAATATATCTTGGTGCCCAGGGCTGACCTCAATCTAATTCTCAGCAGCAGCCTGAGAGTGAAAATAAAAACGATCTGCACCTATCTACTCCTAGGTTCCCCGGAATTCCTTTTGCACTTATTCAAGGCTCAGTATGCATGTAAGAGCCTTTGCCAATCAAAGCCAAAAATGTATATAAAAGTTGGGATAAAAATAGGAAGATAAAAGGCAAAGAAAAAAGGATCCAAAATGAATACAGCGGCGACTTCTGAAGGTCTTAAACGACAGATAAATTTACAGACATTTGTTTTCTCTAAGGTACATTATAAAACTCCATTTCAGTGGCTTCTCATCTGCTTCAAAGATTTGCACAGAAGAAACACGATGAGATAAGGATACATCATCATTGTGAAAATTAAACCGCTATCCCAAATCACATCAATGTTGTTCATTTTCCTCTGCAGAAAGGAACCCGTAACTCACTCTAAGTGGCTGACTCCTAGAGGGGAGACACCGTAAAATTTTCAATATCCTGCAGGGCAAATGTCTGCATGGCAAGACAGTGCAGAATTATGGTACACATGAGCCTTTAGCAACCTTCCCAGTGACAATGTTTAATTACCTGCCACGCAGCTATAGCAGCCCTAACCTTAAAAGGGCAATGATCCACTGAACTTCAATTGGGCAGAGGTCAGTTAGCATCTTTGCAAAGAGCAAGCTTCTTCAGACAGCACGTTTTGGAGCCTACAAAAGACTTAGATGTATTTATTACAAAACAATAGCTATCATGCAATGGGCTTCCAACCAGCTGATACATTCAACCACTCTGCCTTTGACAATTTCAGGTTTGGACAGGTGCTATTACGAGGTGTTAGTTAAGGGAGGATGAATACATATGTCCAAAAGGTCAACACTAAACCAGCATTTCACAGCTGACTCCTAGTAGTGTAGAGCCGGGAGGGAATTACTCTCAGAAGATTGTGCCTTGGATGTTAATTTTGTTCATTCATTTTCAGCCTTACTGCTTTATAGGAACGCGCTAACTTTTCTCATTATGAGAGCTCTTGACACAGACCCACGGTGGCAGGGAGGATGCAACAAGCCAGTGCTAAGCCTCCTTCAGCCCTTGGGATCCCCAGCCTTATGCTGGCTGAAGGCTCAAAGAGTGCAGTAACTGTGTCCCAAGCTCTCTGCATTGCTCACACTTCCCCTCACACAACCCCTATGCTGTTTGGGGATCTCTGCTGCCCTTTAAACTCATTTACCATGAAAGACAATTAATCACCAGCAATTACGATACACTGAATTGCTTCAACCAAGTTAAGAATCTAAAAAGATCTAAAAACAAGAAAAAAACTGAACGACCAAACACCAAGAACAGAAAACAAAACTTTCACACAAGAAGTCTGCACTGCATTGAGAAGTATCCATCACGTTAGTCGATACTTGCGCTGCAATTTATGAATGTGTATTCACGTAGCCATGATATAAAAGAAGATTACATGAACGTAAAAAATACATTTTACCTCACAGCACTTAATTTCCACAGCATTGCCAATACCCTACGTAATAAGTAAACCTGATGTTCAATAATTCCAGGCTTTCAAAGACTTTGGGAACAATTATGTAAATATACAGTGATTTACCCAACTGAATTTCTCCAAACATACGTTCACAACTCTACGCCCATCTCCATGGCCTCAAGACTTCCAGTAGTGTCCTTGATCACATATATAAAACCTCGCCAAAAAGTCTTGCCGCATTACCCGCAGAGAGAGACTGCTGACTGCAGGATGCTATTACCAGTTCTCCATCAAAGAACTCTGAAAATAACACGGTAACTGCTAGCTAATGCCAGGCTGTCACACTCTTTTTTAACCTAGCTGCAAGCAAGTGCTGCTGGACACCACCATTACATCCCAGAGTGCCTTGTCACCTTCACTGCAGCAGCACGCTGACTTACCGGTGGACTGGATCAGGAATTGCTGTGGCATTACTTCAACTTCTGCGACCTCAGCAGAGAACTGAAAGAAGCTATAAAATGAGGACCAACACCTTCTCTACCCAGGCACATTCTGATTTTTTGCTTGTAGAAGGCGGTTAGGTGGCAAACAATCAACCACCGTGGTGAAGTGCCCCTCTGATAGGCACTGCCCTGCACTCCTGAACAACTTGAGGAAGGGGCTGAGAGCCCATCACCACTTCCCTGCTGCATGGTGGTTCAGGAGGGCAGGGTCTTCATAAGGCACACAACATCGCACCTGGCCAACGCTGACTCTGCTCACCCAGGGGACCCCAAGAATGATGCAGCCAGTAGTCTTCACCTCAAGAGCCAGCGGCAAATTGCTTCCACCTTTAAATCGACCTGGATTATATGGCCTAGGGAAAGCGCAGAAATTCGGCACTGTTTTTCCCAAGGTAGGATTTGTTACTCATCTGCCATCTGCATCTAGAAAGAGGCTGAAACCTTTAACACACCCTCCAGGAGAAGAAGAGCCACCACCCCAGTTCCCCTTGCCCTCTGACTCATTCTTCACGTTGCAGCACAGTAAACCTGCTGGCTGCACTGCCACTGTGGGAGCACTGAGCAATCCGTACTGCCTCCCAGCCAGGATATTGCACCAGCTCTTCCTAACCCATTCCACCCCACTGAGTCCTGTGGATTTCTGATTAGATGTGCCACCCCGTACTCCCAGGATGCTGGCAGCTTCAGCAGCTGGGTGCTGGATTTGGTGGTCTCTCCCCACAGCTGCACGCCGATGTAGTGAGGATGAGCAATGAGATGTCACCCAGAAGCCTTAGGGAGCTGTCTATGAAGGGAAGGTTTGTCAGAAGTAGATAGCTTTCACAGTTTAGACTGCTCACTGAATAGGCTGATAAGCAGGCAATGGACATCAAGCATATGGGAAATTAGACAGAAATACGACCTAGAAAAAACATTTTGAAATGAAAATACTCTGTGCAAGAAATGCATATATCTGGGCAGATGATGATGGGCATTTAAATACATACAACTGAGTTCCAGGCTTGTTGTTCAGAGGAGGGCTCTGAGCAGCAATGAAGAACCAGCCTTCAGTGCTGCTTGCTAACACAGCTCACGCACACAGCAAAGGGCATCACCCGAGCTGCTACACACACAGTCCCCATCACAGCAGCAATAAAATATTAATAAATTCCGCTTTAAAAAGTGATTATATACTAGCCTAGAACTATGGCTGTGAAAAATAATCGAGTGTAACAGTATTTTTGATATTCCTTTTTCCTGCTTTTGGAATTGAATTCCCATTCAACTTTCGGCATAACAAATACTGAACATTGAAAGAAGTCAAATGAAACTTTCCAGGTTATTGTAGTATACGTCGTTGTTTGCATAGGTTCTATTCAATCAGTAGTGGTGGTTTGTCTGCTTCTAAGACTTTTTGAGCACAGAGAAATCATCACTACTAAAGAAAGGAAATCAGTCTCTTGCCACCATCTTATTTAACAATATGAATAGTACACATTAAAACTTCCAGGCCATATGAAAGAAACAGCAATTAGGCACCAGCTGACCTGCAGTGTTTCAAGGTCATATTCTCACTATAATTCAACACAGTCACATCACCTTTTTAAATGTACCAGTGATTATTATGAAAATAAGCTTAATTCTATGAGTTATCAATCCCTGATGACAGAACATATTTTCCACTAAGTAATGGCCACGAAGTTATTACATTTTCTCCAGAATTAAGAGGTATTTCAAGATAATATTACAGCAGTACACAAAGCCATCATGGAAGTCCAAGGCACCAGCGAGTATTGTTAATGTGGAGACAGCCAGTGAATACAACTTCTCACATTTTATACTGCTGAAAAATGTATGGCATACAAGTATTTACTGAATGTTGTAAAGAAAGCGTTACAATAATAAATAAAAGTGGTTCTACCAAAGGACTACTTGCTCCATTTTCCTAAGGTCTGCTTGGCTGGAAGTTCTCCAGCTCTTCTTCTGACGGGTCAGCTAGATGCTGCCATCTTAGAGCTCACAGAGACACACTGTTTTTGCTGCGGTACAGGTGTAAAACAGCATCTTTCTGGAACTTGGATGCACTTCGTGTTTATTCACAGTCCAAATCTTGGCCATTACTTTCAGTTTTGAAAACTCTGCTCTGCAGCATCAGTACTGGCACTTCAGTGATACACACACACAGAAGCTTGATGACTGCACTGTCTCACGTACTGCTACATGTACCAGAAAGGAACAGCTCTACTGTGTCTGACAGAAGTGAAAGAATAGATGGCTGTGAAAAACAATATGACTCTTTGGGTCATGGATTGGAACGGCAACACGGTTCTGCTAAGGTCAGGATGCTCAATGCAGGTCTGTGACATGAAAGCACGCTTTTTAGGCCTCAGAGCTGGATGTTCACATCTTCCAGCACTGTTGTGACTACATGAATTGGTAGAAGAAAGTGCTGTAAAATACCCCAGGTGTCCACTGACAAACCAGGGTAGGGAGGCAACCCCAGGCCTCACTGCGGTTGCGTGCCCTGAGAGAGGAGGTTGTTTCTTCTGGTCCCAAGTACAAACCATCAGCTGAGGCATCTTCTTTCCTGTCTGGCCTGATACACAACCCACAGAACATGCTGAAGGAAAGAAACTCCACTTTCTGTAGAATTTGCTGGTGACTTAACACAAATTCCTCAGCCTAGTTTTATAGCATTCATTTGGGCCTTCAGATAATCAACAAGCAACTGGTAAATATTAAAGCTCCTGTAAGTCTGAGGTCTTGTGTTTCTCACCATCCAACTGAAAAACACTCCAAACTTGCTCGTCTGTTTTGTTACCCATATGTATTTGATAGCTCAGTAAGCACAGGAGCTAAAGATAGTGAGCATATTGTATTTCTGTGTACCTATATTCTAACAGTGGTGCCTGTAAAGTGACACAATGTCTTTTAAATGAACATTTCGGCAGGTGACAATCTCCCTTCTGAACAGTCATAATTTCACAGTGCCAAAGAGCTTTCTGAATTTGATTGTTTGGCTTTTGAATTCTGACATTTTCCACACCATCGTTAGATTGCAACTACCCTTGCTGCTATATAATGTGCTTAAAATTATACTCCTCAGCAGAAGTCATACCAAACCATCTTATTATGTGTCATTACCATAGTCAGTATGTCATTCTTAGCTCTATGGATGTCCTCCGTGAGAACACAAATAAATTGGTCACATTCCTCAGAACAATTATCTCTGGATAGCTGATGTAAGAAATAAACCATACTTAAAATGATCCTCTAGCACGGACAAATTTTCACCCTTTTTGTTGTTTTCAGTTTTACGTTTTCTTCAGCAAGTACAATGTTTACACAACCTTCGTTTCAGCTTCATCAGCTCCCATCCTTGCAAAATATTCTTCTTACGTGCTCACCTGGGAGGCCAATGGCACCTCCCAGTTCCCAGGTACTCAGACTGCACAACTGTATTCAATCTTCTTCCCCATCTAGTTCTCTTCAGATGGGAAATCAAGAGCATGCAGGGAGCTGCTACAGGACATTCAAAGAGACTCTCCAGGCTACAGCATCAAAAGACCAAGAGTATGACAGAAGTTCTGACAGTGTGTCTTACCATCAATAAGCACTCTGTGTCTAAACTACTGTCTTCACCTTTCCCTGTAACTCCAATATAAAGTAAATTTTTGCGCTTGGTCCTTCTTATCTGCCCCAATGGTCTTTCCAAACAGAAAATATTCTCGTCTACAACTTTCTACATATCTGTCTCCACACATTTATGGAGTGCTCCACTGGAGATGCGGTACATGGCTGTCTACCCCCCGCTCCTCTGTTCCACTCCTGTGCTCAACCCCCTCAGTCCCAGAGCTCCAGCACTGAAGAACAGCTTCCTGCTGCTGTGTTGATAGGAACTGAGAAGAGAATGTAAAGAAAGACTAAGGAAAGGCTGAGCTTTTCTTGCAACAACAGTGGTTTCTGCCACAATCCATCCATCTTCCCCCTCTGTCAGCCAAGCACTTCAAGAAATATTTTCACGCTCCATTAAGCCAGATAGAATCGTCCCGGAATTGACCCACTAATGCAAAGAAATCATATTACTCTGAAAAGTCCAATTTGTTACAGGACTGCATGCAAGCCTGCAAACTGTCCAATATGAGAAGAGTTATCTCCTAGCTAAGCAACTATGCCCACTTGTTGATTGGGATCTGGTGGGACTATGGAACAGTGAGCACAGGAGAATTAAGTGCCATCAGAGGACACCAGCAGCTCCCAGTGTGTCTGTACGTGCTGTGACACCAGGCACATGCTGTACAGATGCGTGCACCCTTTGTTTCTCCTGGGCTTCTCTAGCAAAAGGTATCTGCCTCTCTCACCACGTAACACAACTGGCCAAAGGTCCCGCTTTATCCTTAAGAGAGTTAAAGGATACCACCACAATAAAAAATTTCTGTGGTTGGCGCTGGACATCAACCAGATTTTTACATACGAGATCCCCATAACCCATATGCATCTGAAGCATTCCTAATGCCTGAGCCAGCCCTGCCTGTTAGGGTGTTGAGCAGCCACCAATCCCCTCCTGCTTTTGTCTCCCTTTACACTTTCATTGCTTTTGCTTCATAAATCTTCTGATTTATAAGAACATGTGCATATTTTACATCTGTTAGGTTTAGTGCTTGCTATTAGTTTAAGAAATAGCTTCTCTGCAGAAAATACTTGCTATCTCATGGGTACCTATTGCATCCCCACACTTATTTTCATTAAATTTCCTCATTTCTTAACAAACCTAAGTTGCTCCAGCAAGGCAAAAACTATCTTTCTTCCAAAACAAGAAACAAGAGTAATGGATCCAAACACTACAGTCATCCCACTCAGATCTAAAAAAAAAAACAACAAAAGTTTGAATGCAAATGAGACTGTACAGATGTGATCTCCAGAACAACCTGACAATGTCTCCTTGCTGCCCATCACAGTAGTACAGCCCCTAGGGAGCAAGTGAAGCAAAGGCCAGTAAAGCATTCACAATCTGATCCCGAGTAGACAAGGGCATGGATGTCTAGGTGCAATGAGTGTGCTTACAAAAACAGTGGCACAATTTAATTTTATATATCCTAATGATACAGCTATCATCTAACTCAAATCCATGCTTCAGAACTGATCCAGATGTCTGAAGAAAAGACATATCCCTTGGTGTGAACGCACTCAGGATTTAAAGCTGTCTACACTGCAGCTCTCTTGGAGACAGGAGCTAGATTCTGTGCGTGCACTACCTTGACCAGGCTCTACAATTGCCATCATGGTATAATGAATAGCAGCATCACACCACATGTGGGGAGTGCAGTGGGACAAATGGACTTCCACATATTGGAGCAAGAGGCAGCTAAACGTCAGCCAGCTTTGGGCAGCACACATTCTCATAAGTATGCAAGATCAGTAGGTTCATGGTCTGTCAACTCGCAACACTCGGTGTTAGAGCTGAAGGACGAATGAATGCAACCTGGCAGATGCAATTAGGAAGGAAAGCATAAGGGATGAAGCTTTACTTTGCATTCCTGAACAGAAACTGATCATCATATTTGCTAGAAAATGACCTAAGACTTGCAGAACTCATCCCCCTCACAGAAACTGAGCATCTCTGGAAGGAGCTCACTGGAGGCAGTGAAGAAAGCTTTGAGTAGACCAGCATCCTACTGAACATATTACAAACTGCTCTTAACATAAACTACAGAATCATGCAACCTTCAGCATTTTAAGAATTAAGCTACAGGAAAAGTAGTGGCAAACTGTCTTTTCCCCTTCCAGTTTGCAGGAAGACCACAAAAAGTTCATAGTGCTCAACGTGGAAGCTGGCATTTTAACACTTAGTAAAATAGCAGCTCTCAAATCGATCTGTAAATATTAATATGCTGACGCAGATACATCTGTTTGTGTTGTTGCTGTTCTGACAGTGATTCCAGGATTAAAGCATGGATGTCTACGTTTGGAGAAGGAAGGCTCTTCTTTCTGGGTAAGTCACTTGGGAGGGTGAGCCTCTCTCTTTTCACTGTCATTATGAAGCTCTCATTGCATATTGGACGATGTTCAGGGAGAGTTATCCTCTTTTTCACAGGCCCCATGTTAGCCATGGGCTGTGTCTGTCTCTGGTACAACAGCACAAACTGTCACATGTGCTTCTGCAGTGAGGCAAACGTTGGACGAGGCATCCATCTGCTCAAACCCAGTACAGCATTTGGTTGGTTGGTTGTGTTCATTTTTACCCCACAAATCACCTTTGTAATGTAAGGAATGCATGACTTCCATGTCAAGCTTCCAGGAACCAAATGCAAATTTAACATCACCATCTGGAATGTGTGACTGGTTGGAATGAGACCCCGGCCCAAATTATTTCCAAAATTAATTTACCGAAGAAAAAAAAGAACATTTTGGGGCTGTTGGGAAGGGACGTAGTGGACAGGAAACTAACTGCACCTCTCAGTTCTGGATTCCTGGCTAAGTCTGGAACAGAAGCTTGCCCACAGGATGAGATGAAGCTGCTGAAGAACCAACATCATCATTTCCACTGTAAGAAAGTAGGTGATATGTCCACATATTATCACATACACACATTGGAAATACAGAAATAATTTAATCCTTTTTGTGTAGTGAACATTTTCTGTATTAATAAAAAATTAAATGCACTCATGACACCGGGTTATTTTAAATGCTAATTAAGTAGCGTATGGCATTACTACCAGCGTCATACAAGCAGTACACTCTTAGATGTGAAAGGAGGTGAGACGAAAACCCAGAAAAAACAAGCAACCTGAAAGCAATCCAAGTGAGACTGGGTCACAGGGTACTCAGTCACAGGGTGCTAAACATGGGCGCTCTGTTCCACCAGCTAAAGAAAACAGATTGGATCAAATGCTGTCACTTACAGCCTTAAAATACCTACACCAGAATGCACTATCAAATTCTTCAGATGGCTTCAGATCCATCATTTTTACGCAGCCTTTTTGAAGCTTCCTTATAAATTCCTTCTCAAGCACAACAAATATGCTTGCTAAAGATAAAACTTACTGCACAAATAACTTCTGATATAAGATATAATCTAGCCAAGGACTACTCCCACCTTCTTCTGGAACTTCGGAAAGACATTCAGCAAGCGTATTAGGAAATGATCTGCACATCCACAAGCTGGTTCTGTCATTACTTAATAGATACGGACTGCTTATATAGCAAAGACCATGTATGCAACATCTCTCTAAATATAAACACATTTATAGAAAATAAGAGTAACTAAAACTGGAACAACTTGATTTCCTCCAGGACTTCTCCTCCCTTTCCCCCAGCATCTCAACAGAAGTAAGGTCCACAGGACAAACCGTCCACAGCTTAGAGCAGAGTATAGGTATCATCAGCCCAGAAACCCTGCAGTCACGTTAGCCTTTGGCATGTGCTGATACCCATGTCTCTACTGCAGGCTTGAGGCCTTGCAGGATGGAAGCTCTCTCTCTCTCTCTTTGCTATAAATCTTCCTTTGCTTGCCAGGGGAATGCTCGCACAGGGAGATCTCTGCCCTTTCCAATATTTCTCGTGCAGTACTCATTTCAGCAGTGAAGACAGTAGCTATTAAGAAGAGAAAGCATAGTCTCATGATGCACCAGGGGAGGTTCAGGTTGGGCATTGGGAAGAATTCCTTCACAGAGGGAGTGCTGCCCTGGGAGGTGGAGGAGTCACCATCCTTGGAAATGCACTGGCACAGGTTGCCCAGAGAGGTTGTGGATGCTCCATCCCTGAAGGCATCCAAGGCAAGGCTGGATGTGGCTCTGGGAAGCCTGGCCTGGTGGTTGGTGAGTGCCTATACCAGGAGGGTTGAAACTCAATGATCTCTGAGGTCCTCTTCAACCCAGATCATTCTATGACTGTATGATACTATAAGCATTCAGGAGACGTGGAGATGTGGCACTGAGGGACACGGCTCAGTGGGCAAGTGGGGGTGAGCTGTAGTGGTAGCACTTCCTTCAGATAAAGCCAATCTGTTGGCTTTGGGACTTTGATGGGTTTTGAAAAATAGTACTTGTAACTAACATTGGCACAGTGATACTCTGTTCTTTAATATAAACCTAGAAATTTTAAAAAAATCAGCGCTAGTAACCATACTACAATTCATTTGTTTGTTACATAACCCTATCATTAATATCAAAGTCAAAGAGAAACTGAGCAAATTTGATTAATTATACATATCAATTCCTTTTACTACAGACATATAAAAATAAATACACGCTCTAATTAAAGCATTAAAACCTTTGCGTCAAGCTAAGCACTAAAATATGCTATGAAATTACTGAAATAGCATTTATTTCTGGAAAATTCTCCCACGTATCTAGCGAAGTGACAACCTGAAGTACAACTCAATTCCCTGTATTTTAGGAAAGGCTCTTAGCACAGCACATCACCACTCCGGGGCTGCTGAACTCCAGCTTACTGGTACTTAGCAAGGCTCCTGGCAAAGTACACTCACAAGGAGGGGAAAGATTAATCAAGTTTCGCCTCATTAGAAAACAGAAAATACTTCAGATTTAGCCTTTCTACTCAGAAAATATACTTCTTGCTTTCGGAACTGAAGAAAAACTTATCTGAAAGCATGAACTATATATAAATCAAAGAAACTAAATGATGTGTAGGAAAAAAAAAGTGGAATTGATTGCAATGCTTCTTACCTCTTAAAATTTCAGTTCTGCTTTTAATTCCTACGGGAGTTTTGCACTTCAGGATTTGATTTTTCACACGTTGTAAATTTAAATGATAATTCCCAACCTTAGAACTACATTTTTTTTCTATACTTTGCAACATGACAAAGGGGTGGGATCGGGCTCCTGCTCTGGAAATCAGAGGTACATGCCCACAGCCACTTCGTCACACAGACTAGGTCCTAGTTCTACCTAAATACTACTGGGAGATATTTACTTGGTGCATGTAAAATGCCTCTCAGAGTCCAATTTCCCTAGTGATTCCGAATCTCTGCCAAAATAAGACATTATTTTATAAATGGTATTTATTTATTTATACACTCCTACATCTTCATTGCTTCATCCTCTTTCTAAACCTTTCTGGTTCATGTTTTGAAGTGTTTTCTTTTCTGAAAGCCTAGAATTTTAGTTTTGCTGACAATTTGAAATTGATATGCTACGTGTTACTTCTTGCATAATTGCAGTGTACATCTTTGAAACCCTGTAAACAAGAATTAAATCTTTTTGTACTTTAAATACATGTCTACTAGAGAAGAAAAGCCAGATAGAGAAAACAGTGAGTCAACTTTCTGAATGTGTGTCGGTTATTAAAAAAATGTGTATTTAAACAAGATAAAAAGGATTCCAAGACTGCTTGCAGTGATCCTATGGCAAACTAAAGCAAAACTCACGGTATCGTAGCCTACTGTAGCAATGTCAGCTCACAACTAACAAGTTTGCTTTACAGAAGAACTTCCCCGCCATGACCCACACAGCCCCAAAACCACAGCCCCGTTGTGCTGAGGCTCCAGGGGACACCTGAATGCCCCAGCAAGTTACCTGCCTAGAGCAGGCCAGCAGCATCAATGAGGTCCTGCCACGGGGAGGATTGCTGACTCCGCAACAGGACTGATCCTGCTTACATAGAATCACATAATTAACAAGAGTTGGAAGAGATCCTTAAAGGCCATCTGGTCTAACTCCGCTGCAGTGAACAGAGACACCTACAGCTAGGTCAGGGTGCTCAGAGCCTTGTCCAGCCTGACCTTGAGTGTCTCCAGGGATGGGGCACCCACCACTTCTCTGGGCAGCCTTCAGCACGCCTATTTCCATTTCCCCTTGTCCTATCACAACAGAACCTTCTAAAGAAATCTGTCCCCTTCATTTCAGCCTTACTGCTACAGCATGGTGCCCATGGGATGATGGGTGACGCGTGCAAGTGCTGGATGTGGGTCTCCATTCCTTTCAGATGACCCCAAGGCCACCACAGCCCTGACAGCATCCTTCTGGCTCAGACTGCCTGAACCCCTTCCTGCCACAGGTGACTTTGTGGCTGCTGTGAGCACGTTCCCGTGCCTCCTGCAATCACATCCCGCTGCAGGATGATAGGAGGTGTGCTCCACGGGGGTCAGATGCAATTTCACAAGATTACAGCATTGCAAAGCCACTTTAATAAACTTCAGAACTGGGATCTGTGTCGGATGATACACACAGATTTTGCTGCTCTTTCCAACAATGGTATTTCCTTGGCAACAAGAAAGTCGCATGGGAAAATACTTTTCAGACTTTAATAATTCATTTATTTACGTATTTACTAGAAAAGCTCAAGCTAATCATGTATGCAAGTCTGACACACCCCCATCAATGTCATTTTCTTCATATAAAGTGAAGCATGACAGGGTCACAGAGGTACTGCAGGTGAAACAAAACATCCTTTATCAGAAGCTAAGCCTCCGAGGAAATCACAGAAGGGAAGAAAAAACCAAGGACTTGACTGCGACTAACAGCAACCTAGGGCAATAGATACACATTGCACAATCCTCTTCCATCTGAGCTGGGCTCTTGCCAAAGCTGTGCAGCTCTGTGGGGCTCGAGGTCTCTGTGGATGGGACATTTGTTTTGCTGCTGCTATTTGTGAGATTGACTTCACACCGAGGTTCAGCCTGTGGTAAGTGGTATGATTTATTTCTGCAGAGACATAAATATTGAAAGTACTACCTACTGAAAATTAATATAGTCTCGAGAAGCAGGAAGTTATTCTCCTGGCTGCCTCTCTGTCTAACACATGTTGGCCCTAAGTCAAATTATGGTAACTAAAGATCTTTATCATGTAGCGCACGAATACTGACTTTATAGTGCTGAATTAGAAACCACACGTTGGAAATGAGCTTCATGAAATCGTCTGTCAGACCTAAAAGCAACTTAGCAGAAAGTATTAGGAACAATTTGGTAATACAAGCCTCCTCATAGTGGCACAAGTCTGAGAGACCAAAGCCGTCCTAAAAACCTTAATGGCCAGGGAGCCTGCAAACACCACTGGGCAGACTACCTTCTGTCTGCGGGGAAGATGATGCTGAGGTTTCCTGAGCTGACTTCTCATCTCTGCTCTTAGACTACAAGCTCTCCTGAAGTTCTCAGACCTGTGTTTGTACATTCCTGCCTCATCAGTGGACGAGGAGGAGCAGAACACACACGATACCCACACCAGCTCTGTGCCTCAGTAAGTTATCCCAGCTCTGACACTGTGAGGTTGAAGGTTAATGCAATAAGTTTAGAGCAATTCATTACTCTCTGCCCAATTGTCTTTGAAACATGATTTTCCTCTGAAATTAAACTACTATAAGAAGAACTGGAAAGGTTATCTAATGTAAACTCAGCAGTCTAAGCAGGACATTCAATAGTCCTAAAATAGTCCTCACTGTAATATCAAAGATCTACAGTTCAGTTTGCTGCGTGTTCTTTCAAGGCATTACTGAATCATTTGTTCTTGTTTTTGTTTTTTTAACAGAAAATTGAGCGAAAATTGAATTCATAAATAAATGAGGTAGTGTATGGCTGTCACAATAAAAAGGATTGGTTTGAGGAGAATATGGGTTTAGTTCTTAACATAAACCTTAATATATCAACGCATCCCACACCTATGAAACATGCTATTTCTTAAATATAAATCATTTCCCACAGCTGCTGCTATGCCTAATGAGAAGAAGCATGCATGGAGGCAAGGTATCTTGCTCAGATGTCCAAGCCTGCAAGCACCAACAACACCAACCAGCTTCATCCTTCAGCCATTTCAAATCATCAGAGCTACAACAAAAATCCACATCCTTGCCCTTGATCTGTTTGACACTGAAAGTCCTAAAAAAAAGAGGGGGAAAAAAAAAGAAAAAGATATTTCACCTAAACAGTGTATCTGAGGAAAGGCCTCGTCCCACCATCACTCAACCCCTTTGCCATGGCCCCTGGAAAGTTATAGGAAAACAAACCCATTCATAAGTTGGTAAATCATGGTGGTTCTGAGGGTGTTCTTTTTTCTTTTCTTTGCTCTGTGTTCCTTAATTGTATAGATTAATTAAATTCTAATGGCAAAAGGTTATTTTTCCCCAAGAAACGAAGGAACTAAGAGATCTAAAAATCACCACTGGCTTTCTAGAAGAATCAAATGAATGAAACAATACTAGAAGATGCACTGTGAAGCTTCTGAAGAAGACACCTATAACATGTATTACACAAGTAAATCTGGTAGATCACTCCCACCAACTCATCTTCATGTATTTTAGTAAAACCTTGAAGGCCAGTTAGCATTTACACCATTTCAGCAAGTCTCAACGGTGAAAAAATGATTTACTGTGACCTAGCACTTACAAAACAAAGGAACAAATGTGTATTGCTAAATGAGGTCGCTTGCAAACAGAACCAGAGCAGGAACTCCCATGAACCCCTCTGATTGAGTTCACATACTTCCAGCATGACTGACTGCCTTATTGACTTGTCTGGACTAAATATGAGTATCCTGCTTCTTCCTCCTCTGATGTCCTTGAACTTCTTGCTAACGCAGTGTGCTTTTGAGGTTGCTCCTCTGTTAAAGCCAGTGGAAAATGGCTAACAATAGATTGCTCTACCTGATAGTGGATAATAACTTATTTTCTCATCTGAAATCCATCTTATTTACTGTTCCTAGAGTGGAAATTTGCCAGAGCTCTGCCTTCTGCTTTTTCCTTCTACCAGTTGAATCCTAAGTTGCTTCTTTCTCCCACTTTCTACATATACTCATATTATATAACTGAATCAACATACAATATAACATATTGACTCAGTACAATATTTTATGTCTTAAGCAGGCTTCCAGAATTCAGTTCAGGCCCTTATGTACTTCAACTTCTTCAAATCTACAATTTAAGACAATTTTTTTTTTCTACTTTTTAAAGTAACACTGCGGTGCACATGGGCTGCACAGAGAAGGTAAAACTACATGGCAGAAATAAAATACATACTTATATGCTTTGTTTTCTGTGCTCAGCATCTCAGAATCAAAGTGGACGTGCCCACTTGAAAAACTGTACCATCCAAAGCTACTTATCTATAATGTGCTATATACTAAAGGAGAGGACAGGACAAAGCGGAATGACTTTGAACTAAAAGAGGGAATATTTGGATTAGAACATTAGGAGGCAGTTCTTTACTCAGGGTGGTGAGGCCCTGGCTGAGCAGAGAAGTTGTGGGTATGCCATCTCTGGAGGTGTTCATGGTCAAGGTGGATGGGATCCTGGACAGTTTGATCTGGTGGGTGGTCACCCTGCCCACAGCAGGGGGTTGGAAAAAGGTGATTGCTAAGGTCTATTCCAATCAATGCCATTATACGGTTCCATTTCCTTCTCCTGTTTCTTGTGCCCTACAGCACTGATGTGTATATTCTTTGCACAAAAGGAAAAGCTACAGACACGGGGTAACCAGGAGTATCACCTCCACCACCAAACCCTGTGCACCCTGGTGGAGCTGAACACAAACTAGGGCACCTGCAATACTGATCTCTCTGGAAAAGTAGGTTCTCACTGTATCACTGACCACAGATCGGGTGTGACACTTGTGGCTAGCTTATAAAAGCCTCAGTGCTAACTTTGGCATTAAAATGCGTAGTAAGGAAAGGTATGCTTCCAACGAACGCACTTTCTTCATTAACTATTACAACAAGGCAGCAATCAGCACTGGACAGACTGCAGGGCACTCCCCTGATGGAGAACTGGCACCTAGGCATGAAGGTAGGATGAATAAAGCGTGTTTTATTTGATCTAAACGACTCCTTGTGCAGCACTAACACATTTAAGAGCACGCAGCTGGCTCCCTCCAGCGCTCTTGCTGATCGTGGCTCAGGCCTCATCATTTTAGCTGGATAGATCATTAATTTTCCTAGATGTTTATTATCCACATGAAAAGTCCTATTCCTGTGGTATCAAGTGTTTTATATCTGTGGCTTTACCTGCGTAAGATCGGAGAGATGACCAAAGACCTTGATATTATCCTGATGTTATTACTCAGCATGACATCTCCATGCCTCGGTCTCCTGAGCATACTGAAAGTAGGGTTATACTCACTTTGGTTGCCAAATAAATCAAGCCATAATCCCCTTGCCCCTTCAAAATTCATGATTTTTATTTTTTTTCCCTGAGACAGTCTCGGTACTACAAGACATACTATATGACTACCTACTAAACTTTGTAGATGATGAATTACTGCGCTTTATTAGACAACTCAACTTACTATATACGCCAAATCGCATAAAATCTTGAGATCTTATTCGTAGATGGTGTGTCATTTCCAAGAGCAAGCTCTTTTCCTAAAGACCTTGTTTCTGATGTTAAAAGCAAAGCGTGGCAGTTTTATCTGTTAACTAAAGCATAAATTTTCTGAGAAGCGACAGGTGCCCATATGTCACATGAAATCGGTAGTAAATCTTTTTATCCCGGCACACTCTGTAAGCTTTGTTTGATATGTATAACTTCAGTAGAGCAAGTGCAACAGTACAGCAGTGCATATTCCACCTATACAGCGTAAATTGCTTTTCCCTTCCCCCTCCCCCCTCTTATTTTTCTTTTTAACACATACTCATAAACACTTCTTTCCCTGCGGTGTGAGGTCAGTCCCTGAGAGCTGCCACTTCAAATAGCTCAGCTCACAGCTGCACCTTGGTTTCACACCCTCCCTTCACGTTACTGCCAGTATAACTGGGGCCACCTTTGTTAGCATCTTACTTTTAGCCTTCTATTAGTTGCACTAATGTCAAGGACAGCTGTGCCTTTCATGCCATACAGCACATTCACACGTAGTTTCCTTCTCCTCCTTTTATTTGCATCAGCTGTAAAGTCACTTTTCATCCGTAAGTCCTGTTCAAAAAGAAGTAAATCAAAGTATCCAGATAATTTCAGCACGCCATTTGGAGCAAAACTTTGCTAATGTTATTCTCAAACTCTTTTCTGTGATCCTTTTAAATGGAGCAACATCGCAAGGAGACTTCTGCTCTGCACATCTAACAAATCAAGCTGAGAGCAAGGAGGCAAGAGGTGACTGTCCCCCTATACTCAGCTCTGGTGAGGCTGCACCTCGACTTCTGTATTCAGTGTTGTGTTCTTCACTATAAGGAGGACATGAAGGCCCTGGAGCATATCCATAGAAGGGCAGCAAAGCCGTGAGTGGTCTGGAGCACTTGTTTCATGGGGAGTGGCTGAGAGAGCTGGTATGGCTCTGTCTGGAGAAGAGGAGGCTCAGGGGAGACCTCATTGCTCTCTCCAGCTACCTAGGGTGATGGTGATGTGGGGATTGACCTGTGCTCTCAGGTAACAGTGATAGGATGAGAGCGGATGGCCTCAGGTTGCACCAAAAGGGGTTCATGTTGGGTATTTAAGAAACATTTCTTACCCAAAGGAGTGGTGAGGCATTGGCACAGGCTGACCAGGGCAGATGTCACCCTGGGTGACACAGTTTAGTAGTATGGTGGTGACGAATTGATAGCTGGACTAGATGATCTGTGATGTCTTTTCCAACCTTAATGATTCCATGAATACGTCTGTGTCCATCCCTTGAGCTTTTTACCGGTCTGACTCCACAGGAGCCCTCTCTGCAGGGTCAACAGACCTTCCCTTCACTGAAAGATGTGCAAATACTGATCTGTCAGCTTTGTACTGCACCCAAGAAAGGATCTGCACTGACTTCGAAGAAAAATCCCATTTTCTTCTTGGATGGACAGGAAATAAAGATATCAAGATACATGCCAACTTAATGTGGGTTTAGAGGAAACCAGCTAATGGTAAAAAGAAAGGAGAGGTGGTAGGGAAGCACAGAGGAAGCAACTGGACAGGTTTGACTACATGCTAGAAATGCTCTGATTTGAAAGGACATCGGTTTGAAGGCACAGAAAAGGACTGCACAGTCCCTCCATCCCTCAGACAGCTTTTCTGCTTCTATGACAACACCTGGACAACCTGATGGCAAATAACTTAGCTGATACAGAAGTAGTGTGGCACTCGTCCTCAAAAGCAACTGCTGGAAACATGGAAAGCTGAAATGAAAGAAGTATGCAAATGGAGCCTTATCTCTACACCCACATGCCTACAATGCACACGCTCATCTGCCTCAGTACTATCTACCAATGTCCTCCAGTGAAGCTTTAAGCTGATGCCACACAATTAAAATCACATCTGTTACATTTTCAGTAACGCTTCGTCCTTGATAACATCAACCTGGCAACACTGTGCAAGTCCAGGATGTTTAAGCCCACAAACAAACTCGCTCACTCACCACTTCTCAGTCAGGAGAAGGTGCGTGCTCCCTGAAAGCACAATTTCCATCTTCCGCAGAGAACATTTGATAGAGCAGGAAAAGGCGACGGCCTAAATTCAAAGGAATTGCAACACGGGAAAGCAACAGAACTGTGTGATAAGCTGAGAATGAGGTGACAACTAGGCTTGCTCACAAATCTGGTGACAATCGATTTGCAGTCCTCTCCACAAGGAGCAACCACCTCTTAAGATAGGGGCACACACAGCAGATTTCCCCATTGAACGTCTTCTGAAACCAAACGTTTTTGTCCTGCATTGTTTATATAATCTTGCAGGACTAGTAGCACACGAGAATCCTCTGGATGGATTCAGAAGCTTCTGAGCCAACTGCTAGAAAACATGGGCTTCCATGCAGATTAGGCTTGTGCTGATGAGCCAGATCAAATACCCTTTTGGTAATTAATTTCCTAGCAATTGCATCTCTCTCTTCCTTAACACAGAATCACGACACTGGAAACTGCCTATTTACTTGCCTTCTCTTGCAAAGTAAAATCTCAAAACGCATCACGGCTTCCTTTTATATGCTGTATGAAAGCATTAATTACAGAAACGGAAGAAAACACGATTTTGGACTTGCCATTTCTCAACAGCATCCTCTGAGTCACCGAGGGCTTCAAATGCAGGCAGGACGAACTTCTCTATTTAACCAGCTCTAAAAAGGCCAAGCACGTGGCTAAGAGGGAAGTGTATGCTTTTTAAATAAGTACATTTCATAACTTTTATAATCTTGAGACAAGTGAGATTAAGCAAACTCAACTCCCCACTGGGACGTGTGTCACCCTGAACTGGAAAATTAAGTTATAAAAAGATATCCTAATGTTTAATAACCTTGCCAGCAGCTGCTCTCCAACTGCAATGAACCCAGAGAAGATGCTTCTTTCCCCCAGCCTGCAAACACAGCTTGTGGGGAGATGCCCATGTTTGGATTACACAAGATGCATTTTATCAGGAAGCCAGGCAGCTCTTAGTGAAAGATTACTGTAGCATTGGTATTTCAAAACCCGTCGCTTTTACACTCTTTGTTTCATTGTAGGAGTTTGCAAGCTTAAGGTTGGAAACAAATGGGAAGTTGTTAAAATCATATAAATAAAGATGCCATTCCTTAAGGTTCTGAAAAACTACGGGAGGAGTGGATCCCACAGTCCATATGATCAAGAGTAGAACATTATCATTCATATTTTGTTCAAAAACTGGGAAATCCCTGAAGGGACGGCATGGATGGATGGATGTGCACAGGCATGTGAAGATTTTATCTCATCTGATAATTTTCAGTCCTTTCAGAAGAAGCTAATACTACTTCTAAACTGAATTGATGATGGATTCCAGAAGAGAAGAAAAATAGGGGAGGAAAACAGAAAAGGCTTTCACAATCTTTTATTCTGTTAATTTATTTCCTGCTTTGAGGTTATGTTGAGGAAGAGCTCAGATAGAGCTGTTAATGGTGTCTTTGATGCAAATTCTATTTCTTTATGTACCGAGTGGTCAGCTTTTGTTTCAGGCTACTCTCCCTGTGTCTGTGTTTACTAGTGGGTCATTTAGACATTACACAGAGTCTCCAAAGAAATACATTTTGGCAGCCATAGCCTCGTTGGATGTCATTTGTGCTCAGTTTCAAAGAAAGATGGTCATCACAGCAGGAGAAAAAATCAAAGTTAACAATCCTGCAGTGGTACTGATGCCTTATTTTGTGACAAAGTTGAAACCAAGCCTTAGATTTAGTTTGTGAAGCTCTCTGTGTGCTGTGCAGTGACAAGAGAACTGTCACACTGCAAACAGGAGAAGTCTGTGACCGTCAGAAGCAAAGACATATATGAGATGAAGCATCAGTAGTGTTGAATCATATCTGAATGCACAGTTCAGTGCAGTAATGTGTGGAGAGCCTCCTTCAAGGAGAACCCCTGGGGTGGGCATTTGTGTACATGATTCGAGACAGAAGCTTTGTTATTTGGTGCAAGGAGAAAGCTATCTGAACTGTGTATTCTGTATATCACATTAGGCAGTTTTTATCATGATAGGAGGAAACTAGTCATATTGAAGTGATCAGAACTGAATTAACAACCTTGTGTGGTTCTGTAGTCTTTTTCAAAGATAGTGGCTTGTTTCTCCTCATGGTGCTCTGGCTACTGGAACTCATCTCAGCTGGGAAGGGTGAGACTTCACAGGCCAGAAGATACGATGCTAAGTGCAGATGAACAGGACTGAAGACCTATCCTTTGATCACCTACATGTTGCAGTTCTGAAGAGCATCTCTGTGAGTGTAGGAAGTTGCCACAAGGAAGAAATCCAGAGCTGTTTCTGGCTTCAAAGATCCAAAGTTACTGCCTTACTGCGTTCCTGTTGCCTGAAATATTCTCCCAAAGATGGATATGTGCTCCTAGACTCTTTTAGCCCAGAACACGGATAATAAGGTCCTTTTAACAGCATTAAAATAATTCCTCTGTTTTATTTTAACATTTGTTTGTCTTTTGAGAACTTAGGACTCTGCTCTTGCACGGATACATAGTGTTGCTCCATTATTTCTATCCTGATCTTGAGATCTGCCTTTCAAATATGCAAAGACATAAACGTTCTCAAGTGGTTGTTGCAGCAAAATGAATTCAGAACAAACATTTTACTGAAACAGGATGAACACCAAACCATACATGTTAAGGGAACCTCTGGAAAAGTTGGGACTGGGGAAGAAATACTGTCACTAGTTAGAAAACATTCTTAAAGGAAAACAGATGAGCAAGGTGGAATAAGAGAGCACGTTAAAACAGAGCTAGCAAATACAGATTTAAAAGTATGTTTCATACCTTTTTAGATGTGGGAAACTAAGGAGAGGGAACAAAATGGTTAGTATCAGGGAATGTCTCCTGTGAATCACACCTGGATCCTTCACTGTGCCAAGTGCACTGTGCTGGGCTGGGAGCTCCTGCTGCTGCCACAAGGATTCCTCACCTGCCTCTCCTAAATTGTTTTCCAATCCCTAAATAATTTTTATACATGTAGAATATTTTCATTGTTTCATCGTTATTCATCTCCAAAGCTTCTAACAACTAGATTTGGCTATTAGGAATGTACTGATCAGTTCATGGCTAAGACACAGTAGAAGCAATGGTCATTATCTTGCTTTGCTGCACTGTTTCTAAGAAGTGTCAACTCTTCTCATTTAAGACAAAACAAAACTCTCACAAACATGAAAATACCTTTCAAGTACGTTCTCCCTGTAACCAAATAGGCTTTTGTTCACTTTGGGTGCAGTTTGATTCAGAGAACGCGTTACCTTTCAAATACATAAAGATGATGCTTTCTTGAACTCAATTTCCATGGAAGATAATAGAAGAAATTCTGGGAACATTTTGTCAAGTACTAGAAAAGTGAAGACGATAAGATAAAATGGGGCGATTCAGTAATCCCACTGGAGGAAGATCATCTCTGTAAAAATAAGGTGCTCATTTCAATCTAGGTTTGTTTTATGGAATGCACTGAATGTGTTCCTTACCTGGTATCACACACAGCAGTCAAATATAAAGCAGACAGTGGGCTCCAGGGGAAGGGATAGAGCTTTGTGCCACTGTGCGTGCAGCTCAGAAAATGAGAATGTATTCATTTCTTCAGAAGAACACATCTCATTATTTTTTTCCCTTTCCACAATTACAGGGAATAAAAAAGCGACATGCTCAAATATTTGGGTTACAGTGAAGCATTTTTTTAGGCTTCAGCAGAAGAGCTCTACAAGAACTGGTACCTAAAGAATAGGACGCATGTTGATTTCCCCTCCGTATCAGCCACGTACTCGTACCTTTTTGTAACAAAAGGTCATTTGTCAAGCACAGATGTTGAGAGATGGAGCCTAGAGTGGAAAAGATGGAACACCTTTATTTTTCACCGATCTCCACACTGGAAACCCTGAGCTCCAGCCTGCCCTTCCTGACGCTGCTCTCTGCAGAGGTGTGCAGCCCATCACAGAAGTGCTGGGCATGGCTTCCTGCTCCTACTGGAGTCCATCCACCACCCATCTGTACTGAGAAAAATGGGCACTCGCCTGCAGGTCAGCTCATTACAAAACCTCAATGCGTGACCTCTTGTTTTTCAGTCAGCTGCTTTTTCTAAAAGCACTGGCATTAGTCTGATCCCTCTCTAGGATTTAGTTCTTATCAGTAAGACTTCCACTTCATCTCCTTTTCTTGCCTTGCCAGGAGCCAGCTCCCAGTGTTCTGTTGGATGACTCAGCCTACAAACCTCTGAATAACTTAACTTGTCCTTTGCTGCAGTTATAAACTTTGTGACGACCTTTTGATAATTTTAGTTTTCAGGAGACTAAAATATTATGTATTAACACACTTTCGAGAAGCGTTTAGATGAGGTGCTACGGGATTTGATTTAGTAGCTTGGTGGATAGGGATGGTGGTGAGAGGATGGTTGGACTAGATGATCTTGTAGGTCCTTTCCAACTTAATGTATCTATGAATGTATGAATTTCTCCTGCTGGGAGAAGTCCAGTATGCCAGTGATTTGGGAAAAGCAATGAATCCACTTAAGTGTATGTACAGTAAGACCATGTTTACTGCTTGACAATGCATTTGTAATGGAGATACTTTTCCTGCTTCTACTGCTTAAAAGCTGCACAGTTAAAAAAGGGGAAGAGCTTTCTCTCATCTTTCACAACTTAAAAGCTTTGAGAAGGTACAAAAAGAAGCCTTCTCTTGCAAGGTTTTCTCATTCACACCTCTGCATTGTTACTGTTGTGGTTTTCTGTTCTTTTATTTGCCTTTCTTCCTCACGGCCTTTATTCTGCTCCCTGGAAAGGTCACTGTTTTTAACTGTTGCAGTCATTCATCTAGGCATAGGCACGTGCAGCACCCTAACATTTGCTCACATCTGGGATTTGAGGGTTAAGCACTTTTGTTCCATGGTAGATTTCTGATGAGAAATAATTTCTGCAAGTGAAGTGTGTGACCTACTGTTGCTTTAAAGCTTTTTATATTCTTTCCTTATGACACTAGGCTTTCAGATGAGCTTTGTGTGACCTGTGACAAATGTATATTCTGTAAGGTGTAGAGTTCCTCAAGCAAGGCCAGCTATGTAGAGTAGTAGTGAATACCTTGTCTGGATCATTAGTTAATTTTCCTCACTATATAACTTAAAATAGGTTGCATAAAGACTTTATTTAATACACACTTGTTTGATACCTGAAAAAGTCTTGGGATCACTGGGCAGGCTGTCTAATTGGCAAGCAGTGGTCACTTTAATAAATGGGATCTTTTTCTTTTCTTCCAGTGGAAAAGATTTAGCCTATGTTTCAGTATTCATTTTTACATGAGCAACGGTAGACTTCTGCCTTGAGGAAGAAGATATTCAGTCTAAGTAATTCATAAAGTTTGAGAGTTCTGATTATGCAGTATGCCCTTTATTTACTCTTGATTTGACATACTTTGGACGTGTCAGTACACCACACAAATGTATCAAAATAATGGGATTCTCTCATGAACTCAGCATATACGACGCTACTCTGAATGCAGATTTCCAGCCCGCAATCTCTTGACCTTCCAAAGAAAGCAACAAAGAAATTCAAAAGAATTAAACCTTTTTTTTTGTATTAATTTTGAAGCTTGATTTTCTATAGCTTTTTCATTTCCAAGTACATTCATGAAAACACCTCAGAGAAGTAGCAAACGGAACCAACTGTACACAATCCATGACCATTTAGTAAACCTACAGAATCAGGAATCAGTTGTGTCTAACTCTAAAGCCCTACTTCACAGTCATTTAATTTTGGAGCCCAGATGTAATTACACATACCTGCCCCCCTCTTTTTTTTTTCTTCCAAGTTCTCATACCACTGGTGATTGAACTTGGACTCAAACATCAACAAACACTGCTGAGCTGTTAAATCCTGAAGCCAGGCAGTGTGCTCTTCATGCCATCTGCTCACGAGATCAATGCTGCGATCTAGAACGTCAGCTCTTCCCTGTCTCTCTAAAGGGATAAGGTTGTGGGAGCTCTCTCAGGCAGCGTCAATTTAACACTTGGTTTCAAATCATCAATAAAATTTAAGTGGAAACCTGCCAGTGCAGAAAGCCATACCTGTACACTGTCTGGGAAAAGGTTTTCTTTTGTAGCTTGATTGTCCTTACGAAAAATAAACTCATTAAGAACGGCTACTGCTGAATGTAGGCAAGGATCTCAACAAGGAAAGCTAATCAATTAAACCCTATAAACTCCCTCTCTTGTGAGTTTTTTTCTCTATACTTGAAAGACATACGTATTAAAGTTAATATTACCTCCTCTACAGCATTTATGAATAGGAACATTTTTTCCAGTCATCAAAATTCTGCTGAACTTGTATATCGCTCGTTTACTCCTATGCATGTTTATTGTGACAACTTACTTAAGGCAACACATGTTATTTCTTGCAGTATGTTTTCTTGGCTAGTCAGAACCACTTGATTTTGCATTTGTGATGGGTCCACAAGAAAAATTCACCCTGGAAATGAGCTGGCAAAAATACCGCACTTGTCAGATCTGGTGTAAAACTTAGCCTCAACCAGCAGATGAAATCACACTGTGAAAACACACTGAAATCTACCTGCACTCCAAGTCTTAATTATTTACATACAATTTCAGGACTGGATGCATCCAGCAGAAGAAAAGCTGCTTGCTACTATCAATTTTAAAGCCTCTCCCCATTTTAAAACAAACTAAATTGAGCCACTCAAATCATGAGTTACTATAACGCAAGGCAAGGGAGCACACCCTACAGTTACAGCCCACTGAAGAGAATTTTATTCAGGTGCACCAAAGCCACATAGTTTAGAGACGACCTTTGCAATGGATGGGAAGGCAGGATACGTGGATTCTGCTCCTAGCTAGGGATGAAGCTTCAGGCAGCTCTCTTATTTCATCCTTGATTGCCTGAACACTGTAAAAACGAGGAACTTTTATTATACCTCCCAAAGTAATAGTGCTGCCTACCCCAGCAAAGTCATCTGAAGGCCTGCCTGGAAGGTCTTTTGAGGTTCCCAGATATAAAACCTTGCTACTTGCCAGGAGGTAAGAAGAAAAATGCCATGAGGAGTTGGGCACTTGTCATTAATGAGGTGTCAAAACATCTCATTAAGGGTCAGGTTCACGTAAGTGTTTCTGAAGGAAGTTAAACACAAAGCAGATTTCCTGAAAATTCCTGATGAGTGCTGGGCAGCATCTGTGCGTGTCTGTATTTCAAAAGCACATTTTTTATCTTAAACTCCTTTTGTTGTCTACAGCTAGAACACTTCCTATGCCTTGGGGCATGCCAGCTGTGAGCAAGCTGAACTGCTCAGCACTCATTTCTAAGTCCTGGGAAAGTAAAAACTGAGCTACGTGAGGGTGTGAATTCCTAAGATGATCAAGATGTCTTTAGAAAGCTTACTGTACAGCAGGACCACTGGACTCTGCAGGTCGTGCACTGCTATTTGACATCACCAGCAGTTCTGCTGCTGGGCCTTTTTTCAGGGTACAAGCCAAAAAACATCACCCAGAAAGCAGAAGACTTGGGTTAAGTTTCCTGTTTCCCCTGACAGGATTCAAAGGCACAACTCCCACTCCCTTGTCAGTGAAGACACCTTGAATATTTCCATTTGATGATGTCCTTGGGACTATAAAGTGAAATCACCCGCTCAGGAAAGAAAAGGGAACAGAAGGAGGGATGCAGGTTTAAAGTGAACGTACAAATCCACCTTCTCCTACTCCACTTTGGACATGGGCAAATTTCAGGATGGAAACATCTTGATTGACACAACTTTTACTTGGAAGCCACGATATACTTGTTAACTCCAAGTTGAAAACTACATGCTTTGTAGCTATTTCAGCTTTTCCGATACAAGCAACCTAATCAATGGATATATCTCAAAGAGATCAAACAAAAACAATGGCAGGAAGAGTCATAAGCTGGCCAGAACCTAAAAGTTTGCAACGCATTTTTCTCAATCAATTCATTTTAAGCAGCTCGTATCTAGCTTTGCAGAAGAAAATAAAATAAAACCTCCATAGAAATACTAACATTCTACAAGTGCCATTAGTAATGTACTTCAGTAACATTTTTATTGGCTATATCCCTTAAAAATATTTAGGGATTTGATTTAGTAGCTTGGTGGGTAGGGATGGTGGTGGGAAGATGGTTGGACCAGATGATCTTGTAGGTCCTTTCCAACCTAACAAATCTATGAATCTATGAATCTATTTCTGCAAACCACATTCCATCTCTTAACAACTAGTTGTATGAATATATGTGTTAAAAACCATTTTCACATCACAAACTCTACACTGAGTTCTGATGCAAGGCTGCATAGCAGTAGTTTTGGTCAGTGCCTCCCAAGCATTCCTTTTTATTTCCTAGGCCAGCTTTGAAGAACTATGTTCTCATCTGAGCACTGTGGTCCTGAACAGGAAAGATTTCTTTCTCTCTGAAATAACTACGTTAATCTTTCCAACAGTCACATGAGGGATAACACGCCATCAAACATTATCAGTTTGTATCTCATTACGCTCTGCAAGAATCCAGTTTTTATTCACCTACTCAGCTTTAAACATCAGAGGTTTTAAAAGTAAAATAATCTGCAGATTTCGAACCTGCATCTTAGATTCTAGCACTGTAAGTGGGTGCTCCTCAGTTCATGAACTGCACTGACTGATTTCAAGAAAATGAAGAACCACCAATGGTACTGTTAATTCAGGAAACTATATTCAGGATCCCCCTTCCATCCCCAAATATTGAATAAATACACCTGCAAGGCAACTCCTTAGTTCCCTCTTTTGTCTACAGAATAATCGATACAAGATTCCTGCAGGGAAACACTGCAAAGAAAGGAGCACTTGTATGGAGCCTCGTTACAGGTGGATGTGTTTCTACAGGAGGTTTCTTACAAAGGAAAGAGAATTAATTATTCTCACTCCCTAAACAAAGAGAAAATTGAACCTTCAGAGGGTATATAACAGAAGGAATGATGCAGACACTTGGAATTTGACCTGTTAATAACAGAAGTTCAACACACCTTCCAAGTAATTAGTCTCAACTCATCCTAGCAAGGAAGTACTCTTCCAAACTCATATACTTTCAAAAAAATATTCAAGTTCAGTGTATTAATGTCTGTTTCTCTTACATCCCAGAATAATGTGAACAGATACAACACTCAGAGGGAGTGACACACTGGAACAGGATGCCCACGGAGGTTGTGGATGCCCCATCCCTGGAGGCATTCAAGGCAAGGCTGGATGTGGCTCTGGGCAGCCTGCTCTAGTGGCTGGCAGCCCTGCCCATGGCAGGAGGGTTGAAACTAGATGGTTTTGAGGACCTTTTCAATCCAGGCTTTTAGGGTCTGCAGGTAATCTTTAGAACCTGCCACACTGTTCTTTAGCACAAGTACGTTTTTCTTCATTTTCTTCTTCACTTGCCACATCCCTCATCTGATCCTTTAGGGATATAGCTCTGCTCTACATTTTCATTTACTGAGTGGAGGTCAAGGACTGCCGAGACAAATGTATTTTATGAGAAAGCATTTCACTATTGACACTGCCAAAGGGTCAAGCACACAAGAAGCACGCACACTTAGCTTCTGATGGGACCCCCGCTCTTTCATTGTCAGTCTCACAATGCTGTGCCTCTTATAATCCCACAACCCAGGACTAAAAGAAGTCAGGAGGAATTATATTTATCACTCTCTAAACTAAATTGCAGCTCCAAGATGATGTTGTGGGGTTGCTTTGGGACCAATACATAGCCGACCATGGAATAAAGAGACTCATGAAGAGACCAGGCCAGGGCACCACACAGCAGCTGCCCTACAAAGCACAATCTTTGCTTTCTCTGTGCCTATCAGCTGCACATACATTAAGAAACAAAAATGTTGTAGGCTTATCCAACTTTGGATACAGCATGCAGGGGACAGGAGGAAGGATGGGAGATGGCTCATAGTAGTACAGGCAACATGGAAAGAAAAAACTAGTTTTTTCTAGTTGTTCTCTCATTCCTCTTCTTCATACAAACACTAATCTACTGGGAAAAAAGGCCACGGATGGGACAGGCATTAGTAATGCAAGCTGAGGCATCAGGCTATGTTTCCCTCCCACCCAGCCCTAATTAACAAGATTAGGCTGTCTTCTCATGTGTATGCTGTTCCTGTCCCCTAGGAGTGTGTGACCATAAACTTTGCAGTTGGACTGCCATCACTTCTGCTCGCCACGGTTTCAGAAAACAGAACTCTGCCAAATTGATTGTACAACACTGAGGCAGCATGTCAAAACAAACAGACAAGCAAACAAACACAGACCCAATTAAAAACAAAGCTAAATGCTTCAACATCACATGGACCGTATCCAAGCTGTAAGAAACTAGCTGTTAGACACATGAAGTATGAAATTAAGCTAATTTTACCTAACTGCTACTAAAGACACTTGAGTTCAACTTTTTTTTCTTTTACCTAATATCTCAATGAACGCACAGTAATTCAGTTACAAAGTACAATACTGTCGAAACTCCTGCTTACACTCTCTTTAACATGAACCTTATGTAAGCAAGTATGATTTTCATTGTAATTTGTATTTTATAACAACAGCGCATAAAGAAAGACAGGACAGGAAGATCTGAAATCCTCCTGGATAGTCAGCAAGGCTCGAATAGGAGAAGACAACGTCATGGGTTTCAGTGCTGCCATTACTTATAGGGGGGAATAAAGACCAGCCCTCGCCCTTCAGAGCATCCCTGAAGCCAACTGCACTGCTCCACAGTCACTGGGGCAGAGCTTGGCAGTCATCAGATCCTTTACGTTCATTAGACCATAAGTGACAAGAATGCACCAACTGAGTTTGGTGAAAAACTGGTATTAAAAAGTAAGTATTAAAATGCATTGTTTCTTGATATTATCTGCAATTACGCCTTTCAAAGCTTAGAGGTATCAAAGCAGAAGATGCTTCAAACATCCTTGACTGCCTGCTGCAAACTAATTAGGCTGATGTTTTCTGAGGACTACATACTATGATGCTAAATGTAGGGCTGCACGGTGAACAGTCTACAACATCATTCAGAGCTGTCCTGTTTAGGACGTTATTTTCTATGGCTTAAACAAAGGAAGAGTGTTGGCTTTCATGCTCATTTGCAAACTCGGTTTCTGAAAACATTTTAACTGTGAGTATTTGTGCATTGCAGTACTGTCACAACTCAGATGCATTGGTCAAAGCTGTACACACAATAACGTGTACGGCTACCAGGGAAGCAGAGGCTACTTCTCTAATAAGGAGGCTTGGTAAAAAACAGTGGATTGTGGAGGATGCTGCACAAGCTGGGAATTCCAGCCATGCAATGGTAGTTTTCCCTGCTTCTGACAGGGGCTGAAACCACCAACCTCAAGCACTGGGCTGTATTACCCAAAAATAGTTTGCTGTATATCAGCCTTTTTTCCTCCATTTTCATGGAAAAACACTTGCTCTTGGCTGTAACAAAAAAATGCCAGAAGACTAGAATTAGCTTTCATTCATGCCTGTTGCTACAAATAATTAAATTCTATCACAACAATTCACTTAAGTGCAGCCAAAGAGCCACTCTCAAAGCACAGACACTTCACAGGGCAGGAGGAAGCAAATGCAGGTCATTCCATTGGCAGCAGTGAAAGCCAGTTGCAAATCTGCAGCCCTCTTCCATTGAAAGAACAAAGGAGGGAAGCAATTTAAAGAGACAAGTATAAAAACATTTCTGAATTGCATGTGACATACTTCAAGGCTCAGTCAAATCTCACTGCTTGGTCGTGACTCACCTCTGAGAAAGGCTGAACAGGGTCGTATCTTCACGGATATGGAAATGCAATGGTACACGAAGGCAAACTGAAACGTTTCACAGTCACACCCGAATGTGAAATGCTAACATTTACACCACCTACTCATGTGACGGCATTCGGATCATCCCTCCATAACCTCCGTAACCGCTCTGGTTATGTTGGCTCAAAACGCGTATCTGTAGTTCAACAAAACTCAGTTCTCACTTGTAAGTGAGCTCTTAACTAATTTTGGAACGTTTTTCAACCCACATGCGAGGGAGAGAAAGGAAAACCTACCCAAAGAGATCAACTGTCTCCACTAAAAACAAAACGCCAAGTTCTCTCCAAAGAAAAGGCTTAAGAGAATTTAGAGAATATTCTGCTAAAAGTATGGCAGTATTGTGTGGTGTTTGCTCAAGAAACACGAGCAAACGTTCTTGCCCAGAGAGGCCGTGGATGCCCCATCCCTGTAGGCACCTCAGGTCAGGCTGTCCACGGATCTGAGCTCCTGATGGAGCTGTGGATGTCCCTGTTCACTGTAGGGCAGTTGGACCACATGGCCTTTAAAGCTTCCTTCTAACACAAATGACTCTACGATTCCTGTATGTACATTTTTAAAGCGAAATATTTTATCAACCAGTGGCAGGCATCCATGGAGTCATTGTTTCTCCAAAAATAAAAATAAAAATAAAAATAAATGCCCTGCATGTTACAGCGGAAGACCTAGTGTGAATGCAGTGTGCACAGTTCTGATGGATGAAACCATCTCTTTTCTAAGACCACTGCATCTCACTGAATGCAAAGGACGTGTCAGGCAGTTGAGGAATGTAATTAAAAGACCGTTAAGGAGAAAAGGAATTTGAAAGCAGGAGAGGAATATGAATCTTCGGTTTCAGAGTGTGTATCTCTGCTCTTTCAAAGGAGGCCTCTAAGTTTTATCAGTGTTTTATAAACACAGCTAACCTTTCTTGGCAAAGCAAACCCTACCAACCTCTGGTAGCAGATGCCACTCAGGCTTTGAAGTCTTTTGGAAGTTTGTCCGAGTGGCTTCTTTAGGAATGAAAGGCTTCAGTAAAAGCTCAGCAGCTTTAGAAGAGCAATGCCATTACTCTGCATGTGCCAGGCCTGGTGTACAAGGATTTACTCCCAAATCCGACTAACTTCACATGCAAGAAAAAGTATTTGGCTCCCTCACAAAGTCGAATATGATACAAATGCCATGCTCATTGTACACAGAAATTTGCCAAAATAGAACAGCTTTCAGTTAAAAGCTCAGTTACTTCTTAACACTTCACTGAGATCCCTTTCGAAAGCAGTGACTGCACTGACACGCACCAGAAAGTGATTGCATGGCTTCACACTTCCACATACACAAGTTACACATTTCAAAGTCAAGTCCCAGCACGCTGTAAAACACAAAGGAATCGCGCATTTATACATAAGGAAGACTGATGTACACCTGCATAAACAAAATGCTTCATTACTGTCAGGCGAATACCCTGAATGAATAGCACCCACACAATATATCAAAGAGGGACAGTTTTTTTTTTTTGGATGGATTATCCAGATGGTATAAAGACAACTGATAAATTAGGAAGGGCTCAGCTGGAACTCCAGACAGCAGGGATCTCCAACAAAAGATCATTCCCCATTGCTGGTTGGCCCTTAAATGGGGTCTGGGAGAGGTGGAGCCAGACCCCACCCCTTCTGGTCACACAGGTGCATTGCCTTCACCTGTGCTCCTGTGGCTGACTCAGTGCTTGCCTCAGGTGATCCATCAGTAGTTCAGGGCGTGATCAACAGTTCCATTGCAATTACTAAAACAGACAACTTTAAAAAGACACTATCGCTATTCTTCAAACAGCTGTAAGCTGAAAGTACCTTCCTCAAGCAGCTGTGACACAACTATTTCCCCATCTTTCTGAAGATCCCTATGTAAGCGTATGAAGGACCTTTACATTTTGCTCCTCTAGATAGTGACTGAAGGCCCAAAGTGGTCAAATGCTGGAGCAGAAGCCCTGCTGCTGAGTTCTTGGGAACAGCCCTTTGTCCCAAAGACACGCAGGTGAAGAGAGCCCTCCCAGCCCTTCAGGACAGAGCCCTGCTACCTCCCAGAAAGCAGCAGCCACATTCAGAAGAATGGCACACACTGCTGATGAAATGGTAATGCCATTTTTTACTTGGGCATCGGGAGTTTGCTCCAGATGCCATTGGAAGTCAGTTGTTCAAGACTTCAGCAAGAAGAGAATTAAATCTTCAAGTATTTGCATGTCAATTCCCCTTTCTTGAAGTTACAGTGCTCTCATCCATGACATCTGCAATTTAATGGTACATTTTCTATGGAAAAGCTACACTGCATTTCTTTGAAAGGCAGCGGCTATGTGGTAACATTGGCCAAAACAGAGTAACACTGAAAGATTTATATCCTTTCAAGGAGAGGGACTGAAAGCTTTGACGCGTTGGCACATACCTTTCATTCACAAATTTCAAACAGATTCCAAAGCTGACTGGAGAGAGGCCACCTTGATGGTGCTGCACATCCCCACGTGGCACGTGATGGGTGTTCATCTCATCGTGGCTGCAGCAAGGGCAGCGCTATCAAAGCACACACACAGACAACAGGAAAACAGAAGTGGCCTCTCCTGCTCACACAGAGGAACTAGACAGCACCTCACAGTGTTTTCACAGTACTGTTTCTGTTGTCACAGACTTGTTCTGATCATTTTAATTCACACACACTGTACGGGCAGCCCTTGAGGCATGTCTGGAGGTGAACGACAACAGATCAAATCAGAGGAAAGGGCCACCACCACTGACAAACGCACACAACCCTACGTGAAATCCACTCACTCAACGATGCGTGAATTAGTAAGAAAAATGCATATGTTGCTTCACCATTATTTCACTGAGGGGAAAAAAAAAAAAAAAAAGGTTCAAGAAGTTGTGTTCATTTATTAAATAACTACACAACCTTTACACAAACCTTCGGTGCTTTGATACTACCTCTCCAGCATGTAGCCCTATAGAAAACTGATTTAAATTCATTCCTATTTCCAGAACTATTGTTTTATCTTCTCCATTAGTATATTTTTAAGCTTATTTCTTCACTCAGTGAATGAGTGCAGCCAATTTGCCAGCATTTTTTTCAGTTTCCTTCCTACTTAAGACAAAGGCACGTCACAGAATGTCTCCTGAAGCAGTTCTGCTGTTCAGCTCAACTCCTGCGAACCTTTCCAAGACTAAAAATAAAACATTAGACATTTCTGGATCAGATATTGATTGTTTTATTATTTTCCATTTTAACTGCATACTATTTTTGGCAGAGAATACTGATGTTGGCTGAACACCACAATTCATCTTCTAAAACACCTATAAGTCAAAAGTCAATAATTCAAGTGACAGCATTAATGTTTAGATTCTCTGTAAACCATGATTAACTTTTGGGGTTCTGATTTTAAAAGACATCTGAAAGCAATATAGGCTTATTCACTGAAGTAAATTTCATCTTAATGTCTTAAGGTTGTGTTTTTGGACCACTTCAGAGTAATAAATGAACATTACTACACTGTTTATGAAGTTATATATAAAATGAGCAATTTTCTACATTATTAGTGCTGACACCCAGTGTACTTTAAAAGCTTTTTCCTCTTCTGTTATTTATATTACTCTTTTGTTTCTCTCACATAACCTCGCAGTATGGGTGAGGGAGTCATGCAAGCATTTAAGGTATTACTCTGGGTTATTCTGCTCATTTCTCCAGGACTTCTTACACCTTTGTGATTAGACCTGAGACAAATAATCTATTTAAAGATTATTCTCTTTGACAAATTTCCTTTAAATTAAGCAATACACAATGGGGAGGCAATTATCTGATTTTTATGCACCTCTTTTCTGTTATTTAAGCTATACAACCACTCTTCTACAACTTCAGAACCTCATAACACTATTTAATAATTCCTCCCATTTCAGTCAATCCATACTGCTTTGTTTTCTCCACAATTCTGATATTAAAACGTCTCTGTGGATTGTGTGAGCAAGCTGAAATAAATTATAATTACCATCACAGACAGAGCAAGCTTCTATATCTGACTGGTTTATTTTGCATGACTCTGAAAGCACGAAGCAGGTGGAAAGTGAGTTTATTCAGCTGGTAGGGCTACGAGCAGATGGCACACGAGGCACAGCAGGAGAAAAGGATCCTGCTCCTGCAGCACCCACCTCAGCAGCTGCCAGGTCTGACAGCTGGCAGGTGATGCTGCAGTGAGGTAAAGCTTACAGGGTACTTCCAAGCCACTGACTCCTGACAGGTCGCAGGTAGAGCAAGCCACTAAGGTTTCAAAGCGGTAGCTCTGCTGAATGCCTCCTCATGTTCTGCTCTGGTGAGACTATGAGGTTCTTTGTGTTCAGGCTGGAACGCCCACATATATGCAAAAACAATGCCTTATTCAGTGCAAGAGACAACCTGCCATCACTTGTCCAAATTGCATTTTTTTGCATAGGGAAACATTTAGAAGTCAAATTATTATTAAGTCATTATATTAAATAAGATCACGGAAGTCTTGAGAAGCAAGGGGAGGAAAGTTATTAATTAATAAAATATCCTGTCTCATTCTTCTCTTCTCCAGACTGAATAGACCCAGGTTACTCAGCCTTTCCTCACATGGAAGGTGCTCTAGGCCCTTCATCATCTTTGTGGCCCTCTGCTGGACCCCTAGGAGATCTCTGTCTTTTCTGAACTGTGGAGCCCAGAACTGTACACAGCAGTCTAAATGTGGCCTCACCAGGGCAGATGGAGAGGATCACCTCACTTGACTCGCTGGCCACATCTCCAGCAGAATATTCACTGCCTGAACATGAAACCTTAAGAGATGATTTTGAGAAGAAAAAAAACTAAAAAATAAAAAAGAATCCCATAGAGATTCTCTGTTCCTTGGTACGTGAGCTCCCATCCTATCATTTTTCAATTGCATCGCTATAATCCAAATGGGCAAATTTGGAACATGGATCCAGGCTGTAACCTCTGGTTGCAATCTAACCACGGGGAAAATGTGTTCATTATTTAGAAGAAATTAGAAAACATATACATTAAACCAACAGCATGCATGGTTTGCTATGTTTATTTCATTATGCCTCAAAATAGCTTGTGCCTCTACAGCTAATTGGCATGTTTTCTTAGCAGAGCAAATAGATGTTCAGAAAACTCATAAATCAGACTAGCTGTGTTTACAAGCTGCGTTTCCGTATCAGACGCTTTCTATTTTTGCCCAGAGAACCAAGCTGTTGAAATACCCACACTGCAGCGGCACCCAGCAGCCTCAATGAGACTCCTCAAACAAAAAAAGTGCTCTCCTGTTTCAAGACCACGGCACAGAAACACCTGAACACAGCACTCAGTGAATTGTCAGCTGTGCAGCTGAAAACCAAGGGGAACTTTTTCTGCGGAAGAAACAGCAGTTAGGCACCAAAATAATTTCTTTGTGAGAAAACCATTTCCTAACTTCTTTCTTTTTTTTTTTTTTTCTCCAGTGTTCTTGCAGGATTTCTGTAGCCGCTGTGCTGTGCCTTGATGGGAAGGAACAGCTCACTGCCAGAAAAGACAAGCTCCCGTAATAACCAGCTGAGAATTGGAACAAAACTGGGGAATTTTCTGTAGGATAGGCCTGCCTGCAGGTTGATGGGAGAAAAAAAGAAAAGAGATGAAAGCAGAGAGGGACATCTTTGGAGGTGAATTTCTCAGCAGGTACACGTGGTGGAGATAGCAAGAGGAAATGCACACAATATGAAATGTTTCAGCCCCCAACCAGCAGACAGGACATCGTGTGCCCAGTTGTTGCCTACGAGGAGCCCATGTCAGAGGACCAGGCTTCTCCATCCTGTTAGAACTCTCATAGATTTCATTTCCACTATGTCTCAATTTCCCCACCGGCAAAGCGTGGATATTCAACTATGAAAAACACACAGTTATCTGAAATCTACTACTCTCCCTTATTTTTTGCCCACAATGTAATTACAGAAGGCCGATCTTTCAGTAAAGCTATTTTCTAAGTTTCAGTAATTCCACTGTCCACACTCCTAGGCAAAAACTAGCGCCTAAGGTCACTTCTTTGACTGAGCCAGAGTATCCCTACATGCACACACAATGGCAGCTGTCTTCTGCATTTGAAAGAGTCTGCTCACACAGAGCTAGCCAAGGCTGCAAATCTAGCCTTGACTGTCAAGTCCCTTCATATTGCAGACCAACACACTGCACTGATCACATACTTTCTGTATATCACCCAGTAAAAGCATCACTGAAGCCCTGTGCTGTAGTGAGCAAAGAAACAGACACAATAGCAAAAATTAAGCCAAAATAAGGCCATTTCTGATTTACCAGTTTTTCAGGAGTCTATGTAAGGATAGAATTCAGTACCAGCTGCACATTTATCAGGAGCTATTAGCATCTGAAGTAAATTCACATCTGGAGTGCTTGTTGAACCCTTTCTTCATAATATTAGCTTAGAAAAATACAAGGCCACTGAAAACATTTCAAAAAGAAAACCACTTGTCTCTAAAAATTTCAGTGCAATTCTTTTACTTTAGTCTCCTAAGTAAAAAAAAACAATCATTGTCTCACTGAGAAATCTGCATTCACTCTTACTGTTCTTTAAAAAGCTCCGTACTGTGATGAGCTGAACTCTGCTATTAATATCCAAAGCAGCGCTCTTTTCTTCGAACAGCTATTGATACAACAGTGCTGCAAAACAGTTTATATTCCTTAATCTTAAGGGATGAAGCTGTGCTTGTATTTAAATGGAGAGTTCATTAGAAGTTGAGATCAAATGCTGAGCCATACAGTTAGGGCAGCTGGAGGTAAGACTCTGGCTTGCAGCTATCTCCAGCACACACGTGGGGAAAAAAAAAAAAAAGACTCCTCATTCCCATCTAAAAGATTAATAGCTACTTTGATTATTTAATGCTTTACTACACAATAATTATGCCAGTATTTCCTGGCTTCCATCGCAAAGGTTACAACCAAATTTAAAAGTAAATATAGTTGCTTGCTTAAGACAGAGGTAACACATTTAGTGGAAACTGTGCAACTTAATGAAAAAATGGAAGTTCCCAACTTCCATTGCACTGCCACTGCTGTCCAGAGCTGTGAGTGCCACATCTCTGGAGATGCCCAGTGCAATGGATGGGGTCCCAGGCACCCTGGTCTGGTGGGGGGCAAGTTTTGGACTGGATGGGCTTTAAGGCCTCTTTCAACCCAAGCCATTCTGTGAATCATATTGACATCTGGTGTAGGGACCAGCTGTAATACCTGTCAAATGCTGTTTCACAGAATCTAGCTCTTTGTTTTTAAACCCAATCAAGTTTAAAGGTGAGGGCTTTTTTGGTGTTGTTTCCTGTCGGTTATTTTAGGCACAGCGAAAACCAAGTTATAGTGCAGCTTACCAGCTGGGTCATATGTGAACAAAATACACAAAAAGGAGATCATGTTACTTGAAATTTCTTTGAGAAACTTGTTCCTGCCTTGAATGTCAGTCCTTAGGCTACTTAATACTAATTATATTGAAGACATTCCACTGTGTAACAAAAAGAAATTCTGACTTACGACCACTGAGAGCAACAAAATGAGTGTGAGAGATTACACAGCCCCAGTGGCTGCAACACATATTGGGAAAAGCAAGATGTAAGGAGACGGAAGACCTACTGCCAGGTCTGGCTCAGTTTTATCTAATTATCGTGCGACTCTGAATTTCCACGCCATAATGTCACTGCCAGCTAATTAGAAATGTGCTGTGAAATTATTTATTATCCTCCACCTCCTGTAGAGTACAAGAACACACTGTTTATTTAGGGAGGGAAACTTCCTTCTATCTGTCTGTGCACATGAAACGGTTTTAGGTAGAATACCTGTGTTTCATTAATTACAGTACTCCTGGATACACCATCTGTGCTAATCTAGAAGGTATCTGTACTAAAACATCCTATAAATAATTATCAGTGATGAAACGATGGCTCTTTTCTTTCTAGGTATGCCAGAATACCTTCAAATGGGGGAAAAAGAGACATGCACACACACAGAAAAAAAACAACAAAGCAAGCTGTAAATGTTACCGTCAGAAGCATCTGGCCACTAGGGGACACTGTCACGTCATTTCAAAACTATGAAGAGAGAAATCTTTCCTACACCACCATTAAGTCAAACTTAGGTACAAAAATGAACTCACAATGCATTAGCTGCATTCTTCCTTACAGCAGAACCAGTAAAAATGAGAAAGCCATGCCCAAAGTAACACAGTATCTCATACCATCTTTGACTCTATTCATCATACACATAATATCCAACAACTTAAGTAACAATATATATTCTGATGCCTGTCTCCCCCAGTAAAATATCGCCATAGTGTAGCATCAGTGCTGCTTACATAAGCCATTGCTGCTCCAGTGCCGTTGCTGACAGAACACTGGACTACCTGAAACCTCAACTACATTGTTCACGGAAGAACAAGTTCTGCACCAGCTCTTCTCACACTAGGCAGCACCTCCCAGGTCTTCCCTGAACTCACTGGAGATAATTCAGAAGACAACAGCACTGAAATCAAGCAAAGATAGCAAAATCTAATTAACTCTATATGCTTATTTTCAAGAGCCTGTCCACATCTATCCACTACCAAACGTGCCAAGACCATGAACATGAGTTGAACAGAAAGTAAATGCAAAAGCAGATTTAGCAGTCACAGAGAGCTTCTACCTGCCTCGAGGAGATGAAGATTTAAACCTCTTGAAATCAAGACAGTCAAAGAAAAATCTATTTATGTTGTTTCTATCCATGGATAACAGTAATTCTTCAAAAACTGTATGGGCATTGAGAGTGAGATTTATTAATTTCTAACTTTTTGATTCACTTATGCATGGGAGCTTCTTCACAGTGCAGTGACAGAGCACTGGCACAGCTGCACAGAGAGGTGGTGGAGTGTCCTTCTCTGGAGACGTTCCAGACCCACCTGGATGCCGACCTAGAGCACCGTGTCTAAAATGTTAACATCTACATTTACAATGAGATGAAAGTATCTCCGATAGGCATACAGTTATATGATTTAGTTTAAAGCAATCTTTTTTTCTGTATATTTTGTCCAACTTCAACATCCAAGCCAGCAATGCAGACCTAATCTCATCGGTTAAAACCCCTCTCTGCACCCAGGCAGATGAGAGAGCCCAACAGTCCTTAAATGCAGAACAGTAAGGGCTACTGCTTCTGTCAGGAAAAGTGATCTGACATTTTTATGTCTGTTGGAGTTTTTTTCCCAACTTTTTTTCTCACTTCAATCTCACTAGGCACTCTCCTACCTGAAGCAAAGTAGAGCACTCGTTCTAAAATTCAGATAAAGAGTGAAAGCTTTGGAAGATTGGAAAAGAGATTTCTACATCAAACTGTCAAGAGATAATCATACAGAAAGGTATGGGTCAATAGATGGCATGGGAAAACACAAAGTAATCTAAGAAGCTTCTGACACTCTTCCAGTGAAGCTTAGAAAGGACATTCAGTTGTAAGTTAGCAGAATTCACACAATTTTCTGAGCTTGAGCCATAGCTTGAAAGGCATTTGCCTGGTCAGAGCTGAAGGAGCAGGTATGCAGGCTCTGCAGCCCTTCCAGAGGGAACTGAGCACATCGTTTCAGGATGCAGCAGCAGTGTGGTGACACACTGCTGTCCCCTGATGCTTCCCAACACTAGTGAACTGTGAGTGATAACTGCCGGTTCTATCAAGAGGAGATTCTGCTTCCAGAACGACCAAGCTAGTTCAAGCTCCTTAGAAATGCTTGAGGCACTTTTGGAGAAGCCCCTGGGAAGCTGATTTTGGCTATGGCCAAAGACACGGACTCAGTCACTGCAGAGGTCTCTTTCAAGTCAAGTTACTCTGCAGTTCAGTGACTCTTCTCTAATTAGTTAAACAAACCCAAGTGACTAATAGGAACAGGGGAACATGCTCTTAAATATGTCATCCTCCAGGGGACACACATCTATATCGATACGAGTCGGAAAAGAAACTGTGCACAGCCTTGGCTACTCCCACGTACTGACGATCCCATCTATAAAACATTTCTATAACATCATCATACCATTTACTTTCAACTAAAACTTTCCACCTAATGTGAACGTGAAGGAAAAAAAAAATAAAAACACGAATATACACCGATTAAGGTATTACCAAACTGAAGAGAACAATATTGTTATTATACACATGCCACGTGTCTCAAGGAGTCTGAACACTCAGGTGAATAATGTTATTTTCAAAGCAACTGTTTCAATTAGTAATCCATAATGTTAATGTGTGGTGGTGTTCACTTTGGTAAGATCCAGTCTGCCTGGAATTAGAAAACGAAGTCATTTTCGTAAGACATAACAGAGCAATTTTGCTTTATTAGTGTTCAGGTATTAGAGGGTTACTGTCTGTGGAAGAGCAAGCAGAGATCAGATGGAGCAGGCTTATTTAATATTTTTAGATTCTTAAAACTAGAGGAGGAAAAAAACTCTGATGCATTCCCAAGCCTTGTCATTTCTTTTTGCAGGCAGTAAGTGCTGAAAATTGGATCTCCTGGTGCTCAGCCCAGATGCTAACAAACATTTTCAGTTCTGACATTTCCAGGACTGTCAGTGGGCCTCATTCAACATCCCAGATACTCACAAAAGCTTATGTCTCTCAGAGATAACACTGAAGTGTTCCAAATCTCCTTCATATAAATCAGTAAAAGCATCCTTTTTGAGCACCTTTTAGCCACGCGTTTTACTCAGAGGTTGATTAGGTGTTAAACACTGATTAGCCTGTTTTGCAATTATAAAGAACTGCATTTGACAAGACATGACAGTATCTCATGCTAATCTCAGAGTTGAACAGTATTTGTGAAGCTGATTCTTTTTTTTTTTTTTTTAATTCATTAAAATTAATAACTTTGAACAGAAGGAACAGCAGCTGAAATTCAGGCTTGCATCAAACAGACTTAATGACTATTCACGTCTCACCTCAACTGCCCAAAACCCTTCAGTGTGCTCAGGTCTGTTCCTCAAATGCTCATTCCACAGGTTCCTTCAGTCATGACTAGGGTAGGATAATAAAGTCTGATACAGAAATGTGTGGGAATGCCTAAAGCCTGCACTGAAAATAGGGGGAGAACATCCACAATGCATACACGTGATTGTGAATTACATTCAGAGGGGGAAATAAAGTTCCTTGTTCCTATACATCATTATTTCCCTTCTCATTTAAGAAATTCAGGCCTTCGTCATGAAGAGAAGACCCTAGAAAGAACAACATCTTTTCTCTTAGGTCTTGCCAACTGAAGCCAGAAACTTATGGCACTAACCAAGTTAACAGAAGCTCTCTGTAACAAGCAGCCCAGTACAGCACCCAAGCTCTTCTCCCTTTAATTTGAAACAGTTTGAAATAGTGCTATATACCAATAATAACAGAAAACATAAAATACTCTTTTCTGTATCCTTGCTATGAATTAAATGGTTGAAAGCATTTCAAACTCCTGTACTTCAGGACACACTTCACGTGGGAGTTTTTACATATATTTGTACAACGTCCAGCATACAAGGACAAGAAAAATGGATATGAATGGAAATTGAGGGAAATCCTTTTCAACAAAACTTCAGTGTTTGATGCATTTTGAGCCACTATTACATAAACTGTGTGACCTGGTGTAGGGGAACCTGTTTTAGCAGGGGGGCTGGACTCGATGATCTCTAGAGGTCCCTTCCAACCCCTATGACTCTGTGATTCTGTGATTCACATGCCATTTTTTCTGTTTATGGTACATAATATTGCGTGTCTGCTCAACACAGAATCCTTCCAAAGCCTACTAAGGCTCTTCATGGGTGCAAAAAATTGAACTCCTTCATAAAGTTGCCTCATGCAATGAACTGTGATTTAAATGCAGGCCAAGATGAAAACTGAAACGTCAGTTTCAGTGTGCAGATAGTCCTGAGAGGGCCAATGAAGTCCTTAAAAGTTGAACACTTCTAAACTTTCTGTTGATTCAGGATTGAAGGTAAATTTAGGCAGAGTGCCCTCTAAGAGATACCTAATATTTTATGACTTAGTATCATACACAGTGATATCTAGTAACTCAGCATAAAACTACTACTTTTTGATGTAAAAATTTGTAGATTAGTAGCATGGCTCTCAATATTCACAGTTTTTCTAGACTGTCTAATGCACCCCTGATACTCCCTTTAAATACACTGACTACACTACATCAAAATCGATGTATAACCCAAAATGGAATCTCTGATCTGAAGTCAGAAGCTGCATCTGAAACTGCCTGTCTCCTAATACAAATCCATGTAAGACAGAAAAACAGATATTACCATCCATACAAAATCCTGACTTCTTCCCATATTAAGTCATTAAAATGAAAACTGACAGAACGTACTTGTCAGCTTCATTTAAGCAGATGATAACTGACAATTCCCACACAGAGTTGGAGAACTGTGCCTAAAAGGGGAGGTACAACTGCAAAGAAAGAAGAACTTGTCAAGTTTAGGTGACGTGGATACAGACTTCATAAAAAAGGTGAATTTATTAAATCAATTTTAAATTGCGTGATAGCTGAGGCAATCACTCCAGCCACTGCCACCATTCTGACAGCGGTGCTATGTCTGCATGGGAATAAATGCTTCAGTGCTTTTGAAATATCTAGAAATGCTGGGCACCGTAGAATAAAGCCTGCCTGTTAAACATCTTTTCCTTCCATTTAATTTTAGCATTAAGAAAATAAAATGCCTTTTAAGACCATAGCAGAATAAATCAATAATTTCAACTGAAGCATATCCTCCTCCAACACCCAGGGATGCTGTTAATGCAAACTTGGAAAAGAGTTTGGGATTATTAATAATTTATCAGAAGTCTGATAGAGGGAAAAAAAAAAAAGCCAGAGTTTCAACAGGAAAAATGTTAAGTAATTATTTACTTTTATATATATATATATGTGTGTGTGTGTGTGTGTATATATATATATATATATATATATGTATATGTATATGTATATATATACATTTAGTGGTTGGGTATTTTTATTTCATCTTCAAACATCTGATATGAAGTGTACCTTTGATTTCATTCTGTTAAGCCTGCAAGAATTTTCAGCTTCAGAGATGAAGCTATTCCCACTAACATCTCAGTTCCATAAAGTTCAGGTTCAAATTGCTCATCTTGTGTAGGACTGCAGTTAGTGGTTGCTTTCTTGTTTCTTCTGCCTGTTCCCTTTCTGCTTACTTCCCATGCCCAATAAGTTTACTATGGATTTAATCTGAAACAGAGGAGCTCAGATAATCACTCTGAGGAGATGTGAACCTCATGGCTTACAATACTATGGGCACCAGGACTGTTGTTCAGCATGCAGCTACGTGACAAGGCTGAAGCAGGGCTTCTCTGACCATCTCTTACATGCTGATTGCAGGAAGAATCTGGAAGAGAATAGGCTCTGACTCACCAGCAAGAAGACAAACATACGGAAGGCAGGAATTGTTTTTTTCAAGACTGAAAGGGAGGAAGTCCTAGCTATGCAGCAGCTGTTCATAAAAATCAAGAGCCACAAGGTAAGGACAGAGTCCCCTTCGTGGCTTCCCATGTCCCTTGGCCTTGCTCACACACTTGTTCTGCACCTTTTGCCCCCAGCTCACTGCAGACCACATTAGAGGAGGCCACTGCACAACTACAGCTGGATACTGCTGCATCTCCCCACAGTCACAGCAGGACATGCAGGAGGCTCACAGTCCTGCCCTGCAGCCCAGCCCCAACTTGGCAGGGAGGGAAGCCAACCAGAGGGCCTGGCCAGGCCAACAGAAACACCTGGCCTAGAGCATAAGCCATACAGTGAGCACAGGGACACCTGACAACCTACATCCATTTTGGAGTGCTTCAAGAGGCCAAGGAGAGCACTGAGACATTGAAGCCCAAAGCCTAGCTTGTTGTGTATCCCCAGATGCAGGGGATGTGACCTATCTCTGCTTCTGCTGCGGGACTTTACATAGCACTGAGTACTGGTGAGAGTATGAAACCCATAGCCTTCTCCTGTGGTGTCTGATGCATGAACACAAGCCAGGAACTCCAGCGGAGAAGATGCCAGAGCTGAGGAAATGGGCAATGAGCAGACCACGCACACAACGAGGCAGGATCCTGGGCACACCTCCAAAGGAGTTTCTTGGTCTATGGGAAGAGTGAAAATCAGGTGAGAAGTGGAACCATAATTGGGCAGAGAATTTCAGCCAGTTTTCTTACTGTGAGTGATGACTGCATAGTATCTGGTGTGCAATGGGATGGGAATTCCCTTGGTAGAACGTGGTGGGTGGCTCATTTCTCCGGAGTAACCTTTACCCTACCCTAAGTTCCAGAATCAACTTTAAAAGATAAATGGAATATATTGGTCTCAGTAAAATTCACAAAAACATAGAACCGTTTGGGCTGGCAAGGACCTTCAATATCACCAAATCCAACTGTCAACAAATAACTGCAAGCAAAACAGTGCATGTGAAGAGCATGCCTTCCCCCTGGCTCCCTTAGATGTCTGTTATTGCTGCCCTACCAACACACAGCTACCAGGGGGCATGTACCATGTGGAAAACTTCCTTGCAACTCTTGTCCTACTAAAGCTCAACAGCAACGTACTGTTTGAGCAAAGGACACCAATTCTTATGATGTCTGCAGTCTTCTGCATTCATGTTCAGCATCCTTTGTAAGATTTGAACAATGTTTTCTCCACTCACAGCATAAAAGGCTATAGATTTTCTCAAGGAAAAAAAAAGCAAGACACTGGGAGATTTTGAAGAATACAAGTCTAAAGCTCACGAGCCCTCTCCACTCACCACTGTACTGCCCCATCATAAGCACATCATACAAAGATGAGTATTGAATGTATTGCTAAATAAGCAGACTCCAAAATAACCAATGGAAAGCCACTCAGAAGTTTCCCAGTCTTTACTATTAGAATTTTCTTCACATCACCCAACGTAAAATTCTGTTCCTACAACTCAGTTTGTTGTCCTATCTACCAAATACATTGACCTAGTTTCAGCTGGGATGGAGATACTTTTTCTTTCACAGTGCCTGGTATGATGCTACGTTTGGACTTTAGGAGAAAAACAATGTTGGTAACACAAGAGATGTTTTAGTTGTTGCTGAGCGGTGCTGTACAGAGCAAAGGACGTTTCAGTTTCTCAGCTTCTAATGCTGTCCTTCCAGTGAGGGGGCCGAGGGAACACAGAGAACTGGGAGGTGACAGAACCAGGACAGCTGTCCTGAACTGGCCAAAGAGATATTCCATACCTTATGCACGTGAAAAACTGTAAAACTGAGGGGAGCTGGCTGGGGGAGCTGCCACTACCTGGCGACTGAGCTATTGCTTTGTATGCCACATGTTTAGTGCATGAACATATATAAAATTATCATTACTGTTATTTCTCTCTTTTCTGATTCAGTAAACAGTTTTTATCTCAAACTACAAGTTCTGCCTTTGTTTCCAATCCTTTCCTCCATCCCTCTGTGAGAGGATGAGTGAAAGGCTATGTGGTGCATAGCTGCCTGCCAGGTTAAACCACAACAGATACATGGAAAAAAAACCTCCTCCTGGTAGGAGTATGCCCTGTACTTGGAGAATGGTATGTCCAGTCTCCCCCTTACCCCAAATCCTCTAACTGATACACGTACTTGATGTACCTAAAGAAGCCTGCCCTGAAGTGCCATTACGCAGCGAGGCACAGAAACCAATACCCGTGGTGCCTCCCAGCAGGCATCTCTGATTGCCTATGCAGCCCATGAATCAAAAAGGCTTTCCTCTGCTCCTCGTGACCTGAACTTTCCATGCTCATCTTCAATTGGCTCCATGCAGAGGCAGCACATAGAGAATCCCAGGAAAGCTTCCTATCAGCACAAACCTTCCTGACATCTTGGAAGCCTGCTGCTGAGCACACCCAGGGGTATGTGTCCAGGCTGCTCCACGGTCCCTCCCCAAACAGAAATACACACACTACTTTTCTTTGATCAAATAAAAACATCAGAAAACAACGATTAACCATGAAGTGCTAATAGACACATTATAAATGAATACTACTAATGACATCTGGCACCCACCAGTTCGTTAATCCACATAGTTAGGCAGCTTTTTAACTTCTCCCAGCCAATCTGGCACTTGAGCACTGCAAGGTAACTGCTGCATTCTAGTGCTCCATAAATGGATCCTACCCAACTGTCCAAAGCACCTCCTGACAAAGCACTCCTAAAGTTCTTACGATCTTCATGCCCAGGGGAGTTTTCCGTATGTTTGAAGCATATGTGCTGAACATTTGACTAAAATCACACAAAAAAGCAAAATGAGGAAGAAGTACTTTCTACTTCAAATTCATAATGCGCCAAAACAGGACTGAAAGATGAAAAGTAAAACCCATTTTTTCCTTTACTTCATCCGAGCATGGGACAAGCTGCAAACCCCATGAATGCTTATTTAATGTTGTCTGCTTACCTGCTGCTACCAAGGTGTAGCATTTTCTAAAGGGAGAACAGTGTAACAGGAAACATCTAGATTCCAGTTATGCTTTCCCATATAAGCTCCTATTCATGCGCAAACACGTTCAAGAAAGTTATAGTTTGGCAATAAGGATCTTCTCAGAATTGCAAATTTGACCCAATATGAGGAAATTCAATACGTATGAGTCATCATCCTCTTTATATTTAAATAGAAATGAAGAACCAGTTCTAAAGTAAAGGAAGCATTTTGGTATTCATCTGCTTGTGGAATTAGTTGCTGCAATTTTGCCATAGAAGTAATCATTCATTCGGCATCATTCCTGTTAGTTAAGTCAAATATGACTTGAAAGGCAGTACTGCTCTTTCAAATGTGGCTACAGAATGAACTTCCTTTGATTAATATCCCACAATCTTATTTTATATCATCGATTGAGAACCAGTGCTCTCGGAAAACTCTGAGTATACATAGTTATCAAAATGTTAATGCAGCCTGTTTGCTTGTTTAGAAAAGAAAATACATTCTAGTCTCACAGTTGTTCTACTCAGATATGTGCCAATCTCTGAGTATGAAACAGATCTCTTCTCTTCTACAGATTTTACTAAAATTAAGTGTAATGTAGATACCAACATGTCACTTTTTACTGTGTATCTGCATAAGGTCCGTCATACTGTAGTAACATTTCCTAACCATTTTCACCTCCACAAAGAATTACTTAATTACTTAATTTCACACAACTGGATCCCAATCCATTTTTTTTTTTAATACTGCTTTCAATATGTCAAATTGAACTTTCACGATCTTGTTATCACCTGAAAGATCTGATAAAATGAAGTTACATTAGCCAAGCATCAATTCCACAGTGATATTAACTTTGCTTTCTGTTTTGACACTTGAAAGATTGTGTGCACAGACTAAGCAATTAAGCTGCCTATAGACATTCATAGGCTGACGGTGCAGGATTCTGTAACCATCCCCAGGTATCAAGTCAGAGCAGTATCTGCTCTTTCATAAAAGACCAGAGGATTTCTAGCGATTTCAAGATATCTTTTGAATTAAATGCATCTGGACATTCACCCACAATCATCATAAAAGAAGAGAGTTATTGCAAGCTGAAGTGGCTTGTGCTTTGTTAAATCAATCCTAATTAAATCAATTATCAATTAATCAATTAAATCAATCCCTCCTAATTAAGACTCAGTTTGGAGTCAAGGTGTTGATCAAGCAAGAATGTGCCTTTATTACCAAGGCAGGCAAGTTAGAGAGGGAAAAGGAGCACTACGTGTGACTTAAAAAGATGCCTCATTCCACTACACTGCATGCAGGGACAAATCACTTCATACAGAACATACAGAACATCCTCTCAACTGAAGTGAGATGTACACTGAGTACATGCAAGCCTTTCATATGCTTAAATGCCTATGCTGGGTCTGGAAAACAGAGCTGAGGAAAGCACAATCATCATTTTGAAATTCCATTGCCCACACGTCATGGAAACATGACATTAAAGATGACTACTCGATTAATTCAAATGAAAATTAAAAATAGATTTTTACTCATCAGAGTAATGTGCATCTGGAACAGTATCCCAAAAGCATCAGGTAAATAAAATACCAACCATTACCAGGATTGACCTTTGTTTTCTGCAAGGAAATTCATGGTGTGATTGCTTTTAACGAGTGTGAATGGTAATTCACAATCCTGAGGTTCTCACAGTCTTTTCAAAGAAAGAATACACTACTGGTAATAATTATTGAGTAACTCTGAATTCCACATCTATTTCAGAACATTGTCACTGCAATGGAAATATTTGTAGCCCAATGTAAACTTCAGTTCACCAAGAATATAAAAACACACTGAGAGTCATAAATTCTGTAGAAAATGAAAAACAGCTGAAAAAAGTAATGTAAAGATGTTAAGTTCAATAAAAAGTAATACACAAACCTTGAAAACTCTTGAGTATTCCCCAACAGACAGAGAACATGCTTCATGTGCAAACTACAGACATTTCTTAGGTGGCACACGTTTGTGTTGCTATGCTATATTCTGGAGATATTCAGAGCTTGCCTGGATGGTTTCCTCTGCAACCTACTGCAGGGAACCTGTTTTAGTGGGGGGCTTGACTAGATGACCCCAGAGATCCCTTCAGTTCTGTGAATCTATACTGCACAATCCCTGGTTATCAGACTACTCCTTCAAGTCTCATAAGGCCTCATAAACCAGCATTATGATCCCAATACATTATACCCATTTCCATCTGATTATAAATTCATGCTCATTGAAAAACAGTTTTTTCCCTCTAGCTTGCATGAAGAAGACACCAATTTTGCCACAGTGTCTTTAACCATAGCCTTTCTGCACTTGGTTTCAATGAGGACCTCTAGGCACTACTCTAAAAGATAAGATTACTAATAATAAATATTGACTTCAGGGAGTTTCTGTTTGATTAGTTTAAATCTAAAAGATACATTAATTGCCTTTCCTGTGCATGTGATAGTATAACTGTAGAAGCCTGCAGACAAAACAGAGCTCAAAGAGCACGTGAAATGTCAAATAATTTTTCTGTTACTATAGGAAAAAACAACAAAATGAATTATTTTATCTCAACAGATTAATTTCTAACTAATGATTCAGTTTTTCTCCAACACAAAGACACACATGCAAACATTCAACAGCAAAGAATCTATTGACATCGCAAAAGATTACAGCAATGGATTTTCCTCTCCTGTTCATCCTTTGATTGTAATTAACAAAAAATACAACTGTATTACTCCCCGTCTCCTGTCACTTAATGACTCAGTTGATTGGTTTTGGATCACAAAGTTATATAATAATAATAATAAAAATAATTGATATTGGAACTGAATAGCCAAAAATGATTTCATAAAATTCATATCAAGATTAAGTAATCAAATCTATTATTTTTCATATTTGCTAATCGAAATCTGAGATAATTGTTTGATTAACTATTGATCCAAAGAAATCTTGACTTCATTACAAGATTGATTAATACTATAATACAATTGTGATAGTTGTCTTAGAGAATTTTTGAATGAAGCGTAACACGCAGGTTGAGTCAAACTGAAACTCAGAATCACGAATACAATAGCAGCGCATTTTACAAATAGTTACATGAGAAGGAATTAAGAAGGTAGGAATCCCTATGCCGAGCACTGAAATAAACAATTGCAATTATTCCCTTTACTGAAGTGAACAGAACACAGGAGAACAGAACTGTTCATTTGGAAAGGACAATTCAGGTATCGTCAGTCTCTTCTCACAGGACAAGCCCTCCTGCCTTTCCAGGTGCTGAGGTTAGCCTAACAGGGAGGAAGGTAGTATCCTGTGTCTTCTCCCATGCCCTTTTCATAGATTGGTATCATGTTGGCCTCAAGGGACCTTCCCAGGCTCTCATGACCTTTGAGAAGGCCCTAACTATAACATGTGCTAATTCCTTCTGCACCCTGGGGTGAATCCCCTCTAGCTTCATGAACTTACAAGTGCTGAGCTGACAACTCTTCCCTTACAGTGTCAGTGACCACAAATATAAAGTCACTAATCCCCTAGTCATAGGCCTCCAACTCAGGTCTGGGCAGTCCAAGCCCTGTTGTTACTGTTAAATACTGAGATAATAAAGGCATTAAATGCCTTCATCGGAAAAGCCTCCTCGTTAGGTGTACATATGCTCCAAATATTGGTTGTCTTCCTTTTGACCTCCTCTTGCTATTGACAAAGTTCATTTTTCAGCCAGTTTTGTCTTCTGCTCTGCCTGGCCCATGAAGCAACTTGCTCCTGGGCTCTTAAAAGGACATTCTAGGAAAGTGACCAGCACTCACGGACCCCTAATCTGCCTGGAGCATCTTCCCAGAGGACATCAACTAGCCCTGTTCTCTTCAAAGCCCAGTGTGGCATCTTGGCTTACACAGAGATTTTGTGTTCAGTCCATTCACGATCATGGTGGCCAAGACAGCCATGAAACAGACAATGGCTGTCTGTCCTGTGATGGCATTCATCTTAAATGCTCTCTAAATAAAAGAAACTAAATAAAAGTGGCAGAACTGAATAGCTGAAGAAAGTATTTTCACTTGCTGTTATCAAACACATGATTAAGTATCTCCCCTAAGAGAAAAGAAAAAACTCAAGAAGAAATAGCAATTACAAAAAAAAAAAAAAAGATATTAGTGTGCAGCATATTCCTTCCATTAACTACTAACTTTCACACTTTTGTTTCAAATGTTTCACTACAGCATTTTCTGTTAAAGCACACAGTAATAAAATTGATCTGTTGTTCTTCAGGCTAAGAGCAACTCCAGGGCTGAGAGTCACCAATCTCCAGAGAGCCATTAAACAAGGAAGGGAGGTGCCAGGAGGGAGGACTGCAGTGACAGAGTGGCCTCACTGCAAGTGACTGCTACATCCAGCAAGCTCAAACCCCTCCAAAGCCCAACAGTATTTTAATTAAACACCATTAGACTTAAACAAACAAAAAAATTGGAGCTGTGTCAGGGGAAGGCCAGGTGGAGGTGAGGGAAAGGCTCTGCCCCAGAGGGCAGTGGGCACAGCCCTGAGTGTTGGGGCTCAGGGAGTGTTGGGACACTGCTCTCATCACACGGTTCAGGTTTAGGTGGTGCTGAGTGTGGCCAGGGGATTGACTAGGGATTTGATTTAGTAGTTAGGGATTTGATTTAGTAGCTTGGTGGGTAGGGATGGTGGTGTGAGGAAGGTTGGACTGGATGATCTTGTAGGTCCTTTCCAACCTAATGTATCTATGAATCTATGAATCTATGACTCCGTGATCACTGCAGGCCCTGCCAACTTGGGATATTCTATGCTATCAGAAACTCAGTGTTGATTGTTGAGCTTCAATTTCATTTTCCTAAAAAAATCATCAGGTGTTGCTGACTACCTGAAGCTACAGCTTCAAAGTGGAGTCTGTGTATGTTCACCCAACATGGTAAAATCAAGATTTATAGTAGATTTGCCAGAGGAATTTAGGAACTTAAGATCTCAAGCTATTCTTTGTTCCTCCAATATTAATAACTGTGAAAGCATTAATACAAGAGCCATCACAGAAAAAAAAGAATTCTCTTTTTCCACACACAACTATTCACTGCTTTACTCGTGTTTGTTTCATTATGTTTTAATTAGAGAAGACTTAACTTCCATGGGAGTTCCCCCTTCCTGTGACCAATGCTTTGTGGACCTAGTTGCAGTTCTGCCAACAAAATGTTCAAAACCATGACTAGTGTCCTGAGTGGAGGTTTGCAGGTTTGTTGATTATCTTGAAATATCTTTCCCACAAATGCTCCTGTAGTGCTTCAGATCAGGAAAGTGAAAGAGAGTATGCCAGTGAATAGACAGTGTAACAGAAGCTGGAAAGAACCACAGAGAGGGGCTACAGGTTGGATCTGATAACATAGTGGAGGAGGCAGTAGGCATCAGCTAAAGAAAGAGAAAAGGGAACAAGAAATCTCACTGGAATCAAGAAAAATGGACAAGAACTCAGAAGAGTGGGAAAAAAAAATCACAGCTGATTAAATTTTGAGGGCAAAGGATAACAGTTTTGTAAGTACTGCCTCTAAAACTGAACAAGTACGTAGGGATTTTTTTTCCCCAAGAAAAGAACACAAATACTCCCCAAGACCAGAAAACGATCTTTTCAGTTCACTGAAACACATCACAGCAGTTGATTATGTGAAAAACGTTGCCATACCATTGTTTTAATGTACCACATCAAATTATTCTACTGCTACACTCAGCAGCATGCAGCTAGCTACAAGGTGAAACTGCATTCTTGGCAGAAATGACCACCATATTAACATAGAAAAGTGCTTACAAAACAGATAACAACTCAGAGATGAGGACACTGTTCAGAGCAAACCTACACACTTAACTTGGCTGATAAGACAGTTTACATTCCAGAGGCATGGAGGACACCCAGTGCTAAGGATTTAGAGGTATTTTGTGTGACAGCTAGACTCTCTGCTGGTTAGGAAACAGCGAATGTTGCGGTACAAGGGGATGGCATACAGCAGAAATACAATCAGTTACCTGAGTTCATTTCACCATGAAGAGATGCAATTTCACATTTATCTTTTATTCATGCCACTTGAGTAGGAGGGAGAATTAATAAACACTGTACAACTTCTAATTTCTTATTCTGGGCTGGAAGGATCATCTATTTTTTCCTGAGGAAAAAAAAGAGAACCATCTCATCTTCATACCTGAACACGGGTTCCTTGCTATTCTCAGACACCCACATAAGTCACCTGCTCAGGGCATAAAGCAACTGCATTCAAACTACGGAAGACCATGACCACAAAATTCATAGCTGAAATCTATTTCCACGTCAGTGTGAAATGTGGTACGTTGCAATAACTGTTAAATATTTCAGTATTGGCATAATACAGCACTGCTGATGTTCTGTTCTTCTTTTCTTTCAAGATACCTCTGAAGAAGCAAACAACTTTCTGGCAAGGTGTGCTTTGTACATGTAACAGCAGACCACAAATTTTAATAGAAGCCTCTCCCTAGAAGTGACATTTCCTATACCCATAGGACCCATAGCAACATGAAAATGGCTCCTAGACAGCATTATCCAAAGAACAGAAAGCCTCAGCTTCAGAAATCAAGTCAGTTAGCTAGAATCTTAGATAGAATTAGAATATTGTCTACCCTCAAGTCTCTTCATGAGTAACAGCACAGGACATTTTGAATCACTGAATACCATAGGCTGGAAGCAACCTCTGGCAATTGCTGATCCAACGTCATCCTGAAGCTGGAAGAACTACAACATAAAATTGGGCTGGTTCAGTGTGCCCAGTCATGCTCTAAATCCAAGCTGAAGATCCCTCAACACCTCTGAGCAACCTGCTGTCACTGTGTCAACATCCTGATTACAAGTTTCACATCCAGCATCTCAACAGAATTTCCACTGATGCAGTTTTCTACTTCTACAGCTCCCTAGGAAAAAATGGAGGATTTGGACTCTCTCATTTCATCCACTGAGAAAAACCAATAGGTTTTCCAGCTATATTCTTGGCTTCTATCAAACTCTAAAACAATTTCAAACTCCAGTAACCCTACAGTAATTCCACTTAAAAAGAACCACAAAGAACCTAACTATAAACAGACCACATACATTATTGGTTAAGACTCAATATACTTCATGCTAATGAGTTCAAGTTGTGTGTCTCGCTAAGCAGTTATATCTGAAGCTTAATAATGATTATAAGAAAAAAGCTGAAATCTGAAAATCAAAAGAAACTTGGTGCTCACATAAGGAAAACAGAAAGGTCCAGGAACTCTGGTGGGTTACTAATAAATGCACAATAAAGCAGATTGACTAAAAGTTACAAAGCCATGTTTGCAGAAAAGATTAGATAATCTTTTCCCAAACACGTTCTGCACAGAAGAGGCTTGCCAAGGAGCTTGCAGAGGCAACAGAGTCAAAACATAGAAAATAAATTCACAGTATTTTAGCAAGATTTATTCAGATATTAGGGCTTTGTAGAAACCAAGTAAACTACAGATCCTGATGCCTGCTGTCCTTGCCAGACAGCAGGAGGAACAGTAAAGAAGAGAGGCAGTATACAAAGAGAAAGATTCAGGGAAGGATGGCAGATGCTGATCAGGTGAATATAGCAGCTCCCAGAATAAAGCAGCACCATGGACCAGCACTGGTCCAGCTGGGAAAAAGAAAGATGAGGGGAAATATAAAGAGAGGCCTGTAAGCAAGGAAGTCACTCCAAGAAAGAGCAGGAAACACTAACTGAAATTACAACCAACACAGCACCAGAGAAAAGACAACACCAGATTAGAAAAATGTTTTCCCTATATACGATAAAGGCATTAAGACGGCTCATTTCAGAATTTTAGACGTATAACAAGCTGATGCAACATATCAAAGCCAGTAAACTTTGTGGGTTTTAAGTCTGACTGAAATCAACATTCTTTCTCTTTGAATAAAGGGTTAAATTAGAGATAGAGATTTTTGACCTTGGAATTTTTGAATGAGCAGTAAGAGAAACTACACTACATGAAAAGGTTTATAAATTGCATTAAAGACTACAATCTAAACGTGTAATTAATATCTAATTATAACCCTAATTCCTAGTGTAATGCTATACAGTGAAAAGTGCTACACTGCTTACATGAAGATGCTTTCCCTCATTATCGTGCCATTGTTTTGAGAACATCTCAAAAACACCTTGAAGTACTTGAGGATTTCCCTTTGGGAAATTCGAGGCCTATAGGGATCAAAGACAGTTCAGAAAAAAGTTCTTATACTTCCAATTTCCTCTTACACTTATTCTTTAAAGGACACAATTTTCATCAACCTTTTGAAGGCTGAAGGAGAGGACAAAACATGCAATGGATGGCTGACAACACAGCAGCTGTAACAGTGCATCACTTTCAGTCCAACATCTCTGTCTTTTTTCAAGATTTTATGTAGCTTACAGGTTTACAGAATACCAAAACACCATGCCAACCTTATCTCAAAATCACAGTGATGTCTTTTGTGATCCTAATAGAAAAGAGGATCTGAGATAGATACTCACTGAGGACAAAAATTATGCAAAAAACAAACAACAACAACAAAAAAAAAAACGGAATTAGCTACTTGCTTGCTGGATAATATTTTCTGTTCGCCAGTCTGCTCTTATAAACAGAACTCCCTGGGGGAAAACCAGCACCAGTTTTGGGGAAGACTTCTGGCAATCTAGCACAAGTGACAGCACAATGAGCTGGAAAAGTGTTCCAAATCTCTGTAAGTCTCTGCAAAGGAGGAGGTGATATGCAGAAAGAAAATAGTACACAACCTATCAATTTAGAACACAGCAACTGAAATTGGAAGAGCAGAGTAACGGAATTATTGAGGCTTTCTAAGAAATGATAAGTAAGAGGGCTCCTTGTTTTAAAATAATCAATAATCACTAACAAAGGTGGGAAAGAGGATCAGAATGGCTTGGATAGAAAACTGAAGTAATATGATTTCAGAGTTAAGTAATATTCCTTCTGTTTCAAGTGGTTAGAGCTGGAATTCCAGGTCAAGGTACAATCACACTGCAGCACTGTATCATCACCTGGGGAAACGATCACAGCTTTACAAAAAGGTTCAGCATGTGTAACTTCCAGCACCAAGATGAAAAAAATACATATGTGCAGAAGCTTCTCAAGCACCAGGACTCCCAGGACTTGAGACTAGCACCAGAAATGTTGTACCTAAACCCATACCAGACAGACCAGCACTGCACAGCTATTTGCATAATGGGCTGACACTGTACATCTGCCCATGAGATTTACTCTGGGGCTGGGAAGCTGCGTACAACCTTTAGATGGATACCACAGCCATTATTCAGCCTCCTTCATCTTCTTCCTGCGACATCAAGTCCCCTGAAAACAGGGCTATGCTCCTTAGATGTATATACCAGAACAAGACTGATTCCTCTGCAAGCAGCTGTTTGTTGGAGCCTCCTGTTCTGAATCAATATGACTTTGATAATTTCCTTAAGAGCCAAATGGATGAGGATTAGTCTCCATTTGCAAGCAATCCACTTTGCTCATCCCTCCTGGTAACAGAAGAGAGGCACTCTAACTATATGGTTCCAATCATGGCTGGGAGATGGCTATTGACAGCAGAGAAATGGCATGGTGTGATGCATCAGTCACACACACTGCAGATTTGAGCTTTGGCATGGAGAGCTGCCTTACTGCAGCCCCAGGGAACAGAGTGCTTCTAGATCAGATTTAGGAAACGATGCAATCTGAGCCCGAAGTGTTTAAAATGAAGAATTTATAAGCAATCAGACACAGACACAGGTTTAACCCCAAATTTAAAATATGATGTAAACAATAAAAACAAACAGGCAATGCAGCAGTTTCCTATACCTAAACTAGACATTCTAGACACTCTGGGAGAAATTGTGTTGAATTGATTTCCAGATCAGTTTTCTACAAGTGATAAAATATTTCTGTGCACACTGTGTATATGACTTATTTTTGCACTGCTTTCATTCTTCTTGTTGCCTATGTTCCTCTTAACTGGATAAGTGAGAAAACACACAATGAGCAGCAATTCAGTTTCTGTAGCAAACAGATGTAGCGGTGAACTCAGCACTTTTAAACCAAAACACTTCCAGAGAATTCCTGTTCTGCTTTCTCAGCCTTTGCAGTGGTTAAGGACTGACTTGTGTGACTTCTCTTGTCTGCACATTATTGCCTGCCATATGAATAAACAGAGTCCATGTGCTTGACCTCTAGAAAAAGCTGCCTTGGATTTTAGCAACAGTAGAAGAGCTCTCTGCAATAACAGAAGTCTTGATGGGGTCATGCTCATGCCATGTGAACAGCAGGCATATCTAGAAGTTAGTGATCTCACATTCTGAAATTATAGCATAGTATTTGAAAGCCTAACATCCAAGGTTAACATTCATGTGTAATGTGGTTTGTACTACCATGTTTTACTGACTTTATTTAAGCAAGGATTTAAGATGAGAGAGTCACTCACATTGAGATTGGGATGTGTTAAAACACTGACCAATGCATCCTAATTGAACTGCAGGTACCATACACTTTCCTGGATTCATCAAATGGAAGTTAATGCCTGTTACAACAGTCCCAGGCAGTCAACACAGACTACAAAAGGATGCTGCTGATCTTCAATTACTGCCATTGAAATAATAATATGGAAAAGATTTCTAAAAGTATTTACAGTTCTTGTGGTTCCTGTCTCTGAGCAGCTGTGACAGAAGTGAGCAGTGTAGGATGTAGCAGTGAAAAAAAACTATTCATCTCTCATATAGTTAAATACATGCACTTGTATGTCGTTCTAGCTGAAAGTTAACTGGTTTTGTATAGCTCACCAAAATCATGGAAGCTTTCAACAGATCCAACAACGGTTTCCAAGTTACCTTTAAATTAGCAACATGCCACCATGTCCCAAATTGATCAAGTCATCCAAAACTTTTGAGCACTCCTACCACAACTCTCGAGCTTGTAAGAGGATTTGAGCAAGCTCACTGCAGCCTTGTTCTTGAAACCAAGCTCGGGTGTTCACATCCACATTATCATTCCATTATTCGTACTTCCCGTTTGCTCATGTTGAAATCTTCTAAGGACTCCCATGTTGTGTAGCTATGAAAGCCAGTGTGGCTCAGCAACAGCATAGTGGAGGATTCTATGCTCACAAGCTATAGACACAGATCTCTGAGATTACTCCACTTTATTTTACAAAAGCCCTAATTGATTATTCCAATAAATATCAGCATAAAAGCTTAATGTCTATGAAGACAATTAGTTCACTGGAGGAAATTATGCCACTGTTAATTCTGCCCTATCACCATCTCATTACAAAGACACCAGGAAACAGAATTAATGAATCTTTAAACGACCCTCCTCCTGGAGATCACGTTAAAAGTGTGGTCACTGTTGCAAAAAATACCCTTCAAAGAGTCCTGTCAGAGCTATTGACAATTCTGTATCATTTTACGAGCATCACGCTGTTTAGTGTTCTGAAAAGAGATGAAGTGTGAATCTTGTTAGAGGTCATTACCACAGAAGATCACACAAGCAAATTTCTTCTGAGAAATGAACTGCCGCCACTTCTGTCTCTTTGGGGCGGGGGATAGAAAAGGTTTCATGTTCTACTTAAGCAGAACTGTGCATGTGAAGATTTTTTTTTTTTGCCTCCCCTATTCCAGCGTTGGCAATTGCTGGCATACTGGCAAAAACAGAAAGAAGTGGAAGCCAGAAAGGTGGATTTTGTTTGTTCACATCTTTTAATTGAGATGACCACACTGGAGGTTTCCTGGCACAAGCAGCCTGCTCCTAACACGAAGCCAAGAAGACCATTCCTCCCTGGGCAGCTCATTCAGTATTTACACACACAGTGGCCCAACGTACTTTCCATGAGCACTTTTAACAGCACGCTGCTATGCACACACTGAGAAACAGTTTTTATCTTTGCAGCCATGTAGAATGTGGTCTAACTGACCACAGGCGAGTGCCACAGTCGCAGTGCTGCTGGAAAAAGAGCAGGTAGGAAGAAAAGTTAGGAAGATGACAATCAGTCTTGGTCCTGGACTGAAAGTGTTGGAGATCACACCTGTCCAAAGACAATACATCCAAAATGTGCACTGCCCTACAGCGTACAGCTTAAGTTGGCTTTACTGAGACAAGGTTTCTTTACTGAGGAAGGTTCTGAACAAGTGAAAAAAGCAAAAATGGAATAACGAGCTCATGCTGATGCATTTAACTAAAAACTATGGGACAAAGCTTTTCTCGTGCTTTGCTTTTATAGATACCACAGAAGTTTAGAGAATATAAGCTAAATTACACACATCTATATCGAAGTTATATGTTGGCAATAATTTTCTAAGTTATATTCTGAGATGAATGTAACATTTAGAACAAGCAGTCTGAATTGCTGTAATGTTTTAAATGTATTCATCTATCAGATTCATACTTTCTTTTCTTTTTTGTAGAAGACCAATAAAACCAGTCTGTATCTAAAGCTGGAAAAATCATGTTAATTCACATTTCAGTAAATGCATATAGCAATGAGCATTTCTGCTAACCTCCTACTGTTCATACACAATTGGCAATATGTCTTCATAATGTGTAATCTCATCTACAGTACTACACAATAATAAAGAGACATCAACAAAGCAAATTCAGCATCGACACAGGCAGTTCCTTGCATCACATACTGAAGTAATGTGGTTTCTGAGAACTGGAGTTTAAAGCCATTCGCTCACAAATTACTTCCCTGAGAAAGACAGCCTCCAATAAAACTCTGTTGGGAAGAAGCAGGATGACTGTGACGTGATTTTCAAACAATGCTGAGTATGGATCATACAATAGCTGATCTCCAACAAATCATCAAAGCTTTGAGACAACCATTTGAATTCACGGTAGCTGAAAATGTTGGCCCTTAAGCCTTAACTCCAGTGAGTAAAACAAGAAAACACAGATACGTAATTTCAGAATAAAGGGTTCATTTGAACGCTTAATTTTCTATGGCGTCCATGGGCCAGAATCTTATTCTAACTTACTACTTACTACTGTTCCTCACATAAATCACTTCAGAATCCTTCTGAAGTTCAGCCAGCACGCAGAGACAGCCCATCTGAAGGAGCCAATTCAAAGCCACTGCACTGATCTATGTGAGAAGTATTTTTTCTCATACACTCCACAGTGCTCTCAAAGCAGGAGGCAGTCTGCTGCTGCTGCAACATTCATCTTGCACGCTTCTTTCACCCACAGAAGCACCGTCCTACTCTTAAGACACTTATTTCTCGTGTCTCCCACTGACTACTTGCATTTGGAAGTTTGTTTCACCAAAACAAGTACCAACTTTGAGAGTTCTCTGAAATGCTCTCCTGTCTTCTCTTCTCATGTGTTCACCATAATGATATAGCAAGATATTCATACCCTTGGATTGTGCATTCACAGCCTCAAAACTTCACTTCTCAGTGCTCCACTGGATATGTAATCAGCACGTGGCAATACTTGCAGCACTTTATCTGTAGCACTTCAGTTGGAGCCATGTATGAAAGCAGCAGCAGAATACAGATATACAGAATATAGCCAGCAGGTACAGATGCCCTCTGTACTATCATTCAGTAGTATCACAAATCCCACCATCTTGATGTACCTAGTAGCATTCCCACAAAACCTCATTCAAGCTTTCTGGAGACAGAAGACTATTCTTCTATGTATTTATTATTATTATTGCTGATAGTGGGATAACCACTTAAAACACTCTCATGTAGGAGAGAGAGAACACACTCCTCCATAGCTTCCTGACAAAGACCTAAGATTGCAGCAGCAGATCCCACAGCATCCAAGCAGCTTGACATGAGGACCTGTGGACAGGACAGTCTCTCCAAATGAGATGTAGGAGCATGTGGCTCAGAATCTACTGGCAATTGTCATTACTTTTTCTTTGTACTTCTAAAACCCAGAGGCTGATTTTTGCATCCAAGACCTTCCCTAATGGATCAAGTTTCCAGTTAAGTCATATGGTGAAAAGCTTTACTCTCAGATCTAGGAACTCAAAAAGAAAAACAGCATACTCAGTTTTTTAGTCAGATAATGGAAACTTCTTTTTTTTAAGGAAGGGTAGATCTTACACTGAGTGACATGGTCTTGAGCAATCACAGGCATGGGCTGATGGTTGGAGTAGACAATCTTAGTAAACTTAATGCAGTGTATAACCCAATTCTGTTGGTTGCTCCAAAAGTAACATCTCCTATTTCCTTCCACAATAACATTAGTTGATAGAGCAAATCCACAGCTACAAAACACTAGTTTTCATTACAGTCACCACCATTAGCTGTGCATTTTCAATGGGTGCCATTTTTTCCTCAGGGAGGAACTCAATGACGCTCCTTTTCTTCAAAAACACTTCTATGTCAGATGTCATTTTGTCAGACTGCCCTTCTGCTGCCATCTGTAGCATGGCAACAAAATGTAATAAACTACAGGAGGGAAGATTCTGTCTCTACCGCCATACCACCAGCACCAACCTCTGATGTTGTGGGCCAACATCATGTTGTTAACATGATGCAGGTACCTACCACCCCAAAACTCCTTCCTGAAGCTGTAATACTAACTTTCAGAAAACAAGAGTTAGTAAACAAAAACATAAGCACCAGCAAATAGCAATGTTTTAATGAGTTTCTGACTTTCACGCTATTTGTGAGTGATTTTCAAGATCTATCACAAAAAGGGAAACACTTAGATCTCTGTGGGTCCTCACATGCTCCATTTAACAATTTTACTTGCTTTAAAATGGAGCTCTTTAATAAGTAAAATACCCTCAGATATCTAACATGTTCTGACTCAGTAATGCTGAGTCACACTAATGTCTGCACCCACAGGTAATGAGTTATATGTGCCATGAGATAATAAAGGGAAATGTGGCACAGATTTTTTATAATGAATTTTCCAGATATAAATCACAGTTAAAAAAAAAAAAAGAAAAAAAAAAGCAAAGAAAGGGAGAAAGCCACAATACGTGCATGAGCTGGACTTATTAGATTAGAATAGTAATTCTATACTACTAAACTTCTTTCTCAATGTCTTTAATGGCTGCTGTAAGACTCAGGTGCTTTTACACTGATGTTTTACTGCCTTTCAATGGATTTAAGTAACACAAAGACATAACTGAACCATAGAGTGAGGACAAAAAAAAATAAAACTTCTTGCTCAACCATGTTTGATACTGCAAAATTTAAGGAGAAACAACACTCCTCAGTGCAGTATTCCTATAAGATAACGTCAGTGGGTGCGGGTGAGAGCCCTGAAGGAAGGAGACCACGCACACATATGGCTTTGGGGCAGCTCGAGCAGAGACACGGCTTCAGCTTAAAGCAGCTCCCAACAGCTCTTGCTGTTCAGGGAGCTGACCCAAGACCCGGCCAGCTGAACTCTTCCGCTTTGCCCAATTACACCTCCAGAAGAGTGTGCCCTGGGTCCCAGCAGCAGCTGCAGAGGTCATTCACTAGGACATGAAAGAACTAAATTATTTTCTGTATTAAAGTAGCAGGAGACAATCCATCCTTCTCCCTCCTCCCTCTCAGTGAAGACTGCAGTAACAAGGTCTGGGTAGCCTTAACAAAACACATACAGATGTATCTAAGCAGCTCAATTCCTTGTTAACAAGCATTAAACATCTTCAACATCTTTTTTTGGAGTTAAGCTCTTTTACTCTTAAAATGTTGCTGAATTATATTGGTTAACAATTTCTTATCCTTCTATTATAAACTGACAGAACTGACATTAACGTGTTTCAGTGGACTCTGCTGAACACAAAAGATTTGATGACATCACAGTTTTCTACCTGAGACTGGTAAGGAATGCTTTGTCTCAAATCAATGTGAGACAATCAGTGAACACTTCGTGGACAGTTCTACATTGAAAAGCATTGTTTTGGACAGAGCCAGTAGCTGTCTGCTTTCGAATGGGAATGTCTACAAATGAATGAGCAAGTATTTTCATCTTCATACAGATAGTTAGGAGATCATACCACTGTATCTTGTGAAGGAAGGATACAAGCTGGCATCTTCCTGCTTCCTCTTATCCCTGTGGATTTAAATTTGCAAGGCTGGGAAGACAGGAACAAAGAGTTCATGCTGAGATCCCCAAAACTCCCACTCCAAAGAGCTGTCTTGACCACTCTGAACTTTAATTAAGAGAACATGCATGTTCATCACTGTGGTCAACTGGCCATCACGCTTTGGATGTGTGATCACTACCCAAAAATCAGCACCTTCCAACACCAACACCAACATCCATTGCTGGATCGAGGAGTGGTGAACCACTTTGCTCTGCTGTGTTTGTTTACCTGTCTGTCTGTACATCTCTCTGTCCCTTCCCCCTTTTCTAATTTTAATCTTCATCTTCTTTCGCTCTTTGTAGTAGCCACTACTTAATATTGTCTTAGAACTCCTAGCATAGAAGTAACTCCTGTGCCAAGGTACTCTTACCTGACATGCTTATTAACCATTATTAGCAAATTAGCCAGTGTTAGCAAGTAGTGTATTAGTTGCTAGAAAGCTCCCAACATATTATTCCTCTGAGTCTTGGATGACTCCATTAGGACAGTGACCCCTGCTGACTAGGGGAGAAGTGACTCAGGACATAAAAAAAGAAAGATTCCCCTCCCTGGTAAACCCTAGAGAAGAACTAGACACCACCTAAATACACTTTCCACACAAGGAAGCCCTTTAATTTTGTCCTTAACAATCAAGCCAGGTATATAGCCCTTTAATCTACATCATCTTACACTACAAAGTAATCACATCTGGGATGTTTTTTTGTACATATAATATATATATACATTTGGCATGTGCATGTGCACGCATAATTCACACTGACAAAACTGTAAATAGCTCATAGTAATTAAACACAGCAGATGGCTGTCAGACACCATACTTTCAAAAAGCATTTTGTTACTTTACAATTTTACATTTGAAATACACTGGTGTGTACTAACTGCATAGATTTGACACTTGTTATCACATGAGAGTGTGGGAGCAGCTACGACTTCTTAATGCTAGTAAACTTGGGAGAAATTAATACTCTATATGACTTGCATCATTTCTCCTCTATGAGACCAGAGATTACTGCACTGATATTCACTAGGAAGGAGGACTCACCTTTATGGTCCTAGTTCTGCCTCTGAATGCTATCCATCACATACACGTACGCCTGTTTCATACCTATCTCTATTTCACTTCTCATGAACCTTGAGAAAATAGTTCATGAAGACATATTTTTGTTTCCATATGGAAAGTCTGTGTTTTTTAATGCGTTCTCATTTTACTTTCATTTTACACTTCAGCAGTGAATAGCCCAAAGACTACATGTTTAGGATAAATCAACAGATTTTAGTTGCACTTGACCAGCTCTGCCTATATTTTTTGGTTTGGGGTTAAAAGTCTTTGAGCTGCATTAGTGCCATTTTAAAGAAAAGGGGTTAAAATAATTAAAAAAAAAAAAAAAAGCCATCAGAGTAATAGCAAGTTATTTTTCCTCATTATTTTAGACATTTCAGCTCTACATTTGGTCCATGGACAACTCCATGAACCACAGAAAGCTCTTATCAACCAAATTTTCACTACTGGTAACAGTTTTTGAATGGGTTTTGTCAATGCTTTTCAAAAAATATTCATTATTTCATACTTGTGTCAGTCTCTATGTTCACAATGCAACATGACATGCGTTTTCTTTTATCCCCTGCCATCACATTTGAGTATTGTATACTAATAATTTCCTTTTGAATGATTTCTTTGTTTTAAGAAGTGTCATTTGCTCATATCTTTAAGCACAGCTGTTGTCAGTTTTAACACAATGAGTAAAAACGCACTGGGTTCCGAAGTACAGCCTGTTCTAAAACATGAACGTGGATTATTGGTAAATATGTCTTTTGAAAATAATTGTATTTACAATACCTATCTTATTTTCCAGCAAGTTATTTGCTAACATCAAAAGATAGGGTGTAGTTTTATTAAAGATAGCTAATATCCCCTTTGTTCTGCATACAGTAATCAGAGGCCTTGTGAATCAGTGCTTCTAAACCCTTATTTTGCTAGGCACAACTGACTGCATCAAACTGAAGTAATGCAGCAAAAGGATGTCTTCCAGTAGCCAGATCACCAGGGAGTCAAACAGATTCAGAACATGAACAAATGTGATCTGTTAATTACCTTTTGCTTCTTAGGCTGTGGAAGTTTGTCGACACAGAAGAAAATAGGAAGGAAGGTTGGCTACTACTGCGCATGCATGGTGTACAAACAGTTTTGCATCTAGTCATGCATCAGACTTTCAATAAGAAAAACAAATGGAACCAAACACTGTATATTTTTGTCAGGGAATATAATAAAACAAAAACACCAGGAATGAGGTGCCTTTCTCCAGATTGGATATATGGACATAAGAATAAGCAAGCCCTAACCCGAGGCCAAGGAGGTGGAGAAAATTTCGCATCACAAATACTGAAGAAGTTATTTTGCTTGTTTGTCACTTATGAAAGCTGGGAGAAAACTGAGGTATTAATTCCTTCTCTAAGACACTAGGACACAGAGTCTGAGAGTTTATACCCTTGGGACAAGTTCTGATTACTGTAAGACAGTGAAATGAAGAAAATGTAAGTTTAATCCAACAGCTCAACTACCTTTGAGTTAAGATTTCATATACCTCTTCAGTGCATTTATCAGCAATTGACCCTGGGCATGATGCATGTCTGCACGAGTTAAGGCATTTAATTCAGAAAATTCTGACTTTCAGATACAAGTTTCATGTAACTATTTCCTCACGGGAAAAACAATTTGTTTTCCTGTAAAACCTGCGGGTATTGAGAAGCAGCCAAGAGTGCTGGACTAGTCTAGCTTCCAGAAGTCTTCAATATGCTTGTACCATTTATATTGTTCAAAACTGAGTACAAACACAACACTCTACCTATCATCTGTGAGCTCAGAAAAAAACAAAATGGGACATAGCCAAGAAAATGTTTTTAAATAAAATTGTCTCTCTGCTGACCTACAGATGTTATTGAAAAACATTGGGAAAAGCTCCCAAGATGCAAATTCCTCACTTCCATTAAAATGACATTGCTCACACAAAACACTAACAGCAAATTACTGCTGATCTAAGGCCTGAGTTTGCAGGATCAAGCTTTCAGCTTTTAATCAAGTAGGCAACTAATCAGAAAAATTAACATTTTGCAATATATATGAATCTTCTAAGCTTCTGTTGATGTGATGAGAGATAACATTCTATTGATGGCATGACATGCAGCTAACGAAGCAGAAAGGATAAATGTATGTTAATTGTTATAAATGTTAACAATATATTTCTCAGACTGAAATATTATGATACAAAAAAATGTTGACGAGTATTTTTTATAATAAATGTTGATCTCTATCCATTATAATATACATCTGGAACGTGAAGCAATTGTCCATCATACTTAATAAAAAATAGCCAAAATTGAATTGTTCTTTGCCTTGCAGAAAAGACAAAGTTTGCATAACATTTTAAGAAGACTAGAGGGAGGCTGATGTGCGCTTCCATGCCATGTTCTTGTAATAGCGGACATTATGCAGAAGTTTGCCTTTTGTTTTAAAATAACTTTGATAATGCAAGCTCACAGGGTTACAAGGGAAATTAAGACCTGCTACCCCATGAAATCAGACCATAATTAAACTGAGAGCAAGCAGCATTTGCACAACAGCCCCCAAAAAACAAGAGATGCACACCCTGTTCATGGAGCTGGGGACATATTAAAAAAAAAAAGGGAGGTAATTTTACAGAGAGATGGAGCTGTAAGAAACTAGAAAAAAAAAAAAAAAAAGGCATTTGTACTGTACAATTTGCTTTATGGGCAAATTACTACAGTGTACCATGCAGCATCTTTGACAGTGTGTAATACCATACCTTTATTCCATGTCTGTTTCTCTGGCAAAACTGAACTCCAGATTCAAGAAAACTGGAGGAAAATGGAGAGGTGATTGAGAAAGGGCAAAGCTGAAAATACCTCTCAGAAGTTGGGTTTGAATAATCATGAACGTAAATATTAAGATTTTACTAATAATTTCATTCTCGAAACCTTCTTTCTTTTTCAAAATAAAAACCAGTCATTTTCAGTTTTGAATACCAAACTCATCATTACCAGATAAACAGCACTACAGATGCACACAGTTTTCCTACTCTCCCATTCTGCTTCACCAAATTGAGTCTAATAGCACAGGGAAGCACTGATGTTCATACTGATCTACTCCCTCTATTCTGATGCATCACTGATGGAAACAGAAAAGGCTTCCCCTTCCTTACCTCTGATATTTTCATTACAAACCTTCAGAGGGAAAAAAAATCAAGGAAAATGATGACAGGCTGGGGATAGTCGGGGAGAATACTTTACTTTGTCTACAAGAGATAGTAAATGGCGTGGCAGAGCAGGGATAGAACCATGCTGGGCCACGCATCCATGGCAGTACTAGCAAAGCTGAACTTTCAGTGCCATTCTAGAACAAAGCATTGGTCTGCCATACAGATTTCTGCCAGTTAAGTCAGCACAGGATGTGAGAACATCCACCATTTGCAATCCTCAGGGTAGAAGTGCACCTGAAATGAAGGAAGAAAACCTCTGCTGCTTAAATCCACGTCTTTCACAAGCTAGTATGGTAAGAAAAATCCCACACGATCCACCTCTTTTAATTCATCACAGTATGCTTTCCAACAACATGACAACATGAAGAAAATTGGTTTTGTTTCATTATCAACATAAATACATGAATGTGAGTAATTAAGGTAATTCTATCTGAGCCAAATGCATTTTGGTCATAAAGAGTGATTAAAGGCACATCTGGTTATCATTCTGGAGAGAGAATTTGCTTAGGTATTGTTTTTACTTTATGTCCTCAGCATAACAAATGAGACTGAGAAACTGGAGAGTATCAAATGCACAGAGATGGCACTCAACCAGAAGGCCTATTTCATTACACAGGAAAAACTCAACAAGAAAGCTTACTCTGAAGCTAAGTGACACTCTAGTCAGTAAGCCCAGCTGAGGCCAGCCCTAGTTCTGCAAAGAAGGAACTTAAAGATAAATATACTTCTATGACGCCAGCCTTCTTACAGTCCACGAAGGCATACAGATGCTGCTCCACGGAACAAAAATGAAATAAAAGAGCTATCAACAGCTTTATTACAACTTCCAAGGCTGTCTCCTCAAGAAGGTACTTGAGAATTAACTCACAAGGAGTTGCACCAGTATCACCATTTGTTTGTCAGATTCTTAATCATAGAATGCTTTGGGTTAGGAAGGGACTTTTAAGATCATCTAGTTCCAAGCCCTGCTACGGGCAGGGACACCTCCCATTAAACCAGGTTGCTTAAAGGCCCATGCAGCCTGGCCTTGAACACCTCCAAGGAGGGGTCATCCACAGCCTCTCTGGACAACCTGTTCCAGCATCTTACCACCCTCACAGAAAAGAATGTCTTCCTAATATCTTGTCTAAATCTACACTCTTCCAGTTTAAACCCACATTCCTTTGTCCCGTCGCTACGTGCCCTTATAAAAAGTCCTTTGCCAGCTTTCCTGTAGGTCGCCTTCAGGTACAGGAAGGCCTCTATAACGTCTTCTCAGAGCCTTTTCTTCTCCAGGCTGAAAATCCCCAGCTCTTCTAGCCTGCCCCAGTTAGGGAGGTTTTCCAGCCCTCTGATCATCTTTGTGGTCCTCCTCTGGACCAGCTCCAACAACTCCATGTCTTCTTGCACTGGGGGCTCCAGAACTGGACACAATACACCCTCATGAGATCAGAGGGGCAGAATCCCCTCCCTCGACCTGCTGGTCATGCTTCTCTTGATGTAACCCAGAATAAGGTTGGCCTTCTGGGCCATGCCAGCTTGTGCTGAATCTTTCATCAATTAACACCCCCAAATCCTTCTCCTCAGGGCTGCTCTCAAGCCATTCTCCACCCAACCTGAAGTTGTGCCTGGAATTGCCCCAACCCAGGTGCAGGACCTTGCACTTGGCCTTGTTAGACTTCATGAGCTCACCTCTCAAGCCTGTCCAGGTTCCTCTGGATGGCTTCCCTTTCCTCTAGCATGTCAAGTGCACCACTCAGCTTGGTGTTATCTGCAAACTTGCTGAGGGTGCACATGATCCCACCGTCCATGTTGCCTACAAAGGTGTTAAATAACACCAGTCCCAGCACCAATCCCTGAGGACTGCCACCCGTCACTGAACTCCACTTGGACACTGAGCCTTTGGATTACCAGTCTCCAAGTGCACCCATACAGACAACTCCTTATCCAGCTAGTGGTCCATCCATCTTCCTCATCTTGTGCTTCCTCTTAGATCTGTAAACAACATCTTATATCCCACTGGCACTCAAGCCTCAATGGAAAGCTGTGATGCTATTAATAGACCAATTGTTCCTCTCAAGCAGTTGTGTTCGTTGGCAGTTTCTGTTATTTGGCCAGCTCACTGCTGAACAGCTCTATTCTTCCCTCCATTCAACATGAAGCCACGGCACACTTCATGCCATTTGGCACTGATGTCTGCCCAGACATCAGAGTGTTCTCACTTGGATTTATTAGTACCTTCTAGCATAATTACACTCTACCAGCTAAAGAAATATGCAGGAGGAGGTGGCCTGCCCTGAAACCTTAACTCTCACATTCAGTTGAATAAATTCAGATGGCTAACACTGACACTGAAAAATCCAAATCCTCCTAGCTAGACGACGCCTATCAAACCAAATATAAATGGGCAGAACAGCTGCCAATCCTATGGTTTTCTTCTATTCCTTATTGCAGATTAGGGCATGGGAAACACAGCACACAGACAAAAGTATCCCACTGCTGATACAGTCTTTGTGACACAATCACTCCTGATTCTTTTTCATTTCTGCCACCCAGACATACTGGAAAACAAACTTCCGATCACAATGTCAAAATGTGGCAAATATTAATTTTTGCATCATGCAAACAATCGCTCAAACAACCCATAAACATCTAAAGACATTTCAGAAGAAATTAAAATTAACCGTGTGCAGAATATTCCAATTAGTTTACTAATGAAAAGCCGAAATCAATTTTCAACGCCATTATTTTAGTTTCAGTATCAAAATGAACAGCAGATGGGGAATAGGTTTTTGCATTTATTTATCTACACATTAAGCACATTCTCTTAATGGCAATGTCTTCTGAACTTGACAATTATGATGCAGCAATATGAGGTTTTATGGCACAGACTCTGTCACGGACCCTGAGCTTTCTTGTGACTGTGCAAATGAATCAATGGATACATGTTAGAGGCAAATGCAGAGAAAAGAAAGAATGTCACCATTTCTAAACTACAGATGACCTTTGATGTTGGTAACATTACAAATGTATGCCACATTGGCTGTGCTCAAGACCAACTACTGTACTTAAAAGCAACAGAAGCTCATTGTGCGCCAATATGAACGGACACTGTAAAGGCATTGGTCACTGAAAGAGACCTGTGTAGAGTTATAAGTGCTTATGCTGGGGTTTGAGAACCAAGTGGGGCAAAAAACAACAGAACAGAACAGAAACACACGCTGCAATCAAGGACATATCTTGCAGGTCAAGGAGATTAGGAGGAAAGGTGCTTAGAAACCCTCCGTAGTCCTGCTGTACCTAAAAAGATACGCATTTGAGCTTCTGGTATATCTAGACATGATTTTACTCAGAGTTTAGGAGTATTTCAGTCATGTTTGAGAAAATCACAGTAATGAAAAGGCTATCTAGATCCCTTTCAATGCTCTGACTGGGATCTAAGCATGGCACTAGACAGCATCTCAAGTGCACTTCACACACAAGCAAGGAAAGCACCTTCTTAAGCATCAGATGAAGCAGAAACATCACATGGGCACAAAAAATAAATGATTATTAACAACACTGATTTCACTTCAGCAGCACTGTAAAATGGCAAACAAGCACCACCAAACCGTATGACTACAACAGGCTGTTTTTTGGCTCAAAGCGTGAGTCTATAGGTGCAACAAACAACAACTGCAAGACCAACAAGCCTTATTTCCAAGACAACTTGTGTGCTGAAAGTGATTCCTCCCAACCTGACTTCAGGCTGGAACAGCCAGTGACTCTGCAAGATCCCTGACAAGCCTGCTATGCCATAAAAACATTCCTCACCCTACCTTTATCAAGGTCTCACTAGAAAACATCATTTAGTAACAATCAAATGACCATTAAAAAAAAAGCAGACGTGTTAATAACAACATCAGTCTATCCAGACTTTTCACTGACATGGTGCACAACAGTTAAATGATGTTTGAGTTCATCCAAGCCCAAAACAGCATTAAAATTTGCAGCTTATGATTAGAGAAGAAAGGACACAGTTAATGACGTATTGCACAGAGAAACTCAGTAACTTATTGGCTTTAAATTTCTGAGAAAATATGCATCTTGACGAGAGCAACCATCATATAATTATTTCTGCAAATGAGAAACATGTTCATATGATAAGTATTTTTATCCAAGTTGCTATCGGTTATACTTCAGAAACAAGTAATTCATTTAGGAACTAATTTGAGCAACAGAGTCTGCCAAATTGAGCCTAAAGCTTCAAAAAGCACAGTTATGCAATAAGAAGTTGGTTCCCTAATTTCCTGCATGAATGGAGACGTAAAATTAAGACCAAGCATCATTTTATTAAGGCTCAGAAAACACACTTTTAGAACTACGGTGGTTTTGAATTCTTCAGTGTCCACGGCACTTAGAAACAAATACTTGTTTAAAACATTGCAGTGATGAGGCTTAATGGGATGAAGGCAAGCTGTGTTAATGGTGACTACTGTGAAATTTTTTTTTTTTTTTTGCTCCGTGTGCCTTTAGCTCAGGAATAGCTAATACCTGTTTATCTCCAGGTTCTTTTTATTACTAACTACAGGGCCGAGAAATTATCAGTCAAATTGGGATATCAGCTTACTTAAATCAAAGATGGTAAGAGTGCTGCAGGGAGATTCGCAGTCGTCCTAAGTGGATCTATTAATTGTTAGGAACTTTAGGTAAGAAACTGTTCCTCCTCTAATTACCCATCTCATGCATTACTAAACTCATTAACAAAATGGTGCCACTACTTCGTGGCTGATAAATTATCATTTGCATGGAAAATTAGAATGTATCCCAGTGATAAAATGTCTGATTTTAAACAGGTACTGTTACAACAGTAATGATACTAGGTAACACAGCACAAAGGGTACCAAAAAGACTCGTTAAGGCTTTTGAAAAACAAAATTCTCTATTATTTACGCAGTGCAATTCATTTCAATAAATTTGCATATTTTACAACGGCCAAATGTCTTGAACTGATTTTTAAAAAATATTTACATACAGCTTGTATAGTTTTGTGAGTCATGCAGGTAGGTAAAAAAAACACAGTTCTCAACACGAGATCAGTATCACTATTATGGTAGCAGGTCTTGACATATGAGGTAATCAAAATGCATTTTGAGATGGCTGACTTGACTCAGAGTGGGTTTTGAAAAGTTTAACCATTCAGTATACTGTATCTCACTTGCACCCGTCTCTTACAAAATGTCCATTTTTGGATAACAATGTTAAAGTTATTTATGTAAATTTAAATACCCCTTAATTTTCACAGACGTTTTCAATTCAGTGCAACATTCACATTCACTATATTTTAATTTTACAAGTGGAGAACATTCACTCAAATCGTGCCCGTAATTATGTCTCATTACAGCAAATCTGACCTCTCCTCTGTTACATTCTGTTGCTTTCTCTACCATTTTTTTTCTGCATGGTTCTCGACCATTTTAACGCTCTTTTGTCATACGATGCCTCTGTGCCAAAGGTACTATTCCAACAAAATCCAAGAGAGTTGAGAATCACCACTATGTACATATACATACAGAGGTGGTTCTTCATCCCACATACTTATACATTAGAATTAATAGCTACTACTAAGCAATTTCCTCAGCTGTGTCTACTAAAAGGGGAAAACTAAGAATCAAAACACTTCCCTATTTACTTTTATGAGGACTATTACTCTGAATGTGACTAACAACAGAGCAAGACCACCGCCTTGTTAGTTATTTCCAATCATTTTTTCAAAGCAGCAACCTAGACCAAACATTTTTTGCCACAGTATCTCGTAATATCCTACTACTGGTGCTCGTCTATTTATGGTCTGTTTATTGCTGCTTTTCCCAGATTTCTGCTGTTTTTAGATAGGCCTCTTAACCATTACTGCCTTTATCTGCAGCTTGTCTTTATTAAGAAGATAATATATAATAACAGATCCAAGTACTAACCAATTTGGCAATTACCTGTGCTGGCACACAGTTCCTCTTCTTACAAAATGCTTTATTATGATATAATGCATTTGACCATTTTGAGATTAATTTTGAAGTACATTATCCATCAGTTTCAGAAGTGCTTCATTTAAGCCCTCTTCCAATATACTCGGCAATTCCATTGTTTATTCTGTTCTTAGCAAATGATTTTAACTTCTCTTGCTTCTTTTCCTGTATATACAGAATGAAACTAGTAGTTTGCAACAAGCTGTGTTTAATTTTTATGTGTTAGTTTCTAACTAACTTCAGAAGAAAAGGTACGCTCCTGACCTTACATTCACACTCATAACAACAGCAGATGAAGGTGTGATTTGCCATCTGCCTTGACTACCTCTTGTTTCTGCGATTTATGTTCATTACAGAGTATATCAAATCTGTTACCCAAAGTATTCAGCACAGGCAGCGTACCCTCAAACACACTAAACCATCACTTGTGCAATCACAGCACAAGTTTTGTTTGAGAAACGCCACATAAAAGAAGATTGATTTTCATCTTGAAAATGTCAAACTTCTGCCTATAATGCTCAGCTACATTTTTCTGAAAAGGCAAACTTCCAAAAAAGCCATCGACCTGACAGATCTCTGACGCATCGTGATAGATGTGACAGCTCTACTACTTTACCACAAGAAATGTGCTCCAACAGAATGAGGCAATCAATGAAGAATAATAAATCTAGTCCAGATAGTACAAATATTATTTTTTGTACATGCATAAGAAAAAAAAAAATCCAACATAGTTGGGCTTTTTGTTTTGTTGTTGTTTTAAACACATCTCAGGAACATTCTTCTTTAATAAACTACTGCTCGATCTTTCCTAAATATTACAGTACACTACTTAATCTTTTTTAATCTATTTTCTCTGTCCAGCAGTTCTCCATGTAAAGTCTTGATGTGCACGTACGTTTTATTAATCTAGAGGAAAAAAAACACACATCTAACTTTAAAACATAGTTTCCACTGAAAAGAAAAAAAAAAATACATTACCCTTCTTCCTGTTCCCTCTGTCAATCAGATGAACATCTGTTCCAGAAGTTTCTGCTGAGTTATATCCCCATCCTCCTAGAAAAAACAGTGGATTGATACTACATCAGGATTTTACCTTGAGTGGACAATGTGAATACTTCCTTTAACCTCCCCTCTTCCCCCCCCACAAAAATCCTGTATTTGAGATAAATTAGAGCAACTTTACAAAAGTTAATTTCAGATTTGTAAATCAAAGCTTTCTAGATGAAGAATCTGCCTGATTTATAACTAGAATATTTTCTACCCTCTACCTCTTAAGTAACAGCCTTGATGTCAGCCTGAGAGGAAAAAAACTCCTAATTACGTATTTATTGAAATTACTTGACAAAGCACTAAAAACAAGCACACCACGTCACTCCTAAAGCACTGATAAAGATGCACACAGTAACAAGAGCATGTTCAAGGTTTTCAGTAAGAAGACTCAATAAATCTTCAAACTGCTATGTGAGTAGATTGATGGATACTCGCGTTTGTGCATGATTCCAAAAAGACATCAATATATCACTGTCGTAACTCTATTTCTTCCATTTTTCATACGTTCAAACACAGATAATACTTAATGTTGTAGTAACTCAGACTGAATTAATCAGTACTGCACACACAAAACACGCAGATAAGTGAATCCACCTCAGCAGATTTTGAAATGAGGATCAAAATATGAGAATTTCAATATCTAAAGAACATCTGCTTCTTTCCGTATTTGGTTTTGTTGTTGTTGTTGTTGTTTTACTTTTTTTCCCTTAAGACTGCAGTTCCAAAGAAAAAAAAACAGAGGGAAAACGGTAAGAACACTGTGCTACTCTTATACTCTGAAACATGATCGTTGTATTTATAAAGAGGCTGAGAATAAATAAGCATGTAAGATGCTTAAGTCAAACACACGCCTGTAGCAAACATATTTGCACGTATCTAGATATCATAGGTTTCAACACTTCACTTTGTATTATACTCTTGGAAAGAATATCTTTACGCAGGTAAAGTGCAAGAAGTTATTCATACAAACTGGAATCTCTATTAACACAGATCTGATATAGCACAGCATGTTCTTAGCTACTCTCCCTCATCCCCATGTGCAAAGCTCAGAGGCCCATCATACACCAGTTTCCTCCTACATCACAGCTTTGTGGTTGTCTTAGACAATCGTCTATTATCTAGTTATTGAGAGTTTAAATCACATTTTGAACATTCATTTATTTTAAACAATATGCAAATATTTTCCATTAATATAATCAAACTGCTTACTGCATCTCAAGCTATTTCTGAATTTTCCATAATTGGCACAGCAGTTCACCTCATCATCTCTAATTTTGCTATCATCCTATTACCTTCTGATACAAATGCAGGTTTAAAAATAATGTTATAGAGAGTAAATCTGAAACTGATAATAACTCTTGCTGCACCGTGCCTTTATTTTTCTTGTTTTGCTACAAAAACCAGCCTTCAAAACTTTCCCCTGATCAAATTTCATCTGTTAGTAAAATTACTATTAGTAATCTATAATAGAAATCAGCTGAAATGCATAATTTGATCATTTGCTTCACTTAGGATTTGTTGTTGCTGTTGTTGTTGCTGTTTTACACTTAGTCTTGCAAGCAAAACCAACAGGCAGTTGCACATCCACCATACTCTGATGGTAGTGGCTCACTTTATACCATCAATTCTCAACAAACACCTAAAAGCAATCGCTTCAACTGTTCACAAGTGGCATATGATGCTACAAGATATGCATAATATGCATTTATATATATTTAATATGCATACTTTAAACTATTAGAACAAGACATTGATAACATAAACTTCATTAAAGCCTCAGCTCCTGGAGATCTTCCATTGTTCTTCATTCCAATTGCAAAACCCCTAATGAGCACCAAATCTAGATATCAGCAATAACATGCCTGTAATTATCTTGGTTGGTCAAGGTTTATTTGGAATCTTTCATTTATTCTCAATAAGAGATTCCCAGCTTGTTCTCTGACAGAAATTTTCTTTATAGAGGACGGAACATTATCTGCAGAAGAAAAGGAGCAGGGCACTTTTAGTTGGGGCGTGGGGCTATCAGAGGTGAATAGGGTGAATAACAAAGAGAAAATGGTGCAGTTATCCTTAGGCAGGAATATTTCTGCATACAACTCAATGTGTCAGTAGGATACAGACAAATTGCAAAATTAGAATCATAACAGCAGTAGAATATCCCGACTTAGAAGGCACCCACAAGGATCACTGAGTCCAACTTCGACATCAACGACACTATGTTATAGGAAAGACCTTTCATTGTAATTCAGCCCATGCACAAGCCTCCCATACCAGGGACCTAAACAAAATGTGGATTTATCATTTCATATAGAAGAAGTCTAAAGTCAGAAGAGAATTCAATCCCCTAACTCCCCTTTTGTTTTCTGCATTCATCAACATCTAGAACGAAATTACCATGGCTTGTTGTGCAATGGATCACTATTTTCCTGCTTCCTCAGTCTTCCCTGAGTACTCTTCAGTTCATCCTTTCACCTCCACAAAATGCTGAAGCAGGATCATGCTCTTCACTAGGTGTCAGATCACACACCTTGCAATTCTGCCCTGTTCACCAACAAAACAGTTGCTTCTGGCTCTCTCTAACATGTAACGCTCATTCTCTGCCAGCTGGCTCTACAGACCAGTAATTCCCTATGCAAAAGGAGACCCTGTCTTTGGACAACTGCAAATCATATCTTTTATGCACTGGTTCTCAATGCATTTCATAAAAATCCCATCACCTTGGGTTACACATACTGATTTTTAGCCTCTACAGCAAAAGAGAAACCTGCCTGGTTGCCTACCTGTACAACCTGGGCTAGGGAGCTGCTCTGTCAGGGAGCTTGGACTAGATGATCTCTAGAGGACCTTTCCAACCCTTACAATTCTGTAATTCTTTGTGCTGTGGTACCTTCAGCTACCTGCAGACAGACTGACCTTGTTTTTAAGTTTATTAAATGTACCACTCTGCATAAACTGTTGCAATATAATTACAAAACCAAAGCAACAGGAAACACATTTATTTTTCGGCACCTGATTTCACTCACTAATAGAGACAACACTTAACACCATTCCCCCACATTAGAGCTGAAGAATTTCTTGATTTTTCTTTTCAAACATCAGTGAGGTGATGACCATAACTTGTGTTTATGGCAGAAGAAATTTTTCATCTCATTCAGGCTAACAGCAGTCTTTGAATGACAACAGAAAGTCTACTGTATGTACAACAAAGTACAGGTTACCCACCTAACACCCATAGAATACTGCAGTCTTGGGTTGGCCAGCTTCAATTCTCATGATAAAAGAAACAGAATTAATCATAAGTAAAGTTAAATCTTCTTAGTACTATTCCCTTTGAAACCCTGCATTCTAAGTCTGATGTATTTTCATATATTGTGATTTGAACCTTAAAAAGACACAAAACAACAACAACCACAAGAAACAACTGAAGTAAGCAAAGAAAATGCTCGCTTATTTGGGCAATTTATGCTTTCTTCATAGCATCTTGCCTAATTGAGTCCAAATGCTGGTAAGATTCAGTTCTTTCAAATGTCATAACTCTAGCAGTATTGACACGCTGACCTTCAACTCTCATTTCTTTGCTTCGGATATGGCTGTGTTTTGATAAATTCAGGGGAAATCTGCACTGCTGTTCTCCAAAAGAAATAAAAAGGTAAAGTCATCCATTTTAATAAATATACAGAATGAGATTCAACAGAAAGCAACTGTATTAGGCTAGCTTCTCCTTCAAACGCTCTAAGAAAAACAGAAAAACCTTAGCTAAACAAATGACAAATCAGTTCACAACAGATTCTAGAGCAGATGCCACCATTGCACTATGTAGTTTTAGTTCGAAACTGTTTTTTTCACTTCTCAGCAAAACAAAAGATTCCTTATTAAATTAGGGATAATGAGATGCAAATAAGTGTTGCATAATTTTTAGAATTTCAGTTGACTGTAGCTGCAAAACAAACATTTTCTTCTAAGCCAATGCTGTAGCATTTCTGGGAACAGATGACATAGTCTTGCCTGCAACCTTGAAGATCCTTACCCTTTCCAAAGAGACAAACAACAGGAAAAAAAAAACCACACAAAAAAACCATGAAGACTCCAGGGAGTCAGATGAGGAAAATATCAAAAGTTTTCCTGAAGGAATTAACACTTAGTATACTCTGAAACTATGATCTACAGGAGAAGGTACTTCTTTTATAGCTACAATAAGAATTTCAAAGGCTGTTAGGAAATAAAATAATATGGGAACTAATAACACAACTCTCTTCTGGTCTGCATCACTTAACAGAGTACAGAATAATGATCTGGTTTTCTACTTACTATTACTGAACTATCTACTGTGACTCTAAACCATTAGACAAATACAAACACTAAGATAACCGTGGATAAAACTCAAGAAATTCCCCATTGTTCTTAGATTTTGAAGAACGTGTTATTTTTATTCAAGATGGCCTTAAAAAGGTGAAATTAAAAAAGGAGAGAAGGAAGGATAACATCTTACGCTTATTTTTTTTTTTTCCACTACACATTACATTAGAAAAATCAGAAAAGAAATTATCTTTTACATCACCTAAGCATACCTCATGTGGCCTTTCATTAATCACTGAAGATAACCTATTGCTTGGACAGAAGAAATCAGTGTTAGAGCAGTGGCAGTGAATAAGTCTTTCTCAGAACTCCACAAATATATTTATCCACACATGGAACAGCCAGCTTCTGAGGCAGTAAATAAGATCCATCCCTTCACAGGGTATGAAATACGGGAGGGTAAGCAATCATCCCCTGAATATTAGTTACAGTGTGTTGAAAGTTTGACCTGGAAAGGCCTGAAGGTGCAGTGGTGACCTCAGGATGCTTCTTCCAAGTGGAATGCCTAGTGGAGAACTATAATTTAAACATTCTATCATGTGTCTATCTGATACATGGTGCTTTTATGTACCATTTCCAGTATACTGAGCCCTGGTTGGGAGCAAAGACACTTCCCAGAGATTACTAAGAATCACCTGAGAAAATTATTCCCGTTCCACGACCTTGCTCAGACCAGCATTAATTTTCTTGATGCTACCACATCGGAATCAGTCAGAAGAGAGATTAGGTAGTACAAGAAAAGACAAATCAGCACTGAATCTTCACAGCCCAGTCAATGGTCAAGAGCTGGCCAAATAAATATTGGCAGTTTTCACCACTGTCAATGCTCTCACACGTCTGGTGGCCAAAATGCTGTCTGAACCTGCACACTGTAAAAGCTGTTGTGTTGGCGGTGTATTCCAGGCAAGGAACGTCTCTGAAACTCTTCTATTTTCCACAAACTCCCTTCTAAGGTCTGGATATAAGAGGGTCTTGAAATCAGTCACACTACTGTCTTTCTTCTTTGCTTTTCTTCCTGGCCTCTATTTATCTTTTCCGTATTCCAAGAACATACAATCAAAAAGTAAACTGCAATATGCATTAGGGTTATAAATAAGTATAGCTATCACTCTCTTTTACTGTACCAATAAATAAATCAGTAGGATAAAAAGGCAGAGAGAAAAACAGGATTAGCATTATGTCTACGTTACCAGAATACTTTAAGAAAGTAACAGATCAAGTCTGCTTTAAGGTTGACTGGAGGTATTTGTAAAACTCATTGTTATACACACTGATCTTACAAAACATATTGTACTGTAACCCCACAGATCTAATCAAGCTTTTCCAAAGGCAGCTTCTTCAGAATTTTTCATGTCTGGCCCATATAAACAATACATATGCCTTTAAGTGGCAATGATTTCTGAATTATACATTTCCAACTGATTTATGTTCTAAGCAGTGTATAAAAACTTGACAGGAAGTTTTGAACTGATGAGGATTCCTACCTTGCTCGCACTGTTTTTAAAAGAAAGAAGAAGAAAAAGCCCACGCCATAAAGGTGCCTATTATTTTGAATTCCTTAAACAGAATCTAACTTTTAAGAGATTACAAGGATTGAAGAGTGCCAATGAAGTGGTGACAGGATATTCGGTATAAAATAAAATTAGTAGGAAGCAAACACTGAAGCAAAAGAACTGCAGAGGCCGCTCTCAATGGCCAATACCGTACCTGAAATCTCTAGGCTCCTCTGCGACCAGTCAAGTAACACCAACAACTAGGACACCTCTTTTGAGATCAGGTCAGTTTAACCATCACTGCTAAGAGAGGCAGCTTTGACATTCAAATGCGTATTAAGACAATTAAATACTGAAATTATTAAAAAAACACTTCAGTTAGGGAACGGTATTTTCTTTTCTAGGGAAAATGCTTTCTGAATGTTTCCCACAATTGTTTTTCAGCATTAGTGGCACCTGCAGCCAAAGACAAATTGTCAAAGTTCCTTGCAATGAATGACTCAGACACAGCAACTTATCTTCTCCAAGCTAATTAAAGGGTTTTTCCTCTGTGCCTGAAGCTATCTAATCATGCAAGAATTCCCCTATTATTAGAGAGGACTCTCTGGAATTAATTTTTCAGCATGATGCAGGCTGAATTTAGTACCTGACTTTTTTAATTATACAAGTAAGATGCAAATCTGCCTAAATTTTACACAAATATGCAAAAAAAAAAAAAAGAAAAAAAAAAGCTATGAGAGTAACACAATTATAGATGTGGTCCTGTAAACAAATACTTAGACACAAACTCAAGGATCTCTGAAGGTCCAGATAACGTATGAGGCATATCTAATAAATCACTGCAACTAATAAATTGTAATGTATTTACAGAGTCACAGATATAAAGAGCAAATCTATTAATTACTGCACAACGGGTCCGTTCCTGCAGCAGGCTAAGTGGATAAAGAACTCAGCAGTGCTGCCAAGAAACCTGGCTGCTCCCCACCACAAGAAGTTTTTGGCTCATGCAAACACTTGCAGAAGTCATTTCAGACTGTTCCAGTCCCACTACTTCAGTTAAAGCTGGACGAGTCGCAAGACTGATAGGCAGAGAAGTCAGAAATGGGGCGAAGAGGATCATGGAATAGGTTACACTGGACTGAGAATTTCAGTAATAATCTGAGCTCCATTTTTTTGTACACGTCGCCACATAAACTGTTTGAATAATGAAGGAAATGCAAAGCAGCAGTAGAGAAGGCAGGATTTTCTAAGGCTGTGTGAGACTTCTGGTACAATTTTTAGTTGCTCCTTTTTCCTTATTTGTTCTGAGCTACTGAAATAACATTTCCTCTCAGCTCTGGCCTCAGGCTTAGCCTAGCAAGGTTTCAAAAGCTTTCTGTGCTTCCCAAGTCAGCTTCAAACCTGCTTCTGTTTTAAAATGAGGAGAGCACCGTAGTGATCGTGGTCATGGATAAAATCAGTACCTATCTCTGGAATAATTGTTGCTTCTTGTTCCAGTGTGATACAAAGACTAACATTTGATCATCGAGTTAGACAGACGCAGAAGGCTGTAACACCAGGGAGGATCTGTGGGAGACACACACTTGCAAGAATTCAGTTTGCTGCACTTCTTTCCTAAGATATTAAAGAACTGTGCTGTGTGCTGGAAAACAAAGACCTAAATTGCTGAGTACAAACACTTCCTTTGTGTTGCGTAGCTCTCGCACTCAGTGCGTTATACATTACCCACCAATCAAACAAGTTTGGTGATGCAGCTCTTGTAAATCATCAACTGTCACCCTCAGCTTCCATATTCTGACTCATGTTCAATAATGCATCCTCTGGTTAATCCCATTATGCTCTTCTCCTTAAGATCTTCTTACTTCTGAAAAATAATCAAGCCATTCACATTGCCACACCAACCTGTAATTAAAGACCCAGGAAAGCAAAAAATGCCATGTGGCAGTGCACTCCACCATCCTGCTGCCTGTGTAATGCTAACAGCAGGATATCATTCCAACAAGTGCAGCAGGCTTCTTTAAAAGGACTGAGATTTCTCATTCTTTTGTTATTTATAAGTGGCCTTGAACTGAAAAATGTTGGTTTTCTTTTCAAAAGACAAGCATAATCCAAATGATTAACCAGCTCGAAGTTTATACATATCTGACACTGCTGAACAACCAAACGCTGCATACCCAGACACGCTATCAGTCATGCCCGATAAGATCTGCATATCATTTCTTCCACGTTATCCTCAAGCATTTTAGTCTTAGCAGAAGAAGGAGCAAGTGTAAAGGGTAAAAAATCTTTCAAAGAGATCTTTTAATTTCCTTTTTATTCTTCATAATAAACAGAATGTCTTATTTTGCTGAGCTGAGTTAGATAAAATGTTTTAAAACAATGTAGACTGATATCAGCATGAGGATAGCTGCACATTCTCTATCAGTTTCAAAGCCCTTTGCACGTTTTTCTGGAGACACTGGCTATTCCAGGAAATAAAAACCGCTAGGAAGGAGTCTATATTGAGGTTACAGAGCACATTCTACTTGAAAAGTTTTTGTTTTCTCTGGGACAAGGAGAGACAGACCAGGTGAGGCTCTATGGCTAAACTGCTTCCCATCTCTTCCTCTCAGAAAGGAGATGGGGACCAGCAGGCTGTTCCCAACCATTTCTGCACCTCCTGCACAGCAGCCCTCTGCAGCAGCAGCAGCATTCCCTACCAGCTGAATAGCATGCCAAGGAGAGACAAACACAGCACAGAGTTCAAGCTCTGAAGTTCAAGCTCTGGCAATGACCGTAATGCTCCTTCTTACTTGGAGCTTACTAAAAAGCACTACTGGATTGTCTCAGCAAACCACAGAGAGAAGCATGCTGCATTTGCCACTGCTAGAAAATCATTTTCTAGGTAAGGTCCAGAGGAGAGGACATGGGACACAATCTCCTATTCTGAGCAGACTGAGATCTGAAATTGCTCCTGTGTGTTCACAGCACTGTTGTCTTGATAGCTCAACAGACCACAAAACCTTTCACACTGCCATAAAGTGTGAAAGTGGAGAAGCCAAGCAAAGAAGTTACATGGAAGGACAAGGCAGTGATGCTTTATTTTAAGGAGCAGAAGCCTTCTGATCTGCTCTAATGCTGATGCAAAGAGAGAAGAGAGAAAAAGGCATAGTCAGAACAGACCAGCGTGGGTGAACAGGAGCTTCCTTACAGAGATGTCAAGAAAACATAAACAAGATGAAGGGGGGAGAGGATTGGAGGAAAACAAAATCTAATGCAGGCACAAAACTTTGGGGTGGGAAGTGTTTGTGTAATAAGCATCAGGAATTTAATAAACCCTGGAATTATATTTCATTACAAGGTGTTTCCTACAACTTGAAGGTGAGAAACAGAGACCGTGCTAAGGGAAGCACCAACCCTGGCCACAGAGCCAAACCTAACTCTGGGGATGACTGCAGAAGAAAACTGGAGTTTTCACAAAACCTATCCAAGGAGCCTCACCCTCCCACACTCCAGTGTTAAAACCTGGATAGAAATATTCTTTCACCAACAGAACATCAATTTAGTTACGTCCAACATTCCCCCTTGTGCACGATCCCCTTCTCAGCTACTGTTAAATAGGAACCTAAACGTTCATATTCACAACACTGTCTTGCTTGAAGTAGGTTATGTTTAGCTCTGTCTCCTAGGCTAAACATCTCCCTGTCTAAAAGTTAGAAAACACATTCTTCCTCAAAGAGGGATCAGTACTCTTTATTACTGAAGGCAAAAGCACCAAAAATAAACAGAACAATTAAGTAACCATTAATGGGAACAGCTTTCATTAAGACACTGTCTAGAGGGTAATGCAAGTATTCATTTAAAAACAAAAAAAAAGGAAAATATCAACACAAGGAACAGGAATGAATGCAGTATAAAAATTATTTAGTGAAAGTTTTTAGCAGAAGTTATTAGGGTCGTAATTTCACTGATAACCAGCAACACAGGGGGAAAGTTTCTGTGCAATGAATAAAAGCTACTCTCATGGATAATTTTGTGGACTAGGTTGCAATTGAATCCAGATTAAAATCCAGCACGTACAAATGAAAAATAAATGCATTTAATTGTATTGTTCTTCTGTACCACTACAGATTAAGGAATAACTGGACAGAAAGGAGTCGTGTAGAATAAGATAAACATTCTACAGAAGATCCATATTCCAACAGATAGTTTACTTAAAGAGTATTCTATCCTGGCCTTCTGATTACATTTTTAGTGCCAACTCATTGCTCCTAATGGAGAGATTACAGAAAACACAAGGCTACCTATAAAGCCTGCAAAATAACAACCTCCCAGCAGCCGTGTTTCAGCATTAACGCCAGACACTGAGGATTTGAAATTCTACCACAAAAAATTCTTGAACATCACTGCCAAATTTTTATGTCATCATCATAATGCACACCAGAATTTAAACAAAAAGGAAATCTTAACTGGGATTACTGTCATCATAGCTGCTAGATCTAGCATACACTTATCATGTCATTCCAAAACAGTAAGGAAATCAAACAATGAAAGAAGAAAATTATTATTCCACTTACTTTCCACTTTTATTAAGTACAAAAATAAATGTGCATGCTTCCTGTGTGCATTTGGAATTGACTATCAAGTCAGTGAAGTGGATTCTTAGTGCATACATGATGTTACAAAAGGCCAAAATGTCAAAACCTGAGAAGTACTGTCAAAAAATGGCCAATTCTGCAACGTTAATTTGGCCACTTTGGGTATGTTTTCTGTGATGCAATGCATGGCTGCATAGCACTCTTCCCATGGGACCTCTTCCCTGACCATTTTAATGGCTGTACAAGGCCAGGTACTAATGAGCCACATCTATTTTTCCCTTCTAGAGTATGATTATAGATTTAGAACACTGAAAACTGACATTTAGAATTACACACTGAGCTTTGCTGTGATGTTCACTGGCAGCACAGCATCAATGGCTTGGAGAAACCTGAACAGACCTTCCCAAGGAGCAGTTTGCCCCATAGACAAAGCAGAAGCAAAGCACAGAGGAACAGTAAGAAAGGTGTAGAAAGAGCAGTAAGATTTCACCCCCTTCAACACTCAATTATGTGTGACCCAGTTCAGGTAAGCCACCTTCAGTGAAATAGAACCTGCCATGCAGCAGGTGGGATAAAATCCATTTTTTGTGTGTGCAGTGCTCAGGAGCATTGAAGGACATGTCAGTTCAGCTGTTTTGTAGAAGTGATTTATTTTATTTTATTTATTTTATTTTTAATCAAGGCGCTTGTTTCATGGAGACTCCCAGCATTTAATAACAGGAGGAGTGCTGATGTCCATCTCAGCACTGGAGCCAGGTCTGTAAGCAGCAGGAGTGAGCTCACAAGCAAGCACTTGCTGTCTGCTCTGCCACAGCAGCAGGCAGGTCATCACAGAGTGAAGAATGTGGTCTTGCAGAAGCACTGGAAGCATCAGATGTACTATTCATGAAGTGTACTTGAATGCTTATCATGCCAGAGGAAAGCTGAAAACTTCGTGACACTGGGAGTTCATGAAAGTATTTTGTTTTGACACATTTCAAGCAAGTGTTAAAAAATAGAAAGATTATTACAGTGTAATAAAAACTAACTTTGGCTGTTACTTCGTGATTCTGAGTTCCGCAAACAGATGACTAGCTAGCCTAGAAATGTCTCGTTAGTGCTACAGCGAGCTTTTTTCAGCTAATAACAGGCAATGTAGAAACACACAAATAATGTAAGAATGAAAGAAGTTAACTGTGAGTCAAGATAGCAGAGGATCAATCTGACATGCCTGGCAGTAACTTCAAGCATTGAGTCAGAAAGTGCTACTTGTATCACAACCCAGGGCTCTCGCTAAGAATTCCTTAAATCCATTATTTATCTGTTGAGAGTAAGGGATGAGTCCAGAGAAGAGGAAAACGTTTTGCAATGACCACGTGTGCCTAATACCTAAGATTAGCAGCAACTTCTGGATAAACAAGAGAAATTTGCAATCCATGAAAGAAGAGAAGAGAGAGGAGAGAGAGAAAGAAGAAGAGGAGGAAGAAAGAGAAGAGAGGGGAGGGGATGGGAGGAGAAGAAAGGGGAAGGGAGGGGAAGGAGAAGGAAAAAAAAGGAAAAAAAGGAAAAAAAAGGGGAAAAGGGGAAAAAAGGGAAAAAAAAAGGAAAAGAAAGAAAAAAAAGGAAAAAAAAGGAAAAGGAAAACCTAAGTCTGTGCGATCCAAATCATAGAACTGCTCAGGTTGGAAAAGTCCTTCAAGATCATGAAGTCCAACCTCAACCTAAAACCAAAAAAAATGTCAGTTTTCCTAGTACCAGGTTGAGCTAGAGGACTGCAACACATGAGGTTTCATCTAGAACACGATGCCTTGTCCTGCCGACATACTGGAAATTAATCTTGTCTGAGTGCACAGCTGGCTAAGTATACAGAGCCAGGCAGGGAGCAGCATTGTTTGAGACCAGACAGGGTGGTCATCTTACATCTGGCAAAATGAAGGGCAAGCGAAGATCCTGCTTTGCTGTATACACAGCAGGTGTGTGAAGAGCAAATGTAAGCTAAGCCAAGTGAAATTTGCTGGCAGAAAGAATAAACGTGTCTAAGAGCCAGTTTGAAGCAGTACCTTCAAAACAGCCTCTCTATAGGTGGCACAGAAACAGAATGACCTACTCAAGAGAGGAGCACGCTGATTAATGTGCTGAAGGATCGTCCAGCGTGGCGAGCAGCCAGGGTAGCTACCCAGCGGCCTGCACAGTACCAGCACCTTCTGCTGGAGCCAAGACTACTGAGAAGGCTGGGAAAAACCATTAATGCACTCGCATGGCACACCAAGGCAACACACAGCAGTACCAGTACAAGCAGTGTGCTACGGCAAATGTTTTCTGACTGCATTGACAGAACAAGCCTGGCTCCTTCTTCAACTGCTGAACAATGCAAATGCCCCAGCATGGGAAGCTCTCACGCAGTCACTGCATTTATCCTTTCTACCTGTGTGTCCTCACTGTCTAAACAAATAAGTCCTGCAAAACAGTCTGCTCAAGTTCTCTTCTAAGTATTAGTACACCAGTACCAAAAAAAGCCAACCCAAAAACAAATGTGGATATGCACCCTATCCTTCCATGTGAGACAGAGCTGCACTCTTAAAGAGGTCATCTGTTTCAATCTTCATTCTTTTATCAAGATTATCATCTTATTCCTGGCATCTCAGTTGTACACTGATGGTCAAACAATTCAACTCTGTGTTCTCAGAACAGAGATGTCAAGTGTCAGACAAAAGAGGATAAATCTATCTCCGTTCCCCACACAATACCTTCACTCAAGGAGAAGCCTGAAGAAATCTATCAATCGTACTTACCCAGACTGCTAAATGCAAAACATTTCATTATAGAGGAAATCTAAAGTGTCAGCCGTGAGAGCTTTCTCCACCACACAGCAGCTCAGGTAACAAGACAACAAAAATGCAAAGGGTTATTGCTGTAAATCCGAACAAAGCACTCACATTTATGCAGGAGCAGTGTCAGACCCAGTGAGTTCAGTCTGACTCTCAGCCCTAAGGTTTGCCTCCCAGTGCTGGTGTGCTCAAGGAAGATATTAGAAGGAAAAAAAAAGAGAGCATATTCTCTAGACAGAATATGCAGGTATTTACTGGCTCTACGAGAACGTAAGAGTACATGAAAAGCATGAGATCACTAAGAGCTAGAGGCTCACTTTAGGATGTGCACTCTGATATCATTTCAGTGACAATATGACTCCTCTAGTGCCAGTGCAATAGCATTAATTTGCATTATGACCTCAGAGTGACTCAAGACGCAAACCTCTACCTGATCCGTTCAGGTAAAACTGAATGCAGAGACTAGTCTAATTTACTTAGAAGAAGTGAGGACAAAATCAGGATAGATGTTAAGGCACTAATTTGGAGAGAAGTAGGAACATGCACAAAAAGAACCACAAAAGCACTGCAGTATGGTACAACGATAAAAACACAAATCTGTTCAAGATAGAAGAAACTTTTGAGACAACATCTCTGTAGAAGAGTTCGTCCAGGTGTTGCTTCAACTACAGAAAATCTCAGAATTTACCTGCTGCAGCAAATTAATTCCCCCCCAAACACCATTATACCTTCACATTTTCTATACTGTCGATTATTTTTCTACTAATAGCTTCAGTAACCTACAGATTCCTTCCCTACCTGCTGACCATTCTTCCAAAGCTCATACCATCCCATCAAGAAACTGATAAGGGTAAAGGCACCATGTCCAGAGCATATTTTGGTGGAGATGAAGCTTAGTCCACTTCTCAGTGCTAGAAAACAGCATCTTATAATTTGAATCATGGTAGCAATAGCAGCATGTTTTATTTGTATTTTTTTTATTTATGTTTTATTGCAGAGATGTAGAACAAGCCTACATTTTCCCTTTTTTTTGAGAGAGAGAGGGTGAGACAGGTGATGTCTTCTTGCTTTATTAGGAAATTTATTCTAAGTATGGAGCTCCTCAAGGATATAGTTCAGGGGGAAAGGAAAATAAGCACTGACTCAGCTTCTGAATTACAGTTATTGCAACCAGTTTTAAGAGGCAGCACAGAGGGAGGTAGCATTTGTTTCCAGCCCTCTCAGGAAGCCATGTAAGCACAGAATCGACTAATTAACGTTAACATTCATTTCCGTGCCAAAGCAGCAATAGTCTCCATTCATATATGCAATGACAGAACTTTAGCAGCAGAAAACACCATCAGTATACAGTAAAAACTGCTGTGTACGCATCTTTAGTACCTGCTCTGAATATTCAGTAGAGCAGAAGGAGGCAGCAAAGCTTACTCAAGGTAGCTGCGACTCTAAAATCCATGTGGCAGCTTCCAAGAACAGGAACATTATGTCTGCAGACCATGTTGGAGCAACAGCGTAACATAATGTGGTTGACTTCCAAACATACCATGGCTAAAGTGGGCTTTTTTATGAGTTTATTTACTTGTTTATTGAGAGTACGTTTTTATCTTTGCTTCAAAAGAACAACTGAACTTTTCTTTAAGAGGGAAATGCTCTTATAAGACCAAGAAGTCTATGATCAGAATACAGTACAAGACGAAAGGTTAAAAAACACCATCAACTGTAAAGTCTAGAAAGGAGTCATTAATTGGTGTTCTCTTTCAGACTTTTCAGAGTCTGAAAACATTTATTAAAAAAGAAATGAAAGACCTGGCACAAGCTGCTGGTTGCAGGCCAACGTGGCCAAATGCTGCTTGGGGAAAACTTGCTGGCATGCCTGACAGCCATCACTGCCTAGCAGGTCTTCTTTTCCGAGTAATTCCTTGACAGAAAGACTTGAGTAACATTTTATTTACTTTCTGCTAATAAACACTTAATACTTTCAGAACAGTTATAAGACTTTAGGTGGCATAACACTGTACCAATCACTTTTACAGATGCCAGGAAAGGCATAGGGGTGTGTGGACCACTCATACAGGGTACTTAGGATATAACTATTGAAAGCAAACATACAGCAATCCTATGACATTCCGGGACAACACATTGACCAGTTTACTCGTGGAGCTATGGAGAATGGCTTTTAGCCTGAGGAATTCTTGCTTCACATTAAGAAATACTCTTCTGAAACAACAATGCTCCATGATGTTTTTCTGAACCTTCTCCAACAGCAGTATGAGACTCAGAATAATTTTAAATACATATATATGTACATATACATATGTCTATGTATATTTTATATGCATATAAAATACATATTGCTAGTTATATAATATATATATTATATATAATATATATTATGTACCTTGTAAGTATACAGCAATATGTATATAACTATAATATAACTAGCAATAATATATATATTATATATATATAGCAATATATATATATATAGCAATAATATATATAATATATATTATATATTATTATTATTATATATATAATATATAATATATATAATATATATATAATAATATATATAATATATATAATATATATATATAACTAGCAATAATATATATAATATATATATATTATATATTATTATTATATTATATATTATATATAATATATATAATATATATAATATATTATATATATATTATATATATATTATTGCTAGTTATATTATAGTTATATACATATTGCTGTATACTTACAAGGTACTAGCAATAATATATATATATAATATATATAATATATAATATATATATTATATATTATATATTATATATATTATATATATATATTATTGTTATATATTGTTATATATTGTTATATAATATATATATATATTGTTATATATAATATTGTTATATTGTTATAGTTATATTATAGTTATATACATATTGCTGTATACTTACAAGGTACACATATACACATATAAGGTGGCCTTAAAAGATGACTGAAACAACCAGTTTTAAATAGCCTTGGATGTGACATGCAAACAACCCTAGTTTGGTGAAGAAGGGAGGTGGGGGAGGGCTCTTCCCACCCCGTCCCCAATATTTTTTTAAGTAATTAAATAAATCTTTTAGAAGTTATGTAAGATTGGCAATAACATCTCTACAATCCCACTCTAAGCAAAGTCTACACGTTTGTGCCTCATTTATTAGCAACTCCCTCCTTAGAGCTTCCTGCCCAATTCTGCAGCATAAAAAGCAAGGTAAGAATTACATCACAGTCGTAAAGCATGAATTCTGTGGCCCTGAAAGCAGCGTCTGATTCCATGAGATTTCTCACCTTTTAAACATGCCACAAGTAGATCGTCGTTTGCATGTTCTCCTGAATGTCCATTTGAGTCAAGAGGTTTATAAAACATACAGTCTCTATTTCCCAATATTTGAACAGCTAATTAAATAACCTCTGCAAGCTCTCATTTTTATTTCAGCGCAAATATACATTTCTACAAGGTAAGCATAATGCCATTCAGAGGTGGAGAAAGAAATTCAATTTCACAGCCCTGAGGACGCTAACAATTTTTTTGTTGTTCTTAAACCCAGAGCAAGAACAACTAGTTTGGGGATAGAACTTCTCACAGAGGCTTACACTTGAATTTCTCATGGCAAACCCTCCTTACCTTATCCCTCTCTGCAGCCCCTCCTGCCTCCTGGGTCCCACAACAGCTCCAAACAACAGCTAAGCTGGCATTGTGCAGCAAGCCTCTATTTCATAACCACAACTGTGTTTTCTTCAGAAAAGGTACCTTTAGGAGACGTTGGGAAACTACACCATGGTTAGAGAAGCAAATTGGCTGTGACATCTCCAGCATGAACTACACTTAATGCATCTTGGAAATTGAGAATTACAGACCGCCTGCAAAAGCACATCTCAGTCCTACTAACAGTGAACAAACATGGAAGAAATGCCCACCTCAGCAGTTACCAAAAATGATATAGTGAAGTATTTGGATAAAGCAGTGGAGCAGAAAGTCATAAAATGCAACTGATGATTTTTGAGCTGCAGTGGAAGTAACCACCCTTAGACCAAACTGAGTACAATACATTGTCCCTCTGGGAGTTCAGGAAACATACAATGCTTATACGTTTATGAAGAACAGTGTCAAAGAAAGCTTCTCATCCCTTAGCACTGAAGTACCCATTTCCTATGAACTTTCATATCTTTATATCCTGGGGATGTTCAGGATGCCAGCAGCATCTGGGTCACCTGCCATTCACCGAGTGAAAGGAAAGAAGCTTCAATATAATCAACACATTCCAACATCCTAGTTTCTAACACTCACATGGGATTAATTATGTATAATATTTAGAATATTGAAATTTAAATTCTGCACAGCTCTTGTTTCTTACACTTGAGAGCACTAATGAATCATACTTTTATCCTGTCTGGCTTCTAAGCAGATGCAAGAACAGAAATTACACTAGAATTAAAACAACCCACAATACTAAACCACAAACAGCAAAAAGTTGGAACGAGATTGAAGTTACCTCAACATACTTAGCTCAAGACTATACTGGCAGCTCCAGTGATCCTATTAAGATTGCTTTCAAGCTCTCATATATGTAACTTTACTCATTAACTACTTGTTTAATCAACAACAACAAAAAAATAGCATTTATTTTTACATCATAGATTCATGACTTTAAGGTAAAGAGGCAACGGCCATTTCTAAGTCAATGCTGGCCTCTCATCTTTTTCCTACTTAGATTTTTTCCTGTAAGGTGGAAATAGATTGGAGTAGGTTCTGTGCAATCTCTGCTATATTTCCATGTTTTGGAGAAGATAAATAAATACTGAGTAATCTAAACTACACCCAAAACTGACGTCACAACTGAAAACCTCATGTTCATAAAGACATGTTTTAATTTTAATTCACAATGAATTATCTTAAAATTTTGCCTCGTTGTACACTTCAAACATTCGCTTTCAATATATTTACTTCTGCTACTTTACAGCTTACCTTATCTGAAAAGTATTCCTGTTTTGCAACAGATAAATTCTTAACTTCTGGCTTTGAAGACCAAGTCTACAAGATCTGCTTTCTTTCCCACTGTTCAAATTACTGACACCTATTTCTTAGAAACCCACACTCATCTTAGCTTTACTCCTCACTGCAGCCAATTAGAATCACAACACTTCACACATTCAAACAGTTTAAAAGTTACAGATTTCATTTCTTTAACGTGATTGCCCATATTCATTTGTTATAGAACATTACCACACAAATGAGAATGACAGGATGTATTTATTCTTGTATCTACAAATCCAAGTATGAGTCATTGCTTTGTAACAAATGGTTGGACCCTAGTGATACACAGAAAGGAGAAAAGTAGTCAGAAAATAATTCTGAGGATGACACATTTCACTTCCACACACTTTCGAGACAAGCCCCTTTACTGTTACAGTACTTCCAGGATAGTTCTTCCAGTCACTGTACATCCGCACAAAAGACTTTCCAGTGGAATTAAACTTAGAACAGAATTAAGTTCGTTATGTACTTGTACTTATGTAACTGCAGGGTCCTTAGATTTGACACACAACCCTCTTGTCAAGCACACTTCATTTACTCATATTAAAATAAATCAGTAAAAACTAGGGTCCTTATGATACAGAAATAGTCTTTCCCTGCTACTTACCCTGCAAATTACCTTACCAAGGACATCTGAAGGAAACTGTACATTTGTGCAAAGCTAAGGAAAACACGGGCGAGAAAGATGCAGAGACTAAAAGGATCGACTTGGTCTAGAGGTGCTTTTCTTTTGGAATGACTTTAAAAGTGCCCTACTGCAGCCTGAACACATCCTCCCTCTCTGTACCCTGTAGGGAAAGTTTAGAGAAGGAAAGACCAGGGAAGTAGAGCAACGTGCAGTAGACCTACTGCAAGCTAATGAATAATTATTCTCTTCTTATTTGCATTGGTCCCTACAGTCATCTTCCAATTTACATGACCAAAAAGAGCAGTATGTAAGGAATATTTGGAACATGATTTAAAAAAATGCTATTCTCAGAACTCTAATTTATTTATTTCACGGACAGTTAATCTGAGTTAGAAACTTCTTTCAAAATGAAAGAGTTTCTGTTTACAGTTGAGTGAAATGCCAGCATAAACATAAAAGAAAATAGAAAAATAAATTGAAAGATCTCCACTTAAACCTTGTCAACATTTGCACAGGCCTGCCTATCTGCACACGCTATTTTATATTCATAAATCTTTGCCAAGTGACAAAAAACTTATCAGAACTAGAATTTGTGGAGAAAACGCTTTTTCATCTTTTAAGCAAAATTGAACCCACAAATCAGCTATCAAGCTGCTGACCCACCAGTATTCATATACCAGGACCAAGGAATCAATTTAATCTTTAGGTAGCTCTCACATTATAATTATCTTTCCATTGCAAAAACTTTGAAGCACTGCATCCTATGAAGGGGTTCTGGATAAGTGCTCAACAAACAGAAAGAAACATATTTGTTTCACTGCCAATGCTGCCTAAGCACAATACCCCTTTTCTAAATCTTCAAGGTATTCGAGGAATTTTTAAAATGAGTTTTTAAAAATTCCTATCTGTTGCTGTCTCATGGCTGCTTTGATATTAACTACAATATCACATCCTGTAGCCCCTCTGTAAGAGCTGCTCGCGTGTGAGATAGTTATGTCTTCAAGGAACAAACACTCAGCATCACTAACACACTGGAGTTTTCTGCATTTCTTATTCACCAGTTACATCAGCTTCGTGCTGACTGCCACATTTAGAAAACAACACAAGTATTTAGAAGTATTACTCAGTAGATGCACAACATCCACACGCTATCTGTGCAGAATGGCAATATTACAACTAATTCACTGGCCAGAAGAAGCCTTGTCTTAAATACATCTTTTTTCTTAAGATCATCTACCCCAAGACAGTTGAAAGTGATCAGTTTCCACAAAAACTTGGTCAGTCACGCTTGAAAATCTCCAAAAAACGGAGTTTCCTCGACCTCTGTAGGAAAAAATGTACATCTTTACGACTACTGGGAAATTCTCAAATTCTAGCTTGTGTCTTTTCTCAAGTGAGAAGAGCCCGGCCCATCTTCCCTACACCCCAATGCTCATTCTTTGAAGAATGGAAATGCATATAAAAGGGGATCATTTTCCCAACCTTCTTAGATATGTGTATTTTATTTCATTGATTACCATAGAAAAAGAATCCGCTGGGACCCAATGATCTCTAGAGGTCCCTTCCAACCACAACAATTCTGTAATTCTGTGAATACCACACTGAAAATTTCTGAGTGTCATTCATTCAACACAATTTCTTCTTTACCTTGGCCTTCGTATTTTGTTTGTTTCATTTGAGGAGCAGTGCTCCTGTATGACCGTGAAGAGCTAGGAACCACTTAACTAAAAAGACTAACACATCAACAAAAGTGGAGGAAAACACAAAATGCTAGAGGGATTACAAAAATCAATCCAACTTAAATAATTCATTTACCAAAATGTCACAAAGTTTGCATTGCACAACCTCACCTGTGTGCTACAGAGCCTAAGTATGGCATCAGAATTCCTTTAATGCTCTTGAAACACATAACCTCGGGATCTTAGAATGAGGCTTCATTCCCTTTCATATATTGTTCATTTTTTAATTAAAAAAGTAGACAAAAAAAAAAAAAGTCCTTCAAAAAAATGCCGTAGTATCTACTGACATTTTTATCTTTTTACTGATCCGCCCATACACCACATGGACATCTGTCATAACCACAAAGTAACACCTGCTCTTTACCTAAAGGGAAAAGGCAAGAGAAGTTTTGGAGATTAACTAGAAGGTTAATAGATCTAAAGCGATTAACTGTGAAATGAACTGAGACGGACACGGAAATAACTTTCAGGTTTATGCTGCCCAAGTCCCATTCCTTCTGCCTGCTCGTGGCAAATAAGGCCACATGGCAGAGAAAGAAGGACGGACAATATATATAAGTGAGGGTATAAAATAGATTGTGAATAGAAGTTTAAAGCTCACTGTCCTCATATAATCTGTCTAAAGTAAAATGCGACCTCCTAGAAAAAAAAATTCTTTTTCAGATCAAATACACAAAAGCAATTTTCAGGGCCTGTAGCGAAAGGCAATTTGAAGGCAGAGACTCCTTGTGGAGAATGAACTATCCTTTCATTTTTTTAACAAGGCAATTCTGCTTCAGTATGTCTTTTCTTCGCAATCGCCACTGTTGGGAACAGACTGCTGCTCTCATAGGCCCCTGACCATTTCGGACTTCAGAGACCAACTTCCAAAAGCACAGAGCAGCAATACCTCCCTTACCATTTTTCCCATTATGTTTTCAACATCTTTACCTTCCGCTGAGTTGAGAATGACTCATAAAACCTCAATGGAGTAACATGAAGTCAAGGTAGCAAACCCATGCATTTAACCTCCTGTACTGCTGAATGCCACTAATAGCCAGCATTTCAGCCATCTCCCTGACATTCAACAAGAGGGGAAGGCTTTGAGTATTGAGAATTTGTTTTCTTTTGCTCTGTGTTGAAATTATTCTACTCATTCACCTGCAGTGTTGAAATTGAACATTTTATTTCAAAAAATTGAGTATTTCCAAATTTGCAGATGCAAACAACACTAAGTATTCTGAAAGGTGAAAAGAACAACTGCAACCCAAAAACCCATACTTCAGAAGAGTTCACCTTATAAGAAGAGCTGCTATTTTTTCTTTGAAAATCATAAAAGATATAAAATTTCTAACAATGTAATCCGATAGCCCAAGGAAAGTCAAGTTTCTTCTCCTTATTTATTCAGGACCTTCTTAAGAAAGGAGCATTTTGCGAAGAGTTCTGTTTACACTGGTGTACTGAAACCAGTTTGGTGCTACAGAAGACAAGAACAACTCCGCACTTGTGCTGAGACAGGGAACAAGGAAGCAGCTCATCCCACACAGAGGACTACCAGCACAAAGAGTAGATGCTGTGAACATCAAAAGCAGACCCAAAGTTCAACACACCCAACTTCTGATATTCTTTTCCTCACTCTGCTGCAGAAAGCATTGGCAATTCACCAATAAATAAACATACAAACATCTGTAGCCAAATTCTTACAGCTGGGACAGATCTCCACAGCTATTCAGTAACCTACCTGGGGATCATACGAAGCACACATACCAAAAGAAGCACTCTAACTTGAGGGCATTAGAGCACCAAATCATTGAGAGATGGTTCCATTAGAAAATCCCTTCTGACTGTATGGTCTGAGGAACCAGCTCAGGAAAAAACCCTCAGTCCTTGAGAAGTAGAGAATTAAGAGGCAGCGTATGCAGGTACTCTAAAAATGACCACTGCTGCAAGCTTATTTCCAGACTAGTTCAGTAAACAGTAGGAAATGTGTGGCTCCCTCAGCAGAAATTAGCAGCACATCCCTCCTAACTCCACATAACCCGTGGTTGAAACACAAAGATTAAGTAACAGAGATGTATTTGATTAATGTACACACAATAATGCAGTTTGCATTTCAAGTACATCCCGTAGCCTCCCTTGCTATTTATGACAGGTTAAGCTGTGGTGGATGCAATATGGGTTGTATACTCATGGAGATGTTTACAAAACAGCGTGTGATCTTAACTGCAAAGCTAAACCAAAAATAACCAGAAGGGCAAATGGAGGCTATTAAAACAAATGGAAAAGGATCAAATAATGAACACAGTGCAGGAAAATTAAAATGTGTTTTCAAGCCCTACAGAACTGAGACACTGTTTTATGAGATTGCTTTAGCCATTCTTTTTCAGAAAGGTGTCATGTCAGCCCGTTCCTGCTTCAGCATTATGTGAAGCATAACAATACTGCAAGGTACGGAAAGAACACTCGTCTCGTTTGGCAGACAAATTGCACTAAATTCAATTTCACTTCTTCCATTAGCGCAGCACAAAGACAGAGAAATTTTGTCTAAAATCCACCGAGACAGGAAACAGACAGCTAAATTGGGACTGCAGGGTTCTGGATGGCAAATATATGCTGCTACAACCCCTGAAATTTATTTCCTAAGTGAAGCAATTAGTGAGGTACAAGATGAACACAGTCATTCGGGTCCCAGTGACTATTCTGCAGTTCTTTTCAATTGCGTACTGACGCTGCATCCAGTTTCCGATTCCAAGGGAATCTGATATCACTAGGAAATGCATCAAATCTGTGAGCATCCATCTCCACGTGCACAGGTTCAGGATTCGTTGTACGTTATTTAAAGCAGGCCTGTGAACACACTGCTCATTCTTTGAGCTCCAGTCCTATTGTGATATTTATCTCAGTAACTGCACTGCCAATGCATCCCACATCAGTTCTTGTTTCATTGCTAAGATGCTTTATGACAGGAAGTTGGTTTCCTGCTATACATAATCATGATTTTAAATGAACTTCTGCTAAAGACAACAGTCTCCCAACTCCAGCCCGTATTTTCCTTTTGCCAGAATGAGGCAATGTGCTCTAGATCAAGGAGAATCAACACCCGGGCTGCTGACAAGGAGCAGCGAGCTTATTGCAGCAGCTGTAAGCTTCACAAAGCGCCTCGTGCTTTGTCTTTACCCTCTGCATGTTCAGAGACACAGGGACACGCATTCGGATGGGCACTGCACTCAGCTGCACCTAGCAGTGTGACTCAAGCAAAACCGAAAATATGATTTACCACATCATTTCCCATTTCCACACTGACAGCAGAGTGCTCTAAGGGAACACCTGAGAGATCGCCGACATTTTGACTTCCATTTCAACATTTCGTTATCAGCCCAAAGTAAAAAAGTCATAAAAAAAAATAATGATTTTCCTTCTGGTGAGACGGGGCTCTTCCTAAAGCGTGATGTCTCTGTGTGCCACACAATGATTTCAACCTGTTTTGCAAAGCTCTCCAAAAAGGCCTTGGGGTGGGGAAAAAGATTATAACCAATTATGAAAATCTCTCTTGTATTAAGTTAGTCATCTGCAGGGTAAAACAACACAGCCTAGAGGGCCCTTGTACATATGGCATAATAAATATGAGCTGCAGAGCACTCATATGCACACATTTTCTAACAAAACAGTCCTTTTTTTTATCCTGCTGTCACCTTATAAAGTCTTGCAATGTGAAGATCTGAACTAATAGGACCTGCACTCTTATTTACAAAACTTCAGAACAGAATTTTTTATTTTTTTTAATTTTATCAGAAGTCCACAGTGTTAGGAATGAGGTTAACGATTAGACTGACCCATTCAGAGTCCAGAGCCTTGCCCTTGTGCAAAGGGAGCAAGATCCTTATGAGAGTAAGGTACTACTGAGGCACTCAGGTTTTAGGCTACTATGCATTTCTAATTTGAAGAATGGTAGTGGTAAATCAACTCATGCATTTTTAGCAGGGAGACGGTCTTCCTATGAAGTAAAAGAACATGAGAACACATGTTGTTCAGATATTTCATATAATACATTATAACCTTCTGGCTGCTGCTTTTTTACAGCTCAACTTTACAATTACAACAGATTCACAAGACTGACAGATCACATTAATCTGTCTTTTTGAAGTAAGACATCACAGCATTGAAGATAACTGCTAACGACTACAAGGTTAATTGGAAATTAGTCAGTGTTAGGACAGTTTACTTATAAATACCAAGAAGACGTCTCACAAAATACTTTTTAACTGCAATTATGATCGTGACTGACCCACGCTAAAATTTCACATCACACTAACAGTTTTGGTAGTAATCTTCTGATGAAATGTGCTGCTGGACAAATGCATCTCTTTAGAACTTTTCCATGCAGTGCTTTAGGGCAGAAGCAGTATTTTCAGCATCCCACAGTGCGAGATTCTAGGAAACCCATAAGGACTTGGGGAACACACGGGGCAACAATCACACACTTGCAGCCTTTTAGAATACCATTAAGAAATGCATTTAGAACAGTTCTGAATGAAAATCTGCAACATCTCATAGAACAGGTCCCAGAGTAAGTACATGTGCACAGCAGTAAAACTTTCAGTGACCTATCTCACTTATCACTTTGTTTACCAAAATCAATCTGCTCACTTGCCTTTGATATTAAAAATAAGAGGCAGTGCTAAAGCTAGAATGATGCACAGATAGAACTATCGAAAACATTAAGTGAGAGAATTGAATCAGCAACCTATCTGTTTGTGACAGGATGTTGTACAGTAATGGGGAGCGCAAAATGAGACTACACAGATCAATTAATCTAGACTTCTTGAAGAGGCAGCTAAATAAAGAGCTATTTGATCTGATAAGGCCTACTAGACACATTAGTTTCAATATAGAAATCTTATCTTTCATACTTCATTTTGGATTCTCTGAGTTGCTCTTATTCAACATAGAAGACTTTTTCCTAGCTTTAAAAATTACGGGCTTCAATGGTCGTTATTCCAAGGAAGCCTACGGTGACCTGGAATGAGCAGCTCTGCTGATTTTCAGTTAACTGCAGGGAGCAGATATAAGCTCCACTGTCTACCTGGATTTCTGCAAGGCCTTTGACATGGACCCACATTGCATTTTCATCTCTAAATTAGAAAGATTTAAGCGATGGACTATTTGGTGGATTAAATAATTAGTTGGACAGCTTGCAGCCAGAGGGTTATGGTCAATGGCTCTTTAGCCAGGTAGAGGCCAGCGATGAGTGGTGCCCTTCAGGGTTCTGTCTTGGGTCCAGTGTTCTTGTTCCAGTGTTCAGCAGTTCCTCATGTTTTCTGCAGCTGCTCTGGGCAATGCATAAAGGCAAGCGGAAAGGAAAAGAGCCGAGCTGCAGTTAGCTGATTGGAGTATTACTACCAGAAGTCATCAGAGGTTGCTACCTAAAGAGTCAGCTTCTCTTCTGAAGGGAAGAGGTACAAGTTTGTGTTTCATTTATGTTCTACCACCGCACTGCTTCTAAGTAACCCAGATCATTCTGCATATCAAATGGCAAACAGGTATATTTGAAAAGCAGTATTAGAACCACTTCATGCACACAAAGATTTAATACAGCCATTAGTCCTGAAGCTACTCCAAAGGGAGTTATCTTTAATGACAAGCCTATTATTAAAGATGCTCACAGAGGCCTTCTACCTCCTCCCTTATTCTCAGTAATCCCTGCCCTGAAATATTCTTCTAACCTGCCAGGAACTGAACAGTTCCAAAGGCCGACACTGAAATAAACACAATACACCATGTAGCTCCAAGTATACACCCTCAATGCAAATATAGATTTTATGTACAAAGAAAAAACAGAAAAAACCACAACAGCAACAAATCCAGGATACAAACATTGTAGTTCTAGTTTGGAAGAGATTTTTTTTTTTTTTTCTTTTTGAAGTAAATGTCACTCCTTCAACTGATTTGTGGGAATAACCTTTTGCTAGACATAGATACTGCTTTTAGTGTCCCAGGGAAGCGCTGGTTTCCTACCAGCAGGTAGCAGGGGCTGGCAGGAGTCCTGTGAAATGCTCCCCAGGAGAACAGGCAAGCAGAGTAGCAGGCAGCCAGCGAGGCTATGCAGCCTTTGTCCTTGGAAGGTCTTGGGATGCAAAACAAAGCCCTGAGCAGGCTACTCTGAGCAGGTGGGGGACCAGAGTCCTACTCAGATCCCTTTCTAGCTGAATTATTCTCACTGCCTCCAGCCTCTCACTACTACAGCACTCATTCTAGAAGCCAGGGGGATGATGAATGCTGCGCTGCGAAGGTCTTCCTTCTAATTGCTTTCTGCAGAGCCCTTCCAACTTTCAGTCAAGACGATGAAAACTACAGAATGTGGCTGTGCAGAAATATGAGCTGAGAACCGCCCAAGTGACAATTAAAGAACAGCCTAAAATATTTGCAAGAAAAGATCACAGAAGACATATTAGAAGTTTCTTAAGGAGGGTGGCCAATTCTGCTCTGCAGTAAATACATGACATTGTAAGTGGTGATGACATCTTATTTTACTAACCAGTACGAGCCCATCATAGAACGCAGATCTGAACCAAAATGAAGGTACATCTAAATAACATCCAAATAAATAACCTAGCATCTCAAGCTGAGTCCCTGAACCAAAGTGACACCTGTATGTTTGTTCTCACAGCATTACAGTGCAATTAAAAGTATGCAGATAAATGTGTACATCAGAAATTGATCAATTTCATACATCTTAAATTTTCACACTAAGCACCAAAATACACACATTAGCACCCTGACCCTAAATGAACTGAGGTATTCTTACTGACATAAGACAACACTGTGCCAGTGACCAGAGATTTGAGCTCAAGATGAATTTTAAGATTCAAACTGCCTTTTCTCACCAAGCTAGCTACTCAGGAACAATAAAATAACCAAAGCATGAAGTTCATCAATTGAATTTTTAGGAGGTAAAATTGTAACTGTAACCAATCATCTGAAACTGTAAAAATGATTAAATTAAAGACACAGAGTTACACAGACATAGAAATAATCCTTTTTAGTTCCAGTAGAAAAAAACAATGCAAAGAAAGGTATGAGTCAACTTTCTGGCTGCATTCTTAGTGTCTGCAGCAAGTGGTAAAAGATAAAGATGAGAACACCACTGAGTGTTATCTATCAAACCTCTTCTGCTCACATACCAACATTTATCATATAGCAAATCTCTAAGGTTTTTGTTCTTCTTTTTCTAATCCATATGTTGTGTAAAATTTCATATTTTTCAAAAGCAGAACTGTAATAGGACACTTCCCTTGGCACCTTTAAATAAAAATCTATTTACAATATCAAAATTGCATTTATGTCAATCAAAAATAACAACATTGTACTGTAGGATAATAAATCTCTGTATGTTCTTTTTTCGAGTCTGAGTCAAACTTGAAGCAGCATACTATGAAGCAGCCACGCATTTCGAAAAGCCAAATGCAGCACAGCAGTAAATCCTTAAAGCACAACCATCAGTTAGGACAGTTTGCAGGCCCCATCACACATACAATGACTCTCCTTAAGTGTATTGCTTAGTCAGCAAAGCACATTAAAGAGAATGACTTCATCTTGAGATTGGTCAGGAATGTTTTTACGTACACCTGTTAACTCCAGACAAAAAAAGAAAAATGAAAATCATTTTATGTGATTTAGTAATTCAGTACATCAATCTCATCAGTACCGTACAAGGTTCAAGAGAGGTATGAGAAAATGCAGTCAGGCCTCTGTGAAGTGCTGCACCACCAGTGGTTGGTTAAGTGTCACGAGTGAAATGGAACCATGTTGTTTTTTTAATAAAAGCACATTCTTTTCAGTCACATGGGCTTGCACAGCCAATGTGTGGTCAATAACTAGCACACAAAAAGGAAGGATCACCTACTGGGTAGTTTGTAAGAAACATTAAAGTGTGATGAGCAAAAGCAGCCTTTAACAAACATAGCAATGCTAGAGAACCTGCTGTTCAGCACAATAGTTCAAGCTGAGGAAAAACTAGTACAGAAACATGCTCTGCTCAGGAAAATCCCAAGTTCCATAGTAGATATATAGACTATTTTCTATCTACATGATAGATACTACATGTCCATTTAATCTTATTCTAAAAATACTGAATTAACAAAATAAATTTAAAAAATTAATATGACTCAATGCAACGTTTATACTGCAAAGGAAAACAGGAGAACTAGAAGCCTAAATATTCTCTGTGAATATGAACTGTACATGTAGTCTATCCCTTGAAGTAAAGGAGGTCTAAGTACTGAGACAGGCAGAAACTACCTGAAGGACTGAATGCAGTCAATGCTTGCCTCAAGAACACAACACATTATCTCTTTGCAAAGGTCAGAATCTGTAATATGTCTCATGCCCTCTAATCTCTAAACTTACCTGTTTTCTGTTACTATTTATTACTAAATCTACGTAGAAGCAACATATTTAACTCCACCATCAAACTCCATTATTTGGGTTGGAAATACTGGTTGGCAGCTCAACCACAGCAATGGTTGATGGAAGACAAATCCCTCTGTGAGGACTAGAACTATTTGTCAAAATAATCACTGGAAAGTTACAACATTCTTCAAGCCTTGCAGTTTATCCTCTTTCTTCCTCCACCAAGAATAAAAAAATATTTAAAACTCACACTCTTTGTGGATATGAAACCAAATGGAGTGGTTAATATTCATCTCCTGGATAGATCAACCAAGGAAACATTCTATGGGCAGATAAGAACTTGCTCTAAATTAACCTGTAGGCCTGTCAAAAACTGCACAGTCAGTACAGTTCCATAATAATGGTGATAACTGACCAATTGGTACCAAGTGGCAGCTCAGGTGCACTACTATGCTGTTCTTCGTTCTCTGGAGATCAAAGATAAACTCTGTATTTCCCAAACTGATCAGTCTATGTATCTATACATTTATCTATAAATCTCTCCTTTAAAAGCATTTTCTTTTGAAGATGTTTCCCTAGTTACCTACATAATGTTTTTAGAGTAAACAGAAATGGCAGGGATGCTCCTAGCACAGCAGAAGCTCGGCTTATAACATCTTTGTTCTTCTAAATGGAAATACAACTTCACCCAGAAAATCAAGGTAAATACAACACAGGCCCAAAACTTTTATGCTTTTTATACTAGGAAGACTGAGAACCTGTACTAATTACCCTTAGCACAGCTGCCCATAGCTTCAAAGACTCACAGAGTAGGGGTTTAGGAACCTGCATCACAAACAGGCTGCTAAAGCCAATCTCTCACACATAAGTACTGAATGTTGGAAGGGAAATTAGGGCAGCTCCCATGACTGCTTCTTGCCATCAATAAACAGCCAACTCCACATGTCCCTGATGTCCTGTCTTCAGCGGCTCATCGTGGTCGCTTTGCTGCTTTTCTGCACTTTGCTGCCCTTGTGCAAATAACAAAGCAAGGCAGCTCTGAATCTCATCTTTCAACTCAGGTGGTTGTGTTATCTTAGATACAAAGACAGAGGAGCAATGACCAAAACTACTTCTATTTTTCTATTTCTTCCTGAGATCTTTTCCTCACATCAGTTCAGACAGAATGTGTTACATGTCTCAGCGTCAAACACCACTACATGCAGAAGAAATAAACAAAAAACCCATGACCTCTGCTCTCCAGCTGATACATCTCGAGCAGAGCCATCCTCCAACCTCCACTTCCAGACACCTGCTGCGCAATACCTTGGAAATGCAGGAACATTCACTTTCTTCGAAGCTTCTCTGGGGTTAAATCTCTCACCACTTTCAATCTAGAGGAGTTCTCGGGACAAAAACTTTTTAATTACTGGAAAGATTCGCACAGAACTTCCAAATGAAATCATGACAAACACAAGTGTGCAGTTCTGAGTTCATCTTCCTCACTTCTTAAGAGCACTCCGGTTCTACCTTTTCCCAATCACATTCCAACATGACTATTCTTGACACCCTCTAGAGACTTGCATCACAAAAACATTCACAGAGATCCCGCTCAGCTTGGAAAAAAAAACTACAAAGCAGAGAGGTGGTCTGACAAAAATGGCGACTGACAGAGAAGGGAGAATGAAGCACAGATGTGCAATTGAACTCCTCCACCTGAAAAAACTGGCACCAACTGACATTCATCAGTTCTTGCTGAACATTTTTGGAGACCAACCAGTGGATGTGAGCACAGTAAGGCAGTGGGTGGTGCATTTCAGCAGTGGCAACAGCAAATTTCCTCCTCTGATGAAGATTTTTACGAGTGTGGCATGCAGGCTCTTGCACATAGCTGCCAAAAACGCACAGCTCATTGGGGTTACTATGCTGAAAAATTTGTGGCTGACAGTTTGCTCTATTGAGCAGTGGTGTCATAGAGCTCTTTGTACGTGTTGTAGTTCCCACGTAAATAAATGGGCAACACTGCTTTCAGCGCCATCTATGTACTCTACCAATCCGTACTGTTCAAAACCTCTCAGTGTCTGGGTGTCAGATCACCTCACAAGCTGATGCTCTGAGGGCAGGTACTGCTGAGCATCTTGCAATAGATACATCCCTATAATCACACATGATACGTCTAGTAGTAATTTAAAATGAACAAACACCAATCCCAATCCAATTTCCTCAGTTAAGTAGTGTGATCAATCACCAGGATTAATGCCATGTCTAAAATAAGATTTGAGATTAAGATTATCTGGGGTACAATGGTACCCCAGCATCGGTGTGTTATCAGCACTGTTTTTCTCCTAGAACCAAAACACAGCATCGTACCAGGCACTCTCCAGAAAACAATTCAATTCCAGCTGAAGCTAAGACAAGAACACACCTTAGCAGTTCTATTTAAACTATAATTATGCTATTGAAGAACATATAATACATGCTGATGAAGTTTGGAGAAATTATTTACCCCGGTGGGATTTCGTAGGAAGTTTCTAGAAAGCAAATCAGTAAGTGTTTGCAGATTGAAAATCTGATCACATTCGTGACAGTCCCAAGAGGGAGCTGTGAAACTGTCATTGCAGTCAAAGGATCTCAGCAGAATTAGTTATCTGTCTTAGAAAATTGCTAAAAGATAGAGGACAGCAGTGGGTGCAGCGAAGGCAGGCAGAATCAATAGAACAGCACTCTGTGTTATCTGTACTAGCAGGCCTTTACCTTATTTGTGATCTCTGTAATGGGAAGGTTAAAATTTCTTTTATGCTTCAATAAAACATTTGATCAAGACTGTGTGACTATTTGGAAAGGGTCTAACGAGGTGCAATTGATAGGTATGATACCGTGATGCGTAGAGTTTTTATTTCCAGCTCATTAAATCAAATCTGACTTTGGAGAACCAGCAGCCTCTGAAAGCTCGTGGACTTATTTATTTTTGGTCTCAGCCTTACTACTACTGAAGCAGTTACTGATATCAAAAAGTAACTGGTCATAAAGAGCACTACTTCATATTTCTATTGGTAAATCATGCATAGCAGCAAATCTTACACAGAAACAAAATTGAACACCATTTCGGTGTCAGACCTTGGCAAGACGGTTTTAGAGACCCCAGCAGAAAAAGCCAGAGATGAATGTTACCCTACATCTTCCCCACGAGTGAAGAAGTATCCAGGTGCTATTCGAGACAAACTTCTGACACCACACAGGCAGCTCACTGAAGATTCTCAAAGGCTCACTGCAAAGCGTGCCAGCGTTACAGAGGAGGGTACCAGCACAGCTGCTCCTCCAGCAGCTTCACTGTGCAATAATGATACGCAGGAAGGGTCAGAAATGCTGAAGTCCACAATTTATGGCAGTGACCCAGCAGCAGCCGGGCTCACAGCCACCTTCAGCACGTGGCTCTAGCTCTCCTTCCTTTGCAAATATTGTCATCCAAACAGCATCACTGCAGTTTTTCTCCTTCTCACAGGCCCATGGCTGCAGCACGAACCACTGTTCACATCTGTTCAACTTGCAGATGAAGGTCTAGCAAACTCTTTTCCATTTTTGTTTTCCCTCATCAAGAAAATAACAATATGAGAGCCTTCCTCACCTCAGCAGAGGCAGAATGAGCACCTCAGCAGAGGCAGAATGAGATGAGGGGCTGAACTTTCTCCAGCTCCACTGGTGTAGGTTGTCGTGGACAGTCATTTTTGCACTTTAATGCTCCATGGAGAAGCTGACACTCCTTTTGGTTTTGCAACAAACTGTTACTAAAATGGAACAGAATCAGTTTGAACAACAAAAATGGAACTTTTCCATCCATCTGCAGAAGGAGGAAATGATCTCAGAGGGCATAAGAGCTCTTTTCTCCTTTCTTTCTTTAATTTTCTTTAACACTTCTGCACCTATCTTTTTAATCTGTGAGCATGTTTCATACCCAACAGAGCAAAACACTAGCTAGAACTCAAGGGATAATTCATGAGATTACTTTCTTAAAGATGAATTTCTCCATGGGCTCCAGAAGGCAGCACAAACAGCAAATTATAACCAACAGTTCCTCACATAATGACCTACAGCAGAAGACAGGAAGGTTTTGTAGTTGACCAGCACTTTTTTTTTTTTTTTTTCATGTTGCATATTCTCATTGGGATACTACTAACATACAAAAATATAAGTAGCTTCTTGGCCAACCTTCAGTCACAAATGCAGTTAATAAAGCTAGCAGGTAACAAAGTAACTAGAAGAAAATCTGGGATACAGAGACAAAAATGAAGCCTGTCCTCCACCTGCAGACATCAGTACCCAATTTGATTGCAGGCCTAGTAGTATACATTTGCCTTATACATGCACACACACACACAAGCTTTGTATTAGTGACTGCAAGAGCTCTGCTGTGAAGCAGTACTCCCTGAGCAGTGAAAAAGGCTTCATCATGTTGTGCCAATCAGCAAATGTTTTTAAATATTCTCCAAAATTTATTCTATGAACTTGGATAACTTAGGTAACAATGGCCTGATACTTATGGTTTGACTGTGCTCTCTGGAAAGAACAGCCAAATAAATATTTTAATTCAACAATCAGGTAACTTGTTCATGAGTTAATTATTAAAAAAACATCCATTACATTTAAAGTCTTTAGAAAGGTGATACAGAGGCCTCAAAGGATAACTTTTGGATATATTTCCTTCCTGAGAAGGTTTACTGGAAATGACCAAATTCCTCTTCATACCTGTGAGCCCCCAAAATCTCCAACTGCTTCAGAAAACCTGTTGCATACCCATCTCAATCCCGCTTGGTCTCACACTCCATTCAGTCAGACTACTTTCAAAATTCCCTTTAAACCTTTGCTTTGCAAATCTGATTCCAGTGGGATTTTCAGGACTTGAATGGAAAAGATATAACTCCATTATGGAGCTTTGTGTAACAGCATTCAGCAATAAATCCCTTTGAAATCACCGAGCCTGACCAATAAGAATGAAGTTAATTATAGAGCTGTTTCACATGGGTATGTAGGTTACATATCTCAGAAGAGTATCACAGTAACTACTTTAATGGGGGGGTCATCATTATTCAGTGACACATTTGAGAGTGCTCCATGTGGTCCAAGCATTTGTAAAGAAAGATTTCATCAACTGCAAAATGATTCCCATGCTTTCTACAGAAAATGTTTCTTTGCTACCATGAAATAGAGAAGACAACAGAAAACATCAGAAGGAAAAAGGCAAGCTCTTTTCGTGGCCTTACCCTGCTGTGCTTCTGGTATTTAAACAGAAGTGTCCTCAGTAACATTATGAAATGCTCTTCCTATTTGAGTATGCATCAGATGTAATCAATAGGCAGCTAGGGATCAAATCTTCACAACCAGGCAGAGCCTGGCAGATCTCATTCTGACCTGAACACCCAGTTTATCAGATGCTCAAGTAGGAAGAACCCTTTGTGGACCTGATGTGGACCCTTGTCATAGGCAAAATGCTTTGTAGAACCAAAATTTTGTCTCCCTAAACATTCTACTGTGGAGAAATAGCTGTCTTCGTTCCTGGACTGTAAGAAGAGGTTCATAAAACATAAAATAGATCAAAATCCTTTTGTTGTGTTGTTCCAAATGCCCAGTAGTATTAAGGTATCACATTTTATTTTCAGAATTGCGAGAAACTATGATTCCTCGAGAGCTGCTTCAGTTCCCACTGCTCAAATTGTTCAAAAATGTGCTTTATGTTAAGGATACCTTTCCTATCTTGTAAAATTTGAATGCAACAAGTGAGACATGTTCTTTTAAAGAACAGATAACAACAAAAACAGCACATACAAAGATTAGGACTATATTGATATATTTAAACATGGGTTTCACCCATTGAATTGCAGTCTCCTCACAATTCTCATAGCAGACTACTACTTAATAATAAATAGATTAAAAAATAGTAGATAAATAAATAAACAAATAAATAAAGGCATTGCATGCCCTCTGTCCTCAGTGACAGCTCCTTCAGCGGATGCCACTGCAGAAAGTAAAGGAATGTGGCTGAAAATCTCTATCTCAGCTGGAAATAGCTTGAAGCATATTGAAGCTGTAACTTTTGTACCAGCGGAGAAGGGAAGGAGATTTAGAGCCACCTGGGACAGAAGATGAATGTAAATGGTTGGAAGTTGGTGAGCAAAGCACTGGGAGGTAAGGGTGACAGAATGAGAAAGCAAAAATGGACTGAGAAGAGAAATGACACTGAGTACTCTTACGTATCACATCTTCAGAGCCTCACAATGGGGAGAAAGCTGAGAATGTTGGTTTCTCTATTTAAAAGGATATTAACGTAAAAACAAAAAAAAATTACTCTCTGTGACATAATTAATACCACTGAAATAATCAATAAAAGAAACTGTGTAAGTGAACAATTTAATCTCACAAGTCCTGTTTGAGAAGCACAAAGGAAAGAAGGCAAAATCCCAATTCCGATTTAAACACGCTGCCTTACAGTCACATATTAAATATCAGTTTCGTGCTAAGAGAGGTAGAAGTGATACCTAAATAAAGGAAAACACAAGGAGAACAATACAGGCCATAGAATACTAGGATATGCAAAAACATATAGACTCAAAATATGGAATAAACCATACTTTCAGCATCTTCTGCCTCGATTCAAATTGTTTCATTCTTTACTGTAAGTACAAACTGATTTTGCACATACAGGAAAGTTAAGACAGCAGCATCATATTTGAGACAGAAGCGTGTGATTCTAGTGTCAATTTAGGTAGTTAACAGAAGCAACTTTGATAAATTACTTCACTTGTTAGCTATTTTGACTCAAGTACTAAAAGCTACGTCAAGTTAAAAAAAAAAAAGCCACGCAAGATTAAATGTTGTACTAGTATTTATACTGCTCTAGTCTTGAGAGAAGAGCATAAACGTTGTGCATTAAATAATTCAGCCTCCATAGGCAGTAGCAACTTCCAGGACAGAGCTTTTGACAGGAATTTCCTGTAATCGCAGATGCTACAAAAAGCATAGCCAGGGCTGTTTAAGCTACCAAATGCAAAAAAGGGAATTAGAGTTATTCATTCCAGTTCATTACACATGGAAGCCAAGATTTCCTATTGCTAGTGGTGGCTACTGAAGAAATATCCTTCTGCCCATACCCTCCATTTCATAAACCCTATGCGTTATCAAAGAAAATTCTTTAGAGCTGGGGAGAAGAGAAAAAGAAAAAGCAAAATTTCTTTCCTGGACCACACAACGCATATTTGTAATATCACTCTCTCATTTGAAGGTTCAGGAAATCCAATTTCCCTGGGCTTCAAATCTGCTCCCCCTTCCTTCTGCCTCACAGAGGCACAGAACTGTTTGTTCACTGGGCTGTTTATTATTAGAATGTCTGCCACAGAAGGAGAAAGCAACCAGAAAACCTCCCAGCTACAATTGTGCTCTGAAGATACCAGGCGATATTTAACACATTTGAATATCATCACGATAATTTGCCATAGAATAAAGGAAAGAAGCGAGCAGGAGAAAAGCATCGAGACATGAATCTCCAGGCTTCTCCCCAACTCAAAGAACAGTGTGTTTATACCCATGTAAATCCTGTACCGCACCTAAAGACATTTTTCATCCGTGAAATTTTTTCATTATGTTTCCTCTGTGTTTTCATAAACGTGAAAATAATGAACTGAATGAGGTCTTCACCCAGCGTGAACAGGAATCTTCTGTCAGTAGTCAATACAAAGAAGCACCAGCAGAGCTGGCTCCTGTTGCTTCTGCTCAAGAAGCTCGTTAGGTCAGCCACAGCACACCTTGGACCTCAGGACCTGCTTCAGTGCAGGAGATTTTGTCAGAACTTATTTCTTCCTACGCTGTGAGTGTTCCAAAATCCTCAAAAGAAACCTTTCTCCGGAAAAAGGAAACGTGTGCCCATTTTCTGGCTTCCCTCTCCTGTACAAATTCAAGTTTCAAAAGCCTCTAAAGGAATAGGCTGGTAACCTCAAGAAAATGCAGGTTTTCCTCTTCCTTCCAGAAGAGAAAAGAAATTCACTTCCATATCTGCCTTCAATTAAAACAACCAAAGAAAACTTATCAGAAATATAGAGAATGAGAAGTATTGCTTGCTCTGTACGCCTTCCAACAGTGGCCTCATTTCTTCAGATTACAGACTGTATCAGTGATTTATTCTGAGGGAATTACACTCATAGGATGGCGACTAACAAAGTAAACGAGGGCACTGAAAGCAGTAGTATGCCAAAAATCACCAGCCTAAAGGAATGAGCATCAAAGACTGCAAGCAAAATTGTTGGTAACACAAGCGATGGGAATTCAACATGACTTAGAAAGATGAAGCAGTACTTTTCAGAATGGTTGGCAGCAGGGAAAAAGTAGAGAGAGTTTAGAGAAGGATCATGAACAATATAACTGGGCTACAAAGGTGCTCCATGTAGTGTGGAGGTCACAGTTTGGAGAAAAGAGAACAAGAAAAACAAAGAGCATGACACCAGATATTACAGAGTGCTCAATTAATGCTTTGTCCTTAGAATAACAGCTTCCTTAGGGAAGATAAGCTAGTGGAACAAATAATAGCACCATATTATTACCACACTTGAGAGAAGGCTTAAAAAGTCTTTGTGTTAATAAGTCTTATGTAAGAAAATGAAAACGTATGCATGACCTTAAATATGCATCTTATAGTTAAAGATGATAACCTACCATCTTTTCTACACTCCATAAAGTTCTTGTGTTTCTACAACAAGTGATGCTCGCAGAACCCAGTTTCACCCAAATTCTCTTTGAAAATCCATGTCTGCTCTTAACCTTTTCCTCATCAGCCACACCAGTTTACAGCCCAAAGCACTGATCCAAATGAAGCTATTAAACATGAACACATACACAGTACTTACTCTACTGCAGCATTTTTACAGAATTGTGAATACTGTTTCTTTCTTTGGGTTAGTTATGACTCAGTTAAATACAAACTACTTGTCTAAGCACATATATCCATGAGACATATAAACATTTTATACATATGATAAATGTCACCTTTAAAGCCAAGGACAACCCTGATTTTAATGCACTACATTTTGCTCTAGCACAGAACATTTATTAAATGGGAAAAAAAAAAAAAAAAACCCTTATTCCACATTGCCTTTGTATTGAAGCTTTCTGTACACACCAGTGAAGTATATTATAAGAAAACAGTTGCAAATGAAAATATCCAGAAATTTGAATGCTACAAATGTAAACTGACTGAATGTTAATAAAGGTAAGGCTGCCAACTGCTGATGATTTATACATACATGAATTGACAGAAATAGAAATACAAAAACAGAAAGAAACTATCATAGTGGTACGTGTCTATGACTAGAAAAAATGGTTTGGGCAGAAGCTTCCTGTGGAAGAATAGAAAAACTCAATGCTCAGTCTAACATAATCATTATCCGATATATCAGGTCACATCCAGGCTCGTTGGAAAATACGACATTACTGGTTTGGATTCTGAATATGAAGTCGGCACGTCAGTGTCAACACATTACCTGCATTTCTTTAACAGCATCTCTTCATGTAGCTGAAAAGTAACTTACTAGCACTCAACAACTGAACCTCCCTTTCTAAACATGTGATTTCCTCTTCCAGAAAGAGTTTACTCTGCAGTTATGCTGGATAGGAGCCCTGAGATTACAGGCCAGTACTTATTAGGTATTTTTTAGTGATGCAACACAAGCTAGCAAATAAATCAAATCTGTGTTCCTTACCAGCAATGCACAAACTCTGGTAGACCATTTAATAAATCACGCATTTTATGAACTTCACTAGCCAAGGATTCCATTTGTAACAAGGTCAACTAAGAAACGATTGGACACCAGAAGAAATCTGGCATGGCTGTGTACTGTCACTTCAGCTTTTTGGAGTGTTCACTGAAGAATTAACGAGCCCATTACCACCTCTGATGAGGTATAAAGATGTCATTTTGTTGGTGTAAAGTAGTTGCCTGAATATACATTGCCTTGGTGACATCAATAAAAAACTCAAAAAATCACTTCATTAAAAACAAAGTGATGAAAATTGCTATGAAATGCCCGTTATCTCAGGACTTGTGATAAAAGTAATGGCCCTGGCAACGAGTACATTGGAACCACAAGTAAGTGAAGTATGAAGTTGTCCACTAGTAAAAGGAAATGAGAGCTACTGGCAATAGAGAATCATCAGGAGAAGTACTGCAGACTGGATTACATTTACAGATTAACCCCATGGAAGTAGCAGCTGATGCGACCGAGACTTCTAAAGCAAATTAAGAAGGGAAAAAAGCAAATCAGAAATCTGGCAGGGATCATCTAACATGAGTCCTTCTAATAGTGACACTTCTTCATTCTCTGCCACATGCTGCACAGAACACATTTCTGACTGGTATATTAATGAGGTTACCTTGGTGAGTACTTGTCTTTTATTATATATATCATACAGACCTGGTCAAATTTACTCCTCTGCCTGACCAGCTGTGGTGTCGGCCTATGGACACAGCAGTAGAAACAGAGCTGCAGAGTACAACTGATGCACATCTCTTTGTTCTCTCTGATATTTATTGCTTTATTTTCCAACTTAAAAATTGAACTCTGACATCCTAAAAACCATCTCTCTCTAGACAATACTAAAGCATGCCAAACACTTCCAGACACTCCTACGTGCAGTAGATAATGACTGATCTCAACCATAAATTATTTTTCACACACACATTCTTATTTTCCTTACTCTTACCAAAAATATCCTCCTCTAAAATAGTCACGATCCTTCAGGCACCCACTGGTATTCCATCTGGTATTGGAAGGCCATGTTTTCCAGTACAACATCAACTTTGAATTGCTTTGAAGCAAAGCCTAGCACGAGCAAAACACAAAACTTCTCACTACAGCAACACTGTGCACAAAACTTCACAAACTTAATGCCCATACATCCCTTGAACACCAAAGCAACACAGAAGGAAAGAGGCAGAAGCAGCATATTACTGCCAAACTTTGTTAGAATTCAAATCTATAAATGCAAACTTTCTGTAGGAAAGAATCTTGTTTACCTGAACCTTTCTGCCTTTATACTCCCAAGGTGTACAAAATCACACAGATGTCACAGCATGACAGTACTGATGGAGATACAAAGGTTGCAATCCTGAAAACATTTCTGAGACCGTTTTTACCTGTTTATATACTACTTCTAACTCTATTCTACTTCAATTTTCATTTTTTAATGTTTTTTAATGATATTGTGGAATTGCCGACTGGGAAATAAAGCATATTTTTCTTGCACTGACAAACACAGGTAATAAAGGGCTGTGTGCACTGCTTGCTTACAACCAGCACCAGAACTGAAATATGCTGCTCCCTGGCTCATTGTGTGCTAGCTTTTCTTAGAGAAAAGAACTGCAGAAAGGAAAATACAAGAGATGAGGTCAAACCTCTCTGCAGTGGGTAGCGATAGGATGAGGGGAAATGGCCACAAACTGAAGCATAGGAAGTTGTGCACAAATATGCATGGGAACTTCTTCACAGTGCAGGCAATCGAGCACTGGAGCTGCACAGAGAGGTGGTGGATCTCCTTCTCTGGAGATGTTCAGGACCTGCCTGGATGCCTACCTGTGCAACCTGGGATAGGGAGCTGCTTTGGCAGGGGGTTGGACTCAGTGAACTCTAGAGATCCCTTCCAACAATTCTGTGATTCTGCATTTGCACTTCTGATCAATTATGGATGAGTAATGTAAGAACGTTTTGTGACAACATGCCAACAAGTTGAATGGGCAAGTCCTATCCACTTGTCATATTTCTACACCTTTGTTCAGTCTTCCTCCGCAACCAGGCAGAAGCTCTCAATAGACATAAACGGGTGTTACAGCTGGCCCATGAGAAAACAGACAATCATCCTCCTTTCTATGCTTAAAATGAGTTTCAGACTCATCTCTTCATGCACTACCTCTCTTCTCCAACCCAGTCCTAGAGGCAGCTCTGCATTTATGACTGAGCAAACACCAATGCTCAAGAACACGGCAGCTATCTCGCTGCGGTTAAACCAGCACACATCTCATCTTGGTTTAGGGACTCAGCACTCTGCTCTAGGTCTAGTGAAGTCCTAGAATTTATAAGCAATAGGAAATACAAGATGAATTCAAACAAAAAATTCAATATGTAGGAAGATCTGTGCAATCTGAGTGCAGTACTGAAGTGTGTTCTTCAGTACTAGGGGTGGTTTTTAAAACACACTGGCAGACAGCCTGTAACTTAGGCTGTGTCTAGATACAAGCTTTTCACCAGGAAATGAAGGTTCTGTGCACAGCTGACCGCTTTCTTCCCTTCTTTTCCCCACAGAGTGAAATGACAAAGAGATTTAGGTTGTTGTTCTCAAAGTCAGAGGTCTGTACCAGATCTGGGAGCAGAAACTTGCTGTGTCTGAATGGAGAGCCATCAGACATGTATAGCCCTGACTCGGTCAGACAGGGAATTTTAGAAAAGCCTGAAGGTTTTACAAAACAAGAGGCATTTCACACTGTTTGTGAAATAGAGCACTGCAACACAAACAGGGCCCTGTGCTGGAGTGTTCTTCAGAACTGTATAAATGGCTGTTTTGACTTTCAGAAGTCCTGAAACAATATTTACCGACAGATGCCCTTCTGAATAAAAAAGCATTTCTAATAGTCCAACACTATGACATTTGGCCTAAACACAGCACTCAGAATCCACATGGATGCACATTTCAAAAGCATTTGATACCACTTCTTTATTAAGTATTCTTATGCAAGAAATGCATCTTCTCTTCTTGACCACACCCTAGGAAAGCTGCAAGGATAGCACCAATACTTTTATGCCCTTACCTTACATACTTGGTACTTCTTATGTTGACATTCTGCTTCTATTTAAACACAGGGGAAAAACTGTCCCACCTCAAACAGCCATTTCACCATCTTTCCAAAGAAGCCAGATAGCTTTGAAATACGCAGTTAAAATAGTATTATTTGTTTTTAAGATACGCTTAGTTTTACATTTACTATTATTTTGTTGTCTCAAGGAAACAGACGTGATGATACAGGTGCATCAACATTAAACTGGGCCAAGAGTACGCACTGACACAGAGATTTCATCCAGCATCGCCCTGAAATAGTATATTTACGAAGAGGCTTCCTACCATTTCTGATGAGCTGATATTTAGGCCCACAAGCATCAGAGAAGCTGACATTTAAGGCAAAGCAAAAGCACTCCTGCTGCCCCTGCAGGATGCTCTCCCCTGCTAGCTCTGCTCTCCCAGCGATGCGGTGCCCTGTCAGGAGCAGTCCTGCAGCCAGCAGCCTTCCCAGCCACGCTGCCAATACACCACGCACACAGCAGCTCCGAGAAAACACGGTCCATGATGTAAGCCCCAGCGAACAAACCAGATCCTCCCGGCACCTGCAGCAATGTAGAGAATTCACTGTCTCTAGAATGAGTTGAAAAGCAGCTTCCTTTAGATCAAATCCGTCTATAACAACGTATCTTCTCAACATTTTCCATTTGAAATTGTTGGTTTTTTAATACCAAGAAAGCTTGGGTAAGAAGAGAGCTTGCAGACACCGAGCAAGGCAGCGAATGAAGAGTTCATCACCTCCCACACAAAGCACTTCCAAACAACACCCAAAACATGATTTGCAAACACCTCATGCTAATACCAGGGAAGGATTTATTGTTTCAATTACCCACGAGATTCTTATGTTATATCTGTAAGACGGTACGAAGCCATCAAAAAGATTAATTCGACCAGCAATGCGGACGTTTACCCACAAGGAGTAAACAGTCCTGGTTTTCAGCCGTGTCAAACAACAGAGCACAATCCTGATTGCACAGCTCTAAAGAGATGAATGACATTTTCTAAATGGGAGTGACTTTCCTGTTGTTCAGGGGAATCCATCTACCCATGTAAGCTTCAGATCACCTTCAGGTATATGTCAAACTGCAAACACCAGACTGCCATTTGGGATAAACACTGGGCAGGTAGCGAGGACTCCTGTTCTGACACGTGGCTATAGTGAATACGCATGGAGGTGAGGCTTCACATCAGTCCAAACCATTTTTTATGAACTGCCAAATCAGTAGAAAAGACATTTGCATCCGAATTTCTCAGCGACAGATCTTAAATCTTACACTCTACCAGCTGATTCCTATTAACCCTTTAACAAGGCTTCTCAAAGTTCATGGATTGATTTTTTAACACGTTGCTGGAAGACCTCCTCCTCACTTGTATTTTCCAGTCCAACGCGTCTTACCCTGCTTAGAAATTTATCAGACCAAAGTTCTTGCACTCTTTTGGTTTTCTTATTGCCACTCCCTTGACTGTTTCTGACTACACACACTGCAAGACAGCAGCAAAGCACAGTGAAAGGATGAAGCACGGATATACAAACTGGCAGCAATGCCTTGCCCTGCTGTCAACTGCCTTTGAATGATTCCTAACATTTAAGTTGATGCTTTCACTGCTGATAAATATTGACTGGGCATTTTCACGAAACTATCTGTTGTAACTTTAGGCCCTTGCTCACAAATGGTAACAATCAATTCAGAGATGAAGTCAGAATTATTTTCCCCCTATGTACATCTTTTCCATTTATTTACACAATTTCCTCAGTCCTTTCAATGGCAGTCACCCTCCTAAGGTCTCCTGCAGCTCTTCCTTGCCAGCTCACATCTTTAGTACACCCTAAACAATTTATTAGCATCAGTACATTTTCTCACCTCACAAGCAAACCTACTTTCTAGGTCATTTAAGGTTCATATTACAAACACCAGAGATCCTGGTGGCATGCCAGTGGTGAACTGACTGCAGAAGCTCAACTCTTTTCCCAGCAGATGATCAATTGTCTGTCTGGGCAAGCATTTCCCTTTCAAGTCCCAGGTGCCTTAGTGAGGAGATTGGCCAAAAGGAGTCAATGCTCAACCCTTATCAACATCTACCAGTGCTTGCCACCCATTGCAAACAAGAGCTGACACAGGTACTGGTTATAGCAGAGACAAAAACTCTGGATGATATCAGGAAAAGCAGTATTACTGTACTTTACAATGTGAAAAAAAATAAAAAATGATAGTTTAGTATTTCCAAGTCTTCTGAAGCAAGATGTTTGTTACAAAATTCTTCCTTCTGCCTTAAATCAATGCAGTAGAGGTGGCTAGTCTTTTCTCTAATGGATATCCCCCACAGAATGCTTTGATTACGTCTATAAGGCATCGCACACAGTTCAAAGCTTACACGTTGGATATTTCACAGATCGTGAGCTTGGCACTCCGTAAGATTAGGGGATGTTGTTGAGGAACTTCTGTTTCTAATTTTTAGATTTAACAGCCCTGACCTTGAATTAGAAAAAGATGCCACAAAGGATGAGCCACTGCACCAGAAAGGTGAATGTAACTACAACTACTGGTCTTTCACCACCTGTAAGAGACCAGGAAGAAACCTGAACTCTGAGGTGTCTGGGCCAATTGCAAAAGTTCATAACGTGCTGACTTCTGCTATGTACTTCTCTGATGCGAGATTTTCCCTGCAGTGATCTGAAAGCTACAGCAGCCAGAATCCCGGGCTTAACATTTTAACATCCGGGCGTTGCATTTTAACAATATCAAACACGTGAGATGAGTAATTATTTGAACCACACATACTACAGAAAACCCACACCTTGCTATTTATACTCTATGAAAACATGCACCCGAAAACAAATACAGATGCATGTGTATATTTATGTATCCTTGTAAAGAGAGGTAATAATCACAAAACCCCAGATTAGATTCAAGTGAAAAGATATACCCGACAAATCAGCTTACTCAAGTGATTACAAATCAAAACCATGTAGATAGTTATTTCACTGCATATTTCAAAACAAGCTCACTTTTTAATTACCAAAGCTCTTGAAATCCCTTCAGTTCTGAATGTTAACTTCTATTTTTCAGTAACAATCAAAACCAATCCTTGGAATAGTTTAAAGATAAAATCTCTGTAAGTTTCTATAACGCTGTCTTACCTAGTTATATCTCATTACATATTTTACATGCACAATACAGCAAGCTTCCTCAGACCACGGATAACACAGCTTATTCTCCATTCAAGAGTGAAATGACCAAAAACTACTTCCCCTCCTCATGAGGGATTTCACAAAATTAATGTTCTCTCTCTAAATGAAGCAAATTACAATCAGTGCCCAGCTGGCAATGTTCTGCTGATCCTATGACTTCGGGTCGACTGACAGCGGCCACCAGCTCTTTCACCACCTCTCCTTTTTCTAAAGCAAGTTATTATCACATACATCTTCATATTACCTAAGGGAGCAATAAATAGGGGCCACTAAATAAATTTGCTTGAGAAATTTATTTCAGATCTGATAGTTTAGTGCAACTGCCAAAAGCTTCTGGAGTGCTGTGAGAATTGATCTTACTACTCATTGCACTCATTGATTTACATCAAGCCTCCGGACGTCAGTATAGGTGCCACTGCTAAGAAATAAGAAGTTTCCAGGAAATCCGTATATAAATTTAACTGGTTGCCAAAACATAAAAATAAAAGGAGGCACATGATCTATATGCCAGTGGATGGAATATTAACACATAACTAGGACTTTAGGGATGCTTTATCCAGTACAGGTTTTTTAATGAAATTAAAGATAAGACAGTGTTCCTTAATCCTGGATTTTCAGTTACTCTTCATTACAAGTGGCAACTTGCGGAAGAGCCATCTCCACCCATGAGACCACTCTGCTGGATAAGCAGCAACCTGAGTTGGTGCAACAGTAGACAGTGCTGTGTGGAGGCCTGCAACACAGCATCCTTATTTTCCTTACCCTGTTCACTGCAGGGGAGTTGGACCAGACCAAGACCAGGTTGTGTTGAAAAGAGAGGTGCTTCCTGGGACACTCATTTGATGGAAATGGTACCTAAGGACAAGAGCAGACCCCTGAGCATCCAAGGTGGATCTGTTCCATGCTGCAGATGTTCTTAACTCTAAATAAAGTAACAGGAAATACTTGCCCACCACAGTTTACAATTATAGCTAGAAAGAGTACAGGAAGATAGGAAGAGAGCTAGAGAGCCCTCTTAGCATCCATTAACTCAACAGTAGTACAAAATCAAAGAGCAACCACAAGTCATAAAATACCTTTCTAAGTTTCAATATTTCTGCCATCACTACAACCCCAACTTCTCTAAGTCATACTGCAAATGACAGACTAGCAGTGCCCTGGAGTCAGCACCAAGGTTTGCACACCAACAAGACACAAGCTTAATGCATCCACTAAACATGAGAGTTTCCAACCGTTACTGAACTACAGTATAAATGCAAACACAATGAGCAGGAATTCCCCATGAATGAAGAACACTTGTACTTAAGAGAAGAGTGAAAATGGAATTCCTTAAGATCACGTTACTCCTCCTGAAAACCTCCCTTGAAGCACAAGTGCTAACCATGGGTGAAGAAACACTACAATCAATGTAACCTATAACTTGATACTAGAGCTATTCTAAGAAAATTTCATCCAAAATGTAAAGGAATTTCTTGTCCAAGTAATACCTAGCTCATTGATCTATCAGTAAACAAGATCAACTTGCTAATTTTTTTATAAAGATCCTGCATTCAGGGCTGTGCCACAAATCAGTCACACTTTTCCACTAAGACAAAGATAATCAGAGGATAGCTGAGAGAAGAGTTGAGGGTCCTGAGCCTGGAGAAGAGAAGGCTCCAGGGGTACTTTATGGACACCTTCCAGTCCTTCCAGCTCAAATCAATTTATGACTTCATAACACATTACTTTTCTACTTTTTGTAACTGAAAACCCAAGTATAGTCATAAAACATCCACAGTAGTTTTCCATCTGTAAGGCAGATCAAATTGGTTAATCGGGCAAACCTCAAAAGCAGGAATAACACCTAATAGTGCACTAAAAGATTGCTTTCAATTACAAAAAAATAACCTGCCTTTGTGTTATCAATTTTTTGTAAAAATAAACTGTCAACCTCAGATACATTTATACGTCTCACAGAGAATCAAAAGCATGAAGTTAATTAAGGGGACTGACTGACAAGTAAAATAGATGTGAATATATTAAGCTTGATGTAATTAATTTCAGTGCACAAGTTTTAGATCGTACAACAAATAAAGGTCAGGTTGTACTAGTGGGATTATCAACAACACAAATTTGAAACCTTTTATAACACACTTGCACAGAGCAGCATAAGCAGCCTTTCAGGCAATGATCATGTCAGCAAATACTTGAATGCCACACTTAAAAAAATTACTTTGTGCTTAAACACGACAACCTACCTTCTGTCAGCACTTCCAAAAGAAGGTTATTTTACCCATGAAATGCAGAATTAGGTTATTATTTCTGAACAGTGCCATCCCTATCACTTCCTTTCTACCTGGCATGCTTCTGTCCCCTTCTTCCTCTTCTCTTCACCAGGCTGAGCTTCTCAGCACCAGGTATTTCCCCATTTAAGACACAAAGGGAACGCTTTTTCTCATGTACAGAACACAACCTGCTCTCTTGTTTCTCCACCTGAACATTTCCTCACTATGTCTTTACTCACCTCTGATTACCAGCTGTGATTTTACCCACCAAAATGTAAGTAATATGAACAATGGTCGTCTGCTTGGGTGTCCCCTGCAAACCATAATTAAGCACGTCTTAGGTAGCTCCATGGTGGTATTTAGGAATTTTACACAATTGCAGTTTAATGGGACCAATTATTGGGACAAATGCTCTGATCTTCAAGCTAGTTTTCCAATACTCCTTGTTCCTACTCTGTATTTCTTTGATTTCAGATGCCTACCAACAATCAAGCATTTGTTTTGTTCTACACACTTCCTAAGTTCCTGTCACTAAACTGTCAGGTAAGAGTCATTGCCATGAAAATGTCTTTCCTAACAATATCGAAATACTGCAACAGCTGTAAAATCAAATTCTAGGCAAACTGGACAAGCTAAAGCAAATCAGCATGAGTGCTTCTCCAGATATCCTTAGGAAAGATAAATATTAAAGACAAAGAACCCATTTGTTATGTAAGTCTCCCCCCTGAGAATCTGCAACAGCTGAACAGAAAATTAAATTAAAAAAGAGGAAAGCTCACCTTTCAATCCTGGATGCATACAGCTTCCAAAACAACTCCAGCTGTGCGCGCTGTATCCTTTCTGCTTTTCTTATGCGACTTCAGGGCTTCTGGTTTGCTTATTCTACATACATGCAGAGGAATCCAAGATGTTATTCATAGAACAGTTCACTTCTACTCCTTTCCAAAGTGTTAAACATGCAACTTCTGGTAGCAAGGCTGCTGAGAAGCCAACGTATCAGATCTGTGAAAGAGAAAGTTGGCATAAATCAGGGCATGCAGACACAGCACAGGGTGCTCAGATTCACAGACCCTCATCACGACCCCAGGATGAGAACAAAGCATTGAAAGTTGCAGTGAGCAGGCAGAGCTGTTTGGAGGTTCTAATGAAATTACCTCTGAATTGGAGTCACGACTGAAAATCTGTTTCAAAAGCATGAGAACCTTCATTAGCTAGAAGAAAAATGACAAGTGAAAGCAGGATCTTGTATAAGATAACCAACTGCACAGGCTGAGGTGGCACAGAACTTGTTAGCCTGATTGATACCAAGGGATGAGCCTTGTAAAATGACCAGTACTCAAATGATCAAATGAAGGGCTTGGTTGTCTTCACTCCCACCACAAACTAAACAAATCTCTACTTCTAGACATTTCAGACTGCCCAATACAAAAATTCTAACAACGTTTCCAGAATTAGAGTTCTGCTCGGTGTACTCTTAGATGTGAAAAGAAAAAAAAAAAAAAAAAAAAAAAAGAAAATCTCTTACTACTTTTTTCTTTAATTACAGCTTAAAACCCCATGTTTCTTCAATAAACTCCAACCGATATTGAACAGACACCCAACAGCACACATCAAAATACAGCATATACACTGGGACGATTTCAGAGCTGCACCATGCAGTAGGCACGAAGGCCTCAAGCTGAACAGCAGAGAGCTGCTATAGAAAGAAGGGGAAAGCAAAGGATGAACTGAGACAATGGTTTGTCCTTGTCATCTTCTTTATTTCCAATCATTTTTTCTTAATGAAAAACAAATTGATTTGCAATGCTCTTTTCGTAAATAAATGAGAAAAAGGTTTGGTCTAAACAGAGAGAAATATCTACACAATGCTACAACTCAATCATCACACACCAGTGGAACATAAGCAATGAGGAGTTTTAGTGGTGAAGAAACAGGGTAGAGCAGGAGGGCTTCTCTGACCACACAGACAATCACATCTGAAACAAGTATTCAACCTCTAAGATACTTCTCATGAGCAAACGAGCTAAACTGCTATAAGCTTTCAGTCAATTCATCTTCAGTTCTTTAAGGAAGGTGAAGATCAATGACCCTTACTTCACCACTGTCTGATGCAAAGATGAATCACTTGCATAACACCACAACCACGTAAAATAAACTTTTCTACAGCTTCTCAAACAAAATAACCCATAAAAGTACTTGCACTGTCCTTCTAGGCAGCAAAGGTGTTGAACACATCTTATTTTTTGCCTTTCTGGTGCAATCGCAGTTCCACTCCACTGTATGTATTCATGAAGAAACAATCTGACATCACGCTTCCCTGCTTCGGAAGACTCCTATCTGGCTGCTTTCTTAAGCTCAATGCCAAAGTGGAAAACAAGAAGAAGAAAAAAAAAAAGAAAAAAAAAAACCTAGTGGTACATTCAACATTTGCTAACTTCCGAGGGCTGAATTCCTAACTTTACAAAATTCTTTGATTATATCCTTTGAGCAAAACATCTGAGTACACATATAGGAATGTATCACCTCTGTGTCAAATGTTTTACAGTTCAAAGACAAAGATTCTTTCCCAAAAAAAGCTGACTCTCCAAGACTCTCTCTGCAGCAAGAAAATATTCACCAATATCTTCCTCAGCGGTATGATAAAGAAAACCACCACAAATTGCATAGAACCTTTTCTCCAGACAAGTGACATTTAGCCCACCGTTCCTACACGTTGCTGGCAGTCTTCCACTGCTCAAGTGTGCTAACATTAATAAAGAAAGTTTAAGGTGAGCAAGAACTCTCAAAAATATGTCAAGGACTTTGAGAGAAAAGCAGTATTAGAGAGTGAAAGTCATTACAGAAATGGAGAATAAGATCAAGTCTGTTATGATTCTCAAATCGCAGGGCTACCCAACTGCCTTATTAAATTGGCCTGCAAGAAGAAAAACAAGGACAATAAAACAGGAGAAACAAACCTCCCAAACTCTCTCCTGACACAAAGCACCTGAAAGTCTCCTTTAATTCAACTAATCTGAGAAATCAAGTCATTTTCTACAAGTGTATTTGAGCCTGGGCATCGTTGCGATTTATATTCACATGCAGACCTATTCTGCTTTCCTGTTAAGCATGTGTATATTGAGAGAGTAGAGAGAGGACGTAACACTAAAGCTTTTATTTGAAGTTTTTCATCTTTCCTGTGTTCACCCATCAAATCTCTCTATCCATCTTCTCCTCCATTTAAAAATATTTTTTAATTGTGCTCACATTATAACACTGCAGCACCACTTGAAAATTACATGAAACCAAACTCTAAAATTTAAGGATGGGAATTTCCAAAGTCAAACGGCACATTTCCCAACAACTGACGGAAAGCAAAAAAAACACCTCAAAAAGTAGAAGTTATTTTTCTTATATCAAATGAACTAATTCAATGAGGATGTTTCCTATTGGAAGAGGCATTAAAACCTGAGCAATTACTAAGTAAAATATTCATGAATTTAAATGACAAGGAGCAATCTTATACTGGTAAAGACAAATCATCTCATTAAAGCTTGGAAACACTCCTGGATTCAGTTATGACAGAACTGAACACTTCAGTGTCTTGGTAACCTTTACTTTTTGGGCATTATTAATGTAAAAAGGACTGACAGCTTGATGAAAATGCTACAGCTTCATCCAGGGGGAATCCAGGACTGTTATCAAATCAGGAAAACAGAACTTCATGGAGTGATTTATTGAGAACAGAATAAACAACTGTTGGATTTTTTTTGTTTCTTTTCTAGTCAGAAATATACAACTAACATCAAAAATAAACAGCATTACTAAGATGGGACCTGAGTTGCCTTTAAATCTGAGATGGACGTGCCCAGCCTTTTTCCCTGTAGTGAGGCTTTGCGAAAGTTATGGAAGGTGGAGCCTGAACTGATCTACACCAGGAGCTCTTAAAAGACCTTCAGTTTGTGCTCAGACACAAAGATCTACAGCTCAAGCTGCTGAACAAACCTCATCCAAGTCCTGAACATGCAGCGTGGCCCTCTCTGAGATGGTACCAGCACTGGCACTACACATCTGAAGATCACATAGGCTGGGCAGCCTATGGAGATGGAGCACTATTTTATGCAAATGGACAGAGGATCAAAAGGAGAACCCAGGCAATGGTACCCAAACCCAAACAAAGATTAACAGCGATGAAGTGAACTTTTCAAGTAGAATTTTCTGCCTCATTTCTTCAGTCTCGTATTTGTCGTCTGTCCCAAGAGTATGTTCTGTCAGGAATCTTCCCTCCCAGAAAGCTGCCTGCATCTCAAAACTAATGCATCTCCCTCACACCGAGTCTTTTGCCTGCTTAATAAAAAATTCTTCATTAACAGGAAAACACCTAATGGTCTATTTTTCTTCAGCGGTAAGCCAAATCTGCATACTTGATATCTTACCTAACGTGAGCCATTTATACCAACTATGGCTTTCAATTTCTCCCCATCATGACACAGGCTGCTTCTTCCAGACAGTACAGCAATCATTTAAGTCCCCAAAGAATACAAAAAGGAATATATTTGATTATTATTTGAGATACACTAACATACAGTGCAAATACAGCAATGGGTGGTGGTTACAATTAAGGAAAGTCAGATACAATTTTAGTCAATAAAGATAATGCAGGAAGAGAGGATATTATGTTCTGGGATAAACAATTTAGTAATTATCAAAATGATAATGATACCAGACTGGTTATTCCAGAAAGGGAGAACACAGTAAACAGCATCCAACAACAGAAGAGACAAGGCTGATCCATTATGTGATCTCTTCAGAGTACTGTTTAGAGCCCTGATACACACAGGAGATGGTCGTCTTCATTTCCACTCACTTCAGAAAAAAAATCTTTCTGGAAAAATTTTCAGGAGGAAAATTCTGGCACTCTTCAGAGCATATTTGGTATTCTGTGATATGACATGTGACATTCAAATTCTGGCCCACAGACTGGAAAACCTAACCTACATTGTAAGCTTTCAAGTTCCTCTGTTGAAAATAATTTTCTTCTTTGCAAATCTAAAAGATACTGTAAGACAAAATACCAACACTAAAAAGGCAAACTGGAAAGGAAAAGCAAACAGCAGTGGATATCAGCACAACGCTGATACAGCCCTGTTGTATCAGTCTGACCACTTGGCTTTAAATATGGGATGCAAATAAGTGGTAGGCTGCCATTTAAATCTACTCCTCATCATCAGTCTCTCCCTCTGCCTTTAGGACATACATCTGTATTGAAACCTACAGATCTGCATGTCTGTAACAGTACCGAAAAATATTGTGGTTTCACAGTGCCTTGATGCAGAACTTAAATCAGACTACAACAGTGCCATGAGCTGATGTATTTAAGTCATTATGCAAAGAAGAGAGCTTTCTACAGTTCACTGTGCAGCCCTATTCCTTTTACTCTCCATACAACAGTAGAGAACAGAAAAAAATCAAATACCTCCACACCTGCTCAAGTGGTCTACACTAGAAATGTCCTCCAGTTACCATCCCATTCCACTTCCTGAAGACGACTGCCTTTCACATTGCTATCAGCACCACAGCTGAAATGCACCACACATCTCCTCGCCGGGCTCACACCCACCGGTTCTCTTCAGAAACATTCAGCAAGTATCCATGAATCACAGAATGATGGGGGTTGGAAGGGACCTCCAGAGATCACTGAGTACAACCCCCAGTGAATGTCAACGCGTGCCATTTTTTCCTGCATGGAGGAATACAATGATGCACCTTTGCTTCATCAGCACATCCAAGTCATAAACCACTCTGTCAGACTGCCCCTCTGCTGCCAGCTGTTGCCACACAGCAACAAAATACAACAGATATCTGGGGGGAAGGTTCAGCCTCTACTGCCATACCACCAATGTCCACCCGTGATGCTGTGGGCCAAAAGAATAAAGCAGGAGGCATTTCTTTTGGAGAAGCCTTATATATGATTGCTTTGTTGTGCTGTCTGTCCATCCGCAAGACATCAAGACAACTAAAAATGAAGTTCTTGAGAACAGCACAGAATACATCCAAGCACATCCAATATTTTCTCTCATCTCCTTGCTAAATGTAACGCCTGACAGGATGGTATTCCAGGCCTAACAAAAACAGAAGTTATGTCAGATAAAGTTTCTATGGAAATCTAGAAGCTGGATTCCCTAATTTCTATTATTTTCTACTTGAATTTGAGCTTCAGCACTGTCAGTATGCTTGGTAATTCAAATGTAGCTCAGGGAAATAGTTTAATTTTCAAGGATTACAAAAAGAGGAGCTCAAAAATAAAGCTTTTTCCAAAATATTGCACCTCTTACTTGCCAGAATAACACAAAGATATTTGTAACACCTTGCAACATTCAACATTTTCATCTAAGATGCAATGAAACAAAAATAAACATTGGAATTTCCCGTAAGAAGGCAAACCACTCTCACTTTTCTATTTGCTTCTATAGCATCGATCATCAAGGAATTTCACACTGACTTGGAAGTTTCCAATCTAGCTGCCAGTGCTCGCAAGTACAGAAAATATTAAGGATTAGGAAACGCCTTCCTATGGCTATTCCAAGGGATCAAGAGCTACTGTGCAATCCCCAACTGCTCAGCTGGGTCTAAGAGCAGAGGCATCACAGAGGATGCGAAGGGGAAACTGAGGATGCTATACCTCCAGAAAAAAGCTGTTCTCTCTAAACAAGGGTTCTTGCACTTCCACGTCTCCTACTCAGAGCAGCAACGCAGGTGTGAGCTGTTTAATAAAAAACAAGCCTATTTCTCCAAGTACTGCCTTTATCATATACACATATTTGACAGTACTTGTGTTTAATTGTATTGTGACAACGTTGGAGTCAACTGGGTCAAAAGAAACAGTCCTACTGTGACATATTTAACTTGAGCAATACTGCAAGAAAAAAATAAAGACATTAAAATCACTCAATCATAGGTAGAAACATGCAGTTTCCCTATAGTTTCGAGTGTACCATCAACTAATCTATTTTATTTGAGTCTATTCACTAGGTTGATTCAAATCCCAAAGTATAGCAGGGCTAAGAAGGACGTTTTCTCTGTGCTGTGCAGACAGCATTCGCGCTCACTGTCTTCAGGGAATCCTCCGACTGGTGCCTCCACGTTTCAGATTCAAAAGGAGATTTCAAATACTTTTCTGGCAGTCCTTCAGCATTAACTATGACAACATCGATTTAGCAGAGAGATGCCAGATTTCATATCGCAATTGAGAGGGTGGGAGAGCCTCTGCCAGGACCTCATCACCTTCTCAGTTAAAAATTTCCTCCCAATCTAATGCCATTGCTCCTTGTCCTATCACTACCAGTCCATGAAAAAACACAATCATTCTCCCTACCTCTTACAGACTCCCTTTAAGCACTAGAAGGCAGCAAGGAGATCTCCTGGAGCCTTCTCATCTCTGGGTTGAACAAACACAGTTTCCTCAGCCTTTCCTCATAGGAGAGGCGCTCCACCGCTCTGATCATCTCTGTGGCCCTCCCCTGCACAAACACCTTCGCCTCTTCCTCATATGGGGAGCCCAGGCCTGGACACAGTGCTACAGACGTGGCCTAACAAGGGCAGAGCAGAGGAGTACAATCACCTCCCTTCTCCCTGCTGCCTCCCTTTTTTAGATGCAGCTCAGGATGCAGCTGACCATCTGGGCTCTAACAACACACGGCTGTTCTGCAATAAGCTTTTTATCCACTGGGACCCCAGGTGCTACTCCACAGGGATGCTCTCAACGAGTTCTTCTTCCAGTCTGTACACCTATCAGAAATTGCCACAACCCATCTTGCACTTGGTCTTGTTGAACCTCACTAGGTTCACATGGGCTCACTGCCCAAGCTTGACCAGGTCCTCTGGATAGCATCCCTTCCTTCTGCCATATCAATTGCAACACTTGGCACCATCTGCTAGCTTCCTGAAGTTGCATTTAATCTGTATCCACATCACAGACAAAGATGCTGAAGACCACCAGTCCCAAGTCAGAAACCTGAGAAACACCACTCGTCAGCAGCCTCTGTCTAGACACACAACCATGGAGCTCAGTCCTCCAGCCGTGACCTTACAAACAGTTCCTTATCCACCAGACAGTCCACCCTTCAAACCCATATGTCACCAAAGTTTTGACATTGACTCTTTGGGTAGTGATGAGAGTGGAGGAGAGCAGTGATGCGGCTGCGGAACTGTGACATCAGCAGGACAGTCACAACGCAGGGTGTGTCAGGACACTATGAGAGGGGCAGCCCCACTCCCCAGTCGGTCTTTGGCGAGTGCAGCACGCACATCCGAAGGACCGAAGCTCAGGCAATCTTCATTGTCCAAGCTTTGCTGGGGACTCTGCAGAAGCCTGAGCTTCTACAAGTGGTAGTCCACCATAGCACTGAGCAGCAGCCGTGTCAGGCCATGGCACCGCTGCTGAACGAGGGACAGCAGGTGAGTGAGGAGCAGAGCGGGATGGCTGAGGAGGCTCTGCCCTGCACTACCTCGGCACTCCAGAAACTCCGCGCTTTCGGACTCCTCCTCGCCGTCGGGCTCCTCCGTGCCATCGGGATCCTCTGCACCGTTGCTGGGCTCCTCCTCACCGTCGGGCTCCTCCACGCCTTTACTGAGCTCCACCGCACCGTTGTTGGGTTCCTCCGCACTTTCGAGCTACTCCTCGCCATCGGGCTCGTCTGCGCCTTTACTGGGCTCCTGCACGCCTTTGCTGGGCTCCTTGGCACCTTTGCATGGCTCCTCTGCACTTTTGAGCTCCTCCTCACCGTCGGGCTTGTCTGTGCATTTCCTTGGCTCCTCCGCACCTCTGCTCCGCTCCTCCGCACCTCTGCTCGGCTCCTCCGCGCTTTTGGGCTCCTCCTCGCCATCGGACTCCTCCGTGCCGTCAGGCTCCTCCACGCCATTGCTGGGCTACTCCTCGCCATCGCGCTTCTCCTCCTCGTCGACCTCCTGGGCGTCTTTGCGGGGCTCCTCCTCGCCTTTGCTGTGCTCCTCCACACCATCGAGCTCCTCTGCACCTTAGCTGGGGTCCTCCTCGCCATCGGAGTCCTCTGTGCCTTTCTTTGGCTCCTCCGCACCGTTGGGCTCTTCCTCGCTGTCAGGCTCCTCCGCATCAAGCTGACCACCGCCTGCACAGGAGCCTTCAACAATGAGATGCGGCTTAGGGCTCAGCTCGATGACTCGGACACCTTGATGAGCACCGAGTAGGCTGGAGCACGGACACAGGAGGACCATGCAGTGCTACCGAGGGCAAAGAGGAGAACCTGAGAGTCCCAGATGCTCCCTGGGTGCCTGTCACGGTTTGATGATTTTTAACATCACACTGTGTCAGGCACTGAGAGTTAAAGCATTAATGCTCCTGTTCCATGGACTGCTGAATTTCTTCGTGTTAGTTATATTGTGTAACTTTCTATCCCAGTATCTCATAGAATAAATTAACCTTCCCCCTCACATCATTGCTGCTGGTTTGGGTTTTTTTTTGGCCCTCGTTCTTGTGCTCTTGCAAACATGGCCGTAAAGAGCTGCCCGCCCTGCTCCATTTCTGTGTCTCCAAGGACAGTCCCCCAGAGGATCCCATCCAAAAATTCCTTCCAAAACCCAAAGTTCACTTTCCTGAAGGTCACGATCCTGACTGTGATACCTGTCAGGTTCGTATTTCTTCAGATCACAAACTCGACCAGAGCAGGACTGCTACAGCTCAGACTGCCTCTGATTTTAACGTCTTTAATGAACCCCTCAACACTGGTCAAACCATGCAACCAATTCAATCATTATGGCCTATATTCAGATGCAAATGATGCCAAAGAAACTCAGTTTCCTTTCCTTTTCTCCTGGAACAAGAATCTCATTTAATTTCATCCTTCCAAAAGCCACCAAAGTCTGCAGCTGCAGCTGCTCTGTCAGGTGATATAGATGCCTAGGATGCCAGTTTAACACTGCTCATTCACTTTCCATCACTCTTATTTCATAAATAAAATGAACGTCAAATTCTACACAAACTTTACCTCTCCAAAAAAACACAAAAAGGAGAAAAAAAAAAAAGACAAAAACAGAACATCTTATTAAGTTCTAGCAAACTTGTGCAAACAACCAAGAAGACAAGGCACACCTCACTAGCTCTGGATTTGCACGACGGCAATCAAAAAGTGAGAGACTGAGAGAAACACGCAAAACCTACTCAGTGGCATGGAAAGACAGCACACAACCCAGCTCTTGCATCTTTAGGTTGACTGCGAAATTAAAACGTATGTTCAGACTCCCAAGGTAATTTCAGTCCTGAGCTGGATAATTGCAGGAACAGCACTATTCACTGGAAATGAGGCTCCAAGTGGACAAGCTGTAAAACAAGAAGTTTTATTTCCCACCAAACTTTTCAGATTCAAAAGCAGATTCCAAATAATTTTCTGGCAGTTCTCCAGCATTAACTATGACAACATCAATTGAGCAGAGAGATGCCAGATTTCATATCGCCTCTGAGAGGGTGGGATCGGCAGTGCTTTGTTAATGCTCGTCTCCCTCTCTGCTTTTATTTACCAATAATTTTCATACCTATTTTCCTTTCAACATTTGATTTTGTCAACATATCCAGTGGGCTTACAATACAGCAACTGTTGCTGGAAATATCAGCACTTCAAAGGTGATTCTTGATGCAGCTCTTATAGGATTATGACAAATAGCCACGTACATTTATTCTCTGTGTCTAAATGTCCCTTTAGATATAAAAAAATATTACACACCATGAGTAGAAGTATGTGCAACATATATGAATGTGACGACCAATATAGGATAAGAAATTAAATTAAATCTCTTTCATACAAGACTGTAGTACCCAACATTAGCACAGGAGGCCAATGGGCCCTATAAATGGAAACGTACAGCGCAGACGAAAATGATTTTGTAAGATCCTTTATTGCAGTCAAAACCTGGAAACATAATGAGACCAGAGTTTAAAACACAATACACCGGCAGCTACTGTAAGCCTCGGGTAAGGGTGAGTTTAGAGAATTTTACTTAGCGATACTCCTTCTATCTCACATCACCAACATAAAAACTGTATTCTCCTGAGACGGCTTTCAGCAGCCCTCCATCTGAGTCCCTCCACAGAAGTCAACAATCCTTCCATTTACGGAAGCTGAAAAAAGAGCAGTGAAAACAACTTTGCATACATAACTGATTGGCTAAAACGCAGAGAAGAGGAAGCTGGAGTAAGCGGTCAAAGCTTGCACAGCGGAGTCAGCTCACCGGGGGAGCCTGGCTGTTCAACAGATTCATTATTAAGCTGGGAAAAGAGGAAAGGGACTTCTTATGGTCAGTGCTAAGGCAAGACAGAAAAGATGAGGACCACCTGTGAAGATCTGCAGATGGACTTCCCATGTTTCAGTGACTGAGCAATCAAAGCGATAGATGAAACGCAGCAAAATTAATGCGGAGGGATGCACCCCTGGAAAAACAATCCTGGCTTTACATACAAAATGCTGGGCTCTGAGCTCAATGTCAGGATGCAGGAATGATAACGTGGTGCCGCAACTGTCAGTTCTATGACAAAATCGGCTCAGACTCCTCCTTGACAGTCATATACAAATTGACCTAATTAGAGAAGAAACAGAGAACAGACAGAAAAATTGTCACCGTATAAAACCCACAGCGTGCAGTTCTGAAGCACAGTTCTGACGCCCCTAACCTCAAACAGCTTATGACAGACTACGGAAGGTTCAAGGAAGGACAAAGGCTTTTCAGACACAGATGCCTCAGAGGAGGGAAGATAGAGGTCTGTAAAACCCAGAGTGAGATGGGGAGGGGGAATGGCCAGCCTGCTGCTGACTGCTCCTCTCAGGATCAGAGCTGGAGAAGTGTTGGACAGAGCATCAAAAATGAGGATCAAGGGAGGAACCCTCTCTGCCATTTGTCTTAATATCTGGGTATCCAAAGGTGACGAAGGTCTCAAGGGAGACACAAAAAGTGGGAGAAAACTGCGACTATCTCTGGCTACCCCACTGCCTGAACTTGCTGGAGGCTGGAAGAATCATCTCATGAAGTTTTACTGTATACTTGCTCTCAACTCATACCTCCACACAGCTATCTGGTTTTCAGTGAAACACCTTACAAACCAATGGAAAGGCACAAAAAACAAGCAGCACCTATGTATGAGCAAGAGAAAAACTCATCCATCTTGGGCTTAAAACAGCTGTGAGACAACTGCCAAGTGCAAAGCACTGCGTGCATTCTATTATGAGAATATGAGAACTTCACACGTCTAAGGGGAAAAGGAAAGGAAAGATTGCATGCAGTATTGCAATTGTCCTCAGTCAGCCCCAGCCCTCAGCCACTGGAAACAGTATGAACTGAGAGCTGAGAGTTTATTTGGGACTGTGCTGGTTTTTGATCTCAGCCAACTCCTGCACGTGCTGCCAAAGAGCTGCCCAGCCTTGCCTGGCCTTCACCAAAACGCCATGCAAGCTCCTTTGGAACTGACACATCCCTTGACCCTTTTTGTCAGCCAGAATAACTCGCTGCTCACATCAGCAACCCCTGGGCCAGAATATCTTACCCTTGATCAGGGACAACAGGACAGCACTTACACAAGCACACCAAGAACGAGAGATACCAATTACACAGGTTCCTCCTTTTCAGGGTACCCAGCTCTCAAAGACCAGTATCTAAACTCTAGACGGGGTCCAAGGGTCTAGTTCATTTGTTCAAGGTTACACAGCCAGCTTCTGCAGAGACAAGAATCAGACTGCAGTCATCTGTAGTATTTAATTGCAAAGTATCACTTCCACAAACACATTTTTCTTAGTTCTACTCCTCTAAAAATAAACCATCCTCTGTAATGCCTGAAATCTCATTATGCGCCCCAGTCCAACCACTCAGAATTATTAAGTTATCTGATGTTTACACAACTCTGTATTTGAGCACCTGAGGGGCAGAGAAGGTTTTCAGGCATTTAAAAAATAGGCAAATTCAGTTTTACATCTGAACACAGGTGACTCTGGCAATTTGTTGCTTCGCACTGCATATTATTAAGTGCAAACATCCACTTACACCACAGAACGTTACTACTTTCCATATGAACATCTCAATGGCCAACAGTATCAAGTTGTAAGCAGGATTTCATTTAATAGCAAACATTCTGGTTTGGACATTGACACCCAGTGCCCATGTGAACACAGACAATGAATTAATTTTTTTCTCTGAACTCTCACTGAAACAGAAAGACATCACAGGTGCTCATGAGGAGCCGAGCATGACTGATGAGAAAGCAATGCAACTCTCAGCATATAATTACAAGCACTTCTACAAGATCCAGCTGATTCCAACTGCAGATTACCAATGTCCTCCAAACATTCACACCTTCATCTTCTGCTAAAACATCCATTGACAGAGACAGCACAGAAGCATTCAGGGTGCCCAAACTTTAATAAATCACAGACATCGATTCAATCTCAGGTAAATGACGCTTCCCGTTGTCCTTTCAAAACAAACAAGGAGGACACAGAGGCCTGCTCATAATCACTACATTACAAAGAACAGACGTGAAACGTTAACAAGGAAACGCTCGTGCTGGTGAGGAGAAAACGCTATAAAACAGCACGCAGCATCCCAAGCCAGACTGGCTTTCCAATCACTCATACTTAGGAGATTACAAACAAGGAACAAAAATAAAGTAGTTCATTTGACTGGATCTAATACACTTTAGTTACTTTTAATTAACTGCGACACGTGTAATTTCCTTCCCTTCTACTTTTCCTTCTGACACCCTGCTTGAAAGGCCTTGATGCAAGGGAATTTATGACAAACACCACATTCTAAATCCGGGCACTTCCCAGTTGCAAATTCCTATTAGCAGCAGTGCTCTAAACAAAACAGGCATTCATCTCCCTGTGAAGAAAGCATCTCACTCCATTGCCTGCCCAAGTACACACATCTTGCATTTCTCCTCAGCTTCTCTAATCAATTCACTGAAGTTTTCATTCAGTTCAAGCACAGCTCCTACGGCCTATTTCTCACCCTTCAACGAGCAACAGGAACAGGAGGACAAGGATCACGTCATGCACTGCCCAGCAGTGCACCTCTGCAGAGGTCTGTGCCAGGCTGCTCCAAGCACCCCTGAAAAAGCAACTCCAGTCATGGGACTCAGGAGAGCAGAGATGAAGGAGAACCATGAACTTCAGAACCACAAATACAAAATGCAAACAGACATTACATTTCATTATACGTTGAGACCGTAAAGTCAGCTGTGATAACAGATTCAAAACAGGTTTTTTTTAGGCTGTTCAATTGGCTTTGGCAGCGCCTGCCTCTCATACACACACCTTTTGCAACCTTGTGTTTGCTCCACAAGATTTGCTTCCCATTTCAAGCAGCTTTACGCTTTGTTGTTCGGGGACCGTTTAATCAGTGCAGACAACATCATATACTGAAAAAACGCTACCTTGTTTTGCAACACTAACTCACAGAACGGCTCGGGTTGGAAGGGACCTTGAAGATCATCCAGCTCCAACACCCCTGCCACAGCCAGGCTTGTCAACTGTTAGATCAGGCTGCCCAAGGCCCCATCCAGGCTGGCCTCGAGCACCTCCAGAAAAGGGGCATGCACCTCTCCAGCAAGCCTGTGCCAGGGCCTCATCACCTTCTCAGCTAACAATTTCCTCCCAATCTAACGCCATTGCTCCTTGTCCTATCACTACCAGTCCATGAAAAAACACAGTCATTCTCCCTACCTCTTACAGACTCCCTTTAAGCACTAGAAGGCAGCAAGGAGATCTCCTGGAGCCTTCTCATCTCTGGGTTGAACGAACACAGTTTCCTCAGCCTTTCCTCATAGGAGAGGCGCTCCACCGCTCTGATCATCTCTGTGGCCCTCCCCTGCACAAACACCTTCGCCTCTTCCTCATATGGGGAGCCCAGGCCTGGACACAGTGCTACAGACGTGGCCTAACAAGGGCAGAGCAGAGGAGTACAATCACCTCCCTTCTCCCTGCTGCCTCCCTTTTTTAGATGCAGCTCAGGATGCAGCTGACCATCTGGGCTCTAACAACACACGGCTGTTCTGCAATAAGCTTTTTATCCACTGGGACCCCAGGTGCTACTCCACAGGGATGCTCTCAACGAGTTCTTCTTCCAGTCTGTACACCTATCAGAAATTGCCACAACCCATCTTGCACTTGGTCTTGTTGAACCTCACTAGGTTCACATGGGCTCACTGCCCAAGCTTGACCAGGTCCTCTGGATAGCATCCCTTCCTTCTGCCATATCAATTGCAACACTTGGCACCATCTGCTAGCTTCCTGAAGTTGCATTTAATCTGTATCCACATCACAGACAAAGATGCTGAAGACCACCAGTCCCAAGTCAGAAACCTGAGAAACACCACTCGTCAGCAGCCTCTGTCTAGACACACAACCATGGAGCTCAGTCCTCCAGCCGTGACCTTACAAACAGTTCCTTATCCACCAGACAGTCCACCCTTCAAACCCATATGTCACCAAAGTTTTGACATTGACTCTTTGGGTAGTGATGAGAGTGGAGGAGAGCAGTGATGCGGCTGCGGAACTGTGACATCAGCAGGACAGTCACAACGCAGGGTGTGTCAGGACACTATGAGAGGGGCAGCCCCACTCCCCAGTCGGTCTTTGGCGAGTGCAGCACGCACATCCGAAGGACCGAAGCTCAGGCAATCTTCATTGTCCAAGCTTTGCTGGGGACTCTGCAGAAGCCTGAGCTTCTACAAGTGGTAGTCCACCATAGCACTGAGCAGCAGCCGTGTCAGGCCATGGCACCGCTGCTGAACGAGGGACAGCAGGTGAGTGAGGAGCAGAGCGGGATGGCTGAGGAGGCTCTGCCCTGCACTACCTCGGCACTCCAGAAACTCCGCGCTTTCGGACTCCTCCTCGCCGTCGGGCTCCTCCGTGCCACCGGGATCCTCTGCACCGTTGCTGGGCTCCTCCTCACCGTCGGGCTCCTCCACGCCTTTACTGAGCTCCACCGCACCGTTGTTGGGTTCCTCCGCACTTTCGAGCTACTCCTCGCCATCGGGCTCGTCTGCGCCTTTACTGGGCTCCTGCACGCCTTTGCTGGGCTCCTTGGCACCTTTGCATGGCTCCTCTGCACTTTTGAGCTCCTCCTCACCGTCGGGCTTGTCTGTGCATTTCCTTGGCTCCTCCGCACCTCTGCTCCGCTCCTCCGCACCTCTGCTCGGCTCCTCCGCGCTTTTGGGCTCCTCCTCGCCATCGGACTCCTCCGTGCCGTCAGGCTCCTCCACGCCATTGCTGGGCTACTCCTCGCCATCGCGCTTCTCCTCCTCGTCGACCTCCTGGGCGTCTTTGCGGGGCTCCTCCTCGCCTTTGCTGTGCTCCTCCACACCATCGAGCTCCTCTGCACCTTAGCTGGGGTCCTCCTCGCCATCGGAGTCCTCTGTGCCTTTCTTTGGCTCCTCCGCACCGTTGGGCTCTTCCTCGCTGTCAGGCTCCTCCGCATCAAGCTGACCACCGCCTGCACAGGAGCCTTCAACAATGAGATGCGGCTTAGGGCTCAGCTCGATGACTCGGACACCTTGATGAGCACCGAGTAGGCTGGAGCACGGACACAGGAGGACCATGCAGTGCTACCGAGGGCAAAGAGGAGAACCTGAGAGTCCCAGATGCTCCCTGGGTGCCTGTCACGGTTTGATGATTTTTAACATCACACTGTGTCAGGCACTGAGAGTTAAAGCATTAATGCTCCTGTTCCATGGACTGCTGAATTTCTTCGTGTTAGTTATATTGTGTAACTTTCTATCCCAGTATCTCATAGAATAAATTAACCTTCCCCCTCACATCATTGCTGCTGGTTTGGGTTTTTTTTTGGCCCTCGTTCTTGTGCTCTTGCAAACATGGCCGTAAAGAGCTGCCCGCCCTGCTCCATTTCTGTGTCTCCAAGGACAGTCCCCCAGAGGATCCCATCCAAAAATTCCTTCCAAAACCCAAAGTTCACTTTCCTGAAGGTCACGATCCTGACTGTGATACCTGTCAGGTTCGTATTTCTTCAGATCACAAACTCGACCAGAGCAGGACTGCTACAGCTCAGACTGCCTCTGATTTTAACGTCTTTAATGAACCCCTCAACACTGGTCAAACCATGCAACCAATTCAATCATTATGGCCTATATTCAGATGCAAATGATGCCAAAGAAACTCAGTTTCCTTTCCTTTTCTCCTGGAACAAGAATCTCATTTAATTTCATCCTTCCAAAAGCCACCAAAGTCTGCAGCTGCAGCTGCTCTGTCAGGTGATATAGATGCCTAGGATGCCAGTTTAACACTGCTCATTCACTTTCCATCACTCTTATTTCATAAATAAAATGAACGTCAAATTCTACACAAACTTTACCTCTCCAAAAAAACACAAAAAGGAGAAAAAAAAAAAAGACAAAAACAGAACATCTTATTAAGTTCTAGCAAACTTGTGCAAACAACCAAGAAGACAAGGCACACCTCACTAGCTCTGGATTTGCACGACGGCAATCAAAAAGTGAGAGACTGAGAGAAACACGCAAAACCTACTCAGTGGCATGGAAAGACAGCACACAACCCAGCTCTTGCATCTTTAGGTTGACTGCGAAATTAAAACGTATGTTCAGACTCCCAAGGTAATTTCAGTCCTGAGCTGGATAATTGCTCTAAGTGACTTAGAAATCAAGGAACAGCACTGTTCACTGGAAATGAGGCTCCAAGTGGACAAGCTGTAACACAAGGTTTATTTTCCACCAAACTTCTTTGGCCTTTAATTTCAGAGTGAGTCAGAAAGCACAGCACCCAGCTGGAGAAAGAAAGGCGAGTTAAGAACTTACCAAAATCACTGCTTAGGCACAGCACTGCAATCCTATGTGCAAGTAGTTTATTAATAGAGACCCAATTTATGACTGCTGCTAGAGCTCACTTCAACGACCCACAGAAATTATTTCAAACTACACTGCCACATAAACAACATGCTACATCTTAAAGGCAGTGAATGCCATCCTTTCTAAAGATTTCCACTGATGGAGAAAGTGACATCTAGTCACTAAGCTGCCTTGGTGACTATTTTAACCTAACTGTTAAAAATAAGGGCTATATTTGTAACCCAAATTTTGACAGGTTCCACTTGCCAGTCCTTCTTATGCCTTCACCTACTAGATTAAAGAGCACTTCAGCATATCACAGCACACACTTACCCAGACAGAATTTGCATTTAACTAAGTGTTAAAACACCAGCTTTGAACCAAAAGTACAATTCATTTTTGCCTGCAAATTATTGCAGCAGCTCTTTCCTGCACCACTTTTTTCTTTTCCCAAATGCTGATACTCAAAGCAGATTCTCTAGCCCAGGAATGAGCTCAATAGTACTTCATATAGAACTAATGTTCTTTCCAGAAGTCCAGGCTGATATTGTTCTATATTTATTATTATGTATATGCACCAGATGGAACCAGAACTAGCTTCTGTATACAGTAACCCAACACTGTGAATCATTCCTCCTGCAATGAAGGACTCTACTGACAGATGAAGCCAAAAGTTATGAACTAAAGGAATACCACAGAAAATTTACAATTATATATATATATATATATATATTTATATCAGAAAGCAGTATAAGTTCCAAACCCTGCAATGCTGAGATTCTGTAATTAGGTGGGATGTGCAGAAACTGTGGGAACTGAGCATCGTATGAATGGTACGGAATAACGGGTGGATATGGTCTTAGCTTCAGCTGGGATGGAACTGTTTTCTGGAGAGTGCCTGTTATGATGCTGTGTTTTGGTTCTAGGAGAAAAACAGTGCTGATAACACACCGATGTGTGCAGCTGCTGCTCAGCAGTGCTGTACGGAGCCGAGGCCATTCCCTGCGATGGGCCCAGGGAGCTGGGAGGGAAGAGAATGACTTACACTGGCCTAAGGGATATTCTGTAGCATAAAAAGCTACAAAAGCAGAAGGGCTTTTGAAGCGGGTGGGAGTCCATCTCTCACCTTCTGCTGTTGGGATGCTAGCTGGGCACTGGTTGGGGGTTGGTGAGCAGTCGTGCATCACCTATTATATACATATACATACACACATACAATTCTTATCCTTTTCTCTATCTTTTACCATGGAAGCCTAATTTTCAGAAGTGAACAGCAAGTTTCTTGCTATTGTTGGAACACGTGTAATATTCACAGTTATTCTTTGCCATGGGCAATATTCATAGTTTGAAACACAACCTTCCTGTGAACTAGGTGGTAATTGAATTCTTCCTGGCTTATTTATGTTCTTCTCTATTTATTTATGTTAGAACATTACCAGTGTGAGTAATTCATCACAGTTTGAGCAGTGCAGCCTGACAGAATAAGGACTCACGGACAAGAATATGAGCTATAACAGACTGACACATTCCAGCTCCAGGACAAGGCTATTCTTAGCTCAAGTCTGAGCATCCCCAAACAAAGCACAGGGATCTAGGACAAGCCTTGCACTGCAAGGCGAGAAAGAGCCCAAAGCTTTCTCTATTTCCACGTAACCAGTGGTAATATTAACTCTCTTACATCCAGGACAGAAGCAGCCCTGTATTCAGGCAGAGCCCATACTGGGGATCACAGACAGCTGGCCACTGAATGTGCTGCCCCTTTCATTGCATCTTTTTGTTGCCAAGCAATAAACCCAGAGACCGACACCTCCCCTTGTTCAAGTGGACTTCAGCCAGAGATGAGTCCAAACTTCCACTAAGTCTGTCGCTTGCAAATTATCCAAGTTGCTATCTTTCCTTCTTTTTAAGGGAGAAAAATGGAAAAGGACGTAAGTTACCATCTGCTCAAACTTGCCTCTGATCTCTCAGGAATCTGGACACAGAAATGGTTTCCTGTGTCCTTTGCTCTTAGTAGGTGAGAGCAACTGGTAAAGTAAAAAATGGAACTTGAAAGTGCCACACTGAGCAAAAATTTATCATATTCCACTAATCAGCTGCAGCAAACTCTTCCGAGCTGAGCACCACTGTTCTATTTGCTGGACCAAATGTGGATCCCAGTTATGGCACTGATACAATTTAAGTGCCACAGAGAGAGAAATCAATAATGGAAATGTTTGATATTTTCCAAGCACTGGTTGTTTCTGTTCTGGTATGAAGAAGGCTCGTGTTAGCCCTCAAAATAAGTTCAAGATTCTTGACAAAACTGAAAAGAGAATTAAAACGTTCAACCAAAAGTAAGGAACAGCAGAAGTAATGCAGAAAGAGAACAATTAAATATGGTCCCCGTTACCTCCATAAGGGAGAGGGCAAAGAAGCACACAGTGTGTGGTACCTACTGCTGACGATGAGTTTATTCTCAGCTACAATCCCTCACACCTACAGCTCAATGCTACATACCCAAAATGGAGTCATTAATTCCTAATTATCGATACTATTCAAAACTGAGGGAGGGGTCTCCAGCTATACAACAGCAGCTATGGATACACAGCATTTGGGAAATTATTTGCAGTTCCAATCACAGCCAGACTCATTCCCATGTTTCAGAACAACGCCTTCCAACTATCCTTCAGGGCTCAGGCAAGGATAAATAACAGCAAGCAAAGCACGTGCATTTAATCCTAAGTGCTACGAACTGATGGGAAGCAGTTTCGAAGATTTAATATTTGCTATTAAAATGTTTCCCAAAGATCGTTAATGAAACACAGTGATCTTAAACATCACATAATGCTTTGTGATAACAGCTATTAACAGCGTTTGCAAATAAAATTCATCAAAAGGTAGTAAAGTGTTTTGAGCATACATATGCAGCTCCTGCTTTCAGCACGAGACACCAATTGCGTATGTATTTAAGCTTCGAATGGGCACATAGATCTCCATCTGTCTAGAAAGCAATCCATCTGACATTCTGTGATTCTACGGATGCTGGAAACTCTTCTAAATTAACCATTTTTGTCGACTCGAGGAAAAAAAATACTCAAGTGATGAGATATATTTGTGGAGGTCACTCCGAAACTAATGCCTCCTATTTATTCCTATGGAAGTTACAACAGATACAAGAAGCATAGTAACATGGCTTGAAAGAGCAAGTTCTCAGCTACAAAACACTGTTTTTCAACACAGACACCACCATTTTGGCCAGCGATGAACAGAAGCCTGAGTGTCACACTTTTAAACAGTCTGGTGCTGTGGGAGTGAACCTCCTCGTTACGCTCACATGCACTGTTTGGCCTCCACAAACATTCAGCAAATACTGATGACCATCAATGGGAATTCAGTCCTGCGCCTCCTGCTGCCATCTGTCACACAGCAACAAAACGTAATCTCGTAGGAAAAGCTCAACTTCTACTGCCATACCACCAAAATCCACCTCTGATGTCACGAGCCAACAGAACAAAATGGAAGACATTACTTTTGCAGCAGCCTGTGTGTATTTTAGAATGAAATCCCAAGTGTACCCATAAACTATATCTGAACAAAGCTACGATCCATACCATTTTTTGACTCATAACTGCATAGTTTTTATTCTTCTCTAAAATTATTCCCCGTTTCTAACGTGGAGAAATGAAAACACAAACAAAGACTAGCACAAAAAAATGACTTTTTAAAGAGCCTTGCATTCATTCTCCTCTCATGTGCTCCTTCTCACCTCATAAAAAAGAAAGCCTCATTTCAAGGCTTTCTACCTGTGAGAAGCTTCTTAAGAAGGGTCTTTACCCTCCCTATCTTTCTAATCATCAATTTAAAATGCCATTTTATGATGTATTCTCATTACTAGGATAGTACGATTTCTCCAGACGTCCTGGATCAGTCCCAAAACGGAAAGCTGATCAAAGTGTTCATGACTGCACAGGCTGATAACAAAAGGAACAATCAGATATGACTGTACTTACATTTATCCCTGATTCTTTAAGTCACTTCAACTGACGGCCCAAGTGAAATTGAAGAGCTGACACCATCTCCCTTGGTGCCTCAGCTTATCCACAAGGAGCAGAGGCACTGCACCTGCACAGCAGCACTGAGGCTGATGGCACTTCTGATCCAAACTCTTGGTGCCCCAGCCAGGCAGCAGTAACCCATACACACAGTGCAACCCTGAAATGCTCCACCACCCAAAGTGATCCCAAATATGCACCTGCACTCCTCCCTGGACCAAGGGGAACCTTTTCTGACACCTGAAAGACACATGCCGTTCAAGACAGGCTGTCTGGCTTCCTTCCTACTGCATTTGGCCAAAAAACCACCTTCAAGTGCATCAGCTTTAAATGAGCTGCTCCTGCATACAACAGCACAGCCACTTCATAGCAGCTCCAAGATCAATTCTTGCATGCAGTTATTAATAGCAGTGCTGACAGTTACTCATTGCTGCCTCTGGGGAAAACTTCTTTCGGGCAAAAGCTCCAAACACTGCTGAAAAATCTGAAAAAAGTGCACAGCATGAAAATATTGAACTCGCTTCTCTTTCTGCAAACAGACTGAATGGAATTATCAAGGACTCGCAGTGGTGAGAAACAAGAGGTTGTCACATACAACGCCACTGGATTTCAAACAGTAGAAGAAGAAAAAGAAACCTGCTGTTCACTTGCATTGCTTGAAGATGTAGAAGTCACGGAAGAGACAACATGCTGCAACATCTGTGGATTCAGTAAGTGGCAATCTTTAACAGCATGCATTCAGAGAGAACAGCAAAATCGACCGACAAAAGCAGATGCATAATGATGAAAATGGAGTATTAATATCTCTGTGAAAAAGACTTTTGCCAACAAAATGGCTGAAACTGAAAACCATTGAGAATTTTGTGGATTACCAGATGCCTAACAGAGATCACCAAAATCAGAGGTGATCTTTACTCCCACTGTAACTGTCGCTGCCTGAACAGACATGATGCTTTCCCCAGAAGGAATCCTTACAAAATGTACTTGGGAAAAGCCTGGTTAGACAATGGTGGAGATTAAAGGACATCTGCCTGAGTGCCATCAGTGTCCCCTGTGCCTGGGATACGGGCACATGGCTTAGAGCAGCACTAACATGACCGCCTGGAAGCCATCAGCACACGGCCATGGCTGCAGAGCCAAGGCTTCCTCAGCTGCATGTTTATGACCTGTGAAGCTGGAATTAACTTGGTGTCCTATGGAAACCTTTTATGGGAACCTCCCTGGTTTAACATGGCAGTTAAAACTACAGAACTTGCATCGGGCAAAAGAATAGACTACACTCGTTAACTTCTCCTCCAGGATCTGTAAGATCTGGCACACAGTTTGAGCCTGATTCCTGCCCACGGCAACAGCAAATCAGGGGAGTCAGCTAAATCAGCCACATTAACGAAGCTTGAACTCCAGAAGAAGAGGGAAAGAAAAGATTGTGTAAATACTTCATTTCTTTGTGTTTATGAGCAAGGCTAAGAGCAGGGCACCAGGTCTAACATCCACTGTACCTCTGTGCCACGGTGCAGTGGCACTGCAGGACCCTTTCCCCTCCTGGTTGCTGACCACAAGGCCATCAGGACAACTCCCAGAAGGCACAGCTGGCTATAAATAGCACTGTTCTCCCAACTGCTGGTCTCCAGGCTTCCTCCTGCATGTGGCTCAGGCACATACAGGAGATTCCCAACTATTCCCAAAGGGGGGAGTTTTTGTCAACTGTTACAAAAGTGAATGCAGAGCAGAGTGAGAAAGGAGCTCGGATCTACAAAGGAACCACGCACGATACATGTAAATAGTGCTGAATAGAAAGCAAGAAACAGATTTGTCTTTCCCCTTGCTCTTTGAAGGCTCCAGGCCGTCACTCTTGGGAATATTTCTGCTCAAATAGGATTGCTTGCGTATCTTAATCCCAAAAAGAGACAGAGGAGTGTTTAGCTTTCTTTATGCAAATAAAAGCAGAACTACTGAGGCATTTCCCAGTAGGATCTCTCAACCTGTCAGAGGCCACAGCCTGCTTTTACCCCTGTATCCTAGCTCTATGGCGAGCACTTCCCCCCCTTGCCTAAGGTGCTCAAGGTTCACATTCTTCTCGGTTTGCCTACCACATGCTCTTTCTTTTCCTTTGTTTATACATACTTTGTAATACAGACTCAGATTCTGTTGTTTTGCCCAGCTAGCACTATCTTTGTATTCCTTTCAACTATGTCCATGCCTCTTTGTTCTGTCAAGCATGCAGGATTTACAAACAGGTGCTAGGCTAGCATCTCCTGCCATATATCTGCAAGACAAGTTTGTTTAACTAGTTCTTCTTCTCAGTCTCCATTCATCAGCTTTATCTTGTTTTGCAATGACATCCTGTCCTTCCTTTGTTCATCCCAATTTCAGCTTTTCCTACTTCACAAGGACACCTTATCCTTTCTTTGTTCATCTGATCATAAACTGGAAACAACTCAGAAGGAGAAAAAGATAAAGGGATGATTTCTTAAAAGGGGGATGGTTACAGAACATCAAACACCCTTAAAAGAGCTCACCAAGAACAGCTTCTGTCCAGACACCCAAGCACTGCTGTGTTAGTACCGGAGTACTTCTCTGGCCTGGTGCTCTGCTTTCTGCAAAACAAGACAGCTTTCCCTTTTGAAAACAGATTATGCAGCAAGAAAAGCACATTAAATCTGCGTCTGCAACCTGGCGGACCAGGAAGGCCTGCCCTAATAAATAACGATTTTGCCATTGCTGTCAGAAATCATTAACTGATTGTTATCCTGACAATGCAGGGTTTCAGGACGGGTCAATTAAAGTAGTCAAACTGAGAAAAAAAAAATCAGTAAACAGTTAACATAAGAACTGACAATAAGCTGGTTGTATGTAAAAAAGAAACCACTAAGGGTTGGAAGTTAAGCACAGCTGGGACTCATCATCCTTTACCAATATGCCTTTTCTCATAATACTCTGACAATAATTAAGTATATACACGTATATACTACTGGGTCAGATCTGGCTGGAACCATGTGAAAGACAGAAGCTGTTTTCTTTTTTTTTTTTTTTTGTCTCAAAGCTTGCTTCGTGAGGCCTTTCTGGTGATAAGACTCTAAGTGAGAACTGCAGGTTATCTGGGTGGGTGTCACCGTGCCACAGTGCCTCTGCTTATTGTTGTAACAATAAGCAGAAGCAGGGTCAAGCCTGTCTTTTTTGTGGTTCAGCTTGGAGAAGCTGATCACCGCAAAAGACGATAATGCTTGTGCATGGCAACAAAGGTACCACTCCCTGCTGGCTTATCTGCTGGGCCAGCTATGCCACACTAACAGAGAGAAAAGAAAAATGGGGGATAAAAGGCCTTCACTAAACTAACGACTTGGGAGAAGAACTCCCAAAGAAAAAAATCTTTGACGGAGAACTCCCAGAGAGCAAACGGAGAATTCCCTGAGGGGGGAAACTCTTCAGATGAACCCTGAGGCCTGCTTGCTGCAAAGCTTCCCGGCTTTCTCCCATCCCCCGCGGTGACCAGACGAGTTCCTGAGATCCTATGAACCTCACTGGACCCACGGTGGTGATTATATCTCTTTTGCTTTCTATCAAGACTCCTTGCTTTTCATCCCTTCTCTATTGCTCACCTTCCCTTCCCCATATCCCTAAGCAACTAGTAATTGTAATAAACTGGCTGGGCTAACATTTGACCCGCTGTGTCTTAATCTCGTCATTGTGTATACACATAATCAAAGAAGCACATCTCTCTCCTTTATATTGGAGCATGACAAACCAACATATGTTTTCAAAGCCTACGAATGTGAGGGAGAGTCACGGACATGGTTAAGTGCAAAAAAATGATCGGATAAATCCCATTTTCATAGAGCAGCCTAAGGGTGCAGAAGGGTAGAGAAGCATGGGGACTACAGAGGAAAGAAACTGGGCAGAAACATCACTCTTGTTACAAACACAAGCGAGCAGGATTCCTGCCAAAGCACTTATCTGCAACTGAGTCTGTATGTCCTCAAGATTATGTTTGAATGTTGTGTTCCACAATGCACTCTGAGAAACCACACTTCCTCTGGGTCTAGATCCCCATGAACCTACCTCAAGTTGAATCAAGAACAGAAAAACAAACAAACAAACAAACAAACAAAAAAAAAAACCACAAATTGGATATTTGATGAAATTAGATCAAATTCTTATGCTTTAAAATCTAACTAAATATTCAGGGTTTTTTTCTGACGCTTCACTGCCCAAATTCTCATACCAGAACACCTATCACGTATTGAAGGGAAAAACAAAAGGTAAAATAATTGTAGGAGCATTAAGTCAAGCAATCCAGCATATCAGCACAAGCAACAGCTATCAAATATCCACACTCCAGCCCAAACAAACGACCTCTTCTTGCACATGGAAGACAAAGTCTTCTTTCCAAAGCAAAAAGGATGCACTGCTGCTGCACAGGAGCTGCTGGCTCACCTTCAGCCTGCTGCAGCTTCCAGGCATGCTGGACTCCCAATGGCAGAAGAGTGCAGTGACTTCTGAGAGGAGATCTGTGCCCCACAGCAGCGATACCCGGAGCTGGAGGCTACATGCAGAACCTATTTACAGATACGCTCATTTTTATTTATAAAACAAAGACTATTACTTAAAGACTCAGGTACGAAACACAGGGCTACGTGGGAACTGTCCGCAGAGCTAGATGAGTTTTGCTTCTATAGAATTCCTTTAACTTCACTTATTATGACCATTCCTGTCCAGCAGAGGGTGGAAAGAAAACCTAAGCACTGGAAAATTACTTGAAAAAGGACACAAACCAACCAACAAAAGACTGCGTTACGAAATCACACAACTAATAATAAGCTTTCTCTCTTTTAATTATGATAAATGGACCCCTTCTCTTCCTCCCCTCATGAACCAAACCCACAAAATGTTAAGGTCAAAGCACTATATATTAGACAAAAGAAACCCTAAATTTCCTAATCATGGATCATTTCAATTGTTCTCTCAAGAAACAGCACCAAAATTAACAATGATTTTTGATGTTACTTCATTTTTCCTCTTCTTCATGCTTCATTAAGTATATATACACAGTGCGTTTTATTAAAAAAACAAACAAAAAACAATAAAACCTGCTGAGTTTCCAAGAGCACTTTATACCACAGCGTTATTGGTTTCTGCAGTGCCTCATACAGAAAAGAGACACAGTTTATGAAAAAGGCCCCTGGAGAGTACCACTGTGACTAATATCATCTACTTCTTAAAAATCGTAATAAGCTTTAAACCACCTCTGTCTAAAAATAATGGAGAAAGCCTACCAATCCCTCTTCAAGGGCAATAAGCAACAAAGGTAGAAAAATGACTTACAAAAGGGACCAAACAATTCCCACAGCTTCCTCCAGATAGGCAAAAGAGCAGTTGAGCAAACAGGTTCTGAAACCTATGTTAAAAAACAGCTCACCAAGAAAATAATAGCTAGTTACACCTGTCTATATATAGATGCCCTATTAGTGCATTTAACGAAGAGCAAACACAAAGCGGGACACCTGCTTTTCCAACTGAGAAGAACAGAGCAACAGCTAGGAAGTTACAAAAGGCAGCGTGTCAGTTTATGTAGGTGTTAATCCTAATGCAGGCAGACGAGCCAGCCATGCTGACTGTCCACTGAAATGCCACACTACCCAAAATTGTTCCGAGGACTCTCGGAAGGCCAGTGAGGCTATCCAGATGCCAGAAGCAGCCATGTAAACCCCAGCAAAGGCAGCTGTAAGAATGACCTTTCTTCAGATGCTCAGCCCTTCAAAGTAATCAGGGCTTTACCGGGCCAGAAGGGACTTTATTTATATTGTATTTCTACAGCAGAGATGCTACGAACACATAATCTGCCTTCACCCTTCTCCTAAGTAACGTATTCAACTCCCTGGCCTCTCCCTTTGATGTCACATTGTTAAGACCCGGATCATCTTCCAAAACAGGGGCAGGCTTGAAATATGACAAACTGGATCGTATTCCGAAAAGAAAAACACATCCAGGTGTTTCGGCAGCTTCAGTTACAGTACTCCAAAAATGGATATATCCATCCAAGGTGGAGAACTGCCAAACAGCCTGTAAGCCCAATTAATGAAAGGCTCGCAGCGTGCCAAGAAGCTTCTTGAGTCTCCTGAGAGCAAAATACCAACCAGTCCTCCAAGCAACCTCTCCTCCATTTCATTACACTGTGTTCTGCAAGGGAACCAAGGCCTCGTGCTTGCTGTTGCTAACATGAACTGCCTCCCCTCACCCTGCTGCCTGAGAACCACTGCAGTGACTCACGGCTGCTTTCAGGAACACGACTGCTGCTGTCCTCTGCTCCTACAATGCAGGCACCACAAGTTGTGACTGCTGCTGGAAACAAATTACAGAGCGATGTGTTACAGGCAAGTTTCATAGTACAACTGGGCAAGAATTAAGGGCAGAATCGAGCACTACATATTCTTTCAAACTAAACAGCAAATCATTTCTATCATCTCGAAAAGAGCCTCAGACGCTCACAAAACAGTGAAAGCAAGCGTGTCAGGGGAACACGACAGCTGCTTCTCTTATTTGAACCGAAAACAGCTTTGGGGAGTAGCTTAAACCCTTCAGATAGCAGTGGTTATCTGAAAACACGGGCATTCCTCTGGCTCATAATTACAATATTCATTTCTTTCACCTCTCAAAAGCATCTGCCAAGAGGGTTCTTTCACACAACTGTGCTGTCAGATCTTTGCACATCCTCCCACTTGAAGAGCATGGCTATTGTCTCTGGACTTTTTAGTTTTCTTAAGTACAATGTTTTTCTTCCCCATACTGCCATTTTGCGTTGTTTGCTGTTGATTTTTTTATTTGCTTGTAACAGAACGGAGACAGCTACAGATAAATGACAACTACAGGCATGACTTTGCATGGCACAGTTTTCCCTGATACAGCTTTTCACATAATGTGTTAACTATTTATTTGGATATGACAGGTGATATCAGTGGAAGTAATATACACCACAACAGTGCTCAAGAAGCTATTTGAAGTTAATAAGAAATAGCTTGACATCTTCGAGTTTGGACAAATCCCGACCTTGAAAGACAGTCAGCTGCAAAAGCACTCTCCTCCCATGAGCTAACACAGCATTTCCCTACCCTAAGAAACTTTCTTACCCTAAGAAAGCTTCACCGGTTCACAAAGCAGTTATCAATGGTGATTTTCAACAAGGACCTCAGGAACACACTTCAGTCATCGTGAAACAATGTACAAGAGCAACACGTGCACAGACCGCCTTTATCCATGTGAGCAATGCGTTGCTGAGAAGCACTTAAATTTATTAGGGCAAAAGGAGAATGGCAATTAAAAGCAAAGCAAACTCGTGAGGCAACGTCTGCTGCTAATACTAGGCCTCAGTGTGGCAACAGATGCTGCCCAACATGAGCTGAACATAGATAAGCCAATAACTAGTGGCCCCATCTAAATCCTTGCTTATTAAATGCTGCTCAAGCTGAAGGCAGTTCCACCTGGAGCATCCTCTCTCAGAGCTCTCCCCTGCCCTTCGGTCTCATTCAGAGCTGGAGAGGTTAATCTGCTTTCACCAGGAAAAGCTTTTTGGTCCAAGTCTATAAAACTTCTTTCTTGACACAGACTGCATCCTGGTCCCAACATGCATTACATCTTAGCTTCCTTCCACCTCCATTCAACCTGAAATAAATTACAGAGCATGCAGAGTGAGGACGTCCTTTACTATTACAGTGGATGGAAAAAAAAAAAAAAAGAAGAAGAAAAAAACAAGCTGCTTTACTGCTTTCTTTCTTTTAATTTAGGGGGATGTTTCCCTTCTGCTGACACGCTTTAGGACTCCAGGGATGCACAGAAGTTATTGCCAATTTCTGTTATGGTATGTGTCTGGCAGAATAGCATGTTCATTTAGGGCATGGTTACAAACTGCTTCTCTTGCTCTTTTTTTTTTTTTTTTTTTTCCTTAATTAGGAAGCTTTCTGTGGGCATTTCACAGCTACATTTTTATTAAGGTTCGGGTTTATTTTTTGTTGCTTTCCTTTTCAAACCTATGACTCAGCCTCAGCTACCACAACACCTTCCTACTCCTCCTTAGGTCATATCTTCTTCCAAGGTAAATAGCAATATACATATGGCTGAAGGTTTCCAACATCCTCAAAGAAGATGAGTGGGGAAAAAAAGAAGGTACAATTTTTACATAATTACAAGGACGGCTTTGAAGTCAAAGGCAAGGGTCCATACACTAAGCATCCCACGCATCAGCAACACCACTGTGTCTTGTTAAAGGTGAGGAAGATTAGGGACACCAGCGGGCACTTGGAGGCATTGCTAAGCCCTGTTTTACATGACAACACATACATCGACCTCAAAAAAAGACTTCAAATTTCCTCACAGCAATTTCCAAACCAATGAGCAACATGATCAAATTGCTGTCTTCTTCAAAATCATCCTCTCGCCATTCCCCAATTTGCAGAGATAAAAAACCACTCAAGCCACTACATAAAGCACGCAGCAGAGAAAATGGGTTTGATTGTGAGAGACACTTCTGCATCTCAGCGCTGCTGTAACAGTGTAAATAGCTGAAGGATAAGATTGCAGATAACATCTCTGTGTTTAAATAATTTATTTTCTTGCCATGTACTCCTTTGAGTCAATGTCAAACAAAAATACAAAAGCAACTAGTGCAGCAACTCACCATACCCCTGCAAAATTTCACACTTATCTTCTCAGCTCGACTATGAGGGTTAGCAATTACAGCCTTCTAGAACTCGGCCAAAATATCTCTATCTGGACTAGTGTCAGTCTCAGTAAACCCAATTAATGCTCAAACACTCAACACATGTTGCTCCCCTTGAATTCCATTTCTTCACTGTCCAGCAGCTTTTCCACTGTTTTTCTTGCGTTGTTGAAAAAGTCATGCAGATGTCTCAGTACTGCATCTCCCAGCTTTGGTCACAGTCAGAAATCATTTGGGTTCTTTTAAGAAAATAAATAATTTGAAGTATTCCAAAAGAGTAACACCATCATAATTAGTCTGGAAAGATTCATTACACGTTCTTAATTATAATCTTAAATGCATTTGACAGCTTTCTCCCTAAAAATAGCTACCTCTGCCATGGGGGTCAGAAAAGGCTGCCAGCGAGCAGTGAGCAGAGACAAATAACATTCACCTGAGAACTGCAAGAGAAGCTGGAGATAGAAGCTGAATGATGCCCCAAGAGTGCAACCTTTCAGTATCAGACAGAGTGCAGGTGACTAAAGCAAGGCCCAAAGGAAAGAAGCTTTCAGTGGACAGCATTGACAAGTCCAGCTGAGCAAGTCTGACCTTGGCAAAGCTAACTAGCAGAGCAGTTGCAAAGAGCAAAAATAGCACGCAGCTGAATAACCACAGAGTATGGGGGAAAAGTCAGCCTAGCTCACATATGACCAAGGGTGTGGTGTTCAGTGTAACTGGCTTCCACTTCCTACAAGTTTCGCATGGGGGTTGAGTCACAGAAAATACCTTTTAGATCCTACCCAAGCTCCCAGAGATGCGAAGGAATTGGTAAAGGATAGGAGAAATGGAAACAATCATCAGATTGCTACAGCAAAAAGGACACTGGCACAGGAGGAGAGGGGAGAGAAGCACCCACTTAGTGGGAAGAAGATGCAATGTTCTCATTGCTTTTCTCAGCAAATCTTTACTCACTGTCAGATATCCACCCTAAAATCCATTCTTAACTGGTTGCACGCCGTTAGCTGAATGACAAGCACAAGGTGGTCTCACACTAAGTAGGATCTCACAGAAACACTTTGGATGTGAAAAAGGAGAACAGCGTTAATAACCTGTAGCCTGACAAGATTCAAAAACCGCTTTTCAAATGCTATGTCAATAACTGCTTTCAGAAAGAGCGATTTTAAAGCTTCAATAGACTATTCAAAGGTGAATCTAAAACACTTCAGGCCTCTCTCTCCCTGTTAAGAGTAAGAACGTTTAAATTCCTAACTCCATATAGGAAAAAATAAAATTGAAGATTAATACAATCTCTCTCTAGAATGCACCAGTCCTTATTTTTACTCCACAAGGAAGGTACCATACCATGCTGAAACCTTGTCTAAGGAATCAAGCTGTAAGAAGTAACGGCGTTTGCGACACATCTTCCCAGTTAGCTTGCAGTCTAAGGAAGCTGACAAAGCAAAGCAATGACAATACATTACCAACAACATGCACAGTTTCTAAGAGAGCAATAACGATCACCAATGCGTCCTGCTGACACGCAGCAGCACAGAACAGGCATACAACCTCACAGGATACTTAAAACACATTGTATCTCACCCTGCAAAAGAAGTACATTGAATGAAAGGCTACCAACGTAACTCAGAGAGACTCAATGTTGACTAGAATCCTGTCCTCACTGTCTGAATCTTGGCTTTTGGGTTGTAAATCCAGCACTATCAGCATGAAAAAAGGGAAAGACAAGAAGCACAGTGCTATGGTATTACATTCACGTGCCTATAGCAATAGAAATAAAACATGGCTGCTTTGAAACGAAGAAGTAAGCCAGGAATGTTTTCCTCTTGTGCAGAAGTCAATGTGAATGGCAATACTAACCACCCAGGAACCTGCTACAAGAAAGCACACCTAACAGTGCAGCCCCTCATTGCAAAATATCTTGAAGACCCTAAGAAACACATTTCAGCACAACAGTATGAAAGCTGCTGCCACAGAATGTGATGCTTCTTAACTCCAAGTTCCTGCTGGCAGTAAGTTCATCGCTTAGCTGTCATTTGTAACCCAAACTTTGATCTGAAATCGGATTTTTTTTCCCCTCATGAAAGTTTAACCAGAAAAGAAAAATAAGATACATTCTTGCAAAGCTGTGAAACACTCAGTAATGGTATTTTCACCTCAGTCCGTACTTCAAACAGAAATTATAGGTACCAGCTTATCTTAATCTTTCAACTCTAGATGCGTGAGTGAGCCATCTAAAGCAAACCCAAATAATCAGCACATCAAGAAAAACTTTTCATATCAACAGAAACCACAAAGTTGCTGTTTCTGATAGAATTGCATTGGCAATCCATTACACATAGCTCAGTGGCGATGAACCAAAACATCTTTTTTGGTACCTGGCTCAAAAAGAATCAGTAAGCTCTGACAGGTAAATCCTCCTATGCATCTTTGACCACAGGACTGCAATGCAGACGTGTTCCATTGCTGGTGTTTTACTTCTGCAGGACTTGGTTACGGCACATCTGAGATAAGAAGCATGATCTCCACCAAAGCCAGCCCCATGTGCCACTACAAACAGTGCAATTCAGTCAGCATACATTTCTGGGTTAGGTCTTCCAGTAACACAAGCTCGCAGATTACACCAAGCTGAGTGGTGCAATTGACAGGCAGAAGGAAGGGATGCCACCCAAAAGTACCCTGACAAACTCAAAAGGTGAGCCCACATACATCTAATAACATTCAACAAGGCCAAGGGCAAGGTGCTTGAAAATAGTTTTAAACTAAAGTGAGATTTAGATTTAGATATCAGGGGGAAGTTTTTCACTGAGAGACCGGCAAGGTGCTGGAACAGGCTACCCAGAGAGACTATGAATGTCCCCATCAATGGAGAGGTCAAGGCACAATGGGGCCCTGAGCAACCTGGTCCAGTGCCTGATCCAGCAGCTGGCAGCCCTGCCTGAGGCAGGGGTTTGGAATTAGATGATCTTCAAGGTCCCTTCCAATCCAAGACAGTCTATGATTCATTGAACAGCTGCTCATCCCATCACACACACTGTTACTTGCTTTGCCAAATTACACAGAGATCCACCTCAAAGGGCACTTATAAATGTTTAACATATTTTCCCTCATGAGAATACACAGTAAAACCTTTCCTAGTCTAATGTTTTTGCTGACATTTTCTTTTGGTTTTGGCAACAGCTTGACTGTTGACTCATTTTTAATTTTCATTCACTGCATCTTCGAATGTTTTTCCCTAAAACTGATACCTAGAAGTCATTCACCAAGTGTATTTATGTGTATTTTGTTTGTCCAAGTTCAGTATACAGCATATATCCTTTGCTAATTGCATGGTATTTATTTCAAACAAGTCTTAAATAGCAAAACTCCTCCGGCTGCACAAGCCATGCTGTCAAAATGCTTCCATCTCATCCTTCCTCAAATCCCCAACATTCAAAATGTAGCAAGCATATTCCACTAGAAATGGAATCAATGGAAAAGATGAATAGGACTGGACCAAAACAGGCTCCATTCAGTATCAGCTGTAAACTACTGAAGAACCTTATATATATATATATGTGTGTGTGTGTGTGTGTGTGTGTGTGTGTGTGTGTGTGTGTGTGTGTGTGTGTGTGTATTCCTACTTTTTAGAAAGGTTCTTCATTAGTTTACAGCTGTTGTATATATATAATATGTATATATGCACAATATATATTTGAAAAATGCTGAGGATAGCTTTGCAAGGACCAGTATTTGTTCACTCAGTGCTTCCTTGCCACTGGGCAAGACCCACTCTGTCCTCAGCACTAAAATGGAAGCATATGGGAGAACAACTTCTATCCCAATTATAAAGCTTCAACAATTGAAAAATCCTGATTCAATGGACTTCAGAAAGCTCTGGAGGTACTGGAAATAAGCAGAAGGACAAAGAGAGACAGAAAGGTTGGCTTTTCCTGAAGGAGAAGCAGAGAAATTTCAATCCAAGAAAGGGATTCCAGTATGAGTATTACAGCAGCTTCATATGGGCCAGAAACTAATTTCCTTGCAAAGAAAACCAGAAATTAGAACAAAAGCAAGTGACTCAATGCAGTTTCACACCACATTTGATCTAAGTGAGGTTGCAACCAAACAGAGCCATCTGTTCTTGCTTCTATTACGCACTATGAATTCCTGCTCCCTTTCTGTGCTGGATCTAGCGATCACACAGCTGATCAACGGGATGGAAAAATAATGTGTCCAAAAAGTATATTAACTAAATTGGTTAGTTGCATGAGCACTGAGAGCCAGTGGTAAAACACAAGTGCTGCTTCTGATGACATGAAATGCACCCTGAAATGCAACCAGTGACTCCTTAACAGGGAAGGTAAGTAATCCAATATGCCTGTCTGAAACACTCATACCTCTTCAGTATCATTCTTCACAAGCATTACACAACACCAGACGTTTACATCAGCTAACCAGGCTTCAGAAGCTCTAGCCCCAGCAAACTGGAGAAAAAAATGGTTAAAGATTATTAAAATTATTTAATTTTGTTCAAATCATCAGAGCCAGGTAAAAGCTGCTTTTAATTATTTGAAGAACTAATGCAAAAATATCTCCAAAGTAACAGAGGATTGGGATATCCCTGAGGTCTAGAGAAGGACAAATACAGGACTTGCTTAAAAATAGGAGAAAGAAGGCCTTAAGGAATTGGAGATTCATCAGCTTGACTTTGCTACCCAGAGAGATACCAGAACACATTATTAATCAATTTACATGCACCTAGGGGATAATAACTGAAAGCAAACAGCCAGCATGAATTTGCCAAGTACAAATCATGTCAAACCAACCAATTTCTGTCTCTGACACAGTAGCCAGATTAGTGCATAAATACGAAATCTCTTCACTAAAACTCCTAACAGGGATGTGTGTGTGTGTGTGTGTGTGTGTGTGTGTGTGTGTGTGTGTTTAGAGCAAGTGAGCAAAATTTCAGTTAATTAAAAAGCACAAGAGTCATTTTTAAAGTGTTCTCTTTCAACCTGAAGGACATCTCAAGTACAGTTCTAAAGAGATTCAGCCTCTGTTCTTTAATATCTTCACTAATGATTTAAAAGATGAATAATGAAGTAGACTTACAAAACCTGCAGAAGACGAAGAAGATAAAAAAGGGTAAAAATAACCCTGGAGAACAAGATCAAAACTCGAAGCTGCCTCGAGAAACTTGAAGATACATCCAATATCAAATGAACGAAAAAACCCACACAGGAAAAACGGTATCAGAAGCAAAAATACATACAGGGGACCCCGTGGCTGGGGGCAGTGCTGCACAAAGAGAACAGTGCTTTCTGGAAGCAGCATGCTCAGTGCGTATCCAACGATGCAACACTGCTGCAAGAAGAAGAAAAAACGCACTCTGGGCAGATAACCACATGAGCGTTGAGTACAACGAGCAGAAAAGAATTTCCTCCTGCATACCCCCAGTGCCTTACCTACAACATCTGCTCCAATCACATCACTGTGTTACAAAGATGACGTGAACTACCTGGAAAAGTCCAGGAAATCCAAGTCCAGGAAGTCAAGCACAATTAGAGAGCACGTTAAAAGTCACTGAAATAACTAGGTTTCCTCTTAAAATAATAAAATAAATACAGTAACAGGCACACAAGCCTTCAGCCACATAAAGGTCAATATGGAGAGAACAAGCAGTTCCTCCGTGGCTCCCATGGGGCGGCACAGCCAGGAGCAGGCTTCGCTCACAGCACAGAACGTCTCGGTTGGAGCTAGGAAAAGCTTTCTGAGCACAAGGGCAACACTGAACCCAGGGACTTTGTGAACCTCTCCTGTACAAGCAGATTTAGGCAAACATCTGTCCACACCTTGTTCGCGCTTTCGGACAGGGAGACCAACTGAGATGAACTCCCCGGGAGCCTTCCAGTTTAAAGCTAAGCTAAATCCCCGGGCTGAAAGAGCTCACACTTTCAAAACAGAACGCTTCTGAATGATATTTTCTGATTATTCACTTGGTTTTACAAGATAAACCAGATAAGCCCCAGTTTTCATGAACTGACGAGCCAAGCAAACAGAAGGATACAGATGGAGCTTGATTTGAAACACCTATGTTAATCAAAGTTTCAGCTTTTATTTCAGCTTAATGCTCATAGAAAAGATCAATTCACCTCGCAGTGTAAATATACAGAAGAAACAAAGGAATAAACATAGCTTTAATATATATCTTTTCCTTCCAATTCTGTAACTTTGCTAAAAAAAACAACAGCAAGTTACTAAGAGAATCTGAGTTCCCATTTTCAGTTCATGTATGTTGAACAACCTCTGCCATCCGCCTCCATCCTCAGCCTGGGTGAGCTCAGTAAAGCAGGACTTCCAGGGCACTCATCAGCACCCATATGCAGGCTGGCTGACTGAGGCTTCTTTTTCTTCCAGCGAGAACACAGATGTCTCGATCTGGATCACAACAGGAGCTTTCAACCCCACACTTACTACTCTCCTCTCTGAATACAGGATGTACTACAGATTTGCTTACACTGCCAACGCAGCCTGGCACAGTACCTTTCTCTGGGCTGTCTTTATGGGTCTCATATTAAGCATTACTGGTTCTTCCATTTCTTAAACACTAAAGAATTGTAGCTGCTGCGTGACTCACTGTCACAGAATTCAACAAGGACCCACTTCAGTTTTGAATTATTTCTGCTTTTTGCATTTCTGTCACTTTTATGTTTAACCTTGCTATACAAAAGTCACTTCCTAAGGATGCTAAGAACACCCAAGAGAAATGTCCCAGGCAACACGTCACCAACCAGACACACACCGTGATGTAACCAAAAGGACGTGGGCTTCGTAGTGCCATCCACATGGCCACAAGAGCACACAGAAGGTGATGTGGAAGTGAGCGAGGAGGAGGTGGAAGGCTGTCACCGTGCAGCCAGTAAAACAGCTCCATGCAGAAAGGCAGCGTGCACAGGGGCTGCACATATGGCAATCTGACAGCTGGAAGGAAGGGCTTTGGATGAGATGGATAGATGGATGAAGCTTGTGACTGCTTCACACATCACAAAATACTTTGCTCATCCTGTTGTGTTAAAAAAAAAATAGACAAGAATACAACGTTTTCAACATCAGCCTGACTGCGCCAAAGAAAAGAATTAAATGTATGCATGTAATCCCACGAAACTTCAGACAAAATACTTTGTCAGCCATCACGGTACTGGGTAGGTAAACGAGCACTCAAAGGCAAAGAAGTGCATCTATTTCCCAGCTGTCTCCCAAGGCTGCAGCACTCTGATCCTTTGCCACCAGCAGCACCAGCAGCAGTGCCTCACCCTCCAGTCTGTCTTCTCCTTACGAAGACGTTTCCTTCCATCAGCTGGGTGGGATGAAGCGTGATGTGAAGAGAACGAGAACAAAAATACCAGCGTAAAGCTGCCGGAGAACAAGATGATGTATTCCATTTAATTTGGCACGCTAATTACCAAATTACAAGCAGACACAAAGGTAGCGTCTATATTTAAAGATAAACTATTTGTTCTGATGTGGGTGATGAGAGAATGGTTTTCATCTACCCATTCATTAGTTGTCATGGTTTTAATTTGTTTGCTTTGTTAGGTTTTTGTTTCCTTCCCTTCTCCGCTTGAAGCGGTTGAAATTTTAACCTCCAGAGCAATTAACACAACACAGAACAGAGCCTTCGTTTCAATTCCCACCAGGGGATGTTCGAAATCGTGTTTTTGGTTTAATCCAGTGAAAGTCTGCAGTTTAAGAGTAGGGAGGCAGAGGCTCCAGAGCACATCATGTTCCCTTTTTTTACACAAAACCAATGTAATAACTAGTAGAAAGCCACTACCTAAAATACCATCTCCATGAAGGAGCTGAAGATTTTAGAGTTTTGGGCACGTTTTACAACTGTTCACCCCCTCTTGCAAAATCAAAATAGTCCCATGTAACAGAGAACTATAAAGACTTGTTTTTACCTGGCCGCTTTGGCAGGGGGTTGGACACGATGATCTCTAGTGTTCCCTCCCAATCCCTACAACTCTGTGACTCTGTGAAACCTCGGGTTGGAAACCCAGACCCATGCACAGCTTCCTTTTCGAATCTGGGTTCCCACAGACCAGCGTACACTTCAGTGTTGCATTCCACTGTATCACAGAATCACAAAATCTTTTCACTTGGAACAATTATCACTGTTTCCTAAAAGGAGCGTGTATGCAATGCCAATCCTGGAGGCAAGAAAAAAACTGTAACAGAACAGAAGCCCCCAAAAACACAAGGTAAAGCTGTTAGAGAAACGCACTCCAGACAGAATGATGTAAATAAATCAGCCTTGCTGGAGTGAGCCCTTTCTTGCTTTCTATTTAAAGAAAGAAAAGATCACTCATTTTCTCCCTTCCCTTGACTCCCAATCTGCTCTGGGAGTTGCAGGACATAAATAAAGCATCAGTTAGCCAGAACCGTAGGAAGTTGAGGTTAAAGAAATGCTAGCTCCAAAAACCAAGACTGCGCTTGCAGCTTCACTTCAAAGAGGATGAGGACTCCCTGATTCACACATTAATGACTTCATCCTCTCCCTGAGTTTAACTGCAGGTGACAACCGTGTGGCCAGAAGAGAACATTTCCTTGTTTGTACAGAGAAAGGGTGATAAGGAGAGCAAAGCAGAGGATGCCCTGAGGGGAGGAAGATAAAAGTTCTCTTGCAGTTTTGCACTCACCAGTAGAAAGAACCGAGCCACAGCACTGTGCTGAACTCCAACACCCATCACCCAGTTTGCACCATGAAACCAGGAGGCACTGTTGGCAGCCATGCACCCACCAGCCAGGCATGGCTGGATAACTGGCAACAAAAAGGTTTTCACCAGAACACATCTTTGGGTACTAAAGGAGACACAGGACCATGCAGGAAACTCTTAGAACACATCCAGTACTTCTTCACAGCATTCCACACCGCAGGCTCCACAAACTTCAACAAGCAGCAGTAATTTTGCATGCATCAGCAGAAAAGTTAGTTTATCATCTGTGTCAAACCTTTACACGTACTTTCTGCAATGCTTCTCTTCAGATGTTGGGTAGCTGGCACGAAAATCACTCACTGTTGTCAGTTTATTCCAGATTAAAAAAAAAATGAAATCCAAGACAAAGAAATCCATCCACTGATATGAGGATTACTCTTTCGAACCATCAACCAAAGCACGTGACCCTCAGGTACTCCAGGTAAAAGTGCATCTTACTTCTTGCTATCTCCTTCAGGGACCACTGCCATACCCTACTGATTCATCAGGCTCCTCCTCAAATTACTTCTGTTTTAACTACATTCTGAATACATATAACAAGGCAGTCTTGTTAATACCAGCCTCCCCATTCACAGCTTCTGACCTTAGCTCAGATTTAAAGCTTTTAGTGGAAAGGACTGCATCTGGATTTGTTCTGTTAAACTTCTGTAATAGGAGAGAACAGCATGTTCAGAGCATGCACAGCTTCCATCTTCCACAACAAATTCAAAGGGGCAAAGTATACCTAATGTACAGAGTATATATAATGCAGATACAGAACACTGAGCACAGGCATTAATTATCAATCCACAGACATTTCACAGGCTACCTGGGCATCTTATTTTCCAGCAGGATGAAATCAGTGGCAACGAACAGATGTGTGGCTGCTACAGAACCTTCCTCAAAGAGTTATATCTGCCTGTCAGTTGGCAAATTGATGTTGCTATGAATATGCATGGCATCATGCTGATGCACCAACAAAGAACTGAGTAGTATTAAAGGAACAGTATAAATCAATGACTGAAAAGAACAGTGAGAAGAGTACCCGTGTTTGGGAATCAACAAAGTGTAATCGAAACAAAGAGCTGAGTTAAGTGGAACACTGGCTTTCTTGCCCAGACTCTGACAGCAAAAGTGTTTCCCCAGCACAGCCTTTCTCTCCAGCCAACAGCGTGCACTCACCAGGTGATTCTTGATACAGGACCAACCCAAGGCTTCTCCCCTTCTTCTCCCCCATGGGAATCCTTTGGAAGGTGCTCGCTTTTGGGGTAGAACAGGTTGCATCTGGCTGAGCGCACTGCACATCTTCAAGTTCTGTAAGCTGAAGTGCTGTTATTGGGTCTGCCTGTATGTAAAAAACAGCATGTGTTTTGAAGAGGAAAGTACTGGTCACACTTGCAGTGCTGAAATTTCCAAAAGCCTAGGACTGAAAGAGCTCTGCCTTCCCTTCAGCTAGTGCGTTTAACTGAGTTAAAGCTAACTCATCTATCAATTAGTTCATGTATGCCATTTTTGGCAACCCTGCTAAAGCACGGACCACTTTTAATCAGCTCCGAAACACTTTGGATGAGAAAGAAAAATGTCAGCTGCTATGACATTTTACCTACAGAAAGCCGAGTTAAAATAATGACCTTTTTTCTGTCAAATCTGAGAAAGTTTAGCAACAAGTTACTTCTTCAGCAAGATACACACACACACACATATATATATATGATCATATCTGATACATACATACGCACACTTCTGACATATCTTGCACACAGCTGCAGTCTTTATGAAGCATAACGTTACAACAGTGCATTAGTTCGCATGAGCTTGAGAATACCTGTCTCATCCGCCACTGTTCTCTCAGAACTGCCACGTGCATTTGATGGGTCTGGAATCAAAAGAGACTGTCTCATCTCTTCATTTAAATCGGAGCTGTTGATTTGCTTGCTGAAGCCAACAGGGGAAAAAAAAAAGGCATATATTTTTCAGGATGTTTCATCTTTTCTGGCTCACCTCCTGCCAGCTGCCTTTTGAGAGCCACCACCTCCATTCCCTGCTCACAAAGCGTTCTGCGAGCACCCAGCAGTGCACTGTGGCTCCAGGACAATGGACCCACGGCTCTTAAATGGAACACCATCAAACCACAGGCAGAAAGCACTGGCCCCCTCATTACCAAAGGACTAATTTCTTACATAGGCATTCTGCTACATGAAAAACTGTGACTGGCCAAGAGATGTTTAGGACAAGCTTGTTTGCTTGTCATTAAGGCTATATCCACATACAGAACAGTTATTGCCCAGCTCTGAACAACCTATTTCAGGTTATTTGATCGAAACACCACAGAACAGACTGCTACAATAATGTAAAATTGTCCTAATTAACTCACTTTATTTCTTCGCCAGATTCAGCCATCATTTCTCATTAAAAATCATCCTGTTCGATAGCTGTCCTCACAAAGTACCAAAGGATGTAAGAACCTGGCACAGTATGGCTTTTTCAGGCCGAACTACAATTGCTGGAATCCAATCATTTCATTTTAAACACTTCTAGTTGGCTAAATGTATTATCTATCAAAAAATGTAATCACGGAAATAGTACACCATGACCACTGGAGACAGAAAATGACAGCGACATCAATCACACAGGTTAAAGCTGCTGGAAACCCTCGCAGGCAGCACAACTTTACCACAGCTTCTGCTGCACTCATGGAATAACTATGGGATGATGGGGAAGGGTCAGAAGGAGCACTGTGAAGCCAGACATGAGTCAGTGCCCAACCCCAGCAAAAGATTAGGGAAGCAGCAGAACTGTAAGTCAGGTGACAGATGCAACTTCTGCATCGTAAAGACTTGAATTCTATCCGATTGTTTTATTGAGATGAAGACAATTTTACTTCAGCTATAAAGAAGGGCTAATGGAAGAAGGGTCTGACATCAAAACAGAGATCTTGCAGCATACATGCAGATATTCTTATCTGAAAAGGCTCCAAACACTTCCTGAGAGCCAGCCTCCATGTCTAAATACAGAAAACATTCTCTCTCAGAACATGAATTCTCCAGTAATATCCTTTAAAGTTACTTCACTGTAAAGTGCAGATGTCTTCTTCCAAGGTAAATTTTTATTTGGATCTATCACCGACAAAATCTAGTGTCACATAAATCTGATACTGCTTCACAAACGATCCCACACGGTATCTGTATTACACTGGTGTTTCCTCATTTTTTATCAACTATGCACTTAACATGCACAGAGTTTTAATTTACAACTAGAAGGGTTGCTCTTTGGTGCAGGCTCCCTGAAGGTTTTCAAGAATTTGACCCAACAATCCCTTGCACTGTAGTTTCAGCTCCAGCTGGAGGAATAACCAGATGAATGGATCTCACGTGCAACCTAATGGCCAATGCTACAGACACCAAATTCTTCCCCCTCCAAAGCACTTGCGAGGCTCTGCCCTGAGATGAAGCGTTCCTCCTTCTAAAGAGGAACACCAGGAATTCCGGTATTAGGAGAGCACACTGAGGGCAGTAAGGTTAATGAAGTGACTTCAGTTTTAGCTCCCAGCAGACGATCTTGGCTGTGAAACAAGAAGCACGACCAGGCTGGGAGAGAGCTCATGGACATATAGGATGTTCAGTCTTCAATTCAACCCCTTTATTACTAAAAGAGGAAACTAGGGCATGTTTCAAGCAAGCCAGTAGCACCAAGTTGCGTATAAAAAGCAACAGCTTCAGAAATAGCATTTTGCAGAAAAAGAGAGAGTAAAGGAGTGGCCAACAACACCTAAAGGCCAGGTACAAGTGGCGGAATATGAAGTTGGGCATCCTGGGAAAAGAGTGAAGAAACTTATTTGCTTTTTTTTATCCATTTCATTATTCATCCATTACCTTCGAGCATTCACAGCTCCACCAGAAGGTGTGCAGAACTTGAGACTATTCACACACACTTGAAAATTCAGCCAGTTCACACGCTCTTGTCTGAAGATCAGTACTCCTCTGACAGCGCTCTGTGAAAGAAAGGCAGCTACCCCTCTCTAAAAAATACTTCCCAAAGAGCCAGGCTACATAAAAAATGATATGATTCTATAAAAGCTGGTAATAAATTTACTGTCAAGCGTGTTTTAAATAAATAAATCCCTTCTTTCTGTAGATGACAGTTGTGTGCTACTGAATACAGCTGCCTCTGCGCTTGCTTTGGCAGAGTTCATAAGAAATTTATTTTAAATGTATTTGGCAGTTCAAAGCTTAAAGAATGATAAAATTTATATTGGTTATGTACTTCAAAGTGACATTCACACACTGTCACCATCACAGGCATCTGGCACGCCAGCAAAAGGAGTCTGATGCGTGTTGGCAGCCGGAACATTGCTGATGCCCTCACCAGCACTGGTTTTGTGTGTTACTTCTTTTCTTTCTGCTTTAATTAAGCAGAAGGATTTACTCCCTGTTTAACAGCTGGTTAGCATCAAAGTCACTCATACTGCTCAACGTATTCTGCTATAGTCCTAGTTCTCCTCATGCTCCAGAATACACATCTGTGCGTTCACTCACTTCAGAGAATACTCAGGTTTTGATAGCATGAAAGCTCTGTGCAGAAATGCTGTTCATGAGAAATTCAGCATTCCTTTCCCAGGCTGGTGTCTGAAAACAAAGATAGATGGGTTATTCAGGTGGTTTACAGCAAGTCCCCACCAGGGAAACACATGTACCCTGCTCATGGAAAAGCAGACTTGGTTTTTCAAAACAAGAATAAAAATAAAGCTGAAAATCAGTTAGCTTGAAAATAGTAACTTTGGAGCAAATTAGAGGAAGTATATGAGGAAAGCCTGCTCAGTACAGACTTTGGAAGTTCAATATTCACATGTACCACACAGCCCCAAACTGCTGCACCCATTCTTAGGAAAGACTTAACCTTTCAGGTTGCCCTACATGTGATAATGACTCACTTTTAAGAAATAAAACAGCACAAGTCCTCTCTACTGCAAGTAATGCTTTAGGGTTAAAACTGGTAATTTAGGAGCCTACCTCCATGGGAGCTCCCAGAATTTTGCATAAATTGAGCTCAACGAGAGCCACACACAAGAACTAGAACTGGAGGCAGAGAACCTGAATGTGGTACAGGTTGCCCAAAGAAATTATGGGTGCCCCATCTCTGGAGCCAGGCTGGATGGGAACCTGGGCAGCCTGAGCTGGTGCCTGCCTGAGTGGTTGGCAAACTCCCATTGCAAAGGGTTGGAACTTTGAGGTCCCTTCCAACCCAAGCTGTTCTATGGTTTTTGCATTACTTAGTGAATAGGATCAGAACCCTTCTATTCTAATCTTCCCTCTAGAGCTAAGTTCACCAGATGTTTCTTCAACAGACTGGTAGCATCCCAAAGGGGAAAAAGTCAACAAGAAGAAACTCAGCGTCTCTCTGAAGACCACCTTAAGATGCCAAGGAGCAGCAAGATCCACAAGAAAGAACTTACCATTATTTTAGTTCTGAATACCGAATAAGATGAAGCACCATACCTCCACTATTAATTTGTGACTGTAATGAAGCCGTGCATTTAGTTTTCCCCAGTGCAGTATGTGTACTATTGATCTGAACCAACAAGACTGCAAACTCGCTTGGGCCCAAAACAGCAAAATGTCATGGCACGTGAAAGTGCACTCGAGCTAATAGGGTCTGAATGGAACTTAGATACTTAAAATTAAGCTGTCACTGCTAAAATGCTTGAATGAATCGGAGCCAAAACCAATGGTATAAACCAAGCATATTTTGTATTAAGTCTTTCACATAAACAGCTTCGGGCAGCCTTCAGAAGTTAACCGTATTTCGCAAAGAAGGTGCAGCTGGCTTGCAATACACTCTCCTTCTAGAAATACATTTACAAAGTAAAAACTCTCCCACAAAGTAATGAAATTTCAATACGTGAACAACTTCTTGTCAAATATGGATTAGAAGAGTAATTGATGATTTAAGTTAGAAGCAAAGGCTTCTAAGGGTTTCTAGAGACTCTTCGGTCTCTAGAATACAGGAAAAAGACATTCATGCATTTGCCCCCCAAAAATTCCATGTTCAAGCAGCCTTCCATCAGCTACATATCACACAATACTGAGAGTTCACCCACCCTCTCCCAGTGCACCCCTTGGCTCAACCAACAAAATGCTACACAGAGAGAGGACGGGTTACAGGAGGACTGCACAACTGCCATGTACAACAAGCAACACAGCCTGCTTTCACAGCTATCACAGCACATCTACTCTGGGAGAGGAGAGCAGCAGAGGTGCCACTGAGCAGATGAGCAAGGATACAAGGCAACCTGGCTGTCTGCAAACCTACCAGTGTTTGAGAACCAGGAATCCTGGATTATGTCAGGAAGAGCTGCACTGAACACAGGTTGGTTCACGCATCCAGCCAGCTGCTCTGACCAGTCACACTCCTGGTGGGTTTGGTTTAACCAAATATAATTTCACACCTGGGCCCACTTTACACATCTATACACACACACGCCACGTTAACCATGTATATAAAACACCTGGCTCTCAGCAGCTGAACACCTGTAGAGGCCTTCTGACAAAACCATCTTGCTGTTACACTGCCAATACAACATAATAGATTATTAAGGGCTCTTTTTTCTGAGAGAAGGAACACGTTAATCTCATAACCTCCTCCTCAGCTGATGGAGCACGGAGTCAGGCTGGCACAGACAGCACTGGATCCAGCAGCTGTCCGCCTCAACCTTCTGAGCCACTATGAGAAAGTAAGTTTTCAAGATTAAGAAACATACGAAAGCGCTGTGAGATAACTATTATAAACACATAAATATGTACACAGTGACTATTACGAGCTCCTGTTCTCTTTAGTTATTGCAGTTTTTACACAGGGTTGGATACAGGGGCTAATACAGTATGTCACAGAAGCCATTCAGAAACCCAGTAACCACTGTGCCACACTGTGCTATGCAAGCTGTGGCACGGTGGGTATGTGCATGCTATTCCTGTTGTTGGCACCCTGTCCCCTGCCCCTGTCCCAAGCAGCACCTACCAATCCCCAAAGAACACATCACTGATGCCCACCCCTTTCTGAATGGCACTTAACACGTGGTTCCCTCCTACAATTTTTATTGTGTGCTTTTTTCCACGGGATTTATTCTCAGACCAAATAACAAGCACCGGCAGCTGCTATCTCTGCAGTGCTCTGGACAGCAGCATAAACCTCGTTCTGTATTGACTTCATCTGTTACTTAATTTCATATCAGTGCTATTTGGTAAATACTGAAGCGTGAACGATTTCTGTGGTTTCGTTCTTACAACTGAATCGATCCCAAGTCACTTAAGAAATGTCAGATTTGTTTCACCAGCATTCCTTATCCTTATGACTACACTCACACCACAATCACTGTTTCCTCACTGCAGCACCATTTCATCAGTTAGGCATTAACCCCCCAAACAGTCGCTTTTAAAACCTGCTTCTCAGCATTAATCAAAGGAATCTCCTCCTTTTTCTACAGCACCCTTCACTTCTGATCTCTGCGAAATAACCTTTTCTCATCCTTCCCCAGGCACCAAAAAGAGGTAGGACTCAAGCTCGCCAGCACTCAGCCGAGCACCAGATCCTAGCTCTGCACAGTGTCTACGGACAGACTTAGCTGACTGCACCCTACATAAAAACTCATTAAGGAATCAGTTTCTCCTGCTGCTTGAGCGACGATCACAGACAGTAACCAGGTCTGCTTTCCAACAACGCACAGAGCCAGACATCTTCCAGCATCGTGTGCTCCTCCTGACAGGACAGACCAGGGCAAGGGGGAATGACACACAGCATTGGCTTCTCTCTTCCCATCAGAGTCCTCCCGGGGAGTGGTGATGCAGTCTGGCAGCTCGTGGGACTGCCTTCTGCTTGCTGGCAGTTACTGCACCCGACAACGGCTCACGCACCTTCCACATGAAACACCTATGTGCATCTGCTCCATGTGTAAACCTCCTAAAGCATCCAGGATGCTAATCATGATGATGGCACTGCTCCATCAAGATGATATCACTGATACAATGATTCCCATTGTCTTTCGCCCAGGATCACCTTATATCATCCAGCACACCTTATATGAGTCACAGCTTACATGAGGTACAAAAGTTGAGTGGCTATCAAGCAGTATTCCAAGAAGTGCTGCTGGGACGCACTGCCTCAGCCCTTCTGCAAGACCTGTGCCACCACAAACCTCCCTCCAAAGTTCACTGCAAGACTTGGCAGGAGCAGACCTGCTACGGGAGCACCCATCGTGCAGTGCACTCAACCAGTTTTCCAGCTCATCACAACCACTGTAAATACAACCCTTTCTTACGGGCTGTAGCTTTTAGGGGAAAAAAAGAAAAGAGGCAAACTTCCTGCAGAACTTAATCTATGTGTAAATTATACAGAACATTACATTAAAATCTGAGTAAACACTTTGGCATACTTGTAATGTATGTGCATAGATTACTCGGGCGTACTTCTGGGATAAGTACCATTTGATGTTCAGATTATTGGTGGATATTTAAAGTTGATTACCCCAGAGGAAAGGCATAATTGGTAAACAAGGAACATATACAGAACAACAACACAGCTACAAGCTGCTTTTATTTCACAATTTATTCTTCCATTCGGGAGGAGAGTTCAGCAAATAGAGAGATATATATATTAAATCTCATTAATTGAAGAAGTGCCACAAAAGCATCACTTTTTGAACACTTTTTCATTTGAACCTTCAGCCCTATCCATGCCAAAGGCCCAGCACAGCCCTCCTGGAGAAGTCACAGAGCTCAGCCATAGACCTCCATGTGAGACAGTATTTGTTGCTTGTAAAGCACTCCTAGAACCAAATCACTACCAAAACTCCTACTAGAGGCAGCAGGCAGGATAAAGGTTCCTAGCACGAGGGAAGAGCACAGACCTTGGATATGAAAAAGGCCTCTGGGAACAGAGGTGTTTGGCATTAGGACACGAAAATCCTGCAAGCACATGCTGCCACGGTGGCTTAACTTGGCCACGTGCGACTTCTACAGGGTTCCACAGAAGAGGTATAAAAATCCAACCAGAACACCGCTCTGCCAACAGCTCATTCCTCCAAATTAATTGAAATTAGATCACATATGGAGAAGCTTTCAAGAAATATGAGCAGCTTCTCCAATACTCTCTGGTAAGTACGTGGCATCGATAATGCAAAGTGATGTAATCCCAAAATTCCAGTTATGCTAGCAGAAGGTAAGGACAGCTATCTTTCTAGAAGGAAGAACAGCCAGCTCAAACAAGAAATGATAAAAAAATGTCTTCATCATAAAAAAGAACAATTTTCTGATGTACTTTGAGTACTGAAAAATGTAGGATTTACTTAAATTCACTGGCAGATCTCAGAGACGTTGGACTCAAAAAGATTATACAAAGTGGTGTGCACCAGTCAGCTGCTGCACAAAGACTTCCTCCCCCAAGGCTGAACATGGCAAAAGGCACATCAACCAGACGGGCACGCTCGAACCACCCATACTTGAGTGATAGTCCAGATAATCATCTATGCAAAACACCAAAGCATCGTGTGTTGTCTCACTTCTGCTTTTCCTCTTCAGTTCCAAGAGAAGTATGCCACCGTGTCAGCACAACTGACAGAGAAAAAAAGTGATTTTAGTAATACACCATTATCTTAAACCATCGAATACGCTTCAGTATTCTTCTGCTCTAAAGAAATGGTCATTTCTTTCTTTTTTTTTCTTAATTTTCTTCTACGAGGAGTGTAAGTCTAGCAACCCTAATAAGAGAGAAAAGTGATGATGGCAGAACCCAGAGAGGCTCTGTGTACCAAGGCCAGTACCATCTGCTTTGCTTTCCATTCCTCTTCCTTCTTATCTTCTTCTTAAATTACAGAAGGGATTTATGATGTATCAAACTACTCTACTTCTCTTTGCTACTAAGGAAGGAATCTCCTTCCCACTCCTCTTTGCATGCTACTGTATCCTAGCAGACCACGCCAGTAAAAAGGATGTTTCTTTTCTTACACTTGGGAAAACAAGCTATTAAAAGTCAGTAATTTAATTCATATGAGACAGGCATAAACAATGATGCACCAAGAGGGATACAGGCTTCCATCAGCCATTATGACTTTGGGAGCTGACTAAGCGTGCAGCGGGCACAGTGCTCTAACAAATTCCTCTAAGCTTTCCAGCACCAACACCGTGATGTGGCTCCGACAGAGGAAACCTTTAAGTTAGGAACAGATCAGTGTAGAGTCTGAAAGCAACATCAGTACAGATGTTGTACCTAACCTACATTCTGGCTTGCCTAAGACGATCATTATTAGAACCACAGAACAGCTTGGGTTGGAAGGGGCCTCAACTCACTGCCGTGGGCAGTTGCCAGCCACTACATCAGGCTGCCCTGAGGCCAACCCAACTCAGCCCTCAATGTCTCCAGGAGTAGAGCACCCACAGCTTCTGTGGGAAGCCCATGTCAGACCTCAGAAGCTGTGAGCGAAAAGTGCTAAGAAAATAACTCAAAAGCAGACCACTGTCACAGCACCAGGCTCACAGCGAGCTGTGAATTCTGACGTGCAGCACGCATTTCTGATACAGAAAGATGTAAAAGTTGCTCACAGCAAAATTGCTCTGAAGTTCAAGCTTACATATTTTTTTTTTTTCCTGCAACCAGACACTTAAGGCCAAAATTCTCATTCATGTCTGATTAGCATGTGGAACCATGCATAAATCATAAACTGGCTTTGTTTACAAGAACATCTGTCTTGTCTAATTAACATGAAAGGAGGCATTCATTTTGGATGACCTGGAATGACAAACAGAACTCAGTACACTGGGTCCAGCAGCACACCAATCTCATCACAGGAGATGTGAGCAGCGTGTTGAAACCTGGCTTTAAGAGTTTGCTGGGAGCTGCCTTTGGTGGTAAGGGGAACAGCCGCCTCAGCCCACGAGCAGAGGCACTGGAAACGCAGGACGCAGCCCAGCTTTTGCTAAGTGTGCTCAGTTTCAATCAGGCTTGCTTAGAATTTGATTTTTAAAACCTGCACGCCACAGGATTTGCAAACACCCACTCAATATGAAACATCTGACAGAAAAGTTGCAGCCCTGTTCATAACCCCTCGCAGAAATTCAGGGCTACAAAGCAAATGCAAGCTGTGCTGCAGCATTAACAACAGACCAAAGCCAGAGAGACTGCCTTAAGGAAGAAACTAAAAGCTTTCTTCAATGATGTTACAGTTACTGCTTCTTGCTTTGCTGCTTTGGAATAGGTCTGTCACTGCACTTCCATACTGAATGGGATTGTTGCTGTTGCAGTGGGGGATCGATGAACATTGCTCATTCACAGTCCCACACTCAGTTAAACACTAGTTATATCAAGTTGCTTCTTTTCCTCCCGAAGCACAAGCTTTAGGGGATCCAAGTCGTTACTGCCTGTCCTTGTGGGTTGGTTATAAACAAAGCATCTTTCCTTTTAGAGAGAAGAACTCTTCTGGGGAGCAGTAAAAAAAAAATGCATTGGTTACATCACTGTTCTTACAATAATGCAATCAGAACGGTATTTTGTTTGACAGATTAGAACATAAAATTTTACTATTAGAAGGGGGAAAGCTTTTCATGGAATATTAAGTGCTACAATCCTGAAGTAATCACTCCGCTTGAATACATTTTCCAAACATATAATAGCGTATTATTACTGGTATAAAGGGATTTTTTTCCCTGTGCTAAATAAAAGCATCGCATGTGCAGAGACACAGTTTCGCAGCTTTCTCCTTTCAGTCCCACTTTCCATCCAGTCATAACACACTCCCTTTATTTGTTTCATGCCGATTAGCGACCAAATAAAATCAGCTATTTTAACACAGAGTCTGTTTTTATGTGAAACAGTAGAAACTCTCGTGAGCAACAGAAATTACCGAAAGGATTAAAATAAAGAAAATCAGAAGTTGAGAAAAATCTACCTTAAATTCGGAGCACCTGAGCAGTGGCAAATTTTGTGGCAGGCAAGAAAGGTATCTTGGTGCTCAGTGATCATCACAAGCAGGTAATTTGACTAGTTAGCTGAGGCAAAGGCTATTCATACAGATGGCGAGTGGTTATTTAGTAGGAAATTTCTTTGACTCTCGTGTTTCAATTAGATGGAGAAAAAGTGTTATAACAGATCTCCAAAGCGGAATACGTTCATCTTCAGTAGAGCAAATGCTAACTAATATTTTCAATTAACTTCCTAAACCCCAGCAGTTTGGGAGCGCTGGCTCTTCTGTGGGCTTGGCTGCTCTGCAACAGTAAACAGAAGGCTGGGCTGGCAGGAGGAAAAAGAGCATCCATCCCTTCTGCCAGGGTCCAGCACGCTGCTTCAGAAATGGTGCTCTGGGTAGCTGGAAGACTGCTGGCCTCACTGCCAGCTGAGACCTCAAGGTGCAGCAAGCGACTCTTCTAGTTACATGAAAAAAAAATGGTCCTGCTCTAAGCGGCCTTGAATGAGCTGCCCTCCAGGATGACTTCCAACCTCAGCCGTTCCGTGCTTGTCATGACTTACTGCTGTAGCTCAACACTAACTGCTACATTCTCCAAGCCTCAAGTCCACGCTTGAAAGACACTCAATGAGAGAACAGCTCTTTTATTTCCAGCATGAGTGATAGAAGCTCACCAATAAACATTTACAAGTAAAGACTCAATTGCTTAAATGATAAAACTACAAGATAAACATTGCAAATAGAGTAGTGTAAGGATTAATTTCCAAGACCTACAATTTCCACACTTTCACAGACCCCATGTCTATGGACAGATAAGCTCTCAATCACCAAACTGGCAAAAAAAAAAAAAAATAGGAACAAAAGTAGAAAATAAATTCAGTAAGATATTTCAAGTAACAGAAAAGAAGTATTAGCGATATAAACCCACTCAATGCTTCCTTAAATGCATCTCTGTTCACATTAGCATCCGAAAGTAGAGTAGGGCCAGGTAGTTTTCCTCACACAGAGGATAAAGTATACCAGAAGCACTCACCCATACACTATTATTAATCCATATCCGCTGGCATTCAGGATGCCAAAGAGGCTGCTTAAGTGACCATTTATCAAAAATAATTCAGGAAATGAGGACAAGAGGGAAGTGCCATTTTAAAGATAAATGCTATTTATTGCTTCAGTTTAAAGGTTGTGTTATTTTGATAATGCTGCCTGTGAAGGTAGCTTTACGTGCTACAGCACAAAGTTAATAGCTACGAAAACAGACAGGCAGTTCAATCAAGAGTCAATTTCCCTTCACGTTCATTAACTGAAAAAGGGATTAATGTTTCATAAGCGATGAAAATTTAGGAGACTTCAGAAACCTGCTCCATCCTTCTTCTGCAATATCCCCAGCTACCCCTCTGACCCCGTGGATTTATCAAACTCCTTCCCCACACTTCTCCTAAACAATCTCAATGCAGACAGCTTTCTCTGCTCCCTCTCTAGCATCCAGGAATCGCTGCTGCCTGGGAGGTGGGATGAAGCGTGGCTCTGCCCTCCTTCCTATTACATTCTCTGCTGACATAAATGAGCTGAGTAGCACGTGAGTGCAGGAAGGGAGGCACTGTGCGGTGCTGTACACGAACACACTTGGCACTGGCGGCCAAAGAGCAAAAACCAGAAACTGGAGGATGTCCATTTCTTTACTTGCTACCACAGAAACAACTCAGGAACATACATTAGAGCGTTCAGAGCTTCTGAACTATTAGCACACCCTACAGACATACAAGGCAAAGGCTTTGATTCTCAGAGACCAAGGAGGCTGTTCCAACAAACGCAAACAGGCTGTTGGATGCGCTTCAAGCACACGTGCCTTGCTCATTCTGCGACACCACGGCACTACAGTCAGCCAGGTGGCTTTAGAAGACACTTCAACTGTAAGAGCAGAAGAGGGCTGACAGACGAAAGCAGCCTTCCGCACATGAACCGTTCTGGCACGCTGTACCTGGCATGTGTCTGCAAGCTGTTGACAGAAGGACTGTTCATGCTGTGAAGGCAACAAGAGTACTCACTCGTACTCGGGCTTTTTCAGACAGCTGACATGTTCCAAGGCCAACCTAGCTGTATGAGCTCAAACTCCATACCAGGATGCAGCACACTTATCACCAGATTACCAAGAAACAATGCTAGCAAGCACATTGATCTACACACACTTAACAGTGTTCAAACAGTAGATGAACTGCCTGAAGCACTGTAAGAAATTGATTTGCCTAGGACACAACACAGCTACGCCTTGAGTTCAGTTCGCATTGACTTTTGTGGCCAAGACATTTAACACAAGAACCGTAGCTCAGTCGTCTTCACTGAAGTTGCTATATCAACACACTGATTGTTCATTCACTCTGTGAATGAATTATATATCAAACGAGCTCCACAGTTGGCACTTAACAACAGCTGCTTTTCTTTCCTGAGCAGCTGGCAAAGTGTACCCTATCATAATTCACAACCCCCTTACAAGCCACCAGCGCTGCTGCACGATGAAAGCTCAATCTGGGTTTATCAGTAGCTGTTCTAACAGCTCCTGTGACACAAGAACTGTCCTCTCCACCACCGCTTTAAAACTAATTATTATAGCAGGCAAGCTAGTGGTACAAAAAATAAAGCAGCCAGCACACTCAACTGCCCGCTTCTGCAGCATCTCTCCAGCTGGATCTCCGCTGGGCTGCTCCCTGTGAGGCAGAGCAGTGCTGCACATCCCACTTCTAAATGAGAAGTTGGAGCCTGCTCTGTGCTCCTGAGCACATCAGTCAACCTGCCCGTTTTTGTTCATCTATAAAAGGAGGATAATAGCTATACCAACTGCACAGCAGTGTTGAAAGGATTAATTAGCTAATATCTGCACAGTCTTAAGAATGCAGAACATCACAGATGCACAGTGTAATTACAATTATTAGGAGAGTCATTTCTTTGACTCAATGGGACAACACACATTTTATCTGTCTTTTTTTTTTTTTTTTTTTTTTTTTTTCCATGGCACAGAAGTCTACCATCAAATATCCTCACTTAAAAAGAAAATTAAGTAACATGGTATGAGCAATCCACTACAAGGCTTTACCTTTTGCAAGCATCTGTTATTTCAATTAGCATAAAGAGATAGAAATTAGTGGGCCGCTGACAGTCATCAAGCCTTACCGGCAGCCAAAAATGAGTCAACAGAAAAGAAACTGACCTAATTGCTAAGTGGAGGGCCCCTCTAAAAGCAGTAATCTAAACTTGGTCAGCTTTCCATGGCTGCTAAGCAATGCCAGTAAAGGCTTTCACTGCTGGCCAAAGCTGTGTGATGCCAACCAGATCCTGACCTATTCGCATGACAGCCTCCTTCTCCTCGGGGTATGATGACGTGGCTGAGGTCACAGGAGGTACTGCAGCATCAATAAGATGCTGCACCCCAATTAAACTTATTGAAGAATGCCATAAAACGGACAATTTTTCCTCTGGCCTCAGTACACAATGTTGATAAACTCTGAGATCTCCTGTCACGCTTTCCTAAAAGAAACTAGAGATTAAAGAGAAGCCACCATGCACAAATAAAGACCTTAATTACAGCAGGCTCTAAAATAAGCTAAACCAAAATAAAGTGATGAGAACGAACCTACACCAGGAGTCAGAATTCAGAGGGATTCTGAAACCACTTCATGTAGTGCTGTCAAACCTAGTTTTATTAGCACTTCATTCGCACCTCCTAGGAACAGTACATCGGTAATCAGTGCCTGACACATTATCATTCTTGCTAGGCAGAATGGCAGCAGGAATGCTAATTGCACAGAGGCGATGACAGATCAGACGTGCCAGCAGCCTGCTCCATCACGGATGGACAGATGCACACTGGAGAAGGCAAACATCATAAAAAATGGCCTAGTACAAACGTGGGCTGTAGCTGATAGCTGAACGACTGCGTGGAAACAAACAGCGTCGCTGGAGAAAGAGCACTGTTTGAAGATTTCTGATTCTAAAAGCAGTTTTCGCAGATAGAAGATTGTTATTTTTACTTACAGCTTTGTGAGGTGAAAATTAGCAGTTACATACAATTCCAGCCACTTTGTGGTTGTTTAGATGGAACCTCTGGCTTTTACTTTATGTAAAATCCCCATCAGAACTGAGGCAGAAGCCACTGAATCTGTCTGCAGTCTGAACATTAACCTGCATTTTACAAAACCACTATACTTACATTTCTAATGACAGTTCTTTCATATCTCCTCCTCAAACTGAATTCCCAGAAAGCAAGGGAGCTTCCCTACAAAACTTACAGACACACACAGTTTTTAAAAGTGAAACAATTCAAATGATCTTAAAGGCAGACACTGAGGGTTACAATGGAAAAATTAAGAGTCCACAGAAGCTCCCAGAATTTCACATAGATCAAGCTCAGCAAGAGCCACACACAAGAATTAGAACCACTGAGGCACAGAACATGAACCTGGCTCAGAAGAAGCTGCGGGTGCTCCATCCCTGGAGTCATCCAAGGCCAGGCTGGATAGGGCCCTGGTCAGCCTGAGCCCACAGCAGGGCTTGGAACTAGATGCCCTTTAAGGCTGCTTCCAACATAAACCCTTCTAATCAGTTCCAACGATAATCATAGATCAGCTTACACTACATGATGCACTGAAGTCTATTCCCAGAGTTGGTGGCACCTAGAGCAGTACACCAACAGCTCCCTTCCATGTGTGTCCTCTAAAAATATAGACCTATCAGTTCTGTGCAACCCTACAGATTAGATTCAAAGGAGATGCTTTCGAAGTCTCTGAGAACACAAGTTATGATTAATTGCTGCTGCTATGTAAAATACGCCTCATAGGATGTACCCACGTCAATTAAAGCTGCTGGAAAAAACAGGCTGCTGATGTACGTGGGGAATAAAGGCCAAGCACACTGTTTGCTGTTCACCCTCCAGAAGAACTGACCCAGCATCCCAGAGCAGCTCTGACTCAGAGCTCCTCCCACAGTTGTTGGGCAGTAATTCTGTCCCTGATCACTGTCTGCTCCACCACTTCTGCGTGCCACTCCTTTGCTCTGCTTTAAGCCTGTTTTCTTCCATACACCAAAACGACCCTTCCTCGCTCTGCTGACTCCACCCAGGTAGGAAGTTCCTTTGCTGCTACTTCATGCCACTCCTCTTGCATGGTGTGCTCCTCAACCATGCCACAGAAAGCCAAAAAATATATTATTTTAAACCAAATTCCTGCGTCTCTTATTAGTTCTATATATGAAAGCAGTGTAGGCTGATGTATAACAAAGACATCCCACACCCTTTTCCTTCTAAGAATAGTTTTCACCCTTACTACAACGCACATTCAAAGTGCAGACAACATGCACTTGATATCCGCCAAAAGACTTCTCCAATGTTTCCCTCTTTTAAGAGCTGGTAGTCAATGACTTATTAAAGAAACAGACCCATCTAGTGGTGACACAGCACTACGCTAACTCCTGAGCTGAAGCAGAGTGGGAAGGGCTGGTGAGGGGCCACTTTATTCCACCAGAAGACCACTTGGAATGAGCTTTGCTCGTTAAGTCAAGTGAGAACTTCCCTGGTGAAGGTGTAGAGCAAATCTTCTGAAATCAAACCATTTACTAAACATTAGTACTTACAATTTGTAGAAGTGATGAAGCCTCACTACTCAAACTTGTCAGTTATCAATGTCAGATTGCTGCAGAAAAGGCTCAGAGGCACGGGAAAAGGAAACTGCTGGTGTCCTCTTCAGAAATTGGAAGTCAAAACATCCTAAACCACTTCACAAGATAGATCTGTTAATTGTAATGACTAAATGCATCTGATCCTCAACATTTCAGTTTTGATCCACTGCACACCCTGCACAGTTGGGCTTGAGCTGGTGGATGTGCTGAGCATGAACAGTCCCAGAGGATTAAAAAAAGAAAAAGGCAAAATACGTGCCAAAAACCAAAAGCCTTGAAGTGTTCAGCCTGTCAAACCACTCCTGGTAAGAAGCACTAGAAAAATGAATAGGAGCCCATCTAATACTGAATTGAAAATGACAACAGAATTAGCATCACTGGTCATGATTTCATGGTAAATATATCTTGTCAAAATAAATCATTATGCAGTTTTGTAGTGGCAAACCTCAGACTTGCTTGGTTACTTGACAATTTAGGCCATCTCGATTAGAAAACAAAAGCAACACAGCCACACACCAAATGGATCCAGCTCTGTGAGGGCCCCAAAGGCAGCTGAACTCAAAGAACTGAGATGCACACACTGTTGTAGGGAACCAGCAATTTGTTTCCCGCTTGCCTCTGCCCTCTCCCAAACTCCACTAAGGCAGAGTAGGAAACACACAATTATCAATGAGGAGATTTAGGTTTACAGAAAACACTAAAATGGACTATGGAAAAAACACAGAGTAGCAAAGGGAACCAAGTGGCTTCCTGTTTCTTTTGGGCTCAAACAGAATTGTAAATAGATAAATAAATGAAAGAAAAATGACAGAATGGGAACAGGACAGTGAAGAAAGCAGACAGCAATGGCTTCAATACAGAGGGTAACTGGAGGCAAGGCCTTGCTTAACATCGCTGTCTCCACCCACAACCCCTTCTCCTCCAAACCTTCTTCTTCACCATTACAAAGCTTGTTATTTAAAAGCTTGCTGTCATTCAGAAATGTCATCTGGTGACTAAAAAGAGAAGTGCCACCAGATGACGTGACTGGTCCCAGCAGCAGCAGCACACTGATACCAGCACAAGCTCCTTCAACTGGAGCCCAGAGGACACAGCCCTGAGCTGGGTTCTGACACCCTTAAGTTGGGGCCACGCAGAAACTAAGCTGTTATAGATTAAACAGAGGCACTCCTGATCTCTCCCCTCCCCAGTTCTCCCCAGCATGAAAGCAGGATTTTTTTCTTTATTCCAAAGCTCCATTTCACATTCATGCATTCAGTAAACTCTTTTGATTTGATGCAGTGAATATGCACAGGATCTCTGAACTCAAAGCACAAACAACAAATTGGCAACCAGTTCAAGGAGCCATCCCTCTGCATCTTTTTGGATGGCGTGAAATCCCAAGTGTAACTGCTGGAGGAACCACATCCTCACTGCTCTGGAAGCCTCCTTTAAAAGATTAGGCTGCTCGTGGGCAGCTTCTCCCCAGGCAAAAGCAGCATTGAAGAAGTCCATCTCAAGTCCAGAGCACTCTTTTGGTCCCTGGGACTCTGCAGAAATAAAACAAGAATGCAGGGAACACATCTGGGAGCTCTGTGGAAGGCTCCCACCCAACAGCCCATTTGTCTGCTGTAGACATTTTCCAGGGGAGTCCTGGAGGTAAATTAACTACTCAAATGATGCCCAAAGGAAAAAAGAAAAATGAGACTGAGTCACTGAGCAAGGATCACAACCACATTTTTTCACTGAAGATGGATACTGTGAGCACTCACTCCTGAAATCTACTGCCAAAATTACTGTATTTGTTCTTTTTTCCTCTCAGATTGGCTCAATACACCATTGCTGGGCTTTGCAAGGAAGCACTTCTTTATACACAGCCGAACAAGAACTAGAATCTCAACGTCACATCATTTCTGTAAATAAATTAGAAACAGAGGTCAATAATGTGTATTTCTCTGCTGTAGATTTTGCTAGGTGTTGCTCCTAAGCTATTTTTAAGCTTTTTTATTATTAATTTTAAGTAATAATTTAAGATTTAAATAAGAAAAGGATTTAACACACCTGTGGGGGGGGGGGTGGGGGTAGTTCCATGGGGACTCATGTGAAAACAAGCAGATGGGACTCTGCAAACCAGCCTGAGAACCTAATGGACAAAAAAATTAACCTCACAATTCTGCAGAAGAACAACAGAGCTACAGAAGGAAACCGCCGAGCTGTAAAGTTGACAAGAGCTGGTGAAAAGCAGTCCTGGGTCACTCACCTCCTGCTGCGGGAGCTCTGAAGTGTGCTGCCATCCAACCACAGCAGACACGGCATCTATGTGGCTCCAGTGCTAATTGTGCTGTATTGTACTAAGTGCCCCTAATACAAAGGTTCTGAAGACTTAATGCACAAAAACAGCAACCAGAACGTCATCAAAGCCATCTTTTTCCATAGCTGCTCTTAGGGGGAAAAATGCAGTACAGGTGGAAGCACAGCTGCACCTAGCACTTTAACCTGGACCTGGGCTACCAGGCACCACGCAGCCTTTATACCCTGCAGAACTACAGCACAACACAGAGCAGCTGCCCACAGGTGAGCAAGGAGGCTGCTCTGGAAGCTGGGAAGCGAGCCTGCTTCTCCTTACACGTTATACATACGTATGCCACCATGTGTATGCAGGTATTTCCACACCACAGTGTGGACAGGTGGCACAGGAAAGAGCTGCCTTCAGTCTTCTATCATCCTTTTGCCTACACAGCAACTGCTGCTGAGCTTGTGTGTTCAGTAAACATCCTCGGATTCATCGTGGTGTGCGTGGAATCAGTGTGGTGAGTATAGAACAGAGCTAAGGGCTCTGGTCACAAGAGGGTCAGCAGAACAGACTGAAGGAGTTACATGTTTTTAAAACGTGCTTATCAACTAACATAACACAATTGCTGTTTTGCAGTAAAAAAAAAAAGTACTGTATTAGATATTGTGGTGAACTGCACATGCGGATGGGCAACATCCTTCTTCTTCTTTACCAGCCCACCACTCAGGCTGGTAAAACACAAGTTCTGCTTCAATGACCTGGCAGAGCTTATTTATTGCCACTTGATCTCAAGGAATGATTAATGGGAGTGGTATTTAAGCACTATCCCAAGCATTTAATAGCACTCAGTGTAAGACCTAACTTGAAAAGGTGCTAGGGAAAGTAAAGGAAAAAAAAATGCTATGTGTAATTCCTGTATCTCCTCTCATCCTACTGAACTTAGTCATGGCACACGACAGGATTCTTCTTTTGCAGCAGGGAGAGTCTGACAGCCTTCTGAACAATAAATCCGTGCATTCCCTCCCAGAAAAATAATAGATTGCTGGGTTTTTGGTTTTCTTTCACCCTTCCCTTTCTGTTGTTAGCATGTAAGGGACAAAGCTCACATTTGTTTTTGCCTCTGGTCCCTTTCTGACAGACAGGAACAGTTATGAGCCATTCAGCTAACTCTTTTCCCAAGCTGGGCAGCCTCTCCAGGTGCGAATTACTTCCCTTCCAGCTCTCCTCCAGGCTTACTTATTTGCATCGCAATGGGATCAAGCTTTCCCCTAATAAAGGAAGATGTCATTCTAGGTAAAGCTGGAAGAATAATCCCCTGCATCAAAAGGAAAGGTACAACAGGCACGCTGTCATCCTGCACCGATAAGCCAGCCCTTCCACAAAGCTGTTTTTAACTCCTGTCTTTACACTCCACCCAACACCCCACACAGCTTTGCTCAGACATTTGAGGCAAGAGAGCCGCAAGAAAAAGGCAACACTCGAGTAGTCCAGCCTCCAGTTACGGAAACGTTGAGAAAAGACCTCCAAAAGAACTTCTTACATCTGCTGTTATGATTGCATCCTGGTGCTGGAAGCTCTAAGCCCAGAGATGCAAAGTGTGCCAGCTGAACCCATGCAATGTTTTCCCTGAGCTCCTTCCACTTGTTTTTTGCTGTTGGTCTCTTTTTGCTAAACAAAGGATAATGCTGCAATATAAAACATGGGTTACAAGGAAGATAAGGAAGAACAGCAACAAGAAGTAACACTGCACTTTTAAAAAGAAAAAAGAATTACAACCCTTCAAGGGAAAAGGACACAACATGCTGCTCCTTCACTATGAAAAATCACGCTTAATCATTCCATCTCGAAGCTTGAAGACTTCCCTAACAACTCACAGAAGATAAACTTGCTCTCTCCACCACATGGTGCTGACAGTTTCTCTGAAACCCAACTTCTTCTACAATTTAGCAGCGTAAGAATTCACTTTTCCTATAAATTAGATTCCATATATCTCAAGCATCTGCCATCTTACCTTTGCCAATACGCATCATTTATTCTGCTCTGCAACTGAGGGGTAGATTTCACATTGACAGCACATTCAAAACCTTTTATATCTCTTATTCACTGCTGTGTTGATGTTTTAAGAGTGGCTTTTATCCTTGACACTTATCTTTTTACTCAAGTATTGCTTTCTAATTTACTGTCATCCACAGAAATAGAAATACTGTGGTAGTGCTTTTCATTATGTAAGGATGTTGTGGGGTTTTTTTTTACATGTACTTTGTTAGGCTGGTGGGGTAGTAAAGAGCTGCCGGGTGACTGGCTGTGCCAAGCCCTACCTTTGTTATACTTGCTGCTAACTTATTGGTTCCTGCTCCGCTCAGACATTTGCCCTATAAAAATCAGTTACAAATCAATCAAATCAACTGTAGGCTCTCTGTATGCCTAAAGTGATGACAGCAATGCTGGAGAAGAGGCAGAAACAGATCTGGGGACCCCGAAAGCACGAGGACCATGAAGGATATCCCCCAACAGGCCAACGCTGTTAAACTTTCCCCACAAAATCTCCAGGAGTTATCTTCTATAGACAGGAAAGCGTGCAAGTTTCTACTCAAAAGACAGAAAGAACGAGGACCGCCAGTATCAACCAGCAACCTGCATCCTGTCAGGAATCATTTGTTTATTGCCCTGGACTCAGCTGGGAGCGTGTCACTCCCTGAGCAGCCTCAATCCATCAACACAGGAGATCACACTGCTACAGCAAAAAGTTTCACCGTCCTTCTGCTCGGTTATCATTTCCGAGCTCCTGCTTCCCAGCTTCCAAAATGCAAATGCAGAAGAGAAATGCTGACAGCCACAATGCAATACCTGCCTTAAAACGTGGTGCGGGAACTGTGAACTGCATAGAGAATTACGAGTGGAACTTGTCTCTACCCCAAAAGGTGCTCATCTCCTGCTCGAATGACTGCTGCTGTTACCTGTCAGCTCGGAAAAGGAAACTCTTAGCAGTTTTTGTTGTTATTATTATCTGCATGGAATAATGCCACTGAAAATGGATGGGTTATGTGACTTGCACTTTGGTTATGCAACAGAAGACAGAAAATAACTAATACAACATCTGTCAATCAAAGGCAGGTATCAAAAGAATTCAAACTCGGAGCTTTTTTCTTTTAATATTAAAAATAACAGAAATTAAACCTCCTGGGTTTTGCTATTTCTCCCAAAGGGACCTAGCTTGTACTTCATCCTGCCTGCTCTGAGATGATATGAAATTTCTAATTCTGAAGAAGACAAGCAAACAAATCTCCCCCTTACGATGTGTGAAAGCTAATCACTTTTCCTGGGGAAGCCTGTTGGTCTGGTAGCCGATCCTAAGGTCCAATCATCCTAAGGCTGATGATATATTTCTATTCCCTGCAGACCAAAACACAGACCGTGAAAATGATGAAAAATCCAATTCCGTTCTTGTGGTGCAAGAATCCCTGGGAGCAACTGGGCTTGCAAGGCACAGAGCCCCAGTGGCACCTAACCTGAGAGCTGACTCATCTGCTTAGGAAACCATGCACACAGGGGCTGTACCTCATGAGCTGCTGATGTACAGGTGCTGGACAAAGCCCAACAGCATAAGCACAGCTCCTCCTGTCAAGTGACTGTGCTGCTGCTTCCCAGGATCTGCTTTTGCCCAGTGTCTTCAGCTGAGGGTCCCCACGACTTACGAAACGAACAGAAGAAAGCCAGGCCACTGCCACGAGAAGAGAATAAAACCTAACAGGAATAGAGGATATTAGTTTTTATAAGACAGCCGAGCTGGCAGCACTCCTTTAGTCCGCAGTGCTCATTTGTTGGCCCTGATTGCAGGCCATTTTAATCTCTCCTCAAGTACCGCAATTTGTTTAATTTACCCCAGGAGTAAATGGAAGAAATAATGAATATCAGATACTTTAAGAGGCCAAATGTTCTTCTTAAAAAAAATAAAAAGGCATTTTCTAGGAGAGACTATAAACACAGTATGGTCACTTTCAAATGGCTGTCCATAGCAATAGAAGAAAATTGTACGTATATCATTTGGCAGAATATAAAGCATTTTTTCCCCTCCTTATTTCCTTCCTATCATAGGACTTTAAAACAAAAAGCTGTAAGTTTCTTGAGGCAGAGAGCCTTCATTCTGGCAGCAGTACAAAAATGTAAGCAGCATGTGACAGAGGCCAGGCTAACACTCACAAAAATAAGCATCTTCCATACCCTCTCTCTCCTTTAAAGTTGCAAATCTGATGGATTTCCTGACTGAATTTGTAAGATCAAGACCAAATGGAGTTAAGGGAGTAGAGCATTACACACAATTAGAATAATACTAATGGATATCTAAAATTTAAAAGAAAAATCTCAAAAAAATCTCATTTATAAAGTACTGAAAGGGAAAAGGTCTTTTACACACGGCTGACGTTTTTCAGTCCCTCACATTGTTTAAAACTTGACCAAAATACCTCTTTTCTTTAAGTGAAAATCAGTTAACAGAAGAGCATAAACATCTCAAGCTGGTTCATGGACTCAAGGCAAAAAATCCACCATCAACAGAGGAACGAGCTAATTTGATTATTCATTTGACAAAGCCCTAGTTGTATTATTCCCATTTTTTTCCAGACAATTATTGAAGAATAATAAGATACTGAAGCTTTTGAATTGATGTTTTCAACACAGCATCGACTGCTCGAAGTCCAAAACCATCACTAGAGAATGGGTTTCATTTTCATGCTCCCATCAACATTTAATCCTAAATCTCAGCATCCCGTTTCAATTCTCACCTGTCTGTAGTCCCTTTTGTTGTGAGCTTACATCAGGTAACACCTGACAAAATAAAGACTGTCCGCACTGAGATTAATTAACGCGATTGTGAGATTAACTGGAGGAATTGTCAACAGGATGCCAAGTATGCGTGTTGCTGAAATGACACCAAGACAAATAGCTGGTTATCAATTCCCAGAAATTTCAGAGCTCATTTTTTTTCCAGCTTAGTGTCAAAGGTAAGAAGAACAGGTGCCACCAACGGTTGCATTTGAGCCAGAAAACACTTTAAGCACGTGAGATCCAGTGGAGGTCAACTATGAAGTACTTCTCAAATCCTATCGTAAGAGTTGTGTTCCACCTATAAGACATACACACGCACAACTAAAGAGACCTCATAATTAGGTGAAATACACACTGCAACAAGATTCTTAGTGTCAATAAAGAACTCTTACTTGGTGAAATTAGAAGAACAAGCAGAATTAAACAGCAGAAGTCAAAATTTGAATGTAAGCCTTGTGTTTTAAAGGTGAAGAACAAACATGAGAGACCTCTCCAGGCCATTTATGGCTTTGACAGGGGTGAGGAGCAGCCCATAAAGCACCAAGAGGCGGCCTCTCTGTTACAGGTGAGATGTGAACTGGCTAGGAAGGATCTTAAAAGGAGCCTCTTTTTAACTTCCTCGTGTCTTAATCAACACATTATGTATTAATACGTACCAAAAACATATTATTTACAGAGGATGCCTCAAAAAATTATGAAAAATTAACCACAGTCCTTAGATCTCAAGCTACCCCACAATGGATCAGGTTCTTCTCAAGGACGTATAGACACACACACACACACACAAACACAAAAAAAACAGCCAGTGCAATTCACTACAGCAGATGAAAAGTGACCAAGGTCAACAGCTGAGTTCCTCAGACCTTCACAATACCCAAAAGATATGTAGAGGCTCCTTCTCCCTTCAACAAAAGGAGTTATTATATTATTAAACGATAAACGAAGGGCAGCTTCTGAAAGATACAGCAGGAACACTCAAGCACAGTGGTTAGAATTTATGGTGTTTCAATTCTGTGACAAAATGAGCAAGAGGGCTCATTTTCTCAGGAAGCCAATTTCTTCCCTCTGTAACCACCAACTTTCATATTCTGCAGCTTTGATCAACAGTTACAGCTAAATTAACAGAAAGTTGAAAGTATCAACTCTTGGTAAATACACATCCTCTACTGCCCTCAGAAATTCAGAATAAACGACATCCCAGTATCTGCTAGGTAGAATTATCCCAGAAATTACTTACAACATTTCAATTAAAATTAAATGTTTGAAGACAGTTCACTCCATATGTTGACAGTGACCGTAGTATGAAACGTTCTCTAGCTGACAGAACACATTTGGTGTCTTAGACAATTCCAGCACAAAGAAACACGTTTAATTAAGAGAAACAAAAAACTGAAACATGCATCAGAACTCGTTACAGGGACACACATGTTTAAGAAAGTTAACATCCACAGAGAACTTCACACCAACAGTACAGAGATTTTCTGCTATCAAATTTCCATCAGATTTCAGCTACAACACAGGACTGGGTCAGCCTTCAGTTGCATCCTAACATCCATAGTAAGATGGGCTGATGTCCCATAGGGCTGGTACACCAAAGTCCACAACCTATTATATACAATTCCAAATGCAAACTGCAAACTGTCATTGCTAACCGCCTTCAGAAAGAAGGGGAAAAATAATAGGTATAATGCGTTGATCTTTTGTAATCTTCAGGCATAGGCTAATCACAAGGGAGACTGGCATCTCAGTTGCAATTTACATAAGATAATGAGAACTTCAGGTTCCGCCATAGTAACACCAAGCATCTCACAAATGTTTTCAGTGTTATGAAGAGGCCAAATCGGGGTGACATGTAATTGCAGCTAGAACCTTTGAATACTTTTTTCTGTGAGATAAGAGTCCACAAGCTAGCAACCACGTAACAGCAGCATGATTCTACGGCTTGATTTATGCACGCCAAATCTAATGCAACTTTTTTCTTTCTGAAAATGAAAATGTCTGCTTGTTTCAATCACTCTATTTTGGTAAAAGGTATTTCTGCAGTACTCTGATTCCTGTAGCATTGCAGGAGTCCCCATTTTACAACAGAGCAAAGAGAAGACCCTGAAAGAGTGTGGAGAAGCAAATGGTATACGTCATCTATAGAGATGCATTCAGGACCAGGCCACAGATGGAGTCCTCTCAGGACTATCAGCAGTGCTCCTGTATCACTGATAGGGGGACACATTAGATAAAGAGGAATCCCTTCTTTAGAGCTTCTGGCTATTGTACGTAGGGCAAAATTTCCTTATTTTAAATATTTTCTGATCGTCTTAACCACCCTCAGACACTGAAACTAATTCTGCTTTACAGCTGTGCCACAATTGTTCTACAGGTCCTTACTGCACCCAGCTGGAAACAGTTGCACGTGTGATGTGAAGCCCAGGCATGCCTTCGTTTTAACTCTCACACCAGGAATATCTGCTCTCTGGTGCCAAGCAGATCTGCTTATGGCTCACGAGCTCCAGGTCACGTCTTCTGCAAGAGCCATTACTGAGAAGCTTAAATTTAGACACTGAAAAGTTACTAAATTTACTGTTGGCAATGAAGACTAATTTGATCCTTATTTTGGGGAAGCTCACTTTGAATTCAGATTTAGAATATCAATGGAAATAATTGTTCTTTGTTGAGAAGCTTCTGTAATTGCCAATTCTCTTTTCCATGCTGAGACGGAAAACTTCTACCAATTAGTCTCTTTCTTGTCATCTGATGTCCTTCTACTGACTTTCTTGGACTGTCATTCCCTGCACTGACAACCACAAACCACAGGGTAAAACACAGACAGAGGTACTTTAAGTCTTCCGAGCGCACTTAGTAGTGATCATCCGCTAATCCTGAAGTGGATGCCAAAAGCAAACAAACAAAAACAGAAACCAGCGAGCGTTGAGAGCTCAAATTAGCAGGCTCAGAAATTCCCTCACTGCTGCACAGCACATCGTGTTCAGGAACTTGTGCACACCATCAGAATCCTCAGTGTGGTAATGGCTGCCCTAGATGAGACAGAATAAGAGCATTATCAGAAGAAGACAATGATGGTCCCTGGCAGAGGGTGATATTTTATATTCAGCTGGCAAACAATCAGACCAGGCTAGTTTTAAAGCCTGCACAATGGGAACGTAGCAATAAATAAATAAATAAATACAGCTCTGAATTGGGATACAGATGCTGGCCTTCTGGCATCACACGGTCCTCGTGCTGCCAAATTTAAACCAAGGCTATGCAAAAAGCAAACTTAAAATCACCTCAGAAGAGGCAAAGATCTTCCTTTTAGCTGCTCTACTTAGTGCTTAGACGTATGCCCTCTGCGTCTCATTCCAACAAACTCCGCCTGATACCGCAGGGTATGACAGAGCATCTCAGAGCCACAGAGGACACAAACCCTCCTTCCCCCAAGGGCTGCAGTCCCTGCACCCCATGGGCCACTCATTCACTGCACTGCCTGAGGACATCACAAAACATTGTACCAGTGCAGTTACTGGAAAGGAAAGAACAAGGAGACTGGAGAAACATCCAGGCTGTAGAAAACTGAACATATCTAGAAGTACTTTGAAGTCTTAGGATTGGGTTTTGTGGCAACCGAGTTTGGGCAAGTAGATGGCTTACCTGATCAGAAATGGGTTCAACTCAGTGTGTGCACCCTACACAACACATCAAAATCACATTCCATTTATCAGGATTCTCAAGCAAGAGATGGGGAAAAAAAAAACACCCAAGTCTAGACCCCTTCACAGTTGTTCCCCTCCACCCAGAAAATCTAGTTAAAAGAATAATTAACGATTAGATTATACAACATATTGAGACCAGAACTCCAACAACCACGCTGTAAAGGAACAACACAGGTTCACAATATTTACTAAAAATACTATCAGACTTCAGTTTTGATCTGCAGATACTCTTTCAAGACTACATTTTCGCGATGGAAAATTCCCTCTCATCTCTTCTCTGCAGGCCGAAAAGCAGCAGGCAGCTGCAAGCAGTTCCCCTAGAGCTGCCCTGCGTCCCGCTGGCAACTGCCTACCGTCACTGCCCAAGCACAGCTCTTGCTGCTGTGTGTTCAAGCACTTGGGCAGAGCAGCAAAGGACTGCAAGAGGAGCAATTTCAAACACTTCCTCATCTCTGAGTCAACTGTCCTCAAGTGAAACGCTCTCATTCTCAGGTGAGATTGTTTTTTGATTGTTTTGTTTTTTTTCAAGCTTGAGGAAAGCTCAGCTCATACACCTACCTAAGAAGTTGTTGGGTATTTTTGTTAGTTTTAGGACCGGTGCACGGCTCTGCTGTAATTCAGATGTAATCTAATACTGTTTTGCTAGGTACCTGTTTCCACTCAACCAGCAGCACATCACTCCGTACCTGGGTTCCAAAGGCCCTAAGCTTAGCCAGTTTCACCAACTTTTTTCGTTTTTCTTCCACGTATTTCCTTTGCAGCACTTCAAAGGACAGAAATATTAACTACTCCTGCCTCCCACCTTCTGAGGATGTTTCTGGTCATTAAATTCAATCTCTGGCTGCACATCATTTCATGCCTATGCTTCAGCAGCAGCAGAGCCGAGCTTCAATTGAAACACCACTTCCACAAAGCCACTGCTCGTATAGCAGAGTGCTCCTCCGGTCTGTGCATCAAGAACACAGTGGCTAACTTTGTGTTTTACTTCCTTGTGTCACAGCCATCACGTTCCACATGTGCTACTTATGCCCTTCTTACAAATACATACTCAGAACGAAGCAATATTCTGTCTCCCTGCAAGGGCTTGCAGTTCTGATTTGAGAACTTCATGAACAGTTCTGGTTTCATCAGCTAACGTATTACAGCTTCATCCCTGCTCCATCCATGGATGGATTATAAATGCATTTCCGACAAGCTTATTACTGAGCTTACATCTCCTAATTATGTTTTTCTTTTCCAACAGCCAGCTTTACCCTGGTTCTTTGCTGTGAAAATTACAGTCTTGCTTAGACTTTACACTGAAGATATATGCATTCCTCGGCCTTTTTTTTTTTTTATTATTATTATTTTTTTGAAGTAATTCAGCAGTTGAAATCCAAGCCCTTTAGTGCTGACAAACACACCCCAACAGAATGAATTAAATATTTCTCAAGGCAATTTCAAAAAACACAGGTCTTTCATCCTCTACTACTTTTCATCCTAACAAACTGGGACATCAAATGGATGGTATTTTTATTGCAGCTGTGAACTGTCAGTCCAAAGACCAAGAAACAGTAAAAATAGGAAGGAAGCCTCTAAGCAGGGGGCTGAAAAAAAAAAAAAATCTCTGTTTCTCTTGCTTTCAGTTAATGCAATTACAAAATGGTCTTTATGATTCATATTCTACTTGGTTCAGGGTTCATTGTATATGAATCAAATCCTCTGGGCAGAACGTACATCCTGTAACTTCACACAAGGAAACAACTGTTTCTCCAAAGTCCTTCCTCGCAGCAAAAGCAGCACTCTCAAACCAGTGACTGCAGATGAATTCCTTAATAAAGAAGCATCAAACCACCAAGGGCCTAAACAGAGAATCCAGGTTCTTCATAACCTAATTCCTCAGAGCAGACACCAAAACCAAGATCTCTCCAGCTGTGTTCATGCCACCAATAACAACAGATACATCCCACGCTCTGAAACACTGGCAGTTTATGCAATTAAAACTTGCATATAGGCATTTATTACAGTAAATTTACAAGACAAGCCACACTCATTACAGCTATTACAGTGAACACATTTTCATATTTTAATGATTACACGCTTTCAGAAACAAGTGACAATGCTCAGACATCCAGAGCAGCGCTTTCAGACTGACTGCTGCTGCAGCTCTACTTCAACCAACACGACCCAAGATCTCTGTCGAGAGCTGAGCAATTGTTCAGAGGGCAGTATTGCTACTTATAGTGTCTTTGTCATCGGTCCTGTTTCTGCTACAAGAAACACTACTGAAAAAAGGTTTTCTTCACATTTCACCTTGTGAAAGCATAAGACTAACGCCTGGGGCTTTGTGAGACTTCACACAGCAGTTGGTCTAGCAGCTTGGTGGCTGCTGACTGTGGCAGGGGGTTGGACATGGTGATCTCTAGAGTTCCCTTCCAACCCACACAGCTGTGTGATTCTGTGATTCAAAAGTCTTTGGATCACAACAAAAATGTCTCCTAGAAGTCCAGACGGACAGGCACGTCGAGTCGCACATGCAATGAATGCACCTGTTCTCTGCATGCCTCCCATTTTCATACCAATCTGTTCAGACTGCTCTGTTAGCACGTAGTAAACAACACCTGGTCGCAGCGCACAAAGTCACAAGTTTGTCAGTGACCTTCTTTAAACTCTCAGTTCTTACTAGGTTCTCCACAAAGAGAGCCAGCTGCTTTACTCCAGGTGAGCACACAGCATTCTGACGTGGCAGACCAATCACATGCCAACTAGAGTTTTGTCTCTCAGAAAGGAAAAATAATAATGATGTGTTTGCTCCATGCAAATAACATACAAAGATCCACTATATACAGAGATAGCAAATGCAGAAATCACTTCTACACCTTGCTAGGATATGCCCTCACTGCAAACATGGCAATACTGGAGGATGAGATCAAGCTCCCAGCTAATCTCAGATTCAGCCTGGAATAACCTCATCCATCCAGAACTCAGAAATCATTTTTATTTAGGAGGTATACCTCCCTCTAGCAGATTAGACTGTGTTCAGTTTTACATTTTCAGGACTCCACAGCAGTATAGTGCCTCCAGCACTGTCACTGCATCTATGCCAGCAGGAGAGGAAACACAGGATGACTGAGCAAGGAAGGCAGAGAAAAGAGCTTTTAGTTTTTTTGGCAGAAGATACTTCGAAGATTATACAGAAGAGGAGGAGAAGAAAGCAACCTTAGTATTGCAAGCATAGCTGCATTAGAACATGACAGGAAAAAGGTTAATTCTCTCTGTCTCTTTGGAGCCAGGCAGGAGGAAAGCTCAGGGCTCCTTATCCATCCTGTCATTCTCCTTTACCCCATCTGCCTCATCCAGCTTGGGTTGTTGGTTGGTTGTTTCCTCACTGTTAGTGTGGTTTTGTTGATGAGAGACAAAATAATTAATTAAAAATAAAATTAAAAATAGAAAATCCTGAAGTTTTGAAATCTACACAAAACAATTTTGGCCTTAATATTTAAACACATGTTAAAGAAAAAAAAGAAGCATTGTTTAAAAAAATGACTCTGATGCCACAGAACCCAAGATAAATAGACTTTATTTTCCTCTACAGGAAATGGCTTCATTTGGAAGATCTCTAGAAATGTCCGAATCCTTGCAAATGATCTACTGTTTGTTTCTTCATCAGAACTTCATATAACTGCATAGTGGCTCAATGGAAAAAAGCATTTCCATCTTGGGAAGGATTTCAGAATAAAATTTATTTCTACTGAACTTGAAGGGACTCATACGGGTGAAGTGCTTCTCTGAATGTCAGCCAAGACCTGACAAAGCAGCAGGGTGCTGGGGAGAAGTCCTGATCCCATAGATGCATTGATCACATATCTACGGTACTGCTACGCACCGTATCTGTTTAGACCTTGGTATGTGCCGATGTGTGCCTGACCTACTGCAGGGAAACCCAGGAAACATCCATTAACCCCACGTGCCAGTTAACTCAAAAATAATATAATCAGACGTAAATGCTGTGAAAACTAAATACATCCATCTCAGTAACTTAATGCTCCAATGAAGTGCCTTCACCACACTGTTCATTAGCTACCTAAAGTGCACAACCACACATCAAATATACATCTCAAAATACTCTGTGTAAAAGCATGAATCCTTAAATAATTTCTAAGCGTGTGTTTAAGTTTTATCACAATGCTGGACTAACACATTTACATCTCTCACTGCATTTTCTGTGCCTCATTTATCAGGAACAGAGCTGCAAAGCCAAAATCCCACAAAGGTTTAACAGCCAGCAGTACATATCTGAAAGAGAAGAACTGTATTTTGGTGGTGGTGCTATCTTGAATGACAAGTTATTAATGTCTACGCACATAAAACGTGAAGAAAGAGAATGTCTATCTTGTCACTGACTATGCAAATCTACCTAGTTAAGACTAGGAACTGAAACCTCAAGAGCAGCTTTGATAGCATCCTCCTAATTCAGACTGCTGAGATTAGCGACAAAAATTGTTACTGCCTACTAAAATCTGCCTCTATGGCAACAACAGTCATTTCCTCCTTCATTCATCTCAGGTACAATGAACTCGACGGTGTGCTGCTCTTTCAAGCCTAAGTTGAAATTTGAATCAGCTGAGCAAGATTGCTGTCCACAGCCCAAAACAGAGGTTACCGTGTTGCTCTGAAGCGCTTACAACTTTCTGGCCATAAATAACCGTCCCTTCACCTGATCTCTGACCCATAAGCACAAAAGATTAAGAAGTCAAGCTCATAACCTGATTCCATTGTTCCTTTTTATGTTACCCTCTACCTCACAGCTGCAGCACGCAGATGGGTTTCCCACTGCACATATCACTCAGTCATAGCTGATAACACAAAGTCCTTCTGCTCAAGAACCTGTGGCTGCTGTGCTGCTCCAACCCAAAGGACAGCTTAGGACCATCTCTCACACTGGGCTGGGACAGGGTTGCAGTCAGCAAGAACAAAGCAGGAATCCAGAGAGAGCAACCCAAATCTGTTTAATCTTGCCGAGATCTTTAAGGATCAACTGACTCCAAAAACAGACATACCAGTACAAAGGGGGAAAAGTGACTAATTATACTCGTGTCCTAAGAAAACAAGCCTTGAGGTAGCCTTCACCTAACATGTTTTCTGACCTGCTTGCTGTTTTTACTTCTTTCTAGAGAAGTCTGCAGGCTGATTCTGCAAAGTAAGCATACACGCATTCTGGCTCCATCACATGCCAGTAAATCTGTTGCAGATATTTTACCACAGTTCGTTGATTCAGCCTCTAACTACTACATTGGAAAGTCCTCAAGCCAAAACTCTGATAGGAAGGATTTTTTATTTTTTATTTTTTTATATAGAGGGAATTTTTCCTTCCAAGAAGTAGGCAGCTGAAACTCTTTGCCCAAACCAGGTCATACATGATAAACACTTCCAACTGAGTAATGCAGGAGATTCTGTTTCACATTTCAGAAGACAAACAGATACAGTTTTTAGGGACACCAGTCACCAGCTTTCACCGTAGCCTTCCATTTCATCTTCAAAGATGCAGGCGACAGTACAGACTGGGGGAAGGACAGAGAACTTAAATCTTTTGCACCTACTCAGAAGAAAAAGCACACCTCCTACTGAGATCTCACTACCAGCACTGAAGATATCCAAGCTCTTATTTCCCTATGAATTTTCTCAGTGCCTTAAAAACAGTGCTTTGCACCAAGGGCAGATGTTATCGTGTAGTTGGTGTTGACCTAGGAGAGGATACAAGCTTTATTTCCAGAATAGTGTGACGTGCTATGGGGGAAAAACAGAGGAGCAGAGCATGAAGGAGTGACTGAGGCAAAGAAGTAAATAATTGTACTTCTCTTTCCCAACAGGAATAAGATATTTATTTTACTGTCTCTTTTTTTCCTAACAATTCCAAAATGCACAGTGTAATTTACAAGAACAAATTGTTTTTCCACAGAATTTTCATGAGACCCCCTGCCGTTTTAATTAGGAACGTCTGGGAGAATAGTACTGAACTTGCTTCTGTTGCTACAGCTCTTTGTCCCTGGAGGAGTTCCCACAGCCACGTAGCACTGCTGCTGTACTTTGAGGGTCTTTCAGAAACCAGTCCACGCTTTGCTACCTGCTTCAGCCAGCCTTCATACGCTCTGTGACATCAACTGTGCCAAACAAGGACCCCGTGAAATTTTCCTCCAGAAAATATATCTTTAAATATCATTGCTAATTGAATTACGTACTCGTGGTGTCTCCCTCACTTTTAAACATTTCTCATTTGCATTTAAGCACTATTTATGTAATGATTAACAGGGCAAAAACACACATATTGCATCAAGGAAGTCACTTCGTTAAGCGAGAGCCATCATTCTGCCACAGCTTAAGGCTCTACAGTCCAGAACAAAAAGCACACACAGAGCATCTCCTCATGAAGGCAGGCAAGGGAAATGAAAAGCAAATAAAAAGCTTTTTTCTTTTTTTCCCCTCATTTTCAACACTTTCAAACTGACAAGAGCCGGTCTCCTAACAGGGTGCTTCTGACCCCCAAAGACAAAGCACAGTCAAATGGAGGACACACTAAATATCTAGAATGTTCCAAACTGACAACAGAACCTCAATGAGAAATCTCTGGGATTATCAAGCTTTTGTTTCAGTGTAAAACCACTCCTCAGCACCACATAATAAAACAGAAATGCACTCAAAGATTGATTTCACTGTCTTTCTAAAACAGTTACAATGCCAAAGGACAACTTCAGGAGTCTGTGCCTAATGGTCAAGCCTTGCAGCCATTAACTGGCATTTCCAGCCTGCCTTTAGGTCCTGCTTTTAATTCATACTATGAGAGGGAGAGCTCCATGCAGCACCCTGCTAAGCATCAGTGCAAAAGTCATGCACCAGCCTCACATGGAAAGCTCTCTGCTTCCCTGACTGCACAGAAAGCTCAATTCTGCCTGCTCTGCCCACAGAAAACTGAGCAATTGTTTTGTTTTGTTTTCCTACTTATTTACCTTTAATACAGTCTGCAAAGACTAGAAACTTATTTTGGACAGACAACTGAAAAATCACTGCAACTCTTGTTTAGGCAAGTTAAAGCACCACGGGCCCACTGCAGCAGGAAATACAAGGCTTAGCTGCTCAGAGTGCAACACGTGTGCAAAATGATCCTTGGAAGCATGCTGGTTTGCCTTGCTATTTCAAAACATTTGCTATAGCTTTCAAACAAAAGCAGTGTAGGATAGCAAAAAATTAACCTTGTTTAAAATATCAAGGCACAGAATTCCAGAGAAGTCTTCTGCAGTAAAAAAAAAAAAAAAAAAGCATATGTATATATAAATATATAGAGACAATATGTAGCACCTATATATACATATATATAAATACACATATATATAAAATACCTGAATTTCCATGAAATCCTGTGAGAACTGCCTGTTGATGGACAAATCTAGAGTCAGCTCCTCCATGTGAGTAGCATTCCTCATTCCACTCCCCCTCACTTACATCCCTTCAGTTAGAAAAATACCAAAGGCCAAAACTGCTAACCAAACCCACTGAAGAGTACTAAGGCACCATGTTAACAATTTAATTCTAACACAGCAGGTTCAAGAAGAAATAAGCATTTCTGACTCACTAGAATGAGCACACATCTAGGATGACTTGGAAGGCAGGTTGAGGCTGCCTGGTTGCCAGTATCAGATGGTAGCTACATATGTCTTTGCCTACTGCACAGCTCTAATTATCCCCAGAAAATGGTATGGATGCCAATCTGTGCTGGCCAGCCAGCAGAGAACCAGCAAAGCCTGCGCTTCCAGCAGCGAGTCCCTTAAGACCACTTGTGCTTTCTGTCTCCATACAGGAAGCATTTATGAACCATTTCACTCAACAGAAGGATTTCTGAAAAATCACAGTCGATACAAAAGCACTGTAAGAGAAATTACTGCAGTGACTGAACCAACTACTGCATAATTTCATATCTAGAAGAAGAAAAAGCTTCAATATTAAGGTTGATGTTTCTGATGAGGAGAGGGAAATGAGATCTTGGATGCCATACAAATCCATCTGAATCAACTCAACCCAAGCAAACCTGAGGGAAGTTTTCTTAGCAGCCATTGTCGTAAGTCTGAACACTGTTACTTTCCAATTCTCCTTCACTTCTGCTGTATCCTGTCTTGCTAAAACCTGTATGACATCTTTTCCCAGTGAAAAAACCCATTTTCCTGATTTCACATGCCAGGAACACATTCCAGTGTGCTCTATCCGGAAGCCAAGAGGAGTTCTTTTTGTCCAAGCTCCCAATTTTTAACTCAAGTAAGGGCTCATGGGTTGAGTTCTTTCCTTACAGAAAGGGCTGCTTTGAGCCTTCTATACTTTTGACATGCCAGCAACTCCAAACCTGGGATTCCTCATACTTAACAATCACAGATGCCCTCTGTTACTATTCCTAATCTCCAATAGACTATTTGTATCACAATTACTTTCACATAACACTTTCTAAAGCTATGTGAAACACCAACACCCAAATAATTTTCGAGATGAAAGGTTTCCTGCGCACAATGCTCAACATTTATCTGTACTGAATTTCATCTGTTTTCCTATTATGCAGCCACGTGATGCTCTCAGGGCCCTGTGTAGCTCCTCACCATTAGCACTCATCTCTCCTACCTGAAAAGCAATCATCAGCGTATGTGTACTTACTTCTTCCAAAGCAGTGAGGAACAGGTCTGCCAGCAACTCCTCTGCATTGTGGAAGGAGATTCATTATTCCTAAATTTAAATTTCTTACCTTTTAATCACCTTGTATCAGTGCAAGAATCTTTGTTCTTATTCCCCTTGGTATTTTGACAGCCCTACCTGATCCCTTCAAAGACCTCAATAATTGCAATAGGATCAAATTCCAGCTACAAAATCCACATTAATTCTTCTGTATTTTACTCTGCTTCTATGCATCAACAAATTCAAGCCTTTACTAAAGGTTCAAACAACTTGCCTAGCACTGACAGAAGGCCTGTTGATCTGTAAGCTCACCCAACATCCCTGAACTACTGAGGAAGATGCAGCACGTTTGTGACTTTTTTTCTCCACTGTCTCACATTGCTCTTAATCTGCTTTTGTGTGCCAAGCCCAGCTGCAGAAATCTCTGCTTTCAGTCCTGCAGCACATTCTAGGTGCTACCAGATGGGCTCTTGCAGCAGCATCACCAATCACATCCTCTGCACAGCTCAGGGAAGGAAAAGAACTCCTATGGGTTCCCTAAATAGCTACTCCCTACAGCAGCAATAGCATTTTAAGCTCCCTACCTTGTTTCTTACAGACATCTGAGTGTCCATGTCACCGTACCCTCCTTAAACAGCACTCTGTTCAACCTTTCCTGTTTGCTATTTCAGTTTTATATCTGACTTTTTTTTTCCCCCTACTGAAGAAATTGTCAAACACATACCACCCCTGGACAGTGCTTCATCCCAAATGATATGTATTTGAACCACCTTCCAACTCAAGCAATTCTACAGCAATACATGTAGCATTTCAGACGACATTAGTATAGGGGATCCAGCCTGAGGTCCCACCTCACCAGTTTACCTTAGAGATTTTAACCAGTGGTACAGAAACAGAGTGTGACCACTGGCTCATGTCTACCCAACGATCTGTCCAGACAAGCAATGAAAGATTGTGCTTGGGCTTGCCAGCAAATTACTTTGTGATCTCTAGGACCAAAAATTCAAGCAGACAGAGCAGGAATCCCTCTCAGGAAAGGGGCATTCTCATTGAAAACGAGCACACAGCCATCAAGAGATGGGGAGGGGCTACTGACATGACCACTTCTATGTTCATTGCATTGATGATCTCCTGCACAGAGCCTTCCCCATCTCAGCAGGTCTGCAGCTGCTCTCCTAGAGATGAGATTGCTCTGGGACTCCTGCATTAGACAAAGTTAACAGCGCGTGGCAGCAACAAGATTGAAGTTCTGAATCAATTTCCGTCATGTCAAGCTGGTCAGTTATTTCGAGTAAAGCTTGCAATTACTAAATAAAGCATCAAAAAGCAATGAAATGAACAGACTTAAGACCTTTATACTGTTAATTTCCATGCCTATTAAACTATAATTTAAAATTAGAGGCTATATCACAAAGATACAGCTGCAGCTTTCCATTTCTCATTGAGAGAACACAGATGGAGAAGAATCATCCCTCAGAATACGTTCAGATGAGCAAACTAAGTTCCTCTCAGTGCAGACACAAATACATACCTTGGCTTTCTTGCTCTATGTGCAGCATCTGCCTGTATCTCCATACTGCTGATGCAGATGTAACAGCTCCAGAACACCGGCGGCCCTTGTAAAAAGTAGCACTGCTCCTCATAGCCCAGAATGGGAATTTTGATGGGAACACCTTTTTTAAAATCATGAAAAAGTAACGTGTGACACTACAAGTTACTTGCTCTGGAATTACAGTTGTTCCACAATTGTTGATTACCTAAAGCAAATGGGCTCCAGCCCAGATGCAGTTGTAGCTGTTCCATCCCCAAACAGTAACAACAGCAACAAAAATCACCGTGGTTGTGAGAGTCCTATTTCATATTTTCCCAGATGGCAGTGCCAGAACTGAAAGTAGCCTTGCTTCAACATTAGCCAGATTAACTGGAGAATTAAAAAAAAAAAAAAAACTCCTCAAGAAAGAAAAAAAAAAATAATATTTCCTGGTTGTAAGGCAGCATATTCTGCAGCTATAATGTAACAGCACATATATATAAATATAGGAGTGGTTGAGTAATTAAATATAAAGACAAAATGTAGTAAGAAGAGAACAGATACTCCTGAAAGAGTGTATGAAATGGGAGCAGAATGCAATCAAGATGTCGCACAGACTTCAGCCACATCCCAGACCCTTACTTGGCAGAATTTATTTTCTTGTCTCTGATGACTCATTCGTGACTTTCAACTCAACAAACAACTCAACAGTGCAAACAGATGATTCCCCTTCCAATATTTCATAAAGGCATTCATTTTGTGTGTTGCATTCTATTTTTGTTGTTTTTTTTTTTTTTTATGGTTTTGTTTTTTAAATTTTGTGTTTCCACTGGAGAGGCTCTCAACTACTACTGTTTTTCAACTACTACTGTTTTGGAACATATTTCATCAACTGACATGCTGTAGATGCAAGCCAGTGATGGGTAATCACTGCTGAATTCAAAATGTCGGTACACGCAGCAGACATAACGTGACAACCTTGTGCAGATTAGCACAAATATGAAACTATGCTAGCCAACTTCTTAAACACTCACCATGATTCTATGAAGACCTTGCAACCTTCTCATGCTTCTTTAGTTAATTTAGTCACTAGGCAATAACATTATAAGCCACATGTAGAAGAAAATGTTTACTCTTTCAGAAAGGAGCATGACAGCACAGAGCCCGCAGCCTATACAGTAGGAATCTGTGTAATAACTAAGGATGTCAGAATAGGACAAGTTACCAGGAAAAGGTTTGGACAAGCTCTTCCCATTCAATGTGAACATGGTGGTGAGGGACCAACCAGTGCCGTGGGTTTCCTTGTCTTGTACCTGAATGAGAGAGGTGCTGGTCATACGCAAGTTGGAGCTACATTCTGCAGTTCCAACAGTGATTTATCCATCATCCCTTCTATTCTGGATAAAGCGATCCTTCTCTGGGACGCACCTTGTTCATCATTTCCAGGGCACTTCCGAATAAACCATTAATCACTTGCATTAAATACACCTGAACACTTATTTCATAAGTAATCCCATCTGCATAGAAGTGGTGTTGCAAGTAGAGAGGACGTGAAATGTTACAGAAAATACTGCTCATTGGACTGCAGTAGCAAGGCTTCGTACACAGAACTGTGTAAGTCAACAAAGCATAGATAAGGTGTCACAGATGTGCTGCCATTCACATTCAATTTACAGTAAGAGACCTCTGAAGTTAACTATTACTATTCTGTCTCTATTCTGATCTTGCTTACTGCTTAAATGCTGCAGTTAGGGCTAACATCAGGTTCATCTATTTTAACACAGCTTCCCTATAGTAACAATAAATACTGCATGAAAAAAGTTAATGCTACACAGTGGCTTCATCAACAGCCATATCTTACTATTGTCTTCAGAGGTTTTACACAGAATATTCAAACTAAGGCTCAAGATGAAACAACAACATGGCATTTCAAGACATGACTACAGTATGGCATGACCCTTATGAGGTCAGGCTGAGAATGCTGGGCTGTTCAGCCTGGAGAAGAAAAGGCTCCAAGGTCACTTGATAGGAGCCTGCCAGCATCTAAAGGGCGGCTGTGAGAAGGAAGGGAACAGAGCATTCAGCAGGGTCTGTTGTGATAGCACAAGGGAAAATGGTTTCAAACTAAAAGAGAGGAGATTTAGACGGGATATAAGGAAGAAGAGGTTTTGTTGGTTTGTTTTTCATTAACAGTTACAGGTAGTGAAGCATTGGCACAGGTTGCCCAGAGAAGCTGTGGATGTTCCATCCCTGGAAACATTCAAAGTCAGGCTGGATGAGACTCTGAGCACCCTGATCTAGCTGCAGGTGTCTCTCTTCACCTTCTCTCTCTTGTAGGGAGTTGGACTAGATGACCTATAAAGGTCCCTTCCAACTCAAACCATTCTACAAACTACTCTTCAGTAAGTTCTCTACCCCCAGTGAAAGATGAAATTATCAGCAGTGGAAGCACTGTCCAAGTTCTGCTGGTGAAGTGTGGAACCACCACACCTGGCAGTAATGATGGCACTGGGCACATGAATGATTGATCACATTAATAACAAGCACTTTGGGCAGCTATTCCTTCCAAATACTGATGAGCAAATGACAAATATTAGAAACAGTACCAATTTCCCACTGCCTCATGATTACTGCCACTGCCGCTCAGCATTTCTGGATAAAATTAATTCCCTACATATTGCATACCCCAAAATACGAGTATGATATTACTCTCAGTAGTTTTCAGAAGCACCAAACCAACAACACTGCATACTGGGAGAAGGGAATACACTCTGGTCTCTTGATTAACAGCTGCTGATTTATCCTGACCTCAAAACCAAGGATTTTGCCTTGGGGAGCACGAGGGACTGCTCAAACACATCTTTGCTCTTCCTGCTTGTTGGCTGTGCTGCTGTGTCACACTGTTGTCTGAAAATCACAACAATGGGCAGCTGCAATACTCTACACTGAAAGGCAGAACAAGAAGCACAAATTGAAATGGCTGTCTTCATAGGTGGAAAAACGCATGCAATATTAATGTATGCACTCTGTAGGTCTCATAAAACCAGGAAACATGTGCCATACTGTCACCACCAAGAGAGAAGTGGATGGAAGCAGATTAAATAGCTGGTGCTGCTCTCGGCCTGCATCAGACTGGCTGGTCTGCTGATCAAAACACTGTAGTTTGGATCCAAGCTCTCATACTCAATACAGAGTATCTGGGTGGAAAAGAAATATGCACAACAAACAGGAGGTCAGGCCAAGATGATTTGCAAACTGAAACTCAATACCCCTGTTAATTCCTGGACTGTTTTCCTCTCCAACTCAAGATCAGCCAGTTCAATTCTCTGGATAGCACGTTCAAGCTAGAAGCATACGGTCTTCATGCTAATTAATGCTACCAGCCTTCCCAAAACTTGCAAGGAAAGAGAAGCTTATACCAAAGAAAATAGCCTCCTGATGTTTTACAATGCTTAAGTCCACAAAGGAATGCTCGAAGACTGAAAAGCCATACCTGTTCATCACAAATAGTCTTTTTCCCTTCCTCCCTAGCGGAACAAAACAATGAATAAGGCAAAGCTAATGCAATGAGTACGTCTTTCACATCCTAAAGTATACATAGTGCAAGATTAGAAGAGAAACAATTTCAAACATCCACAAGTCTGAAACTTCTGCCCTGCAGTAGAGTTGGTTTCCCACTCACGCTGCACAAACTCTGCTTACTGAAACCTACAGCATCCCTGCCTCTTGTGTTACTCATCAACTTCTCACTCTGTTTGACAACAGAAAGCTGTTAGCTTGGAACAAAAAATCCTTTTCAACTCGCTTCAAGGTAAAACAGACAGGAAACAAACGTCCCAGTATCACTGCTATTTATGATATCCAACCCACTAACTTTCTATTCAGCTGTGACACACCCAGTGCAAACACAAGCAGATTCTTTTCACAGCAAATCAATGCTTCCAGACATCAGCAGATTTTTATCATCAACTAGTAGCGCAAGAAACATACACTTTTCTGTGGCTGTTGCAATAATCTGTTCACTACAGAGTAATGATACATCAGCCCATAGCATGCAGTTGGGCCCATGCTCCAACCCCCATGGCAGTAGACTTCAACAATCAGTTCCATTCACACAGGTTTATTTTCCAGTCTAGATCCCACTACAAGTCTCATTTCTGCCCACCATGCTGGAATAACCAATTCCACCAAACACACAGAAGAAGCAGAGCCTAAAAGATGCTTGAAATTATACAGCAGCCCACCTCTGGCCTTAAGCACTTCGTTATGAGCCTATCCTCCCCTCAGAAATAAAGCGCAGCTTTAAGATTAAGGATTAAATCAAGGATTGAAATCCATGACAGTGGGAAACCAGTCACTTCCTAAGGTTTTCTCCTCTTGTATTTCCTTACAGCAGCACTGGTCAAATCCCTCAGACAGCAGTCCCATTACACGGAGCTGCCAAGTGGAAGGAGGAGAAGAGGGCTGAGTATCATCCCACAGTCACGTTTTTTAATGCTTCCAACTGAACATTTTTCACACGGTAGGTACGTTTGTCACAAGAAGCCTCTTCTACTAATAAAAACTGAAGAAACAGTGTAATTTACTCTTCTGCAGCAGAACACTGCCACTACTAGGGCAAGGTAACACTGTGGATCCTATCAGCTGATTTTAAGGCTTGGTGCATGTCCCTGGAAGTTATCTGATGCAGTACGTGCAAGGCAAATGCCACTGGGAGGGCACAGACTGCTTCCAGCAGCAGCTGCTGTTACCTGTGCTCAGGCTGGGAAGCATGATGGAAGATGAGGGCTTCTCCAGGAAACATGTAGGTGCATAACCATCCAGGGAGCTGCCCGCCCTCTGCAAGGTACCAGCATGCTGCAGGGAAATCCAGGCTAAAGAACAGCAAGGGAATTCCAGCAAGACACAGACCCCTAACTTCTCTGCGTCCACACCTAGAAAAGTCCCTTCAAAATTAACCTGCATCCCTGCTGTAACTATTTACACCAAATATCCAGGGACAGAGTATTTCTCAAAAAAGAATATTCAATACCACCGTTCTCAAAAGTGCTTATTGATTTCTGCACAGACTTAACAAGGTATTTGACTTTCCGAATCCGTACTTGATTTTTTTGGTTGCTATACTGTCTCTCCCTGATCTTTAGTCCCTTCTAACATTTCTGACTACGAGCATCATTCTTCTTTTCATTGTAATGGTGTGTGGGGAACAGGAAGCATCGTGCATCTACCAAGCTGTTTCTCTGGAAACGTGACTGTTTCTAGTTGTTCTGGAAGGAAAAATACCAAAATACAGACAACATAGGGATATCATTCACCAGTACCAAAACAATGGCTCAAAAAGTAATTAGCATTCTGTTTTAAACTGTTTCGGGAAGTTCACAGTTGTGTCATATTCGAGCAACAGGGGGAAGAAAGACCAAAAAAAAAAAAAAAAAAAAAAATCAAGGTTCTGAGATGGAAGTGCAGCCTACCTACTTCTGAGGAAGTTTACAAAACACTGCAATCTGCCAGCACCCACACATTTTGTCTGTAAGCTAAGGGAGCACAACTTGGAAAACAAGAAACACAAGCATCAGAATTAGTTATTTTATTTTTTTAATTAAACAACACTGAGTCTGTATTTAAGCAATGTCTTTAAATGGGAAACTGCATGGAAATCATGACTGACGTAGAAGAAATGGTCTTGCTAGTTTCATACTCTTTTCCTGCAGATAGTTTCATCCACTCAGTCATTAGCTTAACTAGGAAATCCGTACTAAGGTTCTGCTTCAGCACAAGCACCCTAAAACCTTCCTGGCTCCAACTCATAAAACACACAGCACAGCAGAAGATTTAAGCAGTGGGGAAGGAGCTTAAGGTTATTTCCTATATATATATATTCATTTCTCTAAAAACAATATTTTAGTCACAAGAGACTTTGCAGGGTGAAGTTATACTGTGCAAGGATAAATGAATCTGAAATTGCTTTCAAGGAATAAACATCGTCTGAGCTCAGAAAATGCAATATATCAAAAAAAGGGTATAAGCACCATATTTCAGGGCATTCACTGACGGTTTGTCATCTCCTATTTTGTCTCCAATTTAGACAGTATTATTCACAGCTATTGTTAATTTATATCCTTTTGTTTTCCTAACAGCACACAAAAGCATCTGATAAAATGAAGGTCAAAACTAATGCGCGGTTGTTTTAATACAAAGAAATCTTGACGGAGGCCCTGCATAAAAATGCTTTATCAAGAAACAAAAAGAATTGCTTCATGTTACACAAACTAAACAATCTGTGAACTGCTTTCTCATCTCAGAAGTGTAACAGTCTAGAAAGGTACCACGCTAAATAGGTGCATTTAATGGGAAGAAGCATCTTGAAGGTGCTGAGGAAAAAAAAGAAAAAAAAAGAGACAACTTAACTGCTCTAACTTCCCCTTCATATTCTTCATGGACAAAGTAAGACATCTTTTTCATCTCTTTATGAAAAGAAAAGGATTTCCAGCATTCAAAGAACGCAAAGGTGGAGACATCTGTGTGGCTGAGCAGTAGTACATGCTAAAAAAATAAGAAGGTTACTGCACAGAAGGGAGAGTGGTGAGAAGAGCAGGAACAGCCTCACCATCACTGTTCAACTCAGGTTCAGATTTCTCTTGTCCTTAGTTCAGTGTGTGGTGGGAAGACAGCTACTACAGCTAAGGGATGAACACAAAGGGGAGAAGGAGAGAAATACAACTGCAGCTGAGCAAATCAGTACCTCCAGCACACGAGTTGTGCTCATTAGTCCATAGCTGAGTTGTTAATGGCCTTTCTGATTGTTGATTCTTGAGGGTTTTAAAGATACGTAGAAAATTAAAAGACTGTAAAAATGCTTGGCTCTTAGAAGCAATAAATGAAGAAGAGCAGAAAACTACTGAGGTAACCCTGCTGTTAACTCATAATATAATTTAAATGGGAAGGTTCAGCACATCTCATGTTGCTCAGTCTGTCCTATTTGCCAGGCTGTAACTGCCATCCTGGAGCAGTAATAAGCCTGAGGAAAATATACATCTGGCTACGGCTGTCAAGGAAGAGCTTCTGAAATTCAGATTATCACCAGAATTGTTGGGTAAATGGCACTGTTCTCCATACATGGCCCCTAGTGCCATGGATGAATCTAAACCCACTCTTAATGTACACTGCTTTTTAAATTTCAATTACCTCTTCTTTCATTTGATGAAATTTTCTAAAGCAAAATTAAAATCCGTCCTAGTGGCTTTATAATAGCCTAGGTGGATGACCATGTACCAAGATACACCCACACTTCTGTGGTGCATCACTTTTGGACACCTGCCTCCAGTTTTCCTCCCTCCCTTCTTGTATGATGTGAAACATGCCATAGGTTTACATGAGAAAACCTTGTGCTAGAGAGAAAAGCTCTCAAACTGAGAGAAAGAGAGCCAAGGCATTTTTTGCTTGTTGCAAAGTCACAACTGAAACTACAGAATGGCATTATACACATACACGTGAGATACAAAACTCCTACTTCGTTGCCATGAACTGAACCACCTAGGATTTGACAAAGGCACTGGAATCACTCATTTATGACCTACAGCTCAGCGCACCCTTGCACTACTCATTATCCAAACTCATTCTCTTACTCCAAGACAATGTCCAGAAGTTTAGTAGATGATCAGCTCTCACCAGAAGCACTGGATCTAGAACCTTCCACCACCTTCAGAACCTCACAGAAGAGTGGAAGGAGGGTGGAAATAAATGAAAGCAGCCTTTACTGGGACAGAATATATATGAAATAGAAGCGGCCAGCAGTCAAAATAAGCTAGACATTAGACAAAGTAGCACAATGTGTAGCCACAATGCATTCTGCTATGTACTACAACAGTGTGGAAATGGAGCTACATGCCAGAAAGGATGGAGAAAAATGCAGGCAATAGAAGCAAAGAGCCCACCAAAACCTGTAGAAAAGATCTCTCATGAAGGATGCACAGTTCAAACCCGGGCACACAGATGGCATTTAGTACTATGCAGTGAAAAGGGAAACTCATTAAGTTCAGGGTACTTGAAATTGAGAAAGCCAGTCTGGCCCTGCTCGCTCAGAAAACCCCAGCACGTGAATTACATACTGTACTGCTGCAGTAGATTTAAACGTTTCAACACAAGCACCATATCACTAGTTACAGAGTAGGAAAGAAAGTTTTTAATTAAGAAGGTGAAGAAACAAAATAAATCTGAGTAACTAAATCTGTACATTCACATATCTAGTATGTACATAGCTCTGGGAAGGAAGGCTAGGCTGGAAGATATGCAGGTCAAAGAAGGGTGAGTAAACAAAACATGAGCTCGCTCCTCAGAACCCACAAACATGAGGCATGAGTTTAACACAAGAAATATTCTGGAAAGTTTTTCTCTAAGGCAGCAACAAATGAGGCAGATGTGATACTCCACCACCTATCAAAACTATGGGGATGTACTTGGTACAAAGTCAGGGGAAACTAGTCCAGAGAAAACAGGAACCAGAAGAATTGGGAAGATGAAAATAAAATTGGAAAGGAATGAGGCTACAGAGACACAGTTCCCCTGCTGATCACCAGAAAAACTCAGCTAAAAGTCTTAAGGAGCGTAGCAGCCATTGGACAGCTACTCAGCCAAGAAAGTTAGCCACACCAAAGTTTATTCCTCGATAATTTTTAAACAAGTCTGTCCTTACATCTTTCAGGTTGCAGAAGGGCTCACTACTTGGCTGCATACAACTTGGTACTCAACCAAGAGGACTCAGAAAGTGCTTTTAGAGAAAAAAAGAATGGAAGGCACAACATAAATTCTTCCTCCAAAAGGTTGAATCAGATACAGTCATAAGTCCATTAGTGATGGATCTGTATCTTCATCAGCAATTCCTGCAGCTTTTACTGATGGGGTACATAACAAGGTACCTGGCACTGGACAGGACAGATGGAACATACCAATAGCTCTGAACAGGAACATTTACACTACTCTAAATGTGAACTAGAAATACTTACAGGTTACAGGGCAACTAGCTCTGGCTCTCTCTTACACAAGGAGGGAAAGACTGGGTTGGCTGGGGACAGGACTGTTACTCAGTTTTTGCATAGAGTCCCTCCACTTCGTAAGTAGATCGCAGAGGGAGAGAAGAGAGAATATTAATGCTTCATAGCACTTCCCTAAATCCCACACTCCTCACACAGCATTCCCACAAGCCATGTTTTGTCCACTCCATGTGTTAAAATAAAAACTTGGGTTTTTTTCCATCTCCCAAAGATGGGAAATAGCATACTGTCCACAACACTTAAGAACCAAAGAAAGAGTTCTTCGTCAGTTTAACATGTACTTGCAGAAAAGCCACAGAAGTTTGTACCTTTTAAGATGTTAAGGATGAAGCAGATCTTAGAGGACAGTAGCATGCTTGCTCTGCAGAACCACAGGCAAAAAGCAAGAAAATGTGCAAAAGGGATTGAGGACACCTGGGAACGGAGCAGGGCAGGAAAGTGCTTACTTAAAGGACAGTGCTGGCCCAAGAAAAAATGAGTACATGGGCCTTAGATAAACACAGATCTTAAGTGAGAAATAAGCACAGATCTTAAGTGAGAAAGGCACAATTATTTGAGCAGCCAGCCTTGTGCTGAAAGGGGAAGAGGGACCATAAAACACGACAGGCGCTGCTCTGTGAAAGGGAATTTCCAGCCTGGCAGCTGCAGTAGCAGGCAAACAAATTCAATGACCTACGAGAATTTTAACAGCAAATGCACCTGTTTGTTTGAGCACTTGGATGAAACAATTTTCTAAATGACCTCTCACTGAGGAGAGAGAGGAAGGCAGAGCTTAATAGGAACACAGTACAGGTGAAGGTAGCAGAGCTATCAGCAATGCATTTGTGTGAGTCCAGAACAGGAGGCTGCCTAATAAAAAGTGAGCTCTTGCAAATACACAGCCAAGGGTTTGTTTCATATCTTAAAGGGCAGTCTCTGTCCAGCATTCCCCATCTACTTTCTCATAATCTTGCTGCAAACACAGCAGGCATTTTTGTTTAAAAAAGGCCAAGAATAAATTCAGCTTCGGTTCTTTGAAGGTAATAAAAGGAAAAACTAAAACCTGCGTTATTTTCAAGAGCAGTGAAAGCCTGACATAGCAGCACGCTTAAGAATTTGATAAAGTTTGAAGTTTTGAAATAGAAACAGCAGAGAACAGGGAGAACAAGACTAAGGCCCACTAGCTAACAAGAGATGCATTTGGAGAAAGGACATCTGTTGCTTCAAGAGCTTTTCTGAGCTTTTCTTCCCCCCTCCTCTGAAATTCTGCCCATCTCAAAAGGAGTCAAGGTGCAACAGGTGTCACAGAACAGATCTTATTCCAATGGACAATCTCTAAGAGTACGCATTGTGCCTCACACCTGAGAAACTTTATGGGTTTCTTTTCCTTTCTAATGACTTTGAAAAACAATCTCCAGATTTGGGTTGCCTTATTACTAATGACTTCAGAGCCCAAAATTCATTAGCATGCTTTTCCAGCTCTCAGTTGACACCACTGCACAGAGCAGCTATCCCCCTTACAGCACTTAGGCAAAGAAAGAAAAAGATGTGTTTCTTGTTTTGTGTTTTTTTTTTCCTTCCTGAATAATATGGCATCACCGGAACCATGCACCCACTACTAGTTGCAGGAGGGTTGAAATGGGAGAAAAAAAAACATCTCAAAGTGAATGAGCTAATCTTCTTATCTGAAAAGGTAACTTCCAGCTATCAAAAATGAAAAGCAAGTACATGGTCTGGCTGAAATAGTACAAAGGGCAGACAGACTGGGATGCTTGCTGTAACCCCGGAATACCTACATTTCAGTTCATGCTTTTGTCACAGTTCATTACAAGCACAATGATTCCTAACATCAGTGCACATCAACAACACAAAACACAATAGCGCTGCACTGCTGTTTAAAACTTCTTTCCAGCAGGTTACCACAATGCTATCTGATGTAGCAGCAAATCAAGGTCTTTTTTCTATGCTCTCCCAAACCCAATTCCGCATCACTATAGTAACACACGATTTAACACCTCTGTAAGCAGTCCCAAATGCAGGGATCCCTTTCCTACATTTAAAGCACAGTATCTTCTACCAATAAGCACTCTCCAGATTGTAAAACGGGGCTACAAAATCTTCTGTGTTCACAGCACTGGCTTTTGTACTACTTACTCTGAAGAAGAGCCAAGGAGAGCAGCAAGCACAGATGTTAAAATGATGAAATACAAATATATTACAAAAAACCTGTTGCACAGAACGTGGAATTTGGAGTAAGAGCAGTAGAGTAACGCAGGTCTGCTGAACAAACTACACGGCCCCACAATTCAGTGCCAACAGCTCTCTAGATTTGCTGCTTCATGAAAGGAATGAGTTTGATTTATTGAAATTAAGCAGCTGTGTGGATGCATTCTAGCAGTGACAACGGGTCATCTCCACTGGTGCAGATGTTTACAAGCGTGACATGCAAGCTCTAGCTCATCGCTGACAAAACCACACAGCTAAAGGTGGTGACCATTGAAAAAACAGTGTTCTGAAGCTGAGAATTTGCTCTATCAAACAGTATTATTGTGTTCTTTAGATCTGATGTAGTTTCCACGGAAATAAATAGGAGGCATTACTTTTGGAGAACACATACACATCTATCAACTCTGATTTGAGCAGAATGTTTAGAACATAAGAGAAAATTATGCACTGCTTTTACTTGGATCCAGTGACAACCTAAGCATGCACAAGTGGATACATATTGAAAATGGGATGTACTGGTGATGCTCCTACTGGTACCTCCATGGCTCTGTGAACAAGATGCTGCACATCTCGTTCTTTCTTTGTGTTTCAAGGCACCCAATGCAAGCAAGCTCCTCTGGCTCACACCACCTTCCCCCTCAGCCTCACCCACGCTGTACTCCAGCAAGCATTCATACTTCAGCCAGTCCCACTGCTTGCAGTAAGTGCACCTGCCCGAGTCATTAAGCCCCACAGCCTCATCCAAAAAAGACACCGACCAAGTGCAGGAAACAGCTTTAGCAGACAACCTAGGTGCACAACACAGGCTGCTTTGCTACCTTGGCGTCGCTGCATTTGAATACCCAAGGACACGTTTTCTTCCCAGTGAAAAAGAGGAGCAGGGGAAAAAAAGATGCATATATAGGATCAACTCAGTTAATATCAAGTCGATAAACCTACTGCTAGGAAACCACATGCTGCTGCTAACAGGGTGCTACCAAAACCTATGCCAGCAACAAGCAGCATGCTATCACACTAAAAACAACGAAGGGGAGAAAACCAGACAATCTGTCACAACTTCACAATTAGAAAAGTTTCTATGACATTAAATTGGAGCCTTTTCCCCAGCATTCTAAAGGCATAAAACAGTTGTAGTCAGCCTCGATGTGATGACCAAGGTGTTAGCACCAACAGTTCTTACCAGCAGCCTTCTACAAGCTCTGAGTCTAAAGTTTTGAGCATAACACAGCTTCAAACAAAACTGATCAATGGGGAAAAGGAAACAGTGTTTCTACAGATGTGAATGTCATGTAAATGTCAAACTGCATGGTAAAATTTGATTAGGAGACTGAATTAGAAAAACAGCACAAAACCAAAACAGCATTGCTTTAAGTAAACCACTGCATTAACAATCATCTTAGCCTATTTGCTTGTAATACAACTCTTAGCGGAGGATTTTGTTGTTCATACTTCCCTATGCAATGCTTAGCTGTGATTGATTTTGCTAAAAGATGACATAGAGCATTACAAAGAACTGCAAACAAATGTTTGTCAACAAGATAGATGTAAGTGGACGGTCTTAGCACTCAATTCCTTGCATGCTTTGCCTACAACTACTCTTAGTAAACTCAGTACATTTTTTTATCTCCTCTGCGTGACAAATAAAGGCCACTCTACATAGAAAGACTGAGGTGAATTGGTACATTCACTCTTCTATCTGAACATACCAATTCATCAGGTGAAGCAGAAGGTGGTTTCACCCTGAAGCTTTTGGAGCTTTGATTCCAGAAGATATTAAATGGATTTAGACATCACTTAGAGATCAGTTCAGTTTTGCATTGGAAAGTTTTTCCAAGATCACCCAGCTTCCAGTTCAGCTGGTTCCAGGACCTTGGATACCTCCTGCATCAGTGTCTTGTTAACAGATCAAAATTTGATGATGCTAGTGGCAATGGTTACTTAAAAATATGTAGAGGCAAGAAAAAAGCTGAGATGAACTAAAGCTATTACTTTTAATTACAAATAAATACTTGGTTCTCTCTAAAATGCTGAATATGGAGAAATTAAGACAGTAGTATTAATACTGGCAAACACAAAGAACATTTCTAGCCTCATGATGTCTCTTCTATCAGCTTTACACACCCCCACCAAAATACCATCAGACAGCACATATGGAAGTAGATGCAACTCAACACATACCAGCCTCAAACAGTACAGAATTAATTTCAAGGAGTTCGGTGACTGCCACAAACTGATTGCTTCCTATCCAAAACAAAAACTCTTAGCCCCACCTTGCCTTGATAAGCCCACAAAGTCTTAAGATTTACTTAAATAAAATATCAAAACAAGTACAAAACTATATGTTATGCTAAAAAAAAGAAAGAAAAAGATTTGCTCACTTCTTATAGAGAAGCAGTATTAAAGTACCTTCAGAAAAAAAATAATAATAATTGAAATTTCCTGACCCTCATGACATCCTCTTCACGTCAATGACAGCGACAGTTCAAGTCAAACCTGTCACTGCCTTGATAATTGTTGGGTGGGAGAGAAGACATAATATCCATATCACTGATGGATGGCCCCCTTTAGTTTGATACTCCCTTATTAGATAGAAGCTATGTTTTTTCTTTGTTTGTTGTAATCTGCCTTCAAAGACAATAAATAGAAACATTACCAAAAACTCAAAGTGATAACATCACCCCTTCAGAAAAGAACACTGTTAAGAGACTAAATAATCCTCTGTCCTTTACCTTCCATGAGGTAAACCTATACACCAGCTTCCATTGCTTCATTGTTTTGTTTCTTCTTGACCATAACTTAAAAAAAAAAAAAAAAAAAAAAAAAAAAAAAAAAAAAAGGAAAGCAGGCTGCCTGACAGTGGACGAAGCTTCACTTCATTATAGTATTCACAAAGTCCAATTCATCTGTTCAGCAGTTTCCATTCCATTTGCATCAGGCTCCCTTGCCAGATGAGGAAAGGCCACCAAAACAATAAGTTGGCTTCTCCGAGCTCCTGCAGGTGCTCTACTGTTACACTTCCCTTACTGAGATCAGTCCCTACCCAAATTGAGAGGAACTGACATGAAAAGGTAAAACACCTCCCCACCACCAGCCTTCCACCTCCCCCTCTCTGCTTTGCTTCGAAGTGGCTGCCAAACAGAACATACCATATTGTGCGAGAGGCTGCTGCAGTATTCCTGGAGGATGCACACACTGCCTCTGCTCCCAAGTGCAGAGGCAGCCACATTTTCTACAGCAGCTAACTGCATCTTATTCTCTAGAGTTTCTTAAAAAACAGAAAGATTTTTATGAAATCAAGTTCTGTCCCACGGTTCACCAGCCATAAATCCCATCTTATTAAAGAGCCTGTGCTCTAAAACAGAACAAAAAAAACCCACAACCCTGGAACTACCACAGTCTGAAATCCACCAGGAATATTTACCCAGATCTTACCCAGTGATAAACTCTTGGTAAATATTCTTCTTTCACATCAAATGTTGAAGAGATATTTTTTCTAACTAGACTTTTCATCTTATAAAATGCATTGCTCTCAAGTCACGTCAGGCAAAATAAAGTAAATTCAAGTTTTAAAGGAGGGTAAGAGAAAGCTGCTGGAAAACATTATTTGCTGCCATATGATTTGTGGTTCTAAGGGTAAAAAATAACAAAAACTATCAAAATGAAATGAGCAAACATCAGAAAGTTCCTTGACAATCAGAACTGATATTATGAAGAAATTTTTGCTGGCAGACATCTATGCAACTGGTACTTCAGACTGCTCTCAAGAGACTTAAATACCCTGTTTGCTAATGTCAGATAAGGTAAGTGGATTTGGAAGCCAGTTGGTGCTTCCCCAGAGGCAGCGTGTGCTGTGCCATCTCCCATGAGCAGAGACGTACAGGCTGAGCAGAGTGTGGGACTGCACAGCTGCAGTAGCGTAAGATGCTCTTAGCACCAGAAACTCAAAGCCTTAAAAGCAGGTTAGCTTCTTTCAGAATTACTCTATTAGTGTGAGCACTACTTTCAGAAAGAGGCCCTGTGATTATTTGCTGGGTCCCACCCGTAGGCATATAGAATTGCATGGAATTAAGGACAAGATTTCCACTCATGTCATGCAACCGGGTTCAGCTGACCTATGCCAAATCCCAGGACGTGTTAACGTTCCACTGTATCTGCACCACAGTGCCTCCTACGCAGACCAGAGGCTCCCTTAGAAGAGTTCTTCTCTGCGGCAGAGAGCCAAGAGCTTCTCATGTCAAAGCACACACAGCACCAAGCTTCACACAGGAACATCTTCCTTCTCACAAATGCAGCCAGGTGCCAGATGGAAGGCAGCAAATCCTGAGACAGGAGCGCTGCTTCTTAAAATACAGTGAAGGAGGAACTCTAGGTAAACAGAAAACGCTGTAATTAACTATTCAAATCACCCTGACATGCTGGGATTAATGTTTTTGTTCCCGTAAAAAGCACTGCATGAAATCTAATGACAGAGTGATAAAGACTGTAGTTCCATATCTCATCCAAAAGAATAAATTGCTAAAACCACTCCTGTGGTTGTGCACTGAACCATAATTTGAACGGAAACCCAAAAGGAACATCTTCATTCTATTTAAAGTAGGTACTTTGGCCACGACAATGCCAGGCAATGCTACAGGAGTGGGGCAGAGTGGCTGGAAGACTGTGTAGAGGAAACAGACCTGGGGGCAATGGTTGATGGTCAGCTGAACACGAGCCAGCAGTGTGCCCGGGCAGCCAAGAAGGGGGACACGGTTCAGTGAGAACCATTGGTGTAGGTGGATGGGTGGACCGGTTGATCTTAAAGGTCATTTCCAACCTCGGCGATTCTGTGGTTCTAAGAAAACATGCTCATAACCCTCCTCCTGGGCTCTCCCAGATCCCTAGACAGTGCCATCTGGGAGCTCAGTCTTCCAACTTTGATCTTCAGACACTCGCTACAGAAAAGAAATTTTAAGCAGAAATACGTCCAAATGTGTATTTCTGGAAAATAAAGCAGTTTCACCCACAGATTCGAATATGAATTTGGTCACATAACCACCAGAATACTAAATAAGAGCATCAGCAAAAGTGGGCTGCAAGATTCTCTCACTAATTAAATCATCCCAGCAAAACAAAAGGAAACAAAACAGTGCTTTATTGCTGAAACGTTACCTTCGTGTTGGAAAGGATTCACCACCATTCCACTAAGACCACACCTGAAGCTGTCTCTATGCAGGATATTTTTCCCTGCATCCTTCCCAAAAACGTTCCATAACGTCCGCCAGCTTTTAGAGCCACCTGTCCTATGACTTAGTTTCTTCCCCCACTCTTACAAACGGTTTGTTCGGACCAGAAAACAGAGCAGGGCTGAAATGAATGAACTAAATGAAAAACAAGCCAGTAGTTCGCTAGTGACAGAAAATAATTGCAGGCTTTGTGGCAGTTTACTCTGAAATTCTGCCGTCTCTCTGCCCTTCAGAGAGCACTATTTCAGGGAACTCATCTGATCCGAGACCACACGTTTTTGTGTAGCAGGGCATTCTCCTGATGCTAGACAAAACAGGCTGCAAAAGGAAGTCTGCCGCCCTTCCTCGGGCAAGCATCCGCTACAGCAAGATTTGTTTGTTTGAAGTTTGAAGCAAAATTAGGACAAAAATCCAAGATTCCTCTGTTCATCTTTAGGCTAAGATGCCAGTCTAGAGGCTACTGATGTAAACTCCTCTTAGCACTACTTCTGGGCAGTTTTCACCAGTACGAGCAGCACAGCTGAGATAACAGCTTCATCCACAGGACGAGAGCCTGACTGGCACTGAGCTCCTCACTGCTCTCTGCAGCTGAGACATACCAGCAGCCTGCCTGGGCCTTGCTCTGAAGCATTACTCAGCAGAGACGCATTTTCAAGGGAAAAAACAAAAAACACCCACCACACACAGACTCCAACACTGCCCCTTCTGCTCACCCAGCACCATGGCAGGAGGTTGCCACATGCTGGCACCTCAAGCAAAGCTCCTTAACGTCAGCTGAGGATCCAGGACAACAGCATCCAGCAGGTTGAATCTGCAGTGCCAGGGGAACCTGTACAGGTCAAAGGGAAACATGAACAGTCCACGGTTGCAGGTGACCCTCTGTAAATATTTTTAATGCCTTCTCTCTTTCTTTTGTGAGCCCAGGAAGACTCCTTTCTCGCTCTCTGACATCCAAAGCTGTGGTTCATGTATATATAGATGCTATATCGCCTTCGATAAAGGCCTCATATATAAGCATATATGTTAATATATGCTTATATATATATATATGTTAATATATGTTATATATATATATATATAACATTTTTTAAAGGCTATTTTAAATCACTTTGGCTCCTACACAGAGTTCTGTCAGCAGCTATCAGTCAGGTATGCAGCCAAAGAAAAGCATGTGATCCAAACAGCTAGAAAACACATAAACTCACCACCAATAGATTACGCTGACTGCCTGAACTGCTGAAACACAAATCAAACCCAATTACTACCAAGTTAGCATTTATTGTAAAGTCTCGTAATAAATCAGCCAAACACCTCAAGTTGCAGGAGCATATTCTGTCCCAGAAGCATCCTCCGTTGCCCTCTCAGAGGCTTTTTGGGCACTCAGTGTTTCCTTCAGCAAAAAGCTTGCCTCCCAACAAATGCACAAAGTAGAATGGTTTAGTAGCAGCAAAAAGAACAAAGCAGGCGCGCCTTCATCCATCAGTTGATTATTAGTTATCTTTAATCAGAAGAGGAAGCTCTGATTACCAGTTTTAAGCAGCAACACTTTCCATTTCAACTGCTGTTTTCTGTGGTTCCCATACTGAATCTGTAAACTGTTTGTAGGAGAGACAAGCAAATGCCTTTGTAAGGACCCAGCAGCCTTCTGGCTGGGCTCACAGCTCAAGCTTCAACTAGCGAGAGTTACCCAGCTGCAAAGGCAGCTTTGATTAAAAAGATTGTTTCCAAAGATTGCTTCCAAAAAAACCACACCATAACAGGAGAAGTGCCAAAGTTATACGTTTGCTTCCTTGCTAACAGTTCTAATAACAAAGTACGCCCAATGCCTGAAGTTTTCATACAGTACTTAAATAGCAGAGTTTGGAGGCAAAGCTCCATGTGAGAAGAGGGAAGGCAGCAGAACTGATGCAGATCTGAAGACTTCTTAAGAAAGTGCCCCGCTGAAGAGCAAACTTCGCTCCAAAATTTTTAAGCACACAGGTCATGGTAAAGACACCAAAGTCCAATAAATGCTTAGTGATAGAAGCAAGCATCATCAAGCCTAGCAAGGCATTCATCCAGCCTACCGCACGCAACGAGAAACCCAGCCAGTTTCCTCACCAGCTCCTGTATCTGCTCCTACAGGCAGCACACACCTCCCCGATGTGGCTGGCTCTGCAAGGTGCCCACAACCCCAGAGCAGCCCAGCCAGCAACAAACGCACACACATCTCAGATACACAGGGCAGCAACCGAACTGATCTGCTGCAGCAAGCTTCCACCAGGGCACCGAAACAGGAGCCTGGAGCAGACTTAAGAAACCCATGCGCACATTTAGATGACTGGTACAATGCTTAGCGGATGGCAGCCTATAAACCACACTTCATCTGCAATACACACACTATATTAGTGCTCATCTAGGAGGCTGCATTGGTAACTCCTTACTTGAAGATAAGGAATTAACTCGTCTCTGGGAAGGTGCATGCACTCATCGTAATTTACAAAATCAAAGTACTTACTGAAGCCAAACATGCAACCATCAAATCCTGAACCAGACCACGCTCGCTTTAATTATAAGTATTTGCTTATCAGACTGCAGTCTCTCCCTTGAAAATTCCACATCAAGTACAGTCACTGAACCTTCCAGAGGGTGGCATAAGGGGGCTTGCCAGATCAACGGCAGCTGAAGCAGCACTCCCCGATTCCAAAGTAAACTGCCAGGACATCTTTAAAGCTCCACAATGCAGCAAAGTTCAAGGCACAACGGATGCACGCGACCTGCCCACACTTGTGCTGCAGCACCAATGAGTTCCCCCCCCCAGCTTCCATGAGGACAAGCCTTGTTCACAGTGCATGGCTGCCCGGCCATGCAGAGCAGCACGGCTGGGAAGCAACAAGAGACAGCATCTCTCAGGGAGAGCCGAGTTAGGATGAGGCACACAGCAGGAACAATTTGCATCCCTCTCCAACTTGCTCCGTGGGATCCTGAGAACGTTCCCTTTAACGCTTGAAATACGCAGCCTGAATTTATTTTTAAATCTCTCTTTCCCCAGCCATCAGAAAGAGAAACAGTTTTTTTTTTGTTTGGTTTTTTTTGGACAAAATGGAAAACAAACAAACAAAAAAGCACCAACGCATCTCACTTAACCCCGTAAACTCTCCCAGAAACAATTCAAGAATGCCACGAACCACCTCCCATCTTCCATGAGGCGCAGAGGGACTGAGGAAGGAGAAGCTTTCACCTTAACTTTTGATGCCGGGAAGCAGACGGGGTGTTTTGTTTAGTGTTTTGTTTTCTTCCCTCCCCCCCGGTCTGAATGAGTCAACGCGAACCGACTCGTGGCCATCCATCCCCCAGCACACACGGCTCTCCCCGAGCTGACACGGGCACAGCTTGCCGGCAGAGCGGGCGATGCCGACCCGAACCCATCTCCTCCCCGATGGAGCCCCGCACTCCTCGGGCCCGTTATCAAGTTACCACACCGAGCTCCGAGCCGATGCGGGCTGCGGGCTGCAGGATGCAGGCGCGGCCGCGTCACCTACCGGCTCCGTCCGCTGCTGCAGCCCCGCTCAGACGGCTCCGGGGCTCTTCCCGCGCCCGGGGAGGTTTCCTCCCTCAGCGCTGCGGGCGGGAGCCGAGGGAAAGGCGGCGGCTGAGGCGAGCTCGGAAGCGAGCTGTGGCGGCAGCCTCTCCCCCGCGAAACGCTTCGTTCGTCTCCCCGATCCACCGTACGCAGATCCTCAAACCTGCGCTTAACCCTACCTTTCAGAGCAGCACCGCCGATGAGCCCAAGTCGGCGCTTCTCCTCAGCCTCCCGCCGGGGAAGGAGGGCCGCAGCCGGGCGCCCGCCCTCCCTCAGGACGCTCCGCTCCTCCGCTAACTTCGCGCCGGCGGCTGCGCGAGGCAAACTTTGCCGCGGGAGGGGCGGCTCCGATTGAGGGGACACAGAGAGCCGAGCCCGCCCAGCCCGCCCCACCTGTAGGCTCCCCGCCCTCAGGCCCGACGCGCCCTCGGGGCTGCTCCTCATCGACCGCCGCGAGCATCGCAACTCCCGACCCCTCCCGCTCTTTACCCCCTCGGTGCCGCCGCTCCTCCTCCTCCTCTGGGCACTGCGGCCGGGCTGAGCCGAGCGAGCGGCAGACAGCGCTGCCTACACCTCTGACGGAGCAACCCCTGCAACGGCGGGGCGAGCGCAGCCCGTAGCCAGCTCTGCGCCGGCTCCACCAAGCGATGCACCGAGTATTTCCACGGGAACGAGCTCCCACTTCACGCCTCGGTTACTGCGCTTCCCAAGCGAGCAGTCGCACGAAAAGCTGACTTCTGGGCTCCCTTCCCTCCCGCGACGTCTTTCCCGAAGCATCCGAACCGCAAACTCCGCGGACCTGTTCTGGAGCCGGTTTCTCACAGCTGGTTAGATGAGTCCCAGCGATCTCAGCCTCGCTTACCCTGGGGAGGGACCCACGAAGCCAGAAGCGCTCCTCGCTACTACTGCAAAGAGCACTGTGATGCTGTTTGATGGACCAAACTCTCTGTTTCAAAACGCTGTTTTGCGACACAGCTGCGCATCTTTGCCAGCGATGAGCAAGAGCTTGCATGCCACGCTTGTAAGCATCTGCACCAGTGGGGATGGCCCTCTGTTGCCACTGCTGAAATGCACCACCTACTGCTTCACGGTGCTCACATCCACTATTTGCTCTCCCTAAACGTTCGGCAAGCATGGATGGATGCCAGTGAGTGCCTTTTTTTTCCCTCCTGCATGAAGGAATTCGGTTCCACACCTTTGCTTTGTACACACTCCCAGGACAAACACTGCTCTGTCAGGCTGTCCCTCTGCTGCCATCTGTCGCACAGCGACAAAATGGAACGAGATATCGGGGGGAAGGTCCGACCTTTGCTGCCATATCAACCTCTGGCAGCAGAATAAAACAGAAGGCGTTACTTTCAGAGCAGCCCTCGTGTAATTTAAAGACTGCCATCTCTTCAGTCTCAGTGTTCAGAGTGAGATTTAACGCTGTTTAAATGTGGATACGTTGGCTGAGCTCATACCTGCACCCTCTGCCTACTCTGCTCTGTGGCTCAAAGTGACAGCAAGCAGGGCAGTATCTGCTACTACGTCCCTAAGTTCTTTCTTAACAAACAGTTAATCACATGAGGAACATACATATGCATCTGCAACACTTCTGATCGTTTCCAATGGCCAGCTGTACTGAGAATTTGTTCAAGGATCAGCGTGCATTTTCTATAAATACAATTACAGTTGTGAATGTAATTCCCCAAAGCCCTAAATTAAATTTTCCTAATCCATCATCTCTTCCTGCTACTGAAATGAATGGAGATTTTGGTAGTGGTTTCACTGCAAGCAGGTGCAGCTCCTTAATGAAGAAGCACTGCAGCCCACTTTCTCCATCAGCATTAACAGGTATAAATCCAGAGTAACTCTACTGACACAATCTAATTTCCCACCACAAAGACACATTTTCTTCCAAGACTCCAACCCTCACCCTCAATTACAAATTTCTAAAACTATTTATTTTTCTTTAATACCATCTGAGTCGCATCCAGCCTTCCTGAAGTTAATTAAAACCATCTGAAACTATTCCCTGCTGGTAGGTACCTTAGCTTCCCATTGGGATGGACAGAGAGCAATTAATCCACCTGTTTGAAAACACACTCTCTCTCTACCCTTGCATTAAGAATGGCGCCTGTCAGGGAAAATAAAAATACAGCTATTCCCTAGCTGAACCGAGTTTAAAAATACACTGATACGTATTTTTAAAGCAGACACACATCCCTCTAGGGATGCCTGAGGTGTATAAACATGTGACATAGTTTTATACAGGTGTAGGACCACCGTGTCACCAACAACACCCCAAAACTGCTCTGCACTGCAAGGCAGTGACTCCACACACTATTACTTGGGGTGTTTGTCACCAAAAGTACCTCACAGATGTGAGCTGCTTTACATTTCCTTCAACATGCGCTGTCTTCATGACAAAGAAACATGCCAGAGGCCATGCTGCAAATCACCTGCAGAGGAAAAGCTGACTCGCAGCAACTTCTGTCCTCCTCCCCGTGTCCCATTTGCTCTGACTCAGCCCAGAAACACTGAGTGCCCGTGGCTCCTATCGATTTCATTTGCACCTGTAAGTGCTCAGCACTTCTGCACATAAGGCCTGAGGAGTCCAGGAGCTGAGACAAACACAGGAGCCACAAAAAGGCACCCTGGCTAAAGCAGCTTACAAAACATCAGGCACAAAGACTACAGCAGGAACAGGGGCAAAAGAGAATTCTTCTCGCTCATCTCCCTTTATTGCAGGATGGTCCTTTCCCTTCCTTTAATCTTTTCTCCATGTGTCTTCAGATTCTACAGATGAATTGGAATACCACTGACATACACGTATACCCAAACCTATGCACAAATGCACAAAGCAATCTGGATTGAATATGCATGAAGAGGTTATGCTTATGACCATATGTAGGGCAAATAACCCCCAAGAATAGCACCCAAAAGAAATGGTGCCAAAGATGGTATATTTCAGATGGGCTTAAGTAGAAGATGTACAGATAGTTAATGAGGAAAGAGCAGCTCACCTTTGGAGATGGTCAAGGCTTGCTGATAACTCCACTAGGGAGGGATCTCCAACCAGAGATCCTTCCCTGCTGGTGGTCAGCCCTTAAATGGGGTCTTGGGAGAGGTGGAGTCAAACTCCACCCCTTCCAATCACACTCACTTGTGCCCATGCAACTGACTCAGGGCTTGCCTCAGGTAATCAATCAGTGGTTCAGGCTGTGATTCAGCAGTTCCCATACACCATAATTTTGGCTTTTCCTGACTCTTGAGTGCTTAACTCCACAATGGAAGCAGCTTTCAACACGAGAAAACTGACACAAAAAGTTCCCCATTCCCTATCAGCAGCTGTGTACAAACATATCACAACACCAGCACCTACGTCACCTGCTTAAGAGAAGAAACTGCCTAGCGGGGAAGCAGGGTGTTGAGTTATTTGTTGGTCTGATTGCTGAAGCAAATAAGGCAGTACTGAGAAATCCAGTTGTCCAAGTCCTCTGCGAGGGTAAATTCTAATAATCTGAAATTGATGCTTTCTGATTATAGCACATTCGAGTTTTGAACCAGAAATAAAAGACTGCAAACATAAAGTCTTCCTCTCTTCCAAGGAGGAATGTATTTATGAATCTTAGTAAGTACAGCACGTAGTCCCACTGTTCCAAAATGTGATACTGCACAGGGAGCGGGGGTGGAAAACTCATCTCACATGGGATGGACTTCACCCAAGCTTCTGATCCCTCTCCCAGGAAAAGAGCTGATTTGCATTAGTGATCATGAGTTCCCGACTCTCTGTAATGCCGTGGCACAGCTGTCAAGATCAAGTGCACCTTTTTGAAAGCCAACGCTAATAAGGTTCCTGTTCTTACCTATAGGAAATAATGAGTGGTAAGAGTTGAGTATCTTTGACTGGTACTGAAACTAATACCAGACAAATATAATCAGCAGCTTCCAGAACACACTCAGCAGTGGCTTGCTCATTAGCACATCTATTGAGTGATTAAACATTAAGAGTAACTGAATCACAAAAGTAGAAACACAAATGCAGGACGCATCAAATAGCAACAACAAAAATGCCTGTAGAGTATTCAGAGTCAATACAATTTCAACGCCGGTGTCATTTTAATGTCAGTAGGACACTTTCCTGTGTCCATGGTTCATCAGCATCTTTGCATAGCTCTTTTGAATCACCTGCTTGCAAACAGCTGTCTTGTACCTTCCAGATCTAACCACGTTGCCATCCATGCCACACCAAAGTGGGCCTTCTGCTCACTGCTCACCACAACCAGAACCGTGTTTCATGACATATTTAAGTATGTTCACCTCTGCCTGCCTTTCAGGTTGTTTTTAAATTTCAGATTTGCTTTATTTCAGGATTATTTACAGGGTGCTAGGACATGTCTTGGAGAATCCATTCTTTCAGCTGCTGTGTTTATGCTGTCTGTGGCATACGGAGTAGCCCCCGAGTTAAGCAGATGGGAACTACGCAGTCCTAGGAACACAAGCACAACCATGGGCTTCAACATAAGCATGACTGCATTTCTCTCCATTTGTCTGTTCGCAAACCCAAAATGTAGGAAAGGACAGTTTGATTGTGCCCATAGGTAGATTAAGGTTAGGGAAGAAATCTGCACGCAGGTCTCTCACACCTTTAAATGCAGCAAAACTTCTCTGAGTTGTGACACATGAGCAATAATTAATGCAAATTTAAAAAGTATTTTTCCACTCAGCAAAGCAGTCTGCTCCAGCATAACCTGAGTATCATTCCTTCCAGTGGGCCGAAGAGTACAATCTGACCTGTACAAATTGAAAAGGAAGGGTTTGACTCATTAGCATCTCCTCCAAAATACTCATAAATCTTGATAAGAGCTTCAAGACAGTATTTAGAAGTGATAAGCTATCACCAGAATGCCACTAACACAATTACAGGAAGTAAGAGTACAAACTGTGCTTTAACACAGAAATATATATATAACAATATAACCCTTTAAATCTTTTTTTTTTTTTTTTTACGTTTGTAATCATGGGAACCACTGAAGTGCAATACGATATGATTACTTCTGATGCAGAATTTCTTGTAACACAACTGGTCCTCAACTCCCACACCCCAGGCATAACAAAGAGCCCTTCAGATCCCTATAGAAGATGGATGTGCTGTAGCTTGTGGCCCACCTCACTTTAACCTTACATCTGGGAGGAACTTATCCTGCCCAGATGTCCTTTTTGGGAGCGCTCACACAGATCCCAGGAGGAGGTCTTTGACCAGTCAACACCCTCAGCAAAGCATGAGCAATATCACTGGTGTTAAGTGAGGCAGCAGACCCAAGTCATCTCACTAGGGGTCCTGAGAAATGTATTTTGGTCTCAGTGGTAGACTGCAAGGTGTCTCAGAGATGCTAGGGCACGAGCACCTTTCTCCTGCACCATCAACAGTAAGAACTGCATATCAGTGACTGAAAGGTATGGCCGCCCTCTCAAACCTTTTCTAAAGTTCTTGTCAGCACTTTGCACTGTTTATTCACCTTTAGGTTTAGGTCTTTTTTAAATTCCCACTTCGGCCTGAACAAGGGCAGGAGCTAAATAACCTTTGCAAATATTACGCTTCACTAAAGATCCGCATTTTCAGATTAATAAACACATCAGACAGGAGAACATCTGCTCTTAAATTTTTCCATAATGAAAGCTAGCAAAAAAAACTTCCTTCTTACTTTTCATCTCCTACTCCGTTTCTGGACCAAGGAATCACTTCGCACCTTGCTCTGTAATTATCTAGTTTCTCTTAATAGCCTTCTGAAGGCCAAATGAAGGGCCCTTTATTCAGTTTAATTAAGTCAGGTGTTGCTTCTACATCTGCTACTTCAATTACATGGCTGGAGAGAGGGGTGGTACTGTTATTCCTTCATTGAATACGTCCTGGCTAGAACTTAAGACTATTAGGTGTTCCGAGCTAACATTCTGTCAGCTTGACAGGTCCAGATGTAAATCTTACACGTCTTTAATTCCCAGATCACTTTTACAACCGAAAAGAGGAAAAAAAAACATACATTTGTTCCTTTTTAATTGTCCGGAACAGCTGCTATTTTTAATGCATACTTTTCCCCATCAACTGTTTTTTTTTGTTTGTTTTAAATCAGCCTGGTTACTTCAGAATTCAGCCCCTGGAACAACCTACTGCATTTTCAAACTAGCAAGGTCCGCTGTCTCCTTATCTTACACCTTTGCTTCTGGAAAACAGTCAGAATTGAGTAGGACCTCCCCAGCTTTACTAATAACAGAGACCGATGATCCAAAACACTTGACTGCTCAACAGTGTCATCAACTGTTTCCTCTGCATTTCTTTTCTGCATTGTGATCTTTCTGCTTTTGCACCTCAGATTCAACTTCTGGCCCTCCTCATTTCCATGTCTGATCCAAATCTGACATGGCACTATCAATCCCGAATACTTTTCAAGAACCTTTTTGCACTTGCTATAAACTGTACCTTTTTCTATGACTCTACTCTGATTTCCTTCTGTGGAGTAGCATAATATTCTTGATTCCTGCTCAACTTCTGGTAGTTTCCTTTGAATCCTTTTCTGCAGATATGTTTGGCTAGTTCTCACCTGTCCCCTTTGTGTGGAGCCAGTTATTCCTTGTTTACTCCATCCTATTTTTTTCATTAAGCCACCCAGTTCATACAGTATTTTTTTTATTCCAATTTGTCTTATAAGATGCTTGCTGTTCCTCTTAGCAAACTAATTGTTAAGCATACTCCTTATACCATCATCCAGGTGTGTAATGAAAACACCAAACAGTCAGATCTCACACAGAGCTCTACAGACATCGTGCATTACAACCTCCAACTTTAATAGGGAAAATGAGTAACTCCTCTCAGCTACGAGCTTTCTAACCAGGTTTGTGTCCATTCTTCGGCAGTTTCACGTGGAGCATATTTCTGCATGAGTCTGAAAGGAACAACTACTATGTTTATACTATCCATAAGAATGGTTTCCCTGTTTCAGTACCAGGCCAGTGGCAATCTGCGACGGCTTAGTTCTGGGGGACACCTTTGCACAAAGTGCAATGCCTCGTGCTGGACAAATCTAGAGAATTCTGACTGCCCTAAAAACTGTCACTTTGAAATCACTACCTCATGAAGCAGTTTTGTACAGTTGTTTCTGCCTGCTGATTTAGTTGTCCTTTGCCTACGTATCAAGGAAGTGCAGAAGACAATTATGCAAAGTGGAATTCAGCTAGGACCATGAGGCAAATAACCTTTACTCTGAGATATGTAATGTTTAATGGCCAATTAGGTGGGTGAGTTCCTATGGTGGCTTCATATAAACCTGAGAGAGAAGAGCAATCTTTGGTATTTACCATGTTACTCTGGATGATGCAATCTCTGTCCTATTCAAACCATTTTTCACCAGTACTCACTTAATGTCATCTTCCAAAATTATTTCTCTACTATTAAACGCTGAACACCTTTATATAAACTTTTGAAACATAACACATGGCATTTTCCTCTTATAGAATGATGGCCAGATTAATCCAAATCTTTGTTTACATCAGGATAAATCTATCACAGTCTCACTGCTGCTACCCTTGATTTATATGGGCACAACAGAGATAAGATCCCAACCAAAGCCCTTAACAAGTGATTTATTTTTCTTAATCAGAAAAATCAAACCTAAGATTTAAGATGGCTAAAAGAATTTAAACAATGAATACATTCTCGAAGATACTTTTTGCAACCTTTAAGAATCTTTCATCACAACCACTGACAACCAACTGCTTCCTGAAGAATCCTCATCAAAAGATTCTTCTAAAACTGCCTCAATGTCCCTAGGGCCTACTAGACTTGCATACCTATTTGTGTCAATTGTGTATTTGCAACCAGAGAAAGAAGATTTCCAATGTCATCAGATTGACCTTTGAAGATTTATATTTAATACTGATGAATTGCCAAGCTGGATGTCATGAATTGGCTAAATCATGGCTAAGTGAACCATCCAGTGTCTCATCAATGGAATCAAGTATTTGGACAAGCTTGATTCGAACAATCAGCTCATACTGCCTCAAGTAAGTCTAGACTTGCACAAATCCTTAGAGAAGGAGTGTCTGCATGCAGTATTACTGTCTGAAATAGTCGTTTCGATCGAGGAATAAACTAGACAAAAGGCAAGGGTAAGCAAAACATAAACAGAAATTCAGGGTAAAGACAGAAACAGTACTGTGAGCTGCAGCTCTTTTACAGGCAGATTAGAGAAAAGATCACCCACTGCTCAGCATGGATGACAAAACACTTAGACACTCTATGTGGCAAGCTTTCTTTGCCTGATAGTGCCTGAGAGCCTTCCCAAAACACAGTCCAAGTTGTTCTCTCAGAGATGGCTGACTTTTCTTGGAACGGGTACCCTGCACCTCCCGAACCTTGGTAACAGCACACAAATGTACAGCATGCAGGTGTAGGCATTAGGATGGCTCTATTTCCTCACTGAACATTTGTTCTCCTTCATTGTCCTTGGCCATTCATGCCTCAGTCTTCATTTTTCTAGTCAGCATTATCAACTCGGCTGAGAAAAAGGAAAAACAGCTGCGTATTTTCTGAACACTTTATCTGTAGCATCAGCAATGCACCCACTCCTCCCTCTGCTTCTTCACTAACATTTTTCTGGAAAAACAAAATAAATTTTGCATTAGTAGTTGACTTAAAAAATAATATGCTGCTCTAAGAGCCTGAAAGGAGAGTTTTCATAGCTGGTCATAAGGGTTAAGTTCTGAAAATTTCCAGAGCTGCCTACTAAGAAGTTCAGTCACATGAGAGCCCAACAGGCTGATGTGCTCTATCAAGTACTGTTATAGTGCTCTTTGTATCTGTTGCAGTTTCCACGGGGAAAAAACAAAAACTGGGGGGGTAGGTAACCTTTCTAGAATGCCTAACAAACAGTTTTATTTTCCTAAGCTGTTCCATTACTGTTCACGAATGTGCCCTCTGCGTGCTTTGTTTGATGTGTTGGTTTGAAATGAGATAAGGCTGAGCACCTCCAAGAACTCCAGCCCTGGTAAGCCACATATCACTGGTCAAACTCATCCACATGGTTTAGCTGTTGTCAGAATTTCTGGTCATTCTCTATTAAAAAAGTAGGAAGCAATAAAACGAAAAAGCTTTCTACATAAAAAACTGAGCCATAATGACAGATTAAAATTAGCAAAAAGAAGAGACAAATAAAGAGTAAATAAACAAATGCATGCTAACAAATGACAGGAAAACTTGGTAAGAGCAAGATACCATTCTCTTGAGAGAAAGAGAACAATGGAAGCAATTAATATAAAAGTTGTCTGAGACAATATAATTTTTTATTACAAAAAATTAGTATTAAGATTTTACAGTTGAAAAATTTGTGAAAATAAGTTAGCTTTATTTTTCTTTTTTCTTTTTTTTTTTTCTTTTTGAATTACACACATATATGTGAAAATTATATTAAAAAAAAAAAAAAAAGTGAGGATATAAATCCTCAGGCTCTGGGAACTAAGTGAAGGGTCACAAAGTAGAGGCTGGAAGAAACTTATCTTCTGGATAACAGAGTTGTTGGAGAGCACCAGCCATAAGACAAAAACCTGGACAGCATCACTTGTCACCAGCCTTCATCTGGAAATAGAAACATCAAACCCATCTCTTTGGCTGTGACCTCAGAACCAATTCCTTATTCCCTGGATAATATATGTTATACATACATACATACATACATACATACATACATACATACATATATATATATATATATATATATATATATATATGTAATAATATATAATGGATTCTGTATCCCTACAGACACCCTTTGAACCTATATGTCTCCAGTTTAAAAGATAAAATTGTGTCATGGAACCACGTCAGAGGCCTTGCACATGTCAAGACAGGCAACATTCATTGTCCTTTCTTTGTCCAATGATGCTGTCACTCCATTGTAGAAGGCCAACACACTGGTCAGGCATCACTTGCACTTGGTGAAGCCCTACAGAGCTGCCAGCTCCAGTCCACTCTTCTGTCTCTAAGGACAGCTTCCCAGGGGATCTCATCCAGTAATTCCTGAAGTTTGTTCTCCTGAAGACTGGGGTCCTGACTTGAGTTTTTGCCAGGCCTGTCTTCCTCAGGATCACAAACTCAGCCAGGGCAGGGTCAGCACAGAGTGCCTCCAATCTTAACTTTTTTTATTGAGCTCCTCTGCAATGGTAAGCACTTGGTTTGGTGAAACTGAGCCCGTAGCAAAGTATTTTCACAAATACTTTATGTAACAAAAAGTCCTTCATTCCAACATTACTCCAATGAAGTGGCCCTTCCTGATTTAATTACTGATTACTAGTTTGAAGTTGTTCCCACCAGTAATTTGTCTTTTTTTTAGCATACACAGAGTTGGGTATGCTAGTTTATAAATAGGGATGAGTTCAGTTGTCTTGCTCTTCTCAGGAAGAATTTAACATTTTGTTCCCTGACAGTATCTGTAAGCTCCATCAGGTATGCCAATCAAAATCAAAATTATTACATGTGGTAAATAAATAGAGGCACTTACTGGCCACTGAAACCATGCATACAAGATTTTGAGTGAATATTAATAGATAAAATGGGATAAAATAATAAGCAGTTCTCAAAACTCCATGGACACAGGGAAAACAACAAACAAAAAGCCAAACCCAATCAACCAGAAAACAACAGCAATAACAAAACTGGGGCAGAAAATACACTGCAAATCGCAGAGTCCTTTTTATTCAATTTTAAAGCTGTCCATCATGGGTTTGGACCATCTGACTCTTAGATGTGTTGCTCATCCTGCAACTGATGGGCAAAGAGCGATAGATAGACTCATGTTTGTAGCATGCCTGAGCCATTCCCTGACACAGTCAGGCTGCTAAGATACAATTACTGACTGGTTTCCAGCTTGAGACATTTTGAAATATCTTAGTTTAAAGAAAATAAATCCCTTTTTGTATAGCAGCTGAGAGACATTTGGACACGAGACAGTACTTCCCAGTATTCCAGCCCACTGTCCATTGCTCTGATTAACTCTCTCCCCATTTGGCCAAAAAAGGCTTTTAAAAGCTATTCTCATTCTTCTTGGTCTGATCACTGACATACTTCAACGATACATTTTTACTGAGGATTCTGTATATGGAGTGAAACATATTTTTGCTTACTGTGTAACCCAGAGCACCAGCTGAACGATCAGATTCCAATACACCAAGTGACACTCAATGGACTGATGAGCATCCTGGGCCAAATGTTCTTATCTGTTATCTTTATCGAACCTCAGAGGGTGAAGTGGGGTTGAATGATAGCAAAAGAACTCAGCTGACTCACTGAACCTAGTCTGTAAGTAACTGAATCAATTTCTTTGTAACGATTTCCTTAACTTTTTCTGTAGCCCTAACAGATATATGTTTTCTAGCTCATCTCTTTATTCTCTTCATCACAGCTGCTCACTAAGTCCTGTCTGTGTTCTCCAACGGGTACTGCACACTCACTGTATAAAGAAAGGATAAAGGAGTGGCGACTAAGTTTAGAGCTACACAAACAGCTACAAAAGTTCTCTTTTGAAGGAATCCTTGAGCTCTGACAGTTTGATAGCTGTCCTAAGAAGGAAGAAAGATCTGCATTTCAGAAAATGCTGTCGTCATTCGAATGTCAGCACAGAAGATGACTGCTTCAGCACTCGGGCTTCTTACAGACGAGATTACAGTAGCCCTTCTCTTTCCGTTAACTGAGTGGCATTTTATGATCTCCTTTTGCTTCTGGATTCAAATCTTTCCATCAGTTTCTGCATTTGGCAGGAGGAGAATTAGGAGTGGTTCTCATTCAGTGTAGAAACGTCACTGAAGGGACGTTTTCTAAGGAAAGAAACCTAACATAGCCTGAACAAAATCTGTTTTCAAGCTAGCCAGCACAGTCATCAGCCCAATTAAGCAAGTAGTGGAGACAGGTGGACAGCTGGCCTGGATGATCTTAGGGGTCATTTCCAACATCAGTGGTTCCATGACTCTGTGAGTCTATTAATCAATACAAAAGAGCAGTCTGACACGTCCCGTGGACTTTCAGGAAGACTGTCATCTGCATTTACTCAGGTATTAAAAAGCACAGTGTTGGAAATAATACAGCCTAGAGATACTACACTCAAATAGTTTTCATTTAGAACAGAAATGGGGTACATGCTGAGCTGTACAGGCACATCTTTGCTGCTGCTGAATAACTACACAGACAACTGCAGACAATTAAGGACTTTTCTTAAATAACAGAAGCAGCATCGCCAACCCTTGGGAGTGAATTACACCTATTACTAATGTGAAACTGAATTAGTAAACGCCTAGATAAAAATTCAGGGTAATTTCTGCACATTGTATAGGCAAGTAACCTTGTGAATGATTTCAGCATGATTAATTCAAGGTGAGCTGAAGCTGTTTGTAATGCAGAAACTGGAGCACTGAACGTTTTTTATTCCAACATTGCGACTCTCGTGTAAGTATGAAGCAAAGTAAGTCGTGGATTTGTTAAGGCCACTGAGCATTCTGAGCTCTGCAATGATTTTTGGTGGTACAGAGCTTTCTAATAAAGCAAAGAAAGAGATGAAACACCAGTCCTGCAAAGGAAGCTCCCTTTTCCCTGGGTATCTGCTGAGCAGGTTTCTTCACATTCAGGCTTGCAGGAGCAGTGTACCAACACGTTAATTGATGAGAACAAAACGAACTGAATGTCAAGGTGGGCAAGTTTTAGATCAGCTCTTGCTGAATTAACTGCACATTGTCTAATGAACAGTATATGCTGAAGGGACAATTTGATTGAAGGGGCAATTTTATTTACAAGTGAAAAGCATGACACTGATTAACACTTCACATTCACAGCGAACACCAATGTGCAACAGAAAATAGAACCAAGAAGCAGAGTTCATAGCGGGAATAGAGTGGAAAATGAAGAAAAAGAGTGAGGACAAGAAAAATAAGAAGTTCATCTTATTTGCATTGGCCTTGCCTTCCCTTTTGCCTTTTTAAAGAAAATAGAGACTCAAGTTCTGAAAGACAATTACTTGGTGCATTATAACTTTTGCCTGTATAAATAGGTATATCAGGAAATTACCATCATTTCAAATTGCAATTTGTACTCAACTAATATGAAATAAATTTTGCAAGTTTTAATAGGCTATAAACCTTGTTATGTTTTAAATGTATATCTTGTCTTGCTCAAATTATATTTAAAAAGGCTGTAACATCATGCTATTCTAGAAAAATGCAATATTCATTTACAGACAGGAAAATAAAACAACTGTATTTACTATTGGGGCCCTCCCGTATACACTGAACATCAATCAGCAGAGTATTAGCATGATTCAAGAAATGGCATGCTGTGAGAAACTCATGATAATCCACACAATTTTCTGCATTATTCTGTGAATATATCAAAGTAACAGACACCAGTTCAGACTCTTTTTCCCTTCATACTGTAATGGGTAATTTCTGAGGAAGGGCATCTAAAGAAAACGTGTAAGTAAACTCTCACTGAATGAAAAAAACTTCTCTTTATAGGGTACCCCCAACATATTCATGAGCTCTTCAAGTGCATTTACAGATGAATTTGCTAAGTACATGGCATAACAGGAATCATTTTCAGCCCTCATGGGAGAAACAGCTACAGTTTCCTATACACAACAATGACATGCAGAAAGTATTGAGAAGGGAGAGACAGATGAATCATTTGGAATTGCCAAGGGATATTTAAGAGTGCAGCATAACTATCAAAACTAGAATTCAACCAAAATAAGGAAGTTAATATTCGTCAATTCCTTACCTTAAGTAACTCCAGTGCAGCGCAGACACATGCATCATTTTCCCACCTTCTCTATGCAATATGTGCAAGTGAATAAGTGAAAGCATGTGAAGAAGAGAAACAACTCATGGAAAACCATTCTGGCCTCTGAATTACTGTCTGAAGAATCCCTGTAATCCTAAGTCACCATCTTCTCATAAGACGTTGGCAGTGAAGCACTTAATGGATCTTCCTTTTTTTTTTTTTATTTCTTTTTTTTTTCCATTTGTGAAGATTTCTAGAGCGAGAAGGTTTGATAGATAGGCACATGAAGTCTTTCACTGAGGAGTTTGGTGAGATAATCAGGTCAAAAATAAAGCTTTGAGTCTGACACTGCCCCTGACCTGCTTTCTAGAAAATTTGCAACAAACAGGCATCTAGTGATCCATACAATACAAAAACCATAAGATATGAATCATATGGCTCAACACTACAAAATATGAAATATTAACAGCTCCTTTGATACTGGAGAACTAAGAAGTTGGCCTCGGCCCAGCTGTTAGGCAGATGCTTTCAGAGAGGAAGAAATGTGCTCATGAGTGATAAATTCATCTCTATTTATATTCTTAATGGAAACTGCTACTGAAGTACTTAACCATGTAACGGATCTCACCTTCAGAACTCCTTAAGCTTAAATAATGCTTAGAGGATGCCTTGTGACATTTCACCCCTCGTGAAGGATACCCAAAAGGCATCTGAAACCAGCAGAGGAACAGATGTCCCTCAGCAGCATAGCTGCTAAGTCAAGAAGCAAGATCAAATACGGCCAGTGGTCCCATATGTGGCAGGTTCAGTTTCTTTCTCAGAGTTTTCACACATACAGAATTGCAGGGGTTGGGAGAGACTTCGAAAGATCATTGGCAAAACATTGCTTCTAACTGCACATTGCAGTAGAAAAAATCCCGTTCCCAAAACTTTATGGATACGCAGGTTGTACTGCCCACTAAAATGTATTTTAAGGGACACTTGGACCTCGTAAGTCTGCTTGTATGCATTGTAGGGTTACTGCCTTTCAGAAGAGTAAGGCTTTAGGTGGCTTTTGGGACAGTTACAGCCTAGTGATTTCCACTTCACTTTGGAGTTGGATCATATACATGTAATTGAAATATGTGTACATGGAGGAGAACATCAGTGTAACTCCATCCAAAGCCTTCAGCATGCTCCTGAGAGTGCCCTTCCCAACACTTACCAGTGTCTCTCTGGAGGGACTCTCAAGAACATCTTAACTTTCACATTTGCAGTATCTATCCATTTAAATGAGTTCTTCCTATTAAGTTTTCTCTACAGCTGTTTTGCTTTCCTCCCTCCAACTGATAGACTGACACTTCTGCGCGAGCTTGAAGAGGCGGACGTGCTCGCTGCATGGCTACCAAGGGAGTGGTTTCCTTGGCAACATCCATCACGTGAAAGCCCGCTGGATAGCCGGCTACTCCTCCGACATTTTCTACTTGAGCTCCATGGATAGCCGAACTGGGTACTAAGTACCCAAACCAAATCAATTGCAGCAGGAAGAGTGGGGCTGAACAGAAAAAAAAGTATCATTGACGTTATGTTTCTTTCATTTAATCCACGGTTTTGCAGATACGTAGCATTTCAGAGATGTATTTTTTTTTTTTTTGTCTTACTGAAATTTTTTTTTTTTCTTTGAATGTAGCATGATACGTATGTTTTCTATAAGCACAGATTTCTGGCAAGCTTTAGTTTGGATGTGTTTATAAAATCGACCAAGTTTTATGGAGTATTTCACATATTTATTTTTCTGCCACTCAGACATCATTCATAAGTTTTTATATTTTTTAGAAAGTTCATTTTAGCCAGGCTTTTGTAAAAAAAAAAATAAAAAAAAATCAAAATGCAATTCTTTTTTTTTTTCCCTAGTGGGCTTTGCTAACACAACACATCTGGTACTGTTCTAATATCTAAAACCCATTTTGCTATCTGATATCAGATGTGAAAAAATACACAGAATTCAAATATTGCATCAATCAAATGAATGCTCTGTTGATGTTTGCCAGATATTTTGCTGATATTTGCTTGAAAAATGATCTTTGTTCTCCCCTGTGAAATAGCGATCTTACAGAAATATGTACCTGTAAGTCTTTTAACACCCTTTGGGTGGCTTATATTAGAAAAGCTGTGCATTGCAAGTAAAACAACGCATTTTAAAACATCTCCATCCCCATTACATTTTCTGGATACAAAACTGAATACTTTTAACACATAACTCAGTGGACAAATGAAAAAGAATTCAGATGAACAGGTGAGGGTAGGCAGGAAATCTGCCTAAAAATGAGATGCAGAATCCAGGGCAATTGTCAAGCTTAAACTACAGGGCAATGTAGAAATTAATCACTCATCATGATGTAAAACAGTTGAAGCCTCTCTGTCTAGGGAAATTTTGATTATCTCAGTGTTCAGAACACTGAACCCTTACAGTACCACCACAGACAGTAGACCAAACTGCAGTCTCTGTGGATCTACTGACGATGCATCCATGTGCAAAAGAGAAAGTCAGAAATTGTTTAAACTTGGCTTTTTTTGTTGGGTTTCATGTGTGGGGGGGGAGGGGGGGAGGGTGATGTGGTACTGGGAGGTTGGTAGCGGGAAGGTTATTCCACTACACCTTGAAGGGAGGCAAAGCAATTGAGCCAGATTTGTTGGGCACACCAACGAATGCAGTAAGCAGGGTTTCACCCACTAAGAAACCAGCTCTTGTGAAATACTGACTTTGCTCTTGAAAAAACATTATTTTAAGATTTTTCTGCTCGTCAAAGACCTTGTCAGTTGTTGCTATTGTCTTAACATCATCATTGCCATCTTCATCACATCTTTCCCATGCACTGAAAAGGCATTTTTGAGCAGAACAGAGAGAAGAGCTTTTTCCCTCACCCATCTTAGCAGTGCATTTGTAGCTGCCACCCAGGACTGCACTGCAGGATGCCTCCCAGAGCCAGTACAGAACCTGTCTCAGTTATCACAGATACAAAATCATTCCAGCTAAGGAAATTAGGACTCCCTCCTAATCTGTGTAATGGAACTCAGACTACTCCACACCATAGGGAAGAGCTCTGTCACTCACCATCTGCATTAGCTCACAAAATTAGTCAGCGTTCAGACACTAGACAAATTAGTAGACTCATTTTATTTCTGATTCAATTCTTAGACTACATAAACACGAAGAAGAAAGTGCATTTATAGAATTCATATTAATCGTAAGTTTCCCCCTACCCTGACTTTTATAGAATTTACACTACTATAAGAAAGATTTTCAGAGGAAAAAAATGTTCATCTATTCCACATATCGTTTTACTAAGATCTTGTATTTGTGCTTTTTTCCCTACTGAAGCTGGGGGTCGGCTTTTGCTCCCAGGTAACAGCAATAGGACAGGAGGCGATGGCCTCATGTTGCACCTGGGGGAGTTCAGATTGGGTATTAGGAAACATTTCTTCTCCAAAAGAGTAGTGATGCACAGAAACAGGCAGCCCAGAGAGGTAGAGGAATCACCATCCCTGGAGCAGTTTCAGAGCCATGGAGATGCAGCTCTGAGGGACACGGGCAGTGGGCAGGGGTTGGATTCGGTGATTTGAGAGGGCTTTTCCAGGTGTAATGATTCAGTGATTCTATAACTGCAATTCTAAAAGAATATATATGTGTACCATTGCTAAGAAAAAAAAAAAATACTAACTGCAGGACAGCATGAAAACCAAAGAGTTCACTGAAGTCTTTCAGTGCATCCATAGTGAGCCACTTCCAACATAAATTAATTATTTTAAGAGCAATTGCTAAATATACATCTATTTATTTGATTTCAAGTTTGTGATTCGAGTTACAATCAATGGAATTAGATAAAAGATGATATTTATTAGCATAGTATTGGATACTTCCAACAAACCCAGCAAAGATTCTATAGAATTTTTACCTAGAATATAGACAAATTCCTTCCTATGAAAACCTACAAGCATGCTAACATCCTACTGCCTAAAGGAATTTTCAGTGTTCATTGTCAGAGTACTATATTTCTGACTGCACATCCACAAAATCTTACATGAGCAGAAACTCCAGCATATTGCTCCTGCAGGCAGTAATCAAGAGCTCATATTACAGGAAAGTTATCAGAAGTGTAACACTATTAGCATGGAAAGTTGATTTATGTAAATGGAAGTATGTTTCTGAATTCATAACATTTTCTGTCATTTAGTACAAGCTCTCCATAACATTGCTATCTGCTTCAGATAAGGTAATCCAAGGTTACACTCCTTCTAATAATACGGAAATATGAACACCCAAAATCCAACCCAAAACCAAACACCACCAGCAGCAAAAAAGAAGAAACAAAAAGAAATCTTTTTGAACGAAGGGTGAAAAGAATACTTTGCTAGAAATAGCACGAGACCTCTCATCCAACTGCCCTTGGTGGTAAACCATCCTAAAAGAGCAAACTATTTCCAGGAAATACAAGAACAGACAAGGAGTTGGTCTTTTTCAGATGGCCCCAGTGATCACCGCTGTCGCAGCGTGTTATGATTTATTGTTTAATCATTTAGGACTGGCAGCTCCTGGAAGGTAATAACATTAAGGGGCAGAGGTTAGCTTGTATACCACTGCCAAACACTTCTTACCCTGTTAAAAACTTTTGTTAAAAGTGTAAATCATTTTGAGCTTGTAAATGTCAAGACTTAAGCATTCCTGTTCTACAGTCCCAGCAGCAGTTGGTAAAATTTTCAGCTGCACCTCCGAATGGCAAAGCTAATGCCCTCTAATACGCTGAGCTCTAGAGAAAACATATCAAATATGAGACGCAACTTTTCATACAGAAGTTTTGTTTGTCATAAAATTTGAACCCAGGGGTTTGCTGAAAAGTAAGTCTGTGCTAGAGGGCTCTCAAGGATCACTGAGCTGCACGCGGTCAGAAACACACAGGCAACCTTGAAAATTGGTCATTAATCTCTTGCTGAAGGTTAAGGTAATGCTTAAAATTTAAAGAGAACTATGTTAGTGAGCAAATAGAAGATACAGTCAGTTTTTAAAAGTCATAATTATTACTACGAAATCCACGACCGCGTACAGATATGGCTAAGAGCATGGTCACTACCATATCAGAAGAATTGACTTCTAACCCCCAGTTGTCATACTGGAAAAGAGTTCTGATCAAAAATGTAACTTCTCCTCAATGCACCAAGCCAGCAGGGGAATCACCCAATGGCTTAAGTTAGATGGGGACCTTAAAGTTATCATTCAGCTCGACCCTCTGTGGAACAATCATCTTGTCACAGCTAAAGCACCCCTGTTTAACCTACATTTATCACAAGATGAGGGGATGGTGTTTTCTTTTTGTATAAAAAAGCTAGATCAAACTGACTATGTGTCTCCAAAACTGAAAATAGCCTTCTGGATTGCGATTTAAATATGGCTTCTCAACTGTTCCCATCACATAAAACACATGCTCAGAAATCTTGTTTCAAAGATTTCATGAGACCAGGTTTGGTCTCATCAAATATGGTGACTAATGAGCAAACCAATCAACTACTTTGGACTGGTTATGAAAAGTTCAGAAGCAGAGTTACAGCCATAGAACAAAACCAATGGAAACAGATGAGCAAATTGCATGTGTTCAAAGGCAACTGTCTCGTTAGCCAGTTAATGATAGCTAGCAAAGAGATTCAGGCTTCTTAACCTTTCAGAAGCAAAGTTGAAGAACTGATATTCACAAACTCAAAACTCATGTCATCAATGAATTTTATAAGCACAAGCTCTGCTAAGGAGTTCTAAACTCCTTCCCTGTTGCATTAACCACAGGAAAAGAGCTTTGTTAACCAACAGTTAACAAAGCTTAGATAGTACTATGCAAAGTAAACAGTAGCCTGGAATCAAGTCTTTAGTTATCAAACAAATGATGGTTTTTCAGGTGATGGCATTTTTGAAGTGCAACAGTTTTATAACTGCTGCAGTGATCCCATCTCTTATAGAAACATCTTCTGTCTCATAACATGCTTGATATATTGCTCTGACAGCTTCAGCTGGCATCAGTTGGAAAGACCCTTTCAACAACAGCCAGTGGGCTGTGAGATGTGCCTAACAGAAGTCTAAAAATCCTACTGCACAAAATGTACTCTTTGAGAAAATACGTTAATAATGAAAGTGAAGACAGTGGGCTTAATTAATTTTAGAAAGGAAATGTTATTTGGGACTTGGAAAAATAAGAAAAAAAAAAAGATATATTAGCAACATACAACAACACACAGCACAGCAGCTCATTTGCCTTAAGCACAGGACTGCTTAGGAAGAGCTTGCAGCTTGGGAATAAAGACTGCTTTGCCTACTGGAACTACCCTGAGTTGGAGAGCCTGAAAACGCAAACATATCCAGGGACTTGCCTTGTTCTGGTGTGCATCATCCTTATGTCACATTGGTATAATCCATAGCATTTCCTTATATTTTTTGGCACAAAACTTTCTCTCCCACACCATACACTGAAGCACAAACACCCAGCTGTAAGATGAAAGTTGCAGTGATCCCTGTGTCCAGATACAAACACTTCCTGCAAATGCAGCCTTTTATTCATGTGCAGTTTTATACTGCAAACCAGGACAAATGCACATTTACTTCATATTTCTAATTTTCTAGCTCGTCATTAACAATGACTTACATAAACGTTACTTTTTTAAAACTACTTAAGAAACAAAAATGAAACAAGTTCAAGCAATGGAGACTCTTCCATTATAATTCTTTTCTGAGTGTGAAAAGGAATTGAAGACCAAATTTTTTAAGCCGCATTAAAGAAATCATAAAGATCACAGGATTAACATCATGTCATGCTTTTGCTAGAGGTCAGTTCCACATCAGCAAACATATACTCTGTATTCACAGAAAGCTTAAACTAATGTAAACAATGGTACTCATACATTTCATGTATATATATATATATATATATATATATTCCACACTGTAGCGTGCATCTACATGTGTGTTATCTAAAACACAGTTAATATATGCTAGGAGTTGATTGTTTTGATGGTACATGCAGCGAGTCAGTGTTTGAGAATATGAAAAGTAGTGATTAAAAGCCAAGGAAGTGAACTTCTTGAACAGCAAATGGGACATCTGTTCCTCTTCTTTCCCAGACTGTTATCTATCTGCCTATCTACCTATCTACCTATCTACCTATCTACCTATCTATCTATCTATCTATCTATCCATCCATCCATCCATCCATCCATCCATCCATCTATTGGTCAATTTGTAGCTCTGATCTACAGTGTTCCAGTTTTTCTTCCCTGTAATCATTTCAGCGTGGTTATTTCCTGCCTTCTTGTCTCAGGCCATATTTTCATTCTGCTTCTATTAAATAACATTTTGACATCACCTTCTTGTCAATGAGTATACATTTTTTTCCTCCTTTTTTAGGTAAATTCTTCATGTTTGGTGTTTTCAAGATCAGTGTGACCAGCTTGCCAGCCAGACCTAAGATGATGCAAAAATACCTCACTTTTCTTTGATACAAGCCTTTTAGTTTAATATCATTGATTGATATTATGGACATTGTTGAAGAAGTAGTTTTCTTGAATCTACAGCACACATGAGCTCATCAAGTAATAGGTGTAAGGGTAACTGAACCTTGAATCATCTGCAATTTTACACTCCTTTGATTTGGACTTCCCATTAATAACCACAGAAGAATGCAATGGAAGGTGCTGTAAAAATAAATATATAAACTGGGAGCTACTGGAATCAAAATTCATAAATTAGAGCACATATGTACAAAGATTAAAGGCACAGAGAGGCACGCACCCAAGAAGCAACAAGCATGAGTATTTTAGTAGTGACTATGCTCAAACTGGCCCTGCCAGCCTGGTATCAAGGCTGGATAGCAGGAAATTGCAGATATCAAACAGGCAGGATCAATCAATTACGTTGCTTATAAAATCTTAATTTTGTCACAAAACTACTGAAGACACTTCATTAAAAAATTATACGTGACTTTAATAGTGAAATAAGTTAACAACAGCATAGGGCTATCCAGTACAAGAAGAAAAGCTTGCAATTACAGCTAATGAAACTTTTTTTGCTATTATAACATTTAATCAATGTCTCCCATTGTTATAAAGCAACGCCTAAGCCCGACGAGTTTTAGTGAGGACCTAAAAGTTAATTTAATGGCAGTGTTTTAGGACAGCTTTCATTATTAAACGATGAAATGGAAGTCAGGATTCTCTACTGAGATCATAAATCAAGAAAACCAATTAAAAAGATGTGTACTGAATGTCTGATCTAATTCAAATTTTGGTGAGCTTAAAATACTATACTCTCTGTTAATTGAATAGATGCTGCATGGTTAAGAGGGTTTGTCATGAGCCTCAGATCGATACTTTATTTTAGCTCTCTTTACAGACATTCCTAATGCAGCTATCGCTTTGAGATCTGACAATAAGTATTTTGTTATGTGAGCAGAAAGCAAAATCCATTCCAGTTGTCCATTTTCCCAATTAGAGTTATTTCTCTTTTGAGCATTGATTGGTTGTGAGCAGAGGCTCCACTCTCATTCACGTGGGGTGAAAGCAAAGCCCTGGCTCCAAGCTACACGTTGGCACAACGCAGAAAGCCTACACCTAGGCATGTAAGTCCTACCCTGGGTTGCATTTTAATAGTTCAGGTCCTAAGAGGCAGCCTAGCATCTCCAGCCGTGGAATTTCAAAGCCTGTTGCTCCTACATGCAAAGTAGCACCTCCTGACAAGCTGTTCCTGTGCTATTTGGTTCTGTTGGAATGGGCTAGTCTAATGATACTGTATTAAAATTACCTTTCTCGGGCTTCTTCATGCTGTGTTAGCTGTCAGTTTTCTTCCTTCCTATTTATAAATAATGCTTCCTATTTAACCGAAACAGCAACTCATACTCTTCTCCAACTTCACAAGCTGTCAATCGCAAACGCTAATATACAGCCCAGTCTCTTAGGAGTTTTAAAATAAGCACAAGAGAAGAGAGAGCTGCAAATTAGCCATAATGCACCTAACAACGGCTCTGCAAAACACTCAAGTGAAAATTAACACTTCCGTTGCTAAAAGGTTGCTTGAAAACCTTGACATTTGCTCCCCTTCTGTGGGTACTGCCTTCATCGAGGAACCCCTGACCTCAATCACCCCATTAATAAAAGCGACGACGTATCAGTGCATTGACTCTCATGCAGAGACAGCTGCCAGCCTGCTACGGCAGCAGCTATCCAAGAGCACTGCTCAGTGTGTACAGGAGCTCAGCGTGTATCAGATTCCTGCAGGATACTGCCAACAGCCCTGGCTTTTTTCTCTCTCTCTCTGTAATCTCTCTGAATGCAGTCTACACCAGACACACAGCTCTGAACACAGTGCTCATGTCACCTAACTCTGTGCGTCAGAGCGCAAAGTGCTGCCTTTCATTGCTCCCCAGGACGATGCTGATGTACATGCACAACATTAGCACAGCAAAACACCTGCCTCAGCTGTACTAGTAGCAATGCCCCTAACACCTAGACCAAGTGTTTCAAACACTCAAAAAATCAGATACAGGTGGATCTGGGCATGAACGAATCTAAGTATTTGTGGGGCTTTTTTTTTCTGGTTCAGTAACAAATCTGAACAAATAGCTCAAACTGCAGTTTGATTTTTGATCACAAGCTCTGAAAACAATTCAGACAGTAAGCTGAGGACAGAACTTAGGCACCAGTAGTAGATAAGATTTTGTCAGTTAAGATTAAGCGCAAAAAGATGAAAATCTGAAAACAATTACAGGAATAGGTTGAGTATTTATTTCCTTTCTCCATCCTACTTGCTGTATTTGCCATTAGGAGGGATTGTTTTCATTCCCTGTTTCAGGTTTTGCTGTAGAGGAAGGCATCAGAATGTTAATAGCTGCTCGATGCGCCGAGTCTATACAGGGCTGTATAGAATTGCTTTGACCTTTTCAGTATTCTGCATTTTGAAGGACTCACCCTTTCAGGAATGCTCCGGCTTCCCCATTTACAATCTCACCCAGCAGTGGAGAAAGAGAGGTAATGTCCAGTTAGAACAGAGGGAAATTGTAAAAATACACTCCGAGACAATCTACCGAAGATGAAATATTCAATCCATTCCTGTGACGAAGATGGAAAGGGAATGGAAAATATCATAAAACAAATGCATTTTCTTGACAAAGTCAATAAGGGAAAAGCATGTCTTGTTAGATTCCTCTGCTTGTAATCTCTGAGACCCGGCTTGTGCGCCGCAATAAAGCCGCCAGAATTTACAGCCTTTGGAAAACTCTACTTGTAAATCAGCCCAGACTTATGATAACTTTCGAGAAAGTTCAGTTATTGCTCGCCAGAAAGTGAAGTAGGACAAAGAACCCTCAGAGTCTTCATCTGCACTGTTTTTAGCAGGGTGTACTTAGGATGGCTGTGCAGGAGGAGCAGCTCTGCCCAAGCAATGCCCCGGGCTCACTGTGCATCCCCATGTCTGCAGCCATGTGGGTACACTGCCCAGCGGGGCCCAGGGACAGCATCACAGCACTGCCATCCAAGTGCCATTACAATACAGAAGATGATGTGTGCTTCAATATTTTTGTATGCTCTTCGGTGCTTGATGGTTAAGTATCTCTCCTCCAAGTAATAATTTCTATTATATATACATATATTTCTATTAGATACAAAGCAGCTCTAAAGGTTTTCAAGATCCCAGAGATCTGTCAGGGACTGAGGGTGTTACTCTCACAGCTGACATCACCCCCAGAGCAGATCTGCAGTGCTCAGGGAGGCAGACTCCTGCATGTGGGATAAGATCTGCATTAGTGGGGCTGAACAAATCTCTGCCAGTCAGGCAGACACACAAAGCATCTTTGTTGTGTAATAGCACTGAGGTTTAAACAAGTCACCCACTAGCACCTCTGATAACCCCTATGTCATGGTTTCCTCTTCCTTGTAACCTTTTGAGGAAAGGTATTCCCTTGTCCACCTGTCTGTACAAAAAGCACGCATGCTCACTGCCCACACCCCCATTGCCTGCCCTCTCCAGTTGCTCCATGCTTCAAGGATAGGGAATGGAGATAAGGTAAGACTCCACTGGTTTTTACCATGGGGATGTTTCCATCCGAAGGCCTGAGATGGGGTATTTAGGGATTGGGATTATTTCACATATACACCTTCTGGGCACTCCCTTATCTCTGCTGCTGCTGCACCTGATACTAGTCAAACCTGGAACGTCAGCAAAAGCATTCGGCTCATCCCAATGAATCACATCCCCAGAATGCTCTTAGCATTCTGAAAGGAGCTGTATTTTGTTATACATCTAGTATTCTTAACACTTAAAAGTGCAGGCTTCAGTGTATAACTGAGCACCATGCCTAACTAAGAGTATTTTTCTCACCAACTGACAAACTGTCCAAAAAGCTCACTCCTTCTACTTGAGATCTCCTGCTCTCTCATGTTAATTTGCCCACTTCTAAAGTCACTTTTTGAAAATACTGCCATTCTCAACAACCACATCATAGTCTGCTACAGGAATTGTTTCTCTTTCAGTTAACATTGATCATGACTATTTACATGTTGACCACAGTCAATTTGCTGTTACAAAAGGTTTCAGTTACCTCTCCTGCACTCTGGTTGTTTTTTTTTGCTATCCCTCCTGTAGCTCAGTGCAACTGTTCATCTGATTTCCTCCCTTAAACTCTTACCCTCCGTAACTTGACAAACAAGGCTCTCTAATTACATTTTCAGACATCTCAAACGCTTCATTTTCCTCCTCCCCAGATACTTGCAACAGTAAGAGCTGTACGACATAATGAAAGGTACTAACTGCAGCAATTCAGAACCAAAAGGAGAAACAAAATTCAGCCCACACCACAGGGTCATCTACTCCCCACTCCTCTTTCTGAGGGCATTTCAGCTGCCATCCTCTCCCCTCCCATTCCATAGCTCATCTCGCTGCAGTCCTTTCCTTTCAAAATGCCCAGCTGAGCCCTGGCTAATGGATTAAGTTCTATTCAGCTGGGCCTGTGACTTCTTCCTGCTGAGGCAGTCGTTTAATTACCTGCTTTTTCTCACTCCCTTGCACTGTCTGTGACCACTGCAAAGTCATTAATGCACATAAGCACAGGTAAGTGTCCAAAAATACACTTTGTCACTGCATACATTTTATCTCTGAAAGCCTATCTAGCTGTGTTATCAACACACTGCCCGTATTATGATGGTGCAGCTCAGATTGTTCTGCTTTTCAGGCAGTCAATACTGAAATCAATACAGATGTGACACTATGGCAGAAAGAGCCAAATGTTATATGAAAATAGACCGAATGTCAGATCTGTTTTGTTCCCGAGGTCAGAGATTTATACAATCCGTAATGAATTCAACATCAAGATACGAAGGGGAGATATTCTGATTTCTCTTAACGTTTCCTTCCATTCCAGCTACGCTTTGTGGCTCTAGCTCATTAAATACAAGAAAGCCACTTTAAAAAATGACTTTTAACAGAGGACTAACCTGATTCACATTTTTGATGTGCCAAAATCCATGACACAAAAACAAAGGCCCCTTCCAGTTTCAGGTGAGAGATGTGTGACGAGACGCAAGCTCTGTACTGACACACATGAGGTGATGATGCCCACATGCCTCCCCCTGGTTGTGCAGCTGCTCCTACATGCAGACATCGACCTGCTTCACCACGGAAAGGAAAGGGGTCCCTACTGGGAGAAATGGAGCAGGGAAGAGGAGATTTCAAAACAGATCTCATCCTGTGTTGAGCACAGACAGTCCAGGGCAGCAGGGCTGGGAGTGAGGGAAGCTGGTTGTGGCACTACTGAGGATGTGGAGATAGGATGGAGGGAGCTGCAGGGGACAAACGAAGGAGGCCAGTGGAAGGGGATGCTGCTGGCACCTCTGAGAGCACTGCAACCATCCCATGCTGTGGCAGGGACCGTCTAAAGGGACTGAATAAGGCTGTATTAATTGGCAAATAACTGAATTAACTGCAATTCCCTGCACTGAGACTTCTTCATCTGCAAGGACCCTCCAGATGAGAAGATCTGGGAAAGACCTCTTTGGGACTGACCTGTGGGGTGCAGAAGGAACAGCTTGAATCGAGGTGATGAAACAAATATTTGGAGAATTTCTCCATTCCTGGTATCCTCTCTCCCACTTTCCCAATAAACACAACCAAAACGTTTGTAATACATTACAACCACATTCCCCCAGCTTTCACTTACAATCAAAATTTCATCTGCTATTGATTTTCTTCATTTCTTCATACCATTGGGAAACAAAGTCCCATGGCAGAAGCAGTAATCCTGACTGAAGAAGAGATGTAGTTAGTGTAAACATGTGAGTTTCAAAGGGGATTGATTTAAAAAGAAGGAAAAAAAAGGCTGTCTAAGTAACTTTCCATATCGAAATCAATTTACTAATGCAACTAGTCTTGCTGTGCATTCATCTTTTTCTCTTGCAAATAAAAAACAAAAATCTAACTAAAAAAATGTCTAACAGAGATCACTGCAGCCTCATGCAGTTCACTTCTGCATGCAGACAGAAAAGACTTGATGCTTCACAGGTAGTGTTTGTCATGTTTATCCTCTGTCCCAATGGATAAAAAGCAGAAAATTCTAATGAAGACCTGGTGATTTCAACGTTTCGAGGAGTCAGATTCAGAATGGTTTTTACATTGTAGTACACGGTATTGTTGTCATCCTACTCAGAAGCGTAATTGACTTTTCCAGATGACTCTATTCCTTTCTACAATTTTTCTACCATGCCAGGTATGACAGTTTGTTCAAAAAGACAAGTGGAGATGTCAGTGTGTTTTCCAGTTTCGAGAGTGTAAACTGTAAATAATTAAAGACCAGATTGAGAAACTTGAATTCTACATCTGCTTGATTTATTTGCTAATGTTGTCAGAACATTTTCTTTATATTAACACACTGAGCACTATCTCTACCTCACCCTTTATTTTTCACAAATTACCTCAACATGACAGTGCTAGGATTAAGACATTTCATCTGCAAAGTCTCAGGTAATTGTCAAGGAAATTATTATCTCTTCTCCCTCTCTTCCCAAGTGGTAAGTCATCATCTCATTCTCATTTATTTCAGGATAAGTTGAACATGCTTTAATCTTGGAAGCAACTCTCCCTTAATTCCTTATTAAGGGGCTGTGTAGAGTTGTTTCTCACTTGGTAGACTGACCTGAACATTGCTTTGTAGCGATGGCCAAAGCAAGATGCTACTTGAAGGTTCATTTTAATCATCTTTAATCATTTCTTGGGATGAGTTTAAGTACCACAACAATGATGTGCACATCTGTAATAAACAAATTACTAAATACCATTTTGTATTCAGTATTAGCTCAAGTAAATCACACCTTTCCCAAATTACAAGCTCAATATCCAATCTTCCAAGCATGCCTTACGTCAAGAAGCTTCGTGTATCATAAAACTGGTATCGTAAAAATTCAGGTTATGTGTGTTTTTAGCAGATGGAAGTACTGGAAATAGGATGTCTGTTTGATATTCCAATTGGTTTGTTAATGGAAGCTAGCTGTTCTTAACTACACAAAATGTTAAAACAAACTATTTAGTTGCTTCCAGCACATGCTGAAGAAATGACACGGTATCTTTTTGAACTCTAGAACACAAAAAGAAAGTTACTGAAGCAAACTCACTCTCAATTACTGGCTCAAGATAACTTCAGAAAGAATTTCTTCTAATCTTCCAGCAGAATCTCTTACATTACCTTTGTAAAAATTGAAATATTTTTAAAACAGGACATCAGCAACTCCTACTTCCACAAATTCAACTCAGATGATAGACAGACACTTTTAGTGGCTTACTGAAAGCTGAAAAATGGAAGCCTCTTGCTAATTTGGATGTGCATGCCTATGGGATATGCATTCTCTTGGTAAATGAAAGGAAACACGTAGATTCTACAGCACAAAGCAAGACAGTGCCATGAAAAATACCACTGGTGCCAGGCACATTGTTTGCCCGAGCTATTAGCACTTGGGAAAGATTCTGGGCACTTCAGTAGAAATAATCCTATAAGTCATTATCCAAGTCTTAATATCTATTCTATGTTTCAATTTAATTCTTTGAGTGAAGTCCTAATGATGAAAGGTCAAAGGAACAACTTCCCTTGTCTTCAGAAGTGCCCAAACTTCCCCCAACATCATTAATCTGGAATGTCATTCCTTGTCATTATAATTCAGAGTAACCTCTGAGAAAAATGGGAACAAATCCTGTGAACAGATTTCATAAACAATGAGTTATTTTCACCTTATTCACTGCAGTAACATAAATATTCCAAGAGGACAATATAAACAAACTGTTTGAGAAGTAAGAGAGAGAAGGACAAGTGAGAAGCTTCACAGTTAATATTTTTCACTACCATGCAAGCATTGAGACAGTAAATTGTTAGAAATATTCAGCAAGCAGTTACCCGTGAAGTTTATTTAATTGCATGCAAACAAGAAATGCCAAAAAAAGGACCTTTCTAACGCTGACTTTTTTTTTTTTCCTTAAGTGAATAAGTGAAGAAAATAGATAGAAAATAGTCCAAAATGTTCTGATGGAATTTTAAAGATTTCTAGTGCAATACAGAGCAGAGTCCCTTCCCAGATAGGTAATGACAAGCACTGAGAGCAACCAGACTCATTAGGACAGAAGTTATCATCACCCACATCAAATAGATGTTTCCAACCACCTCTGGGTTTTTATCATCAGCAGAAATCACCATGAGTATTCACACAGCTTGGGTGTAGTCTCTATGTTATTATCAGTGACTTGGGGGGTGAAAAACAAAATAATCTAGTGACAAAGTTTGAGCTTGGTACAAACAGCAACTACCACCCATGAATAAAACACTGGGTGGAGATGGACTGGATGGTTTGGGAAGCTGGGGACAAGCAGACAACCAAATATTAAGCCAAAGGAAGATAAAAGGAAAAGGATACCTGGCTTCCAAAATGAAAGATTCCATCTGGAGAAGCTGTACCTTCAAAAGCAGCTTGGGAAAAATGTTGAAAGAAGACAATATTTCCATATTTGCATTTAAATGATAGCCTATCCAAGACCTGAAATTAAATCTGCACAGGTGCATTTACAATATTAGCTTAAAGCCAAATATTTTGCCTTTACATTTCTCATCTTTTTGTGTTTATCCTTGTTCTAATGCAAAGTTAGTCTCAACATACGAATGGATGCTTTAAAAAATCCTCATCCACCTGCCTCATCCTACCACTTCCTTTTCATCTAAACTATTCACTACATTTGTCCTAGATTTGCAAGTAGTTTTAGTACTATAAACTCCCTCATTTCAATTAATAAACTCTTCAGAGGTAGCATACTGCTGCGTACTATTCACTCATTTTGTTTATTGAAAGGAGGGTAAGCATATGGTGACCAAAATATGGGTCTGAGATGGGAAAAGAGCTTTGAGAATTGGCTCTTGATTCTAGAGAAGCAGCTGATGTTCTCTCATAAAAATGTCAGGGAAGAGCAGACAACAACATTAATGTAATAGAATTGCTGGAAATGGCTTGCTTTCCTCCCCAGCACACATCTGTTTAAGAACCCACAGCAATCACGTCACTTGTATTTGAATTCACCAACAGAAAATCTCTTTACTTTGTTCTCCTATGTTTTTTAATGTGTGTTGTGTTCCTTGTTTCCTGTATAAAGAGAATAATTATTTTCTTCTCATTCCGTGTTGCTACCATACCACTGTACTACTTGATCATTATGCTTTTTGTTCTCCTTCAATCGCTAGCATTGGGGTTCTTTCCTTAGGATCCTCAGTGCTGCTCCTCCTTTCTTGCTAAGTTTATCTCCTCCTCTCTCCACTCCTGAAACCTCCTCATTCAACATTTGATCTTTCCTTCTCATCACCCTCTCCTTTTTAAGGGCTCCAGCTCTTTGTAGGAAGGATTAAAACCAAGCACCCAAGCCCAATGACATTCTTTCCATTTGCCTTTTCTTCTGGCTTGCCTTCCCTTTGCTTTTGCTTCCAGCAGTACTCCATCATCACCTTTCCCATGTGCTCCGCAAGAATGACAGAGCAAAACCTACAAGATTCTCTTTGAATTTTGGATGTCTTGTATTCAGACAACAGTTCTGAAATACTCAACATTTGTTTCAGAGATGGTGAGAGCCCTTTCATTCCTCTAAGTAAGGAAGCAGCCGATTTCTTGCTCACTGAATGGAAAGAATATAAAAGGAAGAAAATTCTATTTTTATGAGTGAAGCAGAATTTCTAGCATATGAATTACAGCTGCAGTAGTATGTATTTTTTTCTCATGCTTTTATGAAGTGACATTTGTTCCTGGCTAGAGAAATACATTATCTAGACAAAAAGATGAGGCATTCTCAGCATCAGTCCCAATGTCCTTCTTACAGGTTGTCTGCAAAACAGGAGTGAAGGACACAATCCTCATGCAGACAAGGAGGTCAGTTCTTTCTTCACTGCCATTTCACCTCAGTCAGCAGACAAAATGTGTTCTCACAACAACCTCCCTTCAGTTCCGTTCATGACTTCCCTTGAGCACAACTGCCAGTACGATAGATGTTGCCAAGGTCATAATAGAAGCAAGGTGATGTTCTGAACAGCAAAGCTGTCATGGAGGATTCAATGCAGAAGATGCCAGTCAGACTGAGGGAAATCATATCAGAACCCAAAATGATTTAGAGAAGCTACATTCCAGCCACTACAGTGGTTGTAACACAGAGATGGCTTTGTCAGAATGCAATTGCAGCATAATGGGAAAAAAGAAACTGAATTTTGAAATCTAGAATAGTTAGAGCAATTCAGAAGAAGTAAGTGGGATATGAAATCCCTTTCTATCTCCTCTCTGATGCAGAAAAAAAGAGGTATGCTGTTGTCACACCTATAGCAAACAAAACACTGCCATCACAAACAACAAGCATCACATTCTGTCTCAAAATAAATAGATTTTTAAGTTATTTCTGCATGGTGATTGTTGCCCGCTGTGTTTTAGTACCTACAGGGTCTCTCTGAGATGGCATCCAGCTGTATTAGACATGTGCAAATGGATAGTTTCTAACTCACAGCCCTTAGAAAGCTGAAACAATCGCAAAGACAACACGATCTGTGTGTTGGTTTTGCTGTTTTCAGAGTAGAAGCCACAGGACAGACAAAACCTGTTAATTATGACTCTACATTTCCCAACAGTACATTTGCACAAAGTTGGAAAAAATAGACTCTGTTCTGTGAGACGGTTGTAGAACCGTGCAAAAAAGACCTCAAAGCTCTGCTCACACTTGATCTCTCCAACCCTAAGTACTTAGCCATGTTTGGAGATGAACTCCTTACCCTCCCAAGTTCATCTGTAGTATTCAAGCTGTAGTATTAATCCCCCCTCCTACACAGAGACACGCGAACAAATACAGCCTAGCTTAAAAGCAGTGAAGCTCTCAGAAAATACACGAAACCATTAAAGTGGAAAAGTCAACTTAGAACCACCTGAACTTCCCATGGGAAACAGCCATTCAGCTTAATGGGCTTTATTAATGATTTCTTGAAGAATTCAGAATTATGCTTTCAATTTTTAATTACAAGAAATACGGAGACGTCAGATCTGCAGGTAATGGGAATTCACAGCTAGAAAATACCAATTTTTCAATTAATTTAGGAGTTGGTCCCAAATCTCTTCAAGCTATATCTGACCTTCCCAATGCTGACATGCAGCTCCAGGACAGCAGTGTGCTACTGTCATTTTAAAATTCTGCTGATAGGATGAGATGTCCAATAAAACACAGTCAATACAAAATCTGCAAGGAAAGTTTTTGGACTCTTTCTGTGCATCATAAATACATTTGAAATGTTTCCCTCAATGTGCATCTTATTGATCATTACACTAAAAGTGCTCTGATCTGAAACATTATACGACAGCAAATTGGGTACATCTGCTATTGAACAGAGCCATCAAAAACTGTTCAGGTGATGGAGAATCTGTGGCACTGTAGAGCTGTAGGATTTGGACTGCTGTTGGCACACCATCTAGCACTTTTTCCACTCAGGATCAGCTATCCTGAATCTTTTTCTATCCAATGTTCTGAAAGGTCAGTAGCATCCTCGGACCATCTACCTCTAGATAAATCACTGCAATATTTAATTTTCCTCACCACTGAAATACTGCACTTGTTTCAAGACTTCAGTTTCTAGACAGAAAGACTTGCTGTTGTGGTATTGTTTTCTGCTGAATTATAGAATCAGCTGCCATTAACTTTTTCCTGCATTATCAGTTACTTAGCACAGCCTGTGACTCTGCTTTCAGATTTACAATGAAAGTTCCTTCGCTTTTATTGTATGGCATGGGCCAGACTTGAAGTTTCTCTTGCATTTTGCCAGCACCCTTATATAAAAGAACTGGATCCCCAGAGTCATCTAACTTCTCAGGTATACAAACGTACTATCACCGATATGCAACTATGTGAACCAGAACTGGCTGCACAGAATTATCTGGAAGTCCACCAATTTCGGTCATCTGCATATTTATCAGCAACGCCTTCATTCTTTATCCACATAACATGAATACAAATAGCATGCGGCACTGAGAACAAATCTCTTAATGGGATGTCATGCATCATTCAGCCGTATACTTCATAACAGCCTAAATTTGTTGTGTCAGCACGATTACTTTTATCATCTAAACTTGTAACCACATGAAAAATTATGCCAAGCTTGTGAGACAATTTTTTTTTCATACAACTTTTGACTGGCATTAATTATGCTCTCCTGCTGTTTCAAAGGAGAATTTCAATACGAAAATGTTGGTACTTTTTATTTTGGATGAATGTTTCAACCAGTGACACAGCAGTGATCTGAAGCCCTACTATACTAGAGAAGCCCTGGAAGAAGAAACAACGTTCCCTGTGTATGAATTGCAATATCCACTGAGATTTAACAGTAGGGACCAAGTGCTCATAATGATACGTTATCTACACAAGTTCTGTTGACTCTCTCTTGCAGGTTTCCCTAACCAACACACAAAAATCTTTTAAAATATACCAATCTCTGTTAAATTTCCTGTCCAACTCTTCTGCAGGCAAAACGTAAGGCATTTGCCTTTATACTTACTCAAATAAGTGAACTGTAATGGTTAGAGACGAGGTCTGTGACAGATGTTGCTGCTGTAACATCACTACAGCTCAGCGTTTCTCCATTAACTATCACAGATCCATTCACTTTACAATACAGACACTTGGAAATGCTACAAAGCTTTCATCTAACATTGACCTGGGGCAGAGTTCTAATAATGCTTCCCCTAAAAGAAACCACCAAACCATCGGGAAGTACTTACCAAATTACCTTAACTACTATGGGCAATCAGAAGAAGCTTTTAAAAATGGTTCACATTCTCAAAATAAATTGATATAATTTATTGTTTTAACCGGAGCACTTGACAATCAATAATTTGAAAGTTCTCTTCCCTGAAACAAGCTCAAGGCAGTAGAAGGAGGGTGAGGAAAGAATGAAGAAAGAACGAGGTCCAGGAATTGATAAATAAACCCTGCTGAAGGATATATATATATAAAATGTTAAAAAGTAAACAGTCTATTTGAATACACGTTTAATCCACTGTAGCACCTATTAAAACAAGAAAGACATGAGCTGAAAAACACAAATTTTAGAATAGTGCACAGACTATTGCATATAAACTTACACTCGAGAAAAGGAAACATCTTTGAAGGGGAAGAAAACGTCCCATTCTAAAGGAAGATACTTATGTTTTATTTCTGATACTGTTGGCTTCCAACCCCCTGAAAATCTCATCTCCCACCCATGGTTTCTTAAAGCTGGATCCTTTAAAGTTGCATGCATCCAGCAGCCTGTTTCTGCAGACACATTCCTTTTTGCTTGCATTCCTGCTATTTTATTATTGTCATCATTATTTTCTTCTAATCATCAGTGAAAAAAACATCACATACTATCCCTTCTCTTCCCAAACTGAAATTTCTTTTTGCTATCCTTGTCAAAAGACAGTGGTTGGTGGCTACTTGATTTTAGTTCACCTCATCATCTAATAAAGCTGAACTGTAATACAAAGGAGCAGAGTTTATTAATTAACCTCTCTATCCCCAACCTATCCATACAAATGAAAGGTAAAAAAGGTGGCCATACCCAATACTCATGCGTGGCCTGACAGACCATGTTTAATTGAGTAAGAGATTTCACTCTCCTGGTTCTTAAGCTATTATACTAAAATGCAGATAGCAAGCACTTCTCTGTAGGAGAAACTAGAATAGCAGAGTCCTTGTTACAGTCTGTTTTCCATATACATATGTATATAGTGTTATAAACAAATGGCTAAGTACATACAAGCCATTTAAAATAACTTGTTTACAGCACTGGTGTATTTGAGAGGCATTAAAATAATTAATTAATTAATTAATTAAAATATGCATAATGAAATTATTCAAACAATGCTGAGAAACATTAGCTGGATGAGTCGATTGCACAGCAACACTAGCAGAGCATCCATACTTACAGTCAGTTATCAATGATCCATGCCATAATGAATACCATGTAAGCACAGCTTAAATAACCAGAAAGACCATCAGATTTAAAGGAATTGGATTAGCATTCAAAATCTCGAGGAGTGCTCTGAAAGGTAGACTGAAAAGGAACTGTACCTGAGAAAGACTAATCATCTGATAAAACAGGCACCAACGAACAACTATCAAGGAGACAGATTTTCAGAAATGAACCTGTCACTAGTATTAACGAAGTGAAAAGGAGTCAAAAGCTTCACCCTTTTGCCAAAAGGGGAATATATTCAAAGGAATATAACTTATGCTACATGTTAGCTAATCCTTCCACTGTATTTAGGACTACTGAATCCTCAGCAAGCATGCTGTGTCTGGTATACATCCTCCCTGTCAAAAAAGGTAAAGCAATTGAGCAGACTTGAATTAAACCAAAGAGAAAGACCAAAAATCTACACATCGAGACTTATGTGGAAAGTTTGAAAGTAATGGAGGTGGTTACACTACAGAAGAAAAAGCACATCCAAGAATGCTAGCTGCATACACATCAAGATAAAAAGAGGAAACAGTGAAAATGAATGATCTTCTTTCTGCAAACAGAAGCACAGGGCAAGAACTGGCTAACATCAAAGAGAGGAAGAAAATCTCTTGTTACATAGTGGAGTAGTATCTTTAACCGCATTGACAGCATAACACTAGGATAGTAGTGGTGAGGAGACTGGAATTTCTATCATACCCTTACGAGTCAGGAGGTCTGAAATGGAGGTGACATAAAACCCTCTTATTTGGAAACTGGTGCTCTATGACTGCAGTAACTTGTACGTCATAAGGAGGAGAGGTCTTCACAAGACAATAACTCAGTCAAATATCTGAGCTTCAATAGCAGTGCTAGAGTTTCACTTTCATAGTCTCCTCTTAACGTTTTCTGCCTTTACAGAGCAACTTTGCAAAGCTCAGTCTATGAACTACACGAGACCAAAGGCACTGCACATTAGTGTATGTATTTTTAGAACAGAAGTCTCCACAGTTCTAGATTTTAGAGAAGTAGTACCAGAGAAATACTTCATAAAATGTAATGGCAAAGAAGTATTACCTTGTTTATACACTAAATCAGGAAAAAGACAGCTACATATGGCATCCAAGAGAACTGAATTAATTAAGTTTCTTGTTTTGACATATTACTGGTATGAAAAGAAGGAACCAGTATTTTCACAGGAAATAATTTGAAGGCAAGAGCTACCCACCACTAAGAACTCAATCCTGCTGCCATCATATTCCCAGTACCTCCTTTGAAGCTTCCACACACCTTTGAAATTCCTGTATCAAAGCAAAGTTTTTTATCTTAAAAGACCTTCTTCAATTATTCTGAAACTTAGTAAATAGAATCACTGTTCTCCTTCCATCAACTCAGCACAGGGACTGGCAAAACTGTGGCACAGTGGGAGTTTAAGGGTTGCTCAAAAAAAATCACTGTTATAATATTATTTCACGGCTATGTTCTTTAACAAAATGAAGGTTCCAAAAGGCCGATGATCCTTGAAACTTCTTGTTTTACTGTTATCAGAGTTACCAAAATGATTTCTGAGCGTGCGGTCATTTTTCATTACTGCTCTTAAACAAAACATATGCCTGAAGTTAAATTTACAGGAAAAAAATGCCAGTTGGGAATTTCAATGAACCAAAATATCTTGGTTGAGAGGTAAGCAGAGACAGAGACACATGGATGCTCAGAATCAAATGCTTCTCAAAGACCTCACCTTCAAAATAAGAACAGTCTTAGAGTTAAGTACTCAGTACTGGGAGTAAGTTTCAAGCAGAAGTGTTGACAACCCTATCACATAGCCAGGGGATAACCAACATCTCATTTACTAGGGCCACAAACAACCTCTCGGAGCGGGCTTCAACCTGCTTTGGCTGCCCACTTCTCCTCTCCTCACCAAGGTGCCTCCTTCCCCCCTGGGCCATGCTTTGCACCCCAACGTTGGGTGCAATGTTTGCACCCAGTGCTGAGCTGCACTCTGTTTGTGACAGCAGTGACTAAACATGGCACTCACAACCAGTTTGTTGTGGCCTGATTCTGCTCATCCTCTGAATTTTTGTTTGATGCCCAAGGTGGTGATTTTTTTCCACTTTCTAAGCCCCAGGAGAAGTCTTACATGGAGACACAGCATGTGTCAACATGGCTCAGCGTCTCCATTCTCACAAGCAGAATGCTGATCAATTAGCTGAGACAAACATCAGCCTTAGTGCTGTAATGAGCAGAGACACGTTTTTGACCCACAGACCTTCCCATAGCACTTCATATACCTAAGGCCAGAGGCTTACTGTGTTTTCACACAGTGAATGTCAATAAAGATAATCATCTACCAAGAGCTCTCACGAAGCAATCCTAGATGTGATGTACTCATTTCTGACCCCAGTCAGGATCAAGCTTTGAAAAGTTGTATCACATGGAATTTTTAAGAATAGATGCAAATTAGAGGCATATATATATTTGTTAAGAGTCAAGAAATGCAGAAGGTTATCGAATATTGACAACAAAATAAGTCAATGCTGATCTGAATAAAAGCAAAAATGAACGCTGATGTTAGAAAAAGAATACTTAAATGTAATACAGTCAGATAGCTTTCTTTTTTTCATGAAACTAAAAAGACAAAAGAGAAGTAACACACTGTTGTGAAAGACATAAGTTGCATCTCAAAAACAGCCCTCTTCTCAATGCCTGCAACAGCTAACTTCCTGGAATGCTCCATTTGCCTTTAAGTGCACTTCTAGAGAATCCATATGAAGACTTAAGAGCTCTCAGTACAATCTTTTCATTTTCTTACCCTGCTGCCTGGTGTTAGGCTTCAGCAGTAAACTCACATGCTTGAACTAAAATACCATCTTTCTGCTCCGTCTGTGCCACAGTGCTTTACCCTTCTCAGCATTCAGGTGTCTACTTAATTCTCATGCTCTCCAGCACCCTGGATTTCTGTGATTTAGAATCTAAATGTCTTTTGTAGTTGTTGTTTTGGTGGGTTTTTGTTAATAAATGTTTCAATTATGTAATTCATCTAACAAATAAATAAATAAAAGAACAGAACTAAGATCATAAACAAAGCAAGGAAAACTGGATAGCTGCAGCTACCCAGCCTGAAATACCCAATGGGATCTCCCAGAGCTTAGAACATAAAGCCATAAAGTCATGGGAACAGGAGTGTGGTTAAGCATAAAGATCACTGTCCCACTCCCTGCTTTACATCCTATGTGCACGTCCTCTCACTGCCATGCCCTTTGGGTTTTCTTTGTCTCTTACATCTATGCTATTTATGCCTTCTTCTCATTTCTTTCAGGCACTTCTAGAACTTACTTGTCTTTTCTTCCCTTTCTTGCCTTCCCTCACTGTTGCCGTATGTAAAAGCTCATAAAGCACTGGGAAGAAAAAAGGACTGAGATGGGAAGAAGAAGCAAAAGTAGCAAAATGATGAGTGGAAAAAAAGTTGCTGGTCACTCCTGCCTCAATGCAGTAAGAGCACCAGAAGGAAGCTCAGCAAGAGGATTCCAGGGCTTACCACTATTACACCGCTTGAAGACTGTCAGCCCTGCAGAAGAGAGCAGAGCAGCACCTACTCAGCTAGAGCAAGCCCTGTATTTTCACTGCCTAATTAGAAGATCATTTACACCTTTACACTATCTAATCCCATATTGTAGAAACATCCGCAGGTGCTCAAGGCAAGGCTGGTCTTTACGAAGGTCAACTTAATAGAATTATATATTTTTTTCCAGGCTTTGGCTGTTACAAGTACAGTGCTGATTGGCTATGAATCTTAAAAGCAATTCACCTTTCTCATGATTATTGATTAAAAAATATAGAGCAGCAGATGGTGACATTTTTATCAACCTTGAAAACTTTCTTGCGGTCACCAAAAAGGCAGAATGTGTCTCACACTTGTGTCTGGCTACTTTGTCAGAAAGTTTCATCTGACTCCTACATTTCCTTTCCAAATGTTGATTTTCCACGATAACATGCAAGAAGAATTAGCGTGGCTGGTATAGCACAAGCAGAGCAGCAAAAGATCAGCTAGAATCCCCCTGCTGCATTTCCAGGTGAGTACTCCTGTGAACTTACACTGCCTTGAAATAAATGGAATTGCCTGCTGTGTCAGAGATCTTTATCTCTAAGGACCGTTGCCTTTATTGGAAGAGCCCAGTGAAAAGTGCGCTCTCATGAATTTGAAAGTAGAGATTAGACTTGTTGCCTTTAGATTAAACCCTTCCTAATTAACCTTCCAATTAACCTCACATCACTCCTTTGAACAAGGCCATAAATACAAATGATACCACATTCCCTTTTACCAAAGAATAGCTTTTTCAAGATAGAATTATGATATATGATCATAATCGGCACAGAATTCTATCTAAACTCTGCCATTAGTCACCAGAATGAACAGACAGAGCACAGCTGCTACGGTGAGCACAAAAAGCAAAGCACACAGTTATACTGACAACATTTTTTGGGAAATAAGTGAGCTCTGACACAGAGGATCACTTCAAAATACTGCTTTGAATAGCCAGCGCCAAAGTCAAAAACTATGCCATTGAGAAATTAAGGAATCAAAACAAAAACTAACCAACCAAGCATCTGTAAGACAGGAATCAATAGATCTGTACCAGACAGAGTTCTCAACAAAGTCTTCCTCTCACTACCCTGGGTAGTTCCACTCCAGTTTCAGTCTTTTGTGTGATTCCTATACTAATGAAATACCACCTCCTGTTGTATCCTTCCTCATGCACAACAATATCTATTTTTTTGCTGTGAAAACTGAAGGAGTTTAAAAACTGGATAAAGCTCTACATTGGAACATCTGCTCAGAAACTACATTGTCCATTTTATCCACTGATCATTTATGCTCCTCCGTTAGAAGACCCAATGGAAACACAGGAATGCATATAACCCAGACTCACGATGAGGCAACACACCCTTCTGATTTTTATCAGGCCACGTGATGATCATCCACCCCAGTTCAGGCATTCTCATCTATGACTCCAATATTTCTGATGACTGTACCTGTTCTTCAGGCTGCAGCTAGCTATAAGCTTTTGCTGGAGATACCCCTGCTCTCTCAGGTATGAATCTCTCCTTGAAGAGACACCTTCCTCCAGCCACGACCTTACCACTTCCATAGACAGCCCTCCCTTAGACTTCAGTGAACTGGAAGGTGGCCATTTCATCTAACTTCAACTAGGAGATTGGTTTCTCGTGTGTCACAGCAGCTTTTTTCTACAAAGATTTAGGTTTAATGCTCTTCCTCAAATACATATTGTTACGTACATTTCATTTATCTTACAGAACTAGAACTAGAAATGAACTTTTACTGAGATAAGAGACATGCCTCAAGAAAATTCAACTCATGGAAATGGAATGCATCCACGTGTGCTGAGGGAATTGGCAAAGGTGATTGCTGGACTGCTCTCTATCATCTTTGGGAGGTCTTGGAGAATGGGAGAGGTGCCTGAAGACTGGAGGATAGCCAATGTCATTCTGGTCTTCAAAAAGGGTAAGAAGGAAATCTGGGGAACTACAGGCTGGTCAGCATCACCTCCATCCATGGAAAGGTGATGGAACAGTCTGTTCTGGATGCCATCTCCAGGCAGCTGAAAAGAGTTATCAGGGATAGTCAGCAGGGGCTCACCCTTTCTGTACCTAAAGGAACTAGGAGTATGTCTAACTCTACAAAGGACTTCAAATATTACTTAAGCTCCAGGAAAAGGTAACCATTTTTAAGAATTAATTTACTGATAATTGAGTAGCACTCTAGCAACAAGTAGCACATTTCAATTTTACACCCAATAAAGCATTCAAAATGTAACAGGTCTGTATTAGCTCAAGGAAAAACTCATGAAGCAGTGCAAATCACCTGGTTTTGTTTTGGTTGCTAATACCATTTGGGTTTTTCTAATCCAATTAGTAGGTAGAATACTGCATTAATTATGGCTAAAAGGAACTTCTGTGGAGCAAAAGGCCAATTTGGGGCAGGGCTTCATTCAGTACCCAGGGATCAAAGCTCCACAACCCCGTTGGGCAGCCTGTACCCAAGCCTGTCCACCCCCATCCAGATTCTGTGACCTTTGAGCACTAGAGTAAAGCTGAGAATGTCAAGCAAGAAAGAAAGGAATAAGAAAATATCTATTTCACTAAAATTATGATCTTGTTTTACTTTCAGTAGAAGAAAACGTCTTCAGCATCCAGTAGTCTCAAGTTCTTCGATAAATTTGCGTCTCTGGACTGAATGATGAACAATAAGGCTACGTTTTACAACAACACAGCACTATCAAAACTGTCCCAGCAGCCTGAAATTCAGAGAATTTCAGAGAACATGTGCAGTTCATCTGACAGGAAACAACTATCAAGGGAGAGCTAAATACTTGAGGAATGAAAGAATCATGTCTGCAGTTACAAGCTTCCTTAGACCTGTGCTCAGCACTAGAGCTGCATGCAAACAGACAGGGAAAAACTGTTCCTCTCCTGTAGTATGTACCATGCAACTAGCCAGCAGCTCTGGTTCTAGCTCTAGCTCCTCACCTTATCCTCTGCCTTCATCTTTCAGCCTCCTCTTGAAATAGAATTCCTCGATAAAAACACCGTGAGGGAAGGAAAACAGCATGAGAACAAACACAGGAATTTCTGCCCCGTAAGTATTCTCAGAGTTCTATGTATCCTGAAGGGCTGGCTCTAAATCCAGGTTTCTTGCTTCTCAGATTATCCCAAAGTAAGATTTTCAAATTTTGAAGGTCATGATATACTTCCATGGGCAGATAAAAAGATGTATTCAAGCTGAATCAAGATGACTATGCACAATGCTGTGTCCTGCCAACACTGGATCGGAGACCTTATCTGAAACTTGGAAGTTCTCTTACAAAGCTGTTTTCTGTGCTGAATTCCTCCAGTCTTGCTCCTCTGTAACAACTGCTCTCTCACTTTTGATGACACATCCAATTTGAAAGGTATGAGAGCATTAATTCACTTCTATTATACTCTTCTATGACTTTCACAATCTCACAAAGAACGTTGCGCTTCTTAACAATCATTAGTATGTCACATTAGAGTATTTTTGCATTTCTTTGTAGTTTCTCTCTAATCTTAGTCTACAATTTAAGCAGAAAGCTTCATCTCATTGTTATACAGACAAACGCACCACTTGTGCTTAACAGATAAATGCTGATCATGTATGGATACTATCCAAACTATGAAAGCCAAGATCCTACTGCAAATGCAAAATGATGAATGCAAATTTGCACTGGATTAAGGATTTCACAATTGAAACAGCTTTCAAACACTGACTGCATCATTTTTATGGCTACTCACATTCTAGACTAAGTTTTACGTTTTGCTTAATGTTTGTACAGAGTAAGATCACTAAGCCAGTACTATTACAAATGAAAGTCCTACGTTCAAGAAATAGAAAGAAAAAGATAAAAATTTAAAAAGAAAACCATTACAAAATCACCACTGCTATACATACTACAAACACACATGACATAGCCAGTGTGATACTCAGGAGAAAAAGCAAATAAATCAGCCACATTTTCATAAAATCTAACATTGTTTTCTACACAAAAAGAGGGAAAAGAGAGCAAAGGTGGTCACCATTTCCGGGGCTACTATTTCCACACTGCAACACCAGTCAATCCTTAGATCATACAAGTCTTAACATTTGCATTTAAATATGTTAATGGCTTCATGTTAAGCCACTGCTTCTGAGCTAAGATTTTCTAGAAGGATGTTATTACAACAACAACAACAACAACAAAATTACAAAGACACCCAGCCCTATAAAACAAACTATACTCTGGTATCTAGAGGTAAAATACATCAGAAACTGAGAATATAAAGGAAATACTCTGTGTGTTACAAATCTTTTGCAGGATCTACTCAATTGTTCAATTAGGATCTGAATGAAAACGTGATCTTTAAATGAAATTTGAGTTGCCTTACAGTTTATCACCTTTGATCTACTTCTAAGATTTTATTATCATCCCTCGTGTGCTTCCTATTCTGGGGTTCAACTCCTGAGTCAAGTAGATGGGGACTGGTTCTTCTCAGCAACAGAACAAATGGCTAAGGGCACAAGCATGGACATGGGAAGTGATGCCTGAATATTAGGAAAAGATGTTTTACTGTGAGTGTGACAGGGCACTAGAAGAATCTTCCCAGGCATGTGGAGTCTCCTTGTCTGAAGATATTCAAAACCTGCCTGGACACTTTCCTCTGTAACCTACTGTAGGGAGCTGCTTTAGCAGGGGGTCGGACTCGATGATCTCCAGAGGTCCTTTCCAACCCCTATGATTCTGTAATTCTGTGAACCCCAACTCTATGCTTCTTCTTTTTTCCTCGTCTTTGGCAAATAGAATATATCGAATCCCTCACTGGGCAGGCAACAACACACTAAGAAAGGAGGATGGAAAAGTCTTGGTGATTTTCTCTGTGAGAAATAGTTCTCTTAACCCCTATTACCTTCCACAGCCTTTAGAGTCCAATCCCAGCAGTAAGAGGCAGACAGGCATCTGCAAGCTTTCAGATCCTGACAGCTCTGTACAGTTGTCAGTCCTGTTTTACACCTGCACTTTCTGTGAAAAACTGTTTAGAATGAGAAAAAGAAAATTTAAAAAAGCCAGATGCTGATGGTATATAGAGAGCACGAATTTGTTGGACAGAGGACATGGAGAAGAAAATATAAACTGAGCTCTCTTACCTTTGTGTGCATAATGCTCACTTACAGCATAAAGGAAACATGAAATGTGTGAAATAGGCCAGATAAAACCAGTACAGCTATAACTGCTGCAACACAGAAGAAAAGGACTTAAGTGATAAATGAGTGAAAGTATACCCACAGTCTCTGTAGGCAACATGATTCTCTACTGCCAATGTAAAATCTTTGAGGAAAAAAGAGTTATTCTGTGTTATTAACTCTCCTCATAGAAAATCACATCTTGCCAGTTTGGAATATAATTCATTATGTACCAGGTACAGATACTAACAGGCTGAGGAGCAAAAAAAAGGCAGAAAATGCACACTGTACACACAGATGCATGTAACACAGACAAAAACACTTGAAGCCACAGCATTTTACTCCATTATCTTTCTCTCTTCCTCATCTTCTTCTCTGCTAAGTCTGAATATTCCCAGGTAACTTCAGCAAGTTCACAAATGTTTTCATTTTGTCTGTAAACCTTTTGGCACAGGGTGCTTGTTTTCTGCTGTTCCTGGTACTCCTTTCACAACTTGGGTTGGTGGAAAACAAAAATCAACCCCAAGCTCACCAAGAGGCTCCATGTCAGTACAATGAGCAGAATTGCTAGGTGTTCCTTTGCCACCAGAAGGGCATTAAAAGAAGGAGAATCAAGTAATGAGAACATGTGAGGGAGAACCTGAGAAGAACATCCAGTGAATAAGGCTCCGTTATTATTTGATGTAAACTCAGCATTAAGCTCTCCCAGCCTGTTGCAGTAATACCTTGCTATTATCTTTCACGTTCACTCCTGTATTATCTTGACAATGTTGTACTGAATATTTACAATGTATAGCTCTGCTAGAGGCTGACAAAGTCTGCAGTGTAACTATTATACTTTCAGTAACGAATACCTACAGCAGATTAAAATGGATGGAAAAAAATCAGTATTGATCTCTTCCAACTTGGAATGTTCTATTTTATGCAGAGACAATTCTAGAATCTTGTGGTTAAGTGCCTGGGAAAAATTAAAGTACATGATCTGGCTTTAAAGACCACGATGTCTCCTCTTGTCTCTTAGATGAGAGATTCTCATCAAAGCTTATGAAAGCACTGATTTCTATCTCAGAGTTCAATGCTCAGTGTTCTTCACTGAAAGCAAAGGCTTTCATGCATTACTATGTGTCTTCTGAAATGCCTCAAGGTAAAGATACCCCATACTATGTGAATTACTAAATTCAAACTAGCTGAATTAAATATTTCACTGAATACTACCACACTGAAAATTAAATCAGCCTACAGCAGTCTATGGATACTTGACTAACGTACTGGTTGCTACTTATCTTACATTGAATACAACAACTCTTTCTATTCTATGTATCAAATCCTATTTCATTTAGGAAGAGAGCAGTTTTGCGTATGTGTGTGTGTCTTTATTGGGATTTGCAGCAATAATTTGGATGTAAAGTTCACAGAGCTCATTAGCAAGTGATCAGATTTAGTGCCCATGTTATATTTATCAACTTGAACCCTAATTTTTGAGCAAAGTCTCAATGTCTAGATGTTGCATACAGTACATATGTAGGAGTCACCAGAGCAAAAAGATGTTGGAAAGCTTCTCAGCTGTAGGGTGGCTTATGATTTGATGCACACTTTTATAAATCCTTTATAGAATACCAAATCTTCCCCAAGTTCCTTGCAAAATCCTTGAAGTATGAAATAAGCTTAGCTCCATGCAGGAATCTTACGGCCTGGGAAGTGATTTCTGCCCCTAAGACTGATGACCTATTTGCACACATATTTTCTCTTCGCTCTATATGTGGTGTATATGTGGCGTAGGGACTGTTTTTATAGGATAAAAATAAATAAATTCTAAACCCAGTTAAGCCAGGAGTAAACAACTGCCAAACATGGAGAGCAATTATTATTTCAAAGGGTATGACCTTTGAAATCATTTGAATGAGAGACCAGACTGCACATTTAAATGCAAACAGCACCCACGTTGCTTTTCTGGAGTTCATGTTGCTTTGGTTCTCCCCAGGATGTGCCGGATGGATCAGCTGAACAAAGCACTGCACTGGTCTGGGTGTTCAGCTGCTGAACAGAGGAAATGCTCCTGTGTCTGCACTCATTCCAATAGATAATATCCATCACTCTCACCTCAGGAATCGTTATCACCTTTATCTCTGCCCTCTCCTTTGTGAGCATTTCAGCGTGCTCTGAAATGTATCTGCCTGCTGACACTTCTGCTCTTAAGCTGAACCATGGGACAGAAGGCTCTGTAGAGCACCTGACCTGTCAGTGACTAACACAGAAATGCTTATCATAATAGCGTAGAAAGAACTCCTGAGTTCTGCACTGAAGAGTTTCCTTCTGACCCCTGGACTTCCAGATGTGTTTGTTTATCTCTAAAAGAAGAAACAGATCATCGGGAGGAAAACCACACACCACATGCACTCAGTGCAAGTTGTTTCCTATGGAGATGATTTAACCTTGCCAATATTTTTCTACTTCTACTTCAGCATCTGCTGCTCGTTCACTACATTTTCCCTCTGTGACTTTTAGCATAGCCTTAGATAGTACCAAATGCCTAGAAACAGGTAACAAAGCTCGAAAGTGCTACTAAAAGTAGCACTGAAGACTCATGAACAATTCAGGTCTGACATCAGGCTGTTTTTTTTTTTTTTTTCCACCAAACTTGAGATCTGACTTTCAGAAGTTTAGGGCAAAACAGATGTTGTACTAAGAGACACGGCTTAGTGCGGTAAGAGGATGGTTGGACTAGATGATCTTGGAGGTCTTTTCCAACCTCAGCAATCCCATGATTCCAAATAACCTTATTAATCTTACACCATAAATTCTCCTCCTGGATGACTAAAGGCAGAAAATCTAAAACCCAAAAGAATTGGAGGCCAAGTTCCAACCGCTCAGTGAAGGAGAGCCAGTGGAAAGACAGAAGCAACAAGCACGAGGTACTGACTGCTATTGGGAGACTTCCAAGGACCCTGGTACACTGTTAGAATAGGAGAGATGAAGCCTTCCAACTCTTATCACTTACTCTTTCAGGGATCCACAGAGGAGATGCCCAAAGTGAAATCATTTGGCAGTCAGGAAAGCGCATCAGGTATCATGGGCCTGTTGGATGGTGTCTACTGTTGGAGGCAAGTTACAGGGCTAAATAGTTGTTGGTTGGAATTATATGGTGGTCTTTACATTCCGGTATTTATTACAATGACTCCAAGAGTTGAATAGAGTATTGCAACGCCGAAACAAGAGAAGGATCTTTGACACTGTAGTGGAGCTTCTGCAGGGCAGAAAGTGCCAAGAGTGGATAACGAGTTTTAGCCACTACCCTGTCACAGAATGACACGAAAAAAAAACCAAAATGAACTTACTAAAGAAGAGCCACTTGAGTAAACTGTCTGCACTTTGTGGAAAATTATAAAAAAACATATTTAAAAACAATTTGAACAAGTTTTGGATCACCGACATTCAATGTCTTCTTCCTCTTTTCTTTGTTTTGAAAAAGAAAGTATGCAGCCTACTGTCAGCCATACCTTCTTTCTGCCTGCCCATCAGTATTAAACACAGTTTTATATTACTTCTGTGTTTAAAATGGCATTTAAGCACAAGGATAAAGAGCAGCTAAGGAGAGTTACCACAGCATTATACCTTTCAAGAAATGTTGTGTCTCAGAAAATATTAAAAAAACGTTCTGTCTAGAGGAAGAAACAAAAGATAAATGCCTCAGCAGTCAGCAACGAGTAAATAAAAAGGGAGATGAAACAAAAACAAAACAGAAACCAAGGCCAAAAATAAGGTGCATCACAAATCTGAAGTAGCAAAATCATCAAAATATAAAAATATGAGTAACTAAGAGACCAGATGTTACCAACATCATCACACGCATTTTATGTGCTAAAAATGTTATGTCTAGAGTTCTCCAAAGAATACCTGTAATCTACATGCATTTTCCTGAAATAAATGACAGTAAGATTTTCTTTTTTAAAAAATACATGACATGGATGTAAGCCATCGAAACACAAATGCATTCGAAGACAGTTTTAGTATACTTCACAGCATTTCAGACTGCAAGGGAAAACCTGGGTTATGCACCTAATTTTTAGCTGTACTGAATATAGGATGGCCTTCTTCAGTAGCGAGCACAAATTACTATCAAAGGGCAACACTAATGACATTCAGACTTCAATGAATGAGCTCATTATGGCACTTAGATCACTTACTGCTTATCATGAATTTTGCTGATTGCTGCTTACTGACAGATGATAAATAATGCTGAGTTCTTTAGACAAGCACAAGAAGGTTTACTTTCTTCCAATTCTATCTCTGCTGACAACAAACTGCAAAATTATAAGTAATTCAACTGCAGTCTGCAGACCTACTTAGAAAAGCCAGAAGGAAAATGGAAGTTTGCTTGAATAGGTGTGACACTATGTGCCCCATCACATACAGAAGTTGAGGCCAATTTATGTGAAAGGAGATGCTCCAGACTTCTTGAAGGATTGGAAATCCAAATTGTCCCTTTTGGTCACAATGGGAATCCAAAAAGCAATTTGGAATCTTCTGACCACAAAAGAAGTATGGAGGAGAATTCAATAGAAGTGTATTTCCCTGTTGAAACTGAAGTGGAATAGGGAAGGGCCGGAGCTAGGACTTGTGCAGGGCTGCAGTTCTACTGCAGAGTAACTCTGAAAACACTGATCCTTTCCATTTCAAAGCAGGAATTAAAACCAAATGCCATCTTATGGAAGTAGAATTATATGAAATTACTCTTTTCAGACTGAAACCCAACTAGTTAATGTTCTTCCATTTTGTAGTGTACATGTGATTTAGCTAGGTCTGGGCTGGCCCTGCAGAAAGTCCTTCCCTGCTGTCTGAGCATCCTTTGAAGTAAGGCCAAATGCTGACATGAGTATTAACCAGTTACAAAATTTACCAGCTAGTGTCCCAGGAATGGATCTGTTCCACGAGTAAGGATTTAAGTCCCTGGCAGTGCTGGTTTGCATGCAGTGCTGTCCATGTTTCTGAGAAGGAGGTGCTTTGAGGCTAGATCTGTCAAGTCAGACAAGGCTTTGGACAGGCCTTGGAGTTGCTGTGAGCAGGAAAGTCCACAGGCATGCAGCAGTCAGCCATCACTAGTACACCAGGACTTTGCACGGCAGTCACAAAGCCTCACTAGAAATTTTTCTGTAACAGGCTTAGGTAACATAAACTACTTCACTTCCCTAACTCATGTGCAGCTTTGCTTTCCGGGCTTATCCAGCAGTGAGAGTGCTCTGAACATTCCACACTGTTTTCATGTGTCCTGTTCACTCCAGCTTTAATTTCCCTGCATTGACATCTAGAGAACACTCTGCAGTGTTAGCAATCACCTCCCCGTGATAAGGCTTCTCAGATAACAAAACTACTTCTGTACAAATGTCCATGAACTCTGATGATGTCTCCTGCAAATATTTCTCCATCCCAAAGCATTTGCTATGGGAAAAATACGTCGCTGTATTTTTTTCTGTGAATGGAAAAGCAGTTCAATTTTGTCAGCTGTCCAGCTGATACTCCAAGATATGTGGATCCATCCCGAGCCAAGTTCAGCAGTTACCTGCTCTGGGTGCTTTGCACTGCCCTTTCTTCTGAAATCTCACTGCATTTAGTTGTCAGAGGAAATGGGGCGGTCTGTGGTTTTAGTTCTTCCTGAGGGTAATGGTATTTACAGAGAAGTCCTGGTTAAAAACTGTTCCTGCCGCGTTGCCTGATCTTCCATCACACAATGCAATGATTTACACTAATAACAGCAAAGTGCAGAGAAGACCTGCTGAGCTTTTAATAAACTTCCTTTTTCCAATCACTTACAATGTTCTTTAAAGCTGCAACTGAAGTAACACAAAGCTTGCCTAAGAGTATACTTGACATTTATTATCTTGGCAATAAACGGGGTTTTCATTTTTGTAATGTCTGCTTTTGATTAATTGAAAAAATGTACTATAAATACTTTTAGAGAAACAGTGGAAGGGTTTATAAACTGCATTCTTCATGTTAACACCTTAAATTATAACGGAGTAAATGCTTTAAGCCACGTGCATTAAATTCTAACTATTACAAAAAGCTCACAAGTTCAGCTGTCATTTCTGTTACCATTAGAGAATGATGTTGAGGCATCCTGAATTTCTTCTATCTTTGGTGTTTACTAACTTAGCGGGTAGTTCTATACAAGTTTCAAGCTAAGAGCAAGCAACATTTGTACTGCATTCTAAAAATCTTTATTTTTTGCAGTGTAATATGATTAAGTTAGAATACCCAAAGACTGCAATCCAGAGTAGTATTCTATGACAAAATGCCACTATTATTGCTTTTCAGCTTGACACAAGCAGAACTCAATAAACGTAATTTCATGAGAATTCTGCTGCAGAAAAGACTCGGCAGCAAGATGTGTGGGGTGCACTTCTATCACTTCAAGTAACTGTCTAACCTACTACACATGGGTCCTTTTCTGGGAGGATGCCAGAGCTGAAGGGTAATAGAACTATAATGAACAGCTCCAAATTAAATTATGCTGTTGTAATGTGGCATTAGTTGGCATAAATGATTTCGCTGCAATTAAGAAAACAGATACATAGCCCACAGCAGGTGGCTGGTGATGTACTAGCAGCAGATAAGTTGGCCTGCAGAGAGAAAATACAGCAAGAGAAAAGATCCTGCATGCAGAAGCAGGTCCAGCTATCCAGTGCAATAAGCATAAGGGTGAATTATTAAAGGAGCTGCAGATATCTCAGAGAATTATAACAACCACTGTATAAACGTTTCTGAAATGTTTATCTGACTTGGTACAGAGGTCAACCAGAGCTGCTCAGTGCTTAGATCTCATTAATACCTCACCAAATAGGTGTGAAATGGATGTGCCCAGATTTGCAAGAATTCACTGTCTCCTAATTACTGTGTCTGAAAGTTGCACAGTTAGGAGCTTGTTTTTGCTTGTGATTTTGCCACCTGTAGACAGTCCTGCCACACTCAACAACCGAAACAGCTCAGGCTATACACTGGTTTTGAGATGCAACTGAAAGTTGCAGACAGGGAGCTTGATTTATATGGGCAGATGCTCTGCCCCCGAGTCCTGGGAGCCATGCAGACCTGGACCAGCACAGGGCAGTGCCAAAGAGCTTGGAGAGGATATGTCCTCCTGGGGACAGCGAAGTCTGTACTGCTATGGGGAGCAAACTGTCTGCATGCACCAGAAGCCACACAAACAGATGAGGATCAACATGGATGTCAAGGAGTGCACCCAAGGCAAGTTCTCCAAGAACATAACAAAGAAAATTTTTAAGTTCATATAAATCGCCTCAAAGTACTTAGGGTGACTCAAGACAGTGCTGAAAACCAACTCATCCAAGTCCTGAGATATTTCCATGCCCTATATTTCCTCTACAGATGCTGAATTATATGAGCATCTTATTTTTTTTTTTTAATATCGTTGATCTTCTCTGAGGTACGCTGCTACTTTCCACAAGTAGCACAAATTATATATCCATCCTTTTACTTCTCTTCCTCACGTTTCTACAAGCACAATGCCCAATATCAACTATCCACAAGCTTTCTTTTCCTAAAATAACTGATAACTCATCCTTTATTTCAGAGCCTCCTAACGGATGTTTTTCCAGAAATGTGAATGAGAGATCTTCCCTGTATTCCTCTGCAGAGCCTGCAATCGGTGACCATTTGAGACAGCTGTTGCCTCGTCCAGTTTGCAATTCCTATGTCCTGGCAAGAACCTACTGAGAGCACTAAAATGAAAGCCTGACAAACATCAGAGATTCGTTTCGTTTGAAGACAAAGAGGGTTTTGTTTATTGCTCAAAACTGACACAGTGCAGTTCTTCTCTGTTTGTTCAGAAAGCATTTTGAAAAAAAGATAACAACCGAGACTGTGGTACTGTTGCAACTCCAGTTACCACCAGACAGCACCTTCACCATTCAGTGATTAGCACCAGGTAACTCCAAAAACTGAACAAAAACAAGAATGGCGGAGACTGAAATGTAAATTAAAACAGCCCCTGACCGACGTAAACTAAAATAGCCTTAAATAGCCATTAGAAGAGCTAAAGGATGTACCAAACAGAAGAACAGAATCACAGAAACGTGCAAGCTTCCTGCTCTGCAGTTTCTCAGCGCTTGGGGTTGGTGTGCTGAGCTGAGTTCTTACTCTTTCTGCTATCCCAGTCCCACCTCTTCTCAGACCCTGTCTGTGAAACCCCCAAGAGCAAGGCTGCAGGAACTTTCTCTACACCTCTTCATTCTCTCGTATCATGCTGCAGGACTTGAGGACGTGGCATGCAGCAGAAACACAGCCGCCGACCCCTGAGGGTTGGAGGCAGAAGACTCTCTATGAAAAGCTCATGACTGAGGAAACATGACCCTAAACAAAATAGAATATCACAGTTTTAGCCATGCCAGCTTCAGCAGAGACTGCAAAACCTATTACTCAAGGACCAAGAAGTCTTTCAGCTCCAGGCAGCCTCCTGGGGAGTGTACCTTTCTTAATGCTGTGCCTTGGTTTTCCATGTTAGACAAGCAAAGCCTTTCAGTACTGCTCGTTTACAAGTTGCTCCTGACTTCAGCACCACAGATCACCTTGCTGCAGGCTCAAAGCTTCTTACAAGAGCACTAAGCCACAGGAAAACAGCAGAAATCTGTAGTGGCTCCACAGAGCCTTTGCAAAAAGACAGGACCACTGAATCTAGAGACAGAGGCTCACAGGATATTTCAAGTTAGGAAGGACCTAAGGATGTCTGTAGCCTCACTGCCTGCTCCAGTCAGGACAAGAGAATCTCCAAGAACATATATGAAATCCCAGCTCCCATTCTGAATTTGTTTTCCTTCATAGATATAAGGAGGGCAAACTCCCTGACCTTTTCCAGGTCACAGAGATGTTAAGCAATGTTTCCTAGTAAAGACTTTATGCAATATCCATCACTGGCACCCAAAAAGTTAAAACATTAGGTTAGAACAAGAGAAAAAACCCAAAGCAGATAGAACTATGTGCAGTGCAATTCACTGATAGTGCCCTAGGATTGTGAATTCACCTGTTTGCCCTGACATATCGAGCCAGCTCGGTTACATCCTTCTTTGTTTTAAGATCCAATCAAGGTACATCCACGTTTCCTCCCACACCTTGTCCAGTGTTCAATGGAAGTCTATAATGATTAACTGTCAGTCTGCTGTTGCTCCTCCATGACAGTCCTATTCATATAGTGCATTTCATGACAGCTCATACCCAACCTTCTATTTCCTCCAACAAAGAGGAGATTAACCTTTTCAAAGGCACTGAAAAGAGATCACGTACATGTCCCATACATACCTAAGCATGTATTATTTATGTATGTAGGTTTTGTTAAAATGCATCTTCTCTGCTACACAGAATAAGGTAACAGTTCAGTAAGGAGAATCTCACAAATAGAGGCAGGGGAAATCAGAAAAAGTGAGTACAGTTGTTACAGAAAGGTCCATATCCTATCCCAGTGGACCCAGGAGATCTTCCAGCAGCAACACCAGCCATCAGCAGGCTGTGTTAATACTGACCTTAAAAAATACGACCGTTTCTCCCCAGTGCTATGTCTGGTTTATTGAGTAACCCTGAGAACTGCTGCCCTGGTGCAGCCAGATGCAAGACCTTCCCCAGCTGGCACTGCTGCCCATGGGGAAAAAATGCACATGGGGTCATGGCTTACTTTATAACCAAGAACAATTAGATGGACAAGTTCTAAAAACAGTGACAGCTTTGCATAAGTCGCTTTTATCCATAATAAGGAAAGCATTTTATTCAATTTATATTCCAGCTACAAACTTATTTTTTGTCAAGTAGTATCAAGATTACGTATACATGCAGCATAACCAGTGACTGAAAGAGGAAGCAATGAGCAGACAGGTCTGCACATCCTTGACATCTCTCCTCTGTGGTTGCTGCCTGGTTAACCAGCACAAGGAATTTCATTTTCCTCTTGTAGTCAGAATCCTGCTGGGTCACGAAATAAGATACTTAAAAAAAAAAAAAAAAAAAAAAAAAAAACCAAAGAAGTGAGAGTCAACTTTTGCTGCATTTTAAGGCAGCTCTTTCTAGACAAAAGGAAATAAACAGCATTGGATATGGGAGAAAAACCTTACTCCTGATAGTTCTAAGGGCCTCCATCGCTTCTATTGAGGCACTACTGAAAAGCTAAGCATTTTTCAGCATTAATTCATTTCCCTTGGTTTTGTTTGTTGCTTTTCACTCTCTCCTACTTTTGTATGTTTCCAATAAAGATGATACAGGAGAGTGAGACAATTAGCCTGGAATCGTATGTGTATTACAGAGGCTGCTGGTACTCTTTTCACTAGTATCATTAGCCACTTATAATTACTCCAACAATGAGAATCTGGCGTACTTCCAACTCAGTTTAACCTGAGCCCCTTCTGCTTCTTGTTCCTATTGCTAAGCACTAAGATTAGAGGACTTGGTTGCTTTGCTGTGACAGAGGACTCTCCGTCTACCACTGCACATCCTATAAGCAGTAGCTTGACCTTTGAAGCCTTCTCACGCCCCATTCAAGAAGGCAACCCCAGTGACCCAAAAATCCCCTTCGTTTCTGAGTTAGCTTCATGAAGGTCTATAGAGCAAGCTTTACAAAGGAGTCTGCAGGCAGAACCGTTTAATCAATCTGAATATTTCGTTTTGTATTGTTTTAGTATCAACTACTTTCTCATCCTGCCCTCTAAGACACCCTAACCTTAATCGCTATCTTACATCCCAGTAAGGATAGAAACAGAGAAGAATCTCAGAATCAGAGTAGAGCAACGGTTTTTAGACATTTCTAACTCTGTCTTTTATGCAGTACCTCGTAATCATTCATTTCACCCTCAAGTGGTATCACTGGGAGGTCTGTGGTTACATCCCTGGCATTTGCTGGTACAGCAAGACCTCTGTGACATCTCTAAATTCAGAAAATGTCGATGACGTTAAGCAGGCAGAAGACAGCCAGGAGCAAGATTCCACTCGAGGAGAAAGAAGCATTTCGAAGCGCTGCTTTCACAAGCTCATGGAAATCACTTTGTCCAAGCTTTTACTGCATGTTTGCAAACCTCCATGCGCTGCAGATAGCATCAGTGTCACCACATAGCATTGCAGGGATCTGCCAATTGCCAATGGACTTGCTATTTTTACTTTTATTTTCTGGTCTTTTTCTTGTGTGTGTGGTTTTGTTTGTTTGTGTTTTTTTGTTTTTTTTTTTTTAATTATTATTCCTAAACTGTGAGAACATATTGTTGGTGGGTTTTTTTTTACAGCGATGTCACAAAACCTATTAAAAAATACCTTGTTCTTACTGCGGTCCTCTGCATTACCTTTCTTCTTGGAAAACAGAAGCTGACAAAGAGGATCAAAAAGGGCCGTGTGCTGGCTGCTCTGAGCAGCTGGCTGTACTGCCTGGATGCACTACCTTCTCAGATGAGCTTCGCTAAAGCCCCTGGCAATACTGATGTAGAGCTACTTGCTCTGTGGAGGTTACAAACGCTGGGGCAGCAGGACTGTTCACCAGAACAAAGTTAACATGAAATCTGTTGCCTGCTCCCAACGGTGCTGAAGCTTGTCTCTTGAACCCACTCAACTTATGCCCTACATAGCCACAGCTTATTTTAAGCAGTTCCGTATTTTTTCTTACTCTCATTTCGTGTCTCTTCTCTCATCTTGGTTCCTGACCTTGTTCCTTCTCTCTGATCTTCTCAGAGACCACAGCAGTAACAAACTCCTTTGCCAAAGGAGGAGGTGATGCACTCCAGAACCTGCAGTGAGTTTGCAGTGGGTAGAACATGACACCCAGTTGCACCCTCCTGTGCCATCTGAACTCACTGCCACCAAAGCCTCCTCGTTTCCACTGCCTGCTGGGTTAATGGGGATCCTCATCCCTACTGCACACCGCAACCCCACGCCAAGCAGCAGTGATGATTGTGCATCATTAAAAAAATAATAAATATTATAATTTAGAATATAATAATGATATAACTACTGAAATAATGTGACACTCTTTTAACCATTTACATGAGAAAAATTGCAGAAAGCAAACTCTAAATGTGCTAAGAAGCAAAACTGCCTTCAGTTACTCCAAATGATAAAGTAAAATTTACTTTAAAATTTATTTTTTTTAAAGTCCTCTGTCACAAACAGCAACATTGTTCTACACTCTGTCTGACTGAAAATTATCTAAAGAACACAACCTGAGCTACCGTAGACTAGATGGGCACATGCAAGACTCCCTCATATGAAGTCGACTGTACGTGGATAAAATTAGTGGATAAAAGCAGCAGACATATAGAAACTTCAAACAACTTTTTCTGGCGTTGTTATACAGCAGTGAAATGTCTAAATATCTACTGAGGGCTGTTCTGAAAGTAATGCCTCTTAGGCGTGCAGGCTCTTGTTTATTGCTGGTGAAAATATGCAGCTAATGGTGGTGACTACACTGAAAAACAGTGTTTTGTATCTGAGAATTTGTCCTACCAAGTAGTGTTATTGTGCTCTTTGTACCTGTTGTGGTTTCCATGGAAATAAATAGGTGGCATCACTTTTAGAGTAACCTATACAGTTTCATGAAAACAAAACTAAGGAGATCTAGTCCCGGATTCAATGGTTTGGAACCTTTTACTCCAACATCACTGAGATGTAACAGCTCCTGAGCAAACTATTCTCTTCTGAACTAACTGATAGCATGACTTGAAAAGGAGAAATCCCAGGATTCTCAATTCTCAATTCTCATCCTGAGAGCTTGGTGACTAGCAACGCTGCCTTGCATGAGAGATGCTGGAACAAAACAGGTGGATAAAAGTCATGCTGGAAACCAGGTATCTGGCTCATCAGCAGAAATCAAGAAGTAGAAAAGGGAAAAAGTTCAGCAGCGTTCATCTGTGAGTCTCCCTCCTTTGTGCTGTGCCTGGCAGAGGCTGGCCAGCAGCCTGCCTTGCAAACCACTTGTTCCAGTGTACTGAAGTTGCCTTCCTTGGTAGGGCATTGCTCTGAGCTTGAGTCTAGAGGGAAAGCTGCCACACTTGTGCAAAAGTGGGGCTACTACCTGCATAAAATCAATCACATCAGGCACACAAAGAAACAAAGTTATGGCCAGGGAAGGCGATACAAAACATCTGGCTGCTGTGGGGATCCTCTTGTCATTATGTGCTGCATAATGTATCCCACACAATAGCTCAGCAAGATCCCAAAAACTAATGCCACTGAATACATTACACGGTGAGCTTGTTTGGAGTAAACAAATGTGAAAACAAATTACTGTTAACGCGTGCATAATTTACTGAAGTATCATAGACGAGGAGAACAATTTTTAACTGAACAAAAGAGGAAGAGGCATGCTTGTCCAGAGTTTGGAGTTCTGTATCACCACAGACACGTTCCTGACCTAAGGAATTTTTTCTTTCTACCCTACTGAGACCTGTTTGTCCCTGTTCCTACCAGCATGATCAGGAATCTCATATTAAACAGCCTGTTTTTATTAGGCTTCCCCCAGTAACACACGGGAGCTTGCTGTGTTGCGAGTGAATATGGTGAAACACTAAAGGCCCTCAACAGGGAAAATGGTAAATATATTTCTGTTCTAAAAACAGCACTTTGTAAATCCAGATTTTATGCTGTCTGATTACTGGGCAATTCAAACATACATGGGTTTTTGGTTGTTGGGTTTTTTTTGTTTTGTTTTGTATTGCTTTGCTTTTGAATAATGGCTCCTCATATTTGAATGAAGAAGTCAGTGAAAAGCTGTTTTAAATGTGGAGGCTAGATAAACTGGACAAATGAAGGCAGTTGTCTTCAACTTTCTAAGGCATGTCAAGAAAGAAATGTAGTAATCAATTTCTGAAACTGTTCCAAAGCCTGCAACCTCCCCCAAAGAGTAAATACTTCATTTCTAAACAGCTGGGTGTTTAGAAAATGCTGAGAAAAGGAATGTAAAACAGAAGTTATCTGTTGGTTTGAATTAAATTTTAATACTAACAAAAGGGAAAAAGAGGACAGACGAATTAATGGAGGGAAAATTGGCTTGAAACTCCACAGGAATATTATGGCACTCTGTTATTGTCTGGGAAATAAATTGAGCCACATCTATTTACTATAATAAGTAGCACCACACAGATAGAGCAGACCCAGGTTGGGTGTTTGCACACAACACTGCATCTTATTACAGTTCTCGATGTAGATCAGCCCAGAGACCTGCAAACGTGAGAAATAAGTCATGTCCAGCACTTGGTAGATCCCTCGGCTGCTTGCTGCCTGAAGGAAGTTTGCTGAGATTTTGCAGAACACCCTGTCACAGAAAATAAGTCAAGTGGAAGGGAAAAGGGTAAGGTGAAGCTGCTGGCATAAGGAGAGTGATAGGAACTTGAGGTTGGGCTGTAAGATGGGTAAGGAACAGGACTAAGAACATTCTGTGAGCCGGAACAGAAAGCAAAGCCTTCCTAAGGTAATGTGAGTTACGATGGGGCTCCTCATAGCATGAACAGGCAATTTATCTTCCTGTAAGAAAAATAAAACTAACCTAGTGAAGTAATCTACATAATTATGCAATGACTTCACAGGCACTGCCTAAACAGAAAACAATTTTTCCATGGGTTGATTCCTCTGCATTTTCTGCCTATTTGCCTATGTAAGAGCATTCCAAAATCTTCTCTTAGACTACACTGTGTCGAAATGACAGAAAATAATTATGTAATGACACTCTAATCTCAGTGAAAAAAAAAGGAGACTCACTGCCATGGTCCTAAAATCTCTTAGGTTTCCGCCATTCCTCAATTAGTAACTAATGCAGCAGGGGACTACGGAAGAGAAACTCTGCTTAGCCATATTAGTAATGCCTCTGCACACAATTTAACCTTTCCATAATAAGCACCCAACCCAGGAGTCTTACTGCTGTCAAGCAAACAAACTGTGCTGCACCTCTTCGAAGCACTACAGAAAATAACATTCTTGGTGAGAGCCAAATCCTCTTGCAAGCAGCTCTGCTGGATTGCTTCAGGCCTCACATGAGCAAGACAGCTCTTCACCATGGACAGTTTTCAACCGCCATAGCCTGAGTTACCATCAAATGTCCTCTGCTCTGCTACCACTCTTCCAGGACTCGGCACAACTACTGATTTCAAGCAGTTCACTAAAACCTTCAGAACAGATCCATCCCTTTCTCGAATTAGTTTTGTCACTCTTCAGACTGTAATCTACTTGACTAACCTGGTAAAGTCTCCATGGACAACCGACAGTCAGGAAATTCGGAAACATAAATCTGGATAGAAATAATATGCTATAACTCACAAGTACAAACCATGAGAAAAAAAGCCACGACAAAGGACACTTCTTAGGTTAGGTAACTGGATGAGTGATAGAGACTGCTGGCTTTCTAGGGCAAACACAAGTAAAGATTGTTTGATTAGTTTAAGGCTACAATGGGTGCAATTTCATTGGTTTAGGGGTGGAACTAGCTGACTGTGCTAGATGGAGTAAGTAAAAACAAACAAACAAACAAACAAAAAAGATGTATCAAATGTACCTAACATACATTTTGATCCTTCTAGGAGAAGGATGAAGGAAGTTCTGTCAAGGAAGACTGAAGTCAAGTGGGTTACAAGTGTGTTAATCAGGACGCCCTTCAAGTCAACGAATACACATGGGGATGCAGATAAAAGGCAGTCCTAATCTTTGGGGGTAAAAATAGCTGTGTTGCAGCCTCAAACAATAGCCTGAGGTCTTGTACAACCACCACTCTGTGTTAAGCACTTTCTCTCTTTGATCTTTCTTATCTGTGATTTGCTCTGCGCTATCTGATAATGAGCCAGAAATGTCATATAATTACACTTTCATAGAGGTTAGTGTAATTGATGATCACTGAAATCTGGCTTCCCTGTAATTTGCTTGAAGGAATGAACCTCCTTTGTATGCACTATAGCTGAGACCTCTAATCACCAGAGAGCTCAGTTCAACGACTGTCAACATGTCAACTCTAACAGCTATTTCATAAAGACAAAGACAGAACATGGACTGAAGGAGCTCTTCTTAAACTTGTAAAATTTCACTCTGCCACTTCCCCTAATATTTGGTAAGAGCTAATAAAAAAAGTTCTCAAAGACCTAATTCCAGCTGTGGCTTCAACAGCATTCAACATGGGTTCAATGATGCTTCAGACAAAGCAATATTGATATCAAGCTGGCAAGAGAGCAAGGCTAAGAGGGTTGTTCATGTGAAATACCTAGACAAAATGGCATACAAAGAGGAAAAGAAGAAGAGATGGGATATCCTCATTGTTATTACGACAGATCCTACAAGGAAATACAGCTCTACTGACAGTAAGTTCAGGAATTTGCCGCACTGAAGTCAATCTCTGATGCAGTGAAGACAACTGAAGTGAAAGAAAGAGAGGTGTTTTGGTGATGACAGCCAACTGCTCTCTCACAGCTGAAGAAACAAGTTCTCACATTATCTTCCTTTCTGCCACAAGCTCCCTCGAAACTGCTGACGACTATTTCACCGACCTCTCTGATCTCTCCACGACAAAGGACACAGCAACAGGAGGAACTCTACACAATTAATATATGCCTTGTGGTTTAACTAACTCATTATAGTCATTGGTGATTAACAATCAGACTCAACAGCACACACACACACACACCAAACCCAAGGCTCCTTGCTGAAGCCACCCCAAGAAAAGACTGCATTTGGGATTCCTCTACTCTGCACAGCAAGTGTGTGACTGTTCACAGGCTGTCTCAGATATATATCAGCACTTTTTTCACCCTACTTTTTCTCACTCTCTTGAAAAAGATATTATGAGTCATAAGAAACTGTGTATTGAAAGTAGAAGTGCGTGTATACTCAGGAAATTATGTCTGATGGTAGATAACAGGGCCAGCAAGCTCTATGCATGTGCTATTTGAGTTGCTGTACTCAGAAGGTAGAAAGAAAGAAAGCTCAAGCTGTGAAACCAAGTGTGCACCTCACTAGTATTTATTTCATGCTAAGAGCTTCTTCTCAGCCCTCAAGTTCAATTAAGTTCAGCACAGGGCTTAGTGAGTTTCCTGAAGAAGTGAGCAGTCACTATGATTTTGTGACATCCTCTGTTTCCTCTGGGGCTAGAAATCATTAAATGACACTCAAGCGTTCAAACCTGTCAATTCTGAGCATTCCAACATATACAGAAGCCCTGCACTGATCTTGTATTAAAATAAACAAAGACGTATACCTATTAATTCTAACACTGGAAGATAGATTCCTAATTCAGGAGAACTATGCCTTTCTAGTACAGAACCGTGTCCTTCGTTAACATTCATCTGGCTTATTTTTAAACTAGGAAACATGACGAGAATTTACCGTTGTGTACAGCACTGTGCTTGGCAGTGCTGTCCAAGGGGGGAATCAGCTGGGAGGTTGTGTAAGGTAGTGCTTTTTTTCTACTACTTTATTTTCGTGAATATATATGACAGTTTTATCCTTCTTCTAATAGGGAGATAATACGGTATATTTTAAAAGTATCCAGTGGCTACTCATACATTATTGAAAAGCTGGGTGTTAAAGATTAAAGGCAACAAGAGTTACAGAGAAGCTGATTATCATTTCTCATTTCTGTCTCTCCATTCTCCCCCTCACTCCCTGCCACACATGCACACATCTCTCTGCTGGCCACTTGTTGTTTTCAGATAGATCACTTAAAATAATCTTACTGTTTCTGTTTATTTCCTTGGTAGTTCTTGTTCACTAGGAGTTTATGCTTCTTTAATCTGTTTATTACACTCTTTCAGCTTTATTTCCTAATCCTCTTTTCTTCTCTTTATCTTTGATGCTTTGAAACTGCGAAGGCTGCTTCTTTTTCTCCTGTGAACTTTAAATGAGTTCTTTAATCACACTAGCGAAAACACATACTCCTGCACACACCTTCTGAGCAGCCTTCCCTGACAATATGCTTCCCACTGACCTCTTTCCAAGCCTTACTTACGGAGTAAAAAACTCTCAAAGCGGCTAATTGGAAGCACGAACAACATTCAAGCCCTCATTCTCTACTGCATTCAAATACAGAGGGGCACATACGCACACACATCATCTCAGACTGAGTGATTGCACAGAGAAGTTCAAGAGCCTCCTGCTAAGGACTGGCCACGCTGCCAGCAGCAGGGTGCACTCACCACCCCAGAGCCACACACTCGGTGCAGCTGTTCACTATTACAGCAATCCCTGTAGGCTGCAACAACAGTCATACCCCCCTGCTCACTGTTAGCCCCGTGCATTGGTCTTATTAAAGCACAACGGTACAGCAGTAATGCCCACCATGCAAAAATAAGAGTTCACAAATAAGGTCTGACAGGCGAACGTGCATAAGGCAATATAGTAACTTAACAAACAGTATGGTTTATTGTATCGGTATGTGAATCTGGTACTGAAGTTTCACAGACATTACTCAAATGACATCAGCCTTGTACTAACACAGGCCTAAATGACTGCAGATAGCCATGAATGTTGAGTTCAGGTGATTTTAGAGACAAACCAAATGACAATATTGCTTATTCTCAACATTAGGCTGCATCAGTATAACAGTTCTGCGTGTTGGTTGTGCCAGACATACAGGATATGCGACTGTGCTGTTCCGGCTTTCTCTCTCAAGTTAATAAATGCAATGGTAAGAAGTGGAGGTGGATTCTCCATAGCATAGTGAAACCCTGCCATACTAATGGCCAAAAATAATCAAGTGATAATATTCAGTCCCTTTCCCATCTCCATAGAGATTAGCACTATTAGAGACAGAAACACAGCTTTAATTAGTCTGATCACGCTGAAGGAAAAATACATGACTACTCTTGCAGATAAATCACATCTCAGAAGGTGAATAGTAATGTTCTCCTGGATCTCAGACTAGGGAAAGACCATTACACTTCTTAAACCCTGCACAAGAATAGCTACATGCTTGTGATTAACATTTTGAGAGTATTTCTAAAATACATGTACCTATTTCTCAGTTTAGTGAACATCAGTGTGTTTAAACCGAATAGCCTGAGTCAAACCTTATGCTGTGAAGGACAACCAATCTTCAAATTGACTTCAATACGGTAAAAACGTCACATGGTTCCTGAATTATGATGCAGCACTAGAGACTTCTCTAAGCCCAAGTCAGACCAAATGCTCAGTTCTCCCAAAGACTTTGGTGTTTCACTCACCTGCTTCTCCTTCACCGATGCATTTGTTCAGCCAACTCAACTTTACCAGTGGGTTTTTCAGAAACTACTTCTCTGGAAGAGACATTTCAATCTCTTCTTCGCTTCTCAGCAACTGAAACAGATACAGCAGCACTGCCTTCTAATGCAAATCCTAAGTCCCCTATGTGGAATATGATTAGCCTGGGGCAGTCTCACGGGTCAGCACGTCTTCGGCCTGAGATGTTCAGAGAAAGGTACAGATGGCATTTGACAGAGAAGATCGGGATGGATTTGTTAAAACACAAAGTAAAGCACAGCTACAGATGGGATTCAAAATGTAAGATGCATAGCCACAGTAAGGGTACAGAAAGGTCCTGAGAAAAACTGCACCCGCACTTGTGCTGAACCACACCGCTGCAGACTGCCACAACAGAGGAGAGCACAAAGTGCTTCTGCTTTCCACACAAGCAACTTTGCAGAACAGCTCCATCTTCAGAACGTGCTTGGCACAGTGCAGAGCTACATCTGTACGATGCATACACATCAACACACTCCCGGGGGCTAGGAGCGCTGGAAGCACAGCGTGTTTTGCTCATCAGCTTGTTAGCACTCCTGCTTGGAGCAAGAGAAGCCACCGGAGGCAGGCAGCCAGCAGAAGAGCTCCTTGCTCTGCAGCTGCCCTGTGCTGGCAGGAGCCTTCCTGTGCCACTGCTACAGCTGGCTGGTGCACTGCACTGTATTTTGCTCTGAGGGTCGCATTTGTCCCCTAATTACGTTGCAGAGATTCAGTCCATGCAGAGCTCAGCAATTAGATGTAAAATGACAGCGGTTACAAAGCCCCGAAATAGCAGAACGGCCCCAATTATAACACTGCATATGGATGGTACTGTGTATCAAGGAAGCCCTTCCTCACCTGCACGGCAGCATCTGGCATGGTTTGAAGATACCTGGAACATCTTCAAACTGAAAAGCCTGTTCACTGTGTACATACACTGACAACAAGCCTGGCTCCATGAGGGCTCACAGAAGGGACAAGGACAATCTCAAAAGGCCCCATCAAAATCACTTCACGGAAGGAGAACAACACAAAAATACAGATGGCACACTGACAAACGATAATGAAACAGCATTATTGAGGCTGCAAATCCAAGCCCTGCAAAGTTGGGAAGTGCCAGGATTCAGGCTGTTTGTATGACCACGTGCCCCTGCCTCCTGCCCCTGCAGTTCAGGAGAGTCTCTGTGTCATGAATATTCCCTTCACCCTGCAGGAGCTCTCTGTCAGCTGTCTCCCTGAAGGGACAATGCTCCCTAAATAAGCAGTGATTCCATTTTTCACCTTCTCCTACAGACCCAGCGTGCTGCTCTTTGCCTTATTCACTGCTCTGAAGACAGAATTATTCATTTTTTCAAAGGGTGCTCACCGTGTAACATCTGAGAGCATCTCAAATATTAATGGCATCTGTTTGCACAACATGCCCGTGAGACGATGTGATGCGGTGCATAAGAAGGCAGCCTGCACTGCACTGGGCAGCAGCTGGCCTTTCAACACCTTTACCAGCCCCAGTCAGGAAAACACGGGTTGTTCTCCAAGAAGGGCTGAGTGTATCAAATGATGACATAAGAACCTATGGTTTCCAGGATGAAAGGGAAACTGTTCTGGTAAAGTGAGGGGCCTGAAATAAGAAGGCTGCTTTGCTCGAGACTTGCTTGAGCTCTGTGAAAAATCAGAATGCGACCAAAAGAAAGCACACCATGCATCCTTCCTTGGGGTGAAAAACAATGTTGCTTGCACTATAGGCAGATTGTTACAGAGCACTGTCACCTCAACTTGGCATCTGGAAACTGAAACTGAAATGAGGATAGATAGTAGACATTAGTGTCCTGTGCCCCATTTGGCACTTAGAGCGAGGCTGTGAGCAACACCGCTTGTTTCATACATTGTTCTCATATTCAGAGCATCACACCCAAGCATCTCCTTTTCAGCAGTGAGGGGGTGGTGCCTCTGCCAGCCTCAGGGCTTCAAGGCAAGCACCTGCTGACCAGTGATGCTCCCTCACCTGTGGCAAAGGCTGAAGCATGCTCCTGAGGCAGCATTCCCTGGCCTTGAGGAGGAGGCAGCCCCCTGGAGACACCCACCACGACTGGGTCCCGCTCCTGGCAGCCCAACAGCCCTGGCCACTCCAGCCAAAATGAGGCAGGGTCCTGCCAACTGCAGCAGCTACAGCAATGGGTGTGAGAACTGGAATACAACACAGGCTACCAAATACAGACTTCGTCTTGCTTCATTAATTACATAATGACACCAGATACTTCGTACAGGTCAGCAGCACCACAGCCACCTTCCACACCTCCCATGGGAGGACAGCATTCCTTCGCCCAGATAAACTACAACAGCATCTCACCTTTGCCCACACACCAGCTAAAAAAAACCTTCTTGTTACAAAGAGTGGTGTTTCAAAGGTACCTGTAAGGAAGATTTCAGCCACTGCTGCAGGACAGAAGGCCTCGCATCCTGGGACAGAGAAGCTAATGGCCAGCTGCTCACTGTATGTGAGATGTGCCTATGTAGTCACATACAGCACACTCACGTACATGCCCGATATACACAGTGCAAAGAATGAACATAATGTAATAAATAACACGTACTGACAGATTCTGCATTAAAAAAAAAAAAAAAACAAATCTGAAACTCAGCGAAGAGAACAAAATACAACAAAAACTAAATTTTGAAATGCCTGCCTGCAGGACTTGTGCTGGATGAACGAGGTCCAACAAAAGTGCTGCTGAAGTAAGCTTAAGCAAGACATCACTTTTAAACTGTCTTGTTAAACAAACTACCTGTCCTGAAAGCGTTCAGCTTCATTGACAGAAATACTAAAGCAAAACTAAAGCCCGCCCAGCTGGAACAATCAGCCAAGAGGACCCAGAGGAGAGCAAAGGCAGACATGCTGGATGAACAGATGTGCTGGAAAATCACATGCAAGAAAAGGCTAAGTGAAAAGCAGTGGTGCAGTGGGCATCACAGAAACTTGTTGCAACACCTTCATTCAGGCATCACAGCATGCTCTGTCCCATTAATGAAGCTTTTAAAGGATAATTTCCACCCTATTCTATAATTTCCACCATATTCAACAAGTAAACAATCAAAAGAGAACAGAAGAAATCTGCCCACCATCCACACACCCGAACCCTCCAAAGGACAGACGTAGTGGTGAAAAAGGTAATAATCCCATGGAGTCTCTGTTTTTATTTAGTTTTGTGGTGGGTTTACAATGAAATACTGTATGTAAAAGCTGCTGTTGTTGTTTGTTGTTTTTTTTTAGTCTTAAAAGAGAAATTGTTATGCACACCGGTAATATATTTAAATACTTTTTTGTTAACACAGAAGCCGTTAATCAGGACTTTTTTTCTCTGTCTGAATGACTAGAAAAGTAAAAGGTTTATTATTTTGTAGCCCTGAGACATCTGGAGAGGAATGCATACATTGCTCAAATCACCTGAGGCAGCTGATTGTGTGCAGTTTCTTTTTACAATATCAGGTCCAGCAGGATGAGAGTTACTTGTCCTGGGCATATGACGTGTGCTGTGATACGCTTTCAGAAGGGAACAGCAGGAAGCAGGTATCTTTTTATACTTGAAGTGGTGGCATGAACCTTGGGGGCTCTGTGCACTTGGGTGCACAAAGCAGTGGTGAGACGGTCATGATATGACAGGAAATCTTGCTTAGGATTTAAGAGAAAAGCAACATTCTATGCAACGTCTTCCAGTTTCCTCTGTTAGACAAAATGTTTTGCTTCCTCTCGTAGAGCAGTGTGTCCTTAGGTGTGGAATTACAATTCCCAAGGAAGCAGCATTCAGTTGAAGAGCTGAAACAGTCTTTACTTGCACATATTTCCCTCTTTGAGGCACAGCACAGGACAGGGAGCACTTTTCAAAGTAATGTCTATTTACAAGTTCTAATGGCTCTGTACACAATGATTTCTTCCATGGGACATCTCCACCATTTGCAACATATTCCTGTACTTTCAAATACCAAGCAAGCATAGGGACAGGTGCTGCAAAGCAGCCAAGTAGATAGCTCTCTCCCTGTGATTGAGTTATTATGTATTCCATTAGATAGTGCTGCTCAGCTGAGCTTTTGAAGGTGTAAGGTAAGATTAGGAGAGGAGGAAAGGTTTCCTGTTAATTAAAGCGATGCACTGCCAATTGTAAGGGCAATCAAATATTGGTTCAGCCTCACCACTGCTGCTTGATTTTAATAGGCAGAGTATATTTAATGATGGATGATGGGACTGCCCAGCAGAGCGGAGGCTGTGTGCAAAACTGCAGTGTCACTGCTCATCTCATTCACTACCAGAAATGCTCAGACTGATGAGGTGAAGACCTGAGGTGAAAAAACATCAACAAGTGCAAAGAGACCACAGCATTGAACCTGGCAAAAAAAAAAAGGTTCATTGCCTGACTAAAAGCATAACAAGGCAGTTCGTAAGCAGCACGCTTATTTATTGTAAACGTTGCAGCAAAGGTAATGATTTTTGTTTTAGTTGGAGTTCAGATTCTCAATTTCATCAGCATTATCTTGCCAAATATGTTCCCAAGATTGTTTTAATTTAGGATTTGACATCAATGATTGCCTTTTTTGCCCTCTAAGGATAAATTAGTTCACAATAAAAGATGCATATTAGGCAATTTATTATGCTAATGACTTGCAGAAAAAAGCCGAATTACCTTGATGGTGGATTATAACAAACAATAAAGAAACACTCTCTTTGCAATTCTCAGTGAATACGCAGTTTAGCTGTCAGTAGCTACAGAAGGTCTCCTGGTAGTAGTAACCTCATTCAAGACAAATAGACATGCATTATCAGTAACCACATTCACAGCAAAACAATGCAGACAGAGCTCAGATTTGTAATTATATCTCATTACCCTTCAGTAGGCATTTTCAGCTCAGCTTGGAAGCAAAGCTTGCGTGATCACGGTGTATGGTGCATGTGCTGGCACTTCCTACCTGATGATTTTTAAAATCTATGCTCGGACTCCAAGCAATTTGAGGGAAAGGTTGAGATGCAAGGGAACGGAAGGTCTGGACAAGTTTTAAGCAGGTAAGTAGCCAGGCAGAAGAAAAACTGACATTCATGATTCTCATCTGTGCAGAAGCTTGCTCTGAAAGGATGAACTCAGAGGAAAGAGTGTTCCCAGATATGTTACTCACTTGGAGATGAAAAACACCTCCTGGCTGTGTGCCCTGCCACTATTGCTGACCTTCCTGAGAACTGAGGACAGACTTGTTCCAGGGCATGGGGCTACAAGAGAGGTAGGAGAGAGCTGCAGGGTGGGATCTGCAAGACACAGAGCTTATGCAGGGATAAGGATATGGGTGGAGAGAAGAATTTAAGGAGAACAAAGCTGGGAAGAACCTGGAACATGTCTTATGGGAAGCAGCTGGGGGAACTGGGATGCGACAGCCTGGAGCAGAAAAGGCTCAGGGGAGACCTCATCACTACAACTCCTGAAAGGAGCTGGTTGTGAGATGGGGGTTTTGAGACTCTTCCAGCAGCAGTGTCCAAACCCTACAGTGCAACAAAAAACAAATAATTTTAGTAGATGATTAGAGGAATTATAACCCTGAAGATAAGGGAAGTGCCACTTCAGGATTTGGTTGAGGTTGGATGCTAGGAAAAATTTCTTCTCTGAAAAGAGCAGTCAGGCACTGGAATGGGCTGCCCAAGGAGTTGGTTGAGTTCAAAAGGTGTTCAAGAAATGTTTAGATGTTGTAATAAGGGACGTAATTTAGTGAGGAAATACTGGTGGTAGATGGATGGTTGGACTGGATGATCTTGGAGGTATTTTCCAACCTTGGTGATTCTACGGTCAGATGAGATTTCTCAACTCACAGAATCATGGAGTTTTCTCTCCAGTCACTGCTACTGTTACAGAGCACCTCTGAATTAATGGCCCTGGCATCCCTTCTGTGCTTATTTTAAAGGAACTAATTACAACTAAATTTGTCTTTGCAATTATGCAATCTGCACTGCTGAAATTTAGCTCTTATGTATTTAATTGGTATTCATTTCCCTGTTCATGAGAAAAAGAAAATCCTAAAACATTTGGTCAAATCCTGCACCTTCCCCCATTGGTTACTGTGCGCTGCTACAGCATGAATAGGCAATTCCTGCACCAAAAAGCAAGGACAGCAATCTGGCATTGGGTGAGTGACAGAGGTTTATATCAGCTGTGAAAGTTCAGCATCACTGAGATAATATCAAAGCACGGTTCCTCAACTCCCTCATTCTGAACTATCATTACATTATGAAAATGAGTAGTTTCAGTGTTACGATGCAGGAAAAAATCTATCTGCTTAAAAAAAAATGCCAACAAAAAGCAGCTTTTGCAAGTGATTAAACTCTCGAGCTTCTTTTCAGAATTTAACAAGCTGTGAATACCATTCCCAGTGTTGAATGTACAGCACCACTGCTTTCATCCTCCACTGTAGTTACAAAAATATAGCAAATGAAACACCACGCTCTTTCTCCTCATCACTGTCCTGCACTTTGTTAAGTCAATCTCAGAATGGTTTGGGTTGAAGGGATCTTTAAGATCATGTAGTTCCAACCCCCAGCTACAGGCAGGGACACCTCCCTCTGGAGCAGGTTGCCCACAGCCCCATCCTGCCTGGGAGGGGAAGGGGGTCATCCACAGCCTCTCAATTATGCCAGATGTAAGACTGCATAAATAATAACTAAGTTAAACGTCCATTTGTAGGAAGAACTACCCACTGCTTTCGTGACTGCCATCAGCAGAAAGGCTGAAAGCACTTTTAGAAGAGTGGCTGCAGCACTGAAATCAGTGGGATCTGGGGGAAGCTACTCCAAAATGCGGCCTCCACGTAAAGCTAAGGCCTTGGTCTACATGGGCTACAATTTTTAGCTCAGAACACGAGTTAGAAGGTTGACCTTTCTGCTGCCTGAAGGCAAGTACAAACTTTTGACACAGACACACCAGCGCTCACAGGAAGGGATCTGCCAGCATACACCCTGTGCTGACAATGTACCTTTTTCTCCCCTTAGATCAAGAGGTTTGGCCATTATGGGCAAACACATTCATGGGTACACATAAAATATTTTCCAGTCTAGACAGGACCGCAGTTTTGACAAAGATTCATTTTCTGCTTCATAATAAAAGCCATTAACCGACAATTTCCTGATTTCCCTAAGTCCCATTCCATCCCCTGCTTCCATACAGGATCTAGTTACTCGTGAAACAAGGAGCAATTTTATTATTCATGGGTGTGTGAATATCATTCACATGAAAAAACACAACACACGCTGAAGTGCATACAGCAAGGAGGAAAAAAACAACCCACAAATGTTAAAAACGTTCACTCAAACACACAAAAATAGCAAGAAGCTGTGTCTCAAGACAATGGGCACAGGTTCAAGCCCTTAACTTTCATCTCTCAAAACTGCATAGCACCAAGCACATTACCTGAGCACGCTGTGCCTGATTTCCCATCTCTAAAATAAACACACTAGGCACTAAGATGCTGTTAGCGATTGTGGAGAGAGTATTTTGAAACCTACTTCCTTTGCCACCGGTTTCCATGGAAAATTAGCATCTCCCTCTGCTGATGGGCGCTCGTTTTAGTAACACAGCTAAGCTCAACGTGGGACACAAGACGGTTTAGGCAACTGTCAGTTTCCTGTGTACAAAAAAAAAAAAAATAATAATAGTGCATATGTGGTATGGAGAAAACAGCCAATTTAACAGCTCCCCTATAACGGGCCAACTCCTCTCCAGAAAGAAGTCCACAATGGTCCAAACTGCCTATTCTGACATAAGGATTTCTCTCCTCTCCACAGGAAGATCCATTCTGCTTTACTTTAGCCATTAGTAAAGTAAACGTGCAATCAGAAACACTCAGAAAAACTCTCAAAGCTGAATGGAATGGGCAACTCAACATACATGTCAGAGGTTGCAGCTGTAACCTGGGATGAATTCTGCCTTGGAACTTACCCTTCCAATCCCTAGGGAGGCTACCCAGATAACAATATAGTCTTTAATGCAGATGATGTGGAATACAAAACATTGTGTTTATTGCCCTTTTCTGTTTGAGTCACAGATAATTAAAAGTACAAAAGGCAATTTAGAAAAGTAAAGGATGACAATGCATCACGACAGCACCGCTGTGCTATTGGGAACAAACATCCTGAGTTTGGGTAGAAGCAAACCAAAGCTGTGCTTAAATATATCTGCAAGGAAGAAGGGGCAGAAATACAGTTGTTATGCCCTTTGCTTCACACGTGCAGCCAGACCTTCCAGGGCTATGTACTGAATGTACAGCCTCAAAGATACAATCAGCTGAGCACACTACAGATAATTTAGATCCTGAAAACAACTACTGACAGACTGTATTTACTGAGCTTTTCCTCTGTCACCACTAGGACAAGGAGATCTGGGAGATACCAACAGGAGGACAGGAAGACTTCATAAAGTGTCCCCTTCAGCAGCACTAATCAGGGACATATCTTCTCACTTCCCCTGCCCAGCATTTAATTCTGTGCAGCATCCACCTGATGCAGATTGGTCCTTATGCTTAAAATGAAAATTGACATTTTCACGAAGCCAGCTAAGCCCAGGAATGGCAGATGGTGTGTATGTGCAGGGAGGGAGGTAGAGAGAGAGTGTGGTTTAAAAAAAGTACCTGCCCCAAACACTGCTGCAAACTGCAACCACACTACAAGTGAGAGGGAGGGGAAGGGGAAGGGGAAGGGGAAGGGGAAGGGGAAGGGGAAGGGGAAGGGGAAGGGGAAGGAAGGGGAAGGGGAAGGGGAAGGGGAAGGGCATCTAGTTTCTTTTCACTACATTTAATGAAAGGCCACCTTAGTAGATTGCCTTCCTATCTCTGTTTCAACATGCACATTTAAGTAGGTGAAAAACCCATTGGCTGTCTTGATTTCCAGGCTACGCCCAAGAATTCTAACACTGTTCAGAGATCCTGGTAGATAAGTTGATTTTTTTTTTGAAATGTGTTATGTAACCACAGCAGATCCATCAGTGTCCTGGCATCACCATAGAAACAAGCAGAAACTCTTGGTGCAGGAGGAGGAAGCCCTGATCTAAGCTAAGCTTAGCAAAGATGCTGATGTGCCTTACATTTCCCTCCCTCACTTCCAGCATCAGGGACTCCTGCACCTCTTGGATTTCTCTTTCTCTCGGCCTTTTAGGATTGGACACAATGCTGAGTGTGGAGTTTCCTATTCCACACAACACAACAAGACATTGAGTCATTTCCTAATGAAGAGAATAGGACACTGAGGCCCTATTACAAATTATAGATCACAAAACAAAAGCAGTCGACTTGTTATTTCTGTAGGAAAAAGACTACTTGAACAACCTGAATCTCAAAGCAATGGGGTTCCTGTAAACGTGAATCTGAGATAAAAATGTAAAATATCGTCCAGCCTGTCATGGTTGCTGCCTAGCATGTTTTCCCAATTACCTGTTCTTTGCTGAACTATCTTCCTGGACAAGTACTCACTTCTCAGTCGGCTTTACATTGTGTGAAGCAAGAAATGGGATTAAAAATGACCGCGCATCATTCTTAAAATTAACACACAACAAATGCTTTGCTTGATTTAATGGTCCACAAACACTAACTGTACTTCTCTGGAGATGTATCCCACCATCACCCTGTTCACTCAGATTACTCTCCTCAGCTTGAAACAATTCTCTGCATTTTAACTCGATGACAGTACATCTTTTTAATCACTCTGTTGTAATTTTACAACTTCACCTTAAAACCATTCCAAACCTTCAAAAAAAAAAAAAAAAAAAAAAAAACGAAAAAGAAAAACCTGATGTTTAGTCAAACAAATCAATGAACTTACTTGCCCTGCAAACATGCACTCATGCTGTCCAGTTATCTGAAGCATTAAGATTGTTCAGCCAAAGTTTGATCCCAAGTGAACTCTGTTTAACTATGTGTTCACCCAGCCATTATGGCTTAGCACAATTCAAAGAGTACTGAAATGCACATGAATACTAATGGGTGCTGATACAGAACATGTTTTTCATGGTTTTTTTCCAAGTTTCAGTGCTCAGTCATGAGACCAGCTTAATTAAATTTTGCACTTCTACTTTGAAATGTTTATTTGCTGTGGATTTCGTTTTGTAGCTCCGAATTCATAGATATCTCAGAATAGTGACTAAACCATAGCACTAACAATGGCAGGGGCCCACAGAAATCTCCAGCTTTTATTTCACATCATTCTGTTACAGTGTTACTATGTGTGGTAATGTGATCTTAGTGTTATAGTAACGGGAGGGTATTTCATTTAAATATTTTGCTTCTGGGGGAGAGTTAAGTGGTATGGCAGTACGATGTGACATAGATAGAAAAGAGAAGCATCTGCTAATATTTGCAGCAAGCAACTTGCAGCTTGCTACATTCAACTGGATTCTCCGTATGTCTTAGTAGATACGACCATGGATATTATCAATAACCATAAAAATTAGACAACTCTTAATGGAAGTACTTCAGGAGCATTCATCTCCCACCCCATTTGGCTCTGAATGTCATGGGCACTCTATGCACTATTTCTTCCGTGTCTCATATTCTACCTGTCATCAATTACGGTGAATTGTGACAGATCTCTTAACACAGAGTGGTTGGGTTTTTCTTCTGTTTCTGACAAGAAGTGCAAGGAGTGCTCACAAGCAGTTAAGACATAACATTGGAGAACTACTTCTCCATTTTTAAAATGCAGGATTCACATTACGTACAGAAGCCCAACGCTGTCAGTGAGTAAAAAAAATCTTTCTTTTTGCTGCTTTTCATTTCTCAAATGAATCTTTTTCTTTCTTCTTTTTTTTTTTTTTTCCTGCTGTTGACATGTTTTGGAGAGATTTTCACTTTGCTGGTTTAGCAGCAACACTGAGAATTCCTTTTCCTCAAAGGAACAGGAAAGCTTAAAGCTCAGCAGCATAAGAGGTTTGGAGCGCTTCTGCCAGTGCACATTACCTTTAAATTTATGCAAGCTAAATCTCACATGCCAAGCTTTTAAAATTAATTTAAAGTCACTCACAATCCCCTATGGTTTACACTAACTAAAAAGTATGTAGGCCAAACGGTTGAAAAATGCCTCTGGATTTGTTTTCCTGCTTCGGCACGTGCAAAAAGCAACTGCAGATACCAACTGTTTTGTTTCAAAGTCAGTGTGCCCACCTTCCTTTCAGTGTGATAAGCGTGAGAGGCTGCAGAGCTTTAACAGAGCTGAGGAACTCCAACACAGGCAGCTGCAACCCACCCTAGCACCTATAGCAGTGGCACAGATACTGAGCTGAAATACTAAATGTAGCTCTCATCAGTATCTCAAAAGCACACAAGGGAGAGCGGGGTGAAATTCTGTGTGGCATGGACATAGCCTATGTGCTCTGCAGGCTGCTTCCCCAGCATCACATCGACACAAAGCGCTTCATATCAGACAGCTCCTGGTCAGAGAACTGCTCACACACACGTTATATTTACCACCTGCAGAACAACTTCTTAGTTTAAAAAAAGAAGGAACCCTTAAAAACAAGACAACCCAGACATTTTTCTTGTGTCGAGAAAAAATCCCACTACATCCTTCAGATGTTCCTTTCATTTCAGTCTGAAACTAGAATTTGACAGTGACTCGAAGTATGCTTTGTTATGAAAACATGGAGCTTTTATCTCTCTGTGCAATCCAGAGATATCAGCATCCTCCTAAGCAAAAGTCTGTAATTTACACACATAAATGTCGAGTACATGGAATGCTGAAGTTCATTTCCAAACCTGAATGATGGAATTTCTAGATGAAAAGAATAAAAACGTTTAATTGATTCACAGTGCCATGAAAGCCAAGCAACACTGCCAGCTTAGGGTGAAAGTTTAGGGTCAGTTAACATGTTCTCCAATAAATGTACCAAATCATGTAATTCACACGGCTCAGGCTCCATCATTAAGTCCAGCAGTTGCATTGGATTCCTTGACAGTTTTTTGAGGAAATGCCCTCTCTACAGTGCACACTGTCAAACTGAGAACTGCAAACAGGAGGGAAGGCGCAGGGCAGCCCTGAGAGGGTAATCATTAGCTCAATTATTCAGGCAAACATAGTAATTTTCCGTACAAAGCGGCACTGTGATCAGTTGATTATAATCTGACATAAAACCTGAATAAAAGACAGGCACGGCTTTAATTTTCTTTCATACATTACAGATTTCTGTTTTTTTTCCTTCCGCTAGTTTCTTGCAATGCTGTTTACAGTTCACATCAGAAAACTGCGCTGCTGTTCAGTGTGGACTCAACCTGCATTTTACTCTAATTCTGCCCATTTTTCTGTCCAATTTGGATTCTGAAATTGAGTTCAGGGAGAATGGCACAGGGTAAGGCAGGCTGGCTGTGCTGCTTGACATTCAGCACTTATGAGCTGCAATTCCCCCAGACCTCCCCCTGCTACAAGCCTCAGCCCCTCGAGAGGCCTCTCTGCACAACTTTCCTTCACCTATGCATTCGCTCTGATCTCTGTTGTATTTGATGATGGAGATAATTTCTTAAATAAATCTAGCGGTGAATTCATAATTTGAATAATGTAAGAATAACACTCTCTGCAGGGTAGGATTTGCATAGTTTTTTTATGCAAATATCTGAAAGCATTTAAGCCTCCAAAACACGTGTTTTGGGTAACTGTTTTTTCACTTCATGAATATCCTCTGCTGGACTATTTAGAAATCAACTACAAGCATCTTTGTTTACAGAGAAAGCTAATTAATACAACTAATACAGCAGGGCCTAGGGGTGAAGCACGCCTAGATGAGCCTGTTGATGCCAAATGGTGTGAGTGGTTGAAATGCAAGGCAAGGCTGTTGACAAGGCAGCTAAGGTTCCTGGGGCTTTGAAGGAACCTCCTGCAGATTTTCAGGGAACTTGGGCCGATGAAGTATTTCCCTTTAAGCAAAGTGAATACAGGCATTCTGAATCCCTTCAAATCCTAAGTGTGTGGAAGAATGGGATAGGAAAAAAGGAGTACATTAAAAAGAGCAGGTGAGACCAAAATAACAGCAGCCCAACATCCCTGTAATATTTACAACTGTGTACATATGAATAATGGAAAGAGAAGGTCTGACTGACAGGGGAACTTTGTCACTAATCACTTCAGGGTCACAGATGAGCCCTGGTTAAATGCGCTTAAGAGTGTGAAACAAGGATTTCTTTCTTTCGGCACTGCTCTTCTTCCTGAGTGAGTATCCCACCTCTCTGGCCACAGCTCACACTAGAGGAGTCTCAGTTTGCCTTGTATAAATCACTCCGAGAGTAAGCAGGGATAAATATGTGCTGTAAGGGCAGTGGTGTATGACAGTCAGCAAATCGCATTAGGAGAGTGCTATCTTGATGACAGCCTTTGTTGCAATGATTAATCCTTTACGGAAAATTAGAGCAATTTCTAAACAACGAAACGCAGTAATGATATTAGGAGAACTCACACTGAGTATTTATAGGCCAGTGTGATGCATGTGACAGAATAAGAGAAAATAGCATTGATCACCAATTCGTTCAGGGCTTTATTCCATATAGCAAACCCAAAACCAATGCCAGGCATCATGAACTCACTAAAGACGATTTCCTACAAGCTCTCTGCTGCAGTGTAGCTTATTTGTACTGTAGGGATAACACACATCCAATATACACGTAGTTAATTAGTTGGTAATTGTGAAGACTGAAGAGTAAACTATGGAGAACATAGTGATGAAGCGCAGATAAAGGCTTTGCTCCAAAGAAATGGCTGGGTGGGCACCCCTTGCTTCCAGCAATGCTACCTGACATGCCAGTAACACCCCCTGCAGCGTCAATCCAAATAATCTCATTAGCTTCTCTGACAGAAACCATCAGAGGCAACATTTGTCTTGGCTTCACAATGCAATTAAGGTGGAAGGAGACCACCACAACAGCCCAAGGAACGTTGTCTTTAAAGAGGCAGAGGCAAGGACCCCATGGGAGTAATGCTGGCTGGAAAAGCTCCCTTAATATTCAAGAGAGGAGAAATATTTCCATAATGCTGCAGGGCATACCAGCGTCTGTGGTGAAGTGAAATTCCCTTTGAAGAGTATGGATTGTAGGCAGGCATGCAAAGCCACATACAGAAACATCGGATGTAAGGCTGGGCTGCAAGATCCAGTGCTCTTTCAGACTAGGAAATCTCAACACTGCTTTAGACGAGTGTTGAGAAAACACAAGACAGATCAGTAAATACTCGTATTTATTTACTTTTAAAACACAATGGCATCTAAAAGACAACTCCATTATCGGTTGCTGAGGATTTAGATGTGCTTTGTCCTGTGTGAATAAAGCTTTACCTGCCTCTGTCCTTATCTGTTATAAAGAGCTTTCATCTGCAGTGTTGGCAACATGAGGAAATGCTCGCTTGCAGTTTGTGCTATCTGCTATCACTGAAACATCTCAAGAGAGTCCTTTATAAAACTGCAAAGTGAGCCAAGGGAGCTCATAATAAATATAGAATAGCAAAGCCCTCATAAATGAATGAAGGAATGAGTAAGTGAATGACTTGTTCTGGCAAACACAAAATATTTGAATACTGAACGCTTACCTTGAAAGAATTCCCAACAAAAACTTTTTATTTAACTGCTAGAGTTCATACTTCAGGAAAAAAAAATAAAATAGCAAAAGTAGGCAAACACTGTCAGAAACTGGAACCAGTTTTTACAGATCCTCAAAGCATGTCTAAATTTAACAGAAGTCTACATATTCACCTTATGGCATTGCAAAATGACGCTTCTTTCCTTCCCCATTCCTTTCCCCTCCTTTTCCCCCTTTCCTTTCCTCTTCTTTCCTCTTTCCTTCTCTTCCCCCCCCTTCCCTTTCCCTTCCTCTTTCCCTCCCACTATCTGACATTGTAGAGCAGACATATCTAAATTAATTCCTGATTGCTTTTTGAGGTAGCAATGCCACAGTTACAGTACTGCCCACCTATCACCTCTGATATCAGATCAATAAATGGCAGGTGTTTGGCCTAATGATTGGTAATCATACATGCCATCCCCAGGCATTACTCCACAGTGTATTCTGTTTACATAAAAAGCTGGCTTTTTTTTTTTATGACACCCTGCTCCAGGAGGGCAAGGCTGGCAGCACTCACAGCTAACTCTGCTGTCATTAAGCCCTGAAAGAAGTTATCTCTCCCTGGGAAACAATACGACTTTTCTTCGATTTAATATTTAAACTGTGATTTAAATGTTAATAATTAATGTCATACCGCATTTAATTTCTATCAGTGAAAGCACACGACTCAGTCTACTCCAATTCCAGTGGAAAAAAAATAACGCGGCACTCTGCTGTTTTATTAAAGCAGTACAAGAGCGGCGTGAGCCTGTACAAATTTTAATTTGTCATAATTTTATTATAGAGTAATATTTACAGTATTCGAGAGCGTATGTATGTGATCAGCATCTCGCACCCGCTTGCTGACTGCATCTGAACATCTGCTTTCCTGCTTTGTATTCACAGAGGACTGGTTCCCTCCGTGCTGATACAGCTGAAGACTAACACAGCTGTAGCACAGTGCTAACGTGAGGGTTCTGTTGCAGGAACTGCTCACAGCAATACCAGCAGCTTACACAGTGTTTGCTCCTTGTGACAGCTATACCACCGCCGTTCAGAGAGTAAGGCAGCCCCCAGGCAAACAGAGCAACCAGGTCTTTAGTTACCAGTGGTCAACGCTGTTTGAATGTAGCATCAAAGAAACAGGAAAAATACGTTTCAAAGAGCATAAAACGGGGAAAAAAAAAGCACAACTTATCTTGGTTTATCACTCTAAAAGCCCAAGTTACACTTTAGAAAAGAGAGATGAAAGGAAGCAACGACATGGATTTTCGATTAATGGCGTGTATGTGTACATAAGTACCAGAAAACATGTGATAAAACAGGAGATGCTCAAAAAGCCACTCGGCCTGCCTCCCGTGCTTTGAGTCTTGACCACCCATAGAAAAATCATCCCTTCGTGAAGATGCTTTCCTTGGCCAAGCAGTAACAGAGTTCTCACCAACACTTCTGAGAGCCTACTCTACTGTCACATTGTCCTCTCTGTCTCAAAGCTTTTCCTCATGTCAAACTTGCATCTCCTTTTCTGCATTTTATCTCACAATTGCCAGTCCAACACACAGAAGGAATGCAGCACAGATTATTTCACTTAAACTTTTGCACATTTGATGGCCTTTGTTTGCCCTCACAACCCATCCTTCCAAACCTGCAGCCATTCTACTCACTCCTGTTTTTCCCACGTGCCCCATTTCCCTTTATATTCAGCATCCAAAACCGAGCACTGTACACCAGCAAATGTTTTATGAACTCTGTGAGCAGCATGAAAAGCTCATGCCACTTGCAGATTATGCTGTCCTGTCTGAGCACTGTATCATGCTGTTTGGCTCTCTTGTCGAAGGCTGACATTGCTGAGCCCACGATTCACTACACCCTCCAATTTTTTTCCTGCCTACTGCTAGCGCACTGTTCTTCCCTTTGCCTGAATTTGAGCAGATGATTAACCCTGCCCACGAGCATTACACTTCTATTCTCATTTAAGGCCAGACAGTTTTTCAAACTTGTCAAGTTTATTCTGAATTTTAACCTTGTAGCTCCTCAAACATGCACTATCTGCACCTGCACAAATGTGCTCTTTATTCCAGCATATGGACAACCATGAAAACGATCCAAGGCTAGACTTGGGAGAAGCCAAGAGGCCTTGATTTTTAGCAGAGAACCAAAGATAACTGCTCTAAGAAAGGAGACAGCATCCATCTTATGTTCATTTTCCAATTTGCTTTTGGTAAAACTACGCTGCCTTCTGTTGGTCACATATCAGAGGCTAACTGCCTCAGAGATGCTCATCAACAGTTCATTTACGCCTGCATTTTTTCAGGAATTGAAATTAAGGCGATCAGCTCAATTTTCCTCTTGTTCACCCACTCCTTCCTTTTATGATGGTCATGAGACTACCAATATTTTTGTTGACCAAATCCCCCTCATCGCATTCAAGATCTTAAATAAACTTACTAACGGAGAGCTTTAGTCGTGCTCTGCAGTTAAGAAACACCTTCTGGTTAAATCCATCAGGCTCAATTCATTTGGGTACATTCAACTCAGCCACTTGTTTCTCTCCCCTGTAGCTTAGCTCCCACAGTCAGCACTTTGGCCCTCTTGAAATGGAGACCCTACGTGCTTTCCTCTTGCTGCAAAGATCTGCATGCCTTCCTTCCCAGCCCCTGCTCTGACCAGGCTACAGAGGAGCCTCCAGACTATTTGCTCCCCAAGTAAACCAACACAGTAGCAGACAAAAAAAACAAGCATGCTCTAGAAAACCCTCTGATTTAACAAAACAGAAGGCTATACTTAGAATCACGACGTTGGAAAAGCCCTCTCAAATCACCACACTCAACCCCAGATAACTGAAGAATTTTGAGACTTGGTACCAAACCAAGGGTGAATTTGCTTTCAAAATATTAGAGTTTATATATGCACATTCAGCTGTCAGAAATCTCTATGCAAAAAAATCTGGCCGTGAGATGCACTGAGAAAAACAAATAATCAAATCATTGATTATTAATAGAATACTCTTATGCCAACCAGATCTCTCAATAAAATTTGTACCAATTGCAAGAAAACCCCAGAGTAGTTGTAAGCTTTCCAGATTGCTCTTTCTGACATAGTCTGGGAAATTTACTTAAAAGAGGATATATACAAATACTTGCGGAAACTGAATTAATAGTAAGGATGGAAGGAATTCCCTACACCAACACACTGCTGAGACCATAAAGTTGTTGGAAGAGGGAAGGAAGAGGTAGATGCCCTGCTCAGGGTGCAGGTGCTGAAGACACACACATTCCTGACTTTGAATTAAACAAGTGAAATGATGCTTGACAACGTGAGTCAGAGCAAACTCAGAATCAACTTCCCAAAAGTCTGATGAGATGACAGACTTGCTGTGAAATAAGCTAGCACACATGGTGTGAAACCAGTGTGCCGCTGAAAGGATTTCATTAGCTGGCAATTAGGAAATGAAGGGCCCGCTCCTAGATCCGCAAACCTCTCCTGCCCTGCACTGCAGACACACTCCGTGTAATGTATCAAACATGAACCCAGTTTGGGCCAATTTACAATCTTTTTGCTAGGAGTGATATGCAGGCTGCTTGGTGGTTTATCCCCTGCCGCTTGTTTTTCTAGAACAAGAGCCTTCAAACAGACCTCCTGCCTCACACATCCAGCAGGACAGAGGGAATCCAACTCACAGTGCGGGAAAGCACTTCTCCTGTATCATTACACAGACCACGCAACCTTTAGAAAGTGCTTAGTATGCAACAGCATTAGACACCATAAAATAAATCAGTAACTCGCAACTCTAATATATCTCTAATCCAACATTTACCTCAATAAAGGATAATACTGCAGCCTACACAACTGTGAAGTCAACGTGCCATAAATCACCACTGGATCTTCCCTTTTCAAAGAGAGAGAGCATTTCTTCCTATGAATTACCTTAAGAGAAATACAGACTTACTGAGTGAATAACACTACTCTGTTGGCTTTAAACAATTTCACGTATGCCACGGATCCCTGAATACCTACAGCACGGCAAAATCTGACACCGTATGCTACGGAGAGTCACCTAATATTGACAGAAGGTTTAAAATATTTGTGTTTGAATAAAAGGTGAGAAGATTATTAGAATCAACTTAAGCTACACGCAGCACTCAATCCTGTTAAAACAGGTACACACACTGAAATTCTCTGCAGGTTGAGGAACACATTTTCCTATGCAGCCTCTTGCACGTCTGAAATAACTGGGGGAAAAAATAACTACCACATGGGAGCTCAGATCTCCACTTCGGGAATGGTGTTGTGCTGTTTTTACCATTGCCTTTATGTTATGTGTTACTTCAGCTTTCAAATCAGGTGCCACTGAGATGTGTGCTGGACTTGCTGCCTTTGGACAATGGACTGTCAAAACTGCTGGGACACGTGCACTTTTGTATCTCTGCGGGTTAGAGGAAGATGATTTCCCAAACAATAGTAATAGCCTTCTATTCAAGACAGTTTACCTGTAAAATTCATCTGTACACCCGTGCATTCTACAGTGTGAAAATTCAGTATATAAATGACCATAACACACTTTCTGCTTCCTGTTTGGTGAACTAATACAAAATAATGTAGTTGTTTTTGGAAAGAAAGCCACTGCCAGGAAGAAGCTGGGTACTAAGGGTGACCTTTGCTAGCAGGAGCTGAGAAACAGGAATGGCCTTGGCTCTGTAGAACACTGCTTATTAGCAACTACCAGAACCATCTCTGCGCTAGCAACACTGTTTTCCTCCTGAAGCCAAAACATAGCATCGTACCAGACACTCTGAGGAGAAACAACTCTGTCCCAGCTGAAAATAAGAGACTTTCTTCCTACAGGAACAATTTATAGAGCGTGACACAGAGAGAAATAACAAAGGAACACTTCAGCTTTATACATCTCCAATTCAGCGCAGCTTGGAACATGATAATAGACTTCCTTCTTGTGACAATTACAAAGCATTAAAAGCTGCGTGTCAGAGTCTGGCCAGTTTCAGCACTAAAACATTGCCTTGGGCAACTTCTTTATGCAAGGCAAGGAAAAAGCTGATCTACCACTGTCTTTTACAGCTAGTGAAATGAAACAATAAACAGGAGCAAGAGAAAAAGAACAGAATTTCACACTGCACTGTTGAGGAACACAGTACATCAAAAGCGCTGTGAATGACTGGTCTGTGCCCCCACATGAGTTCTCCATAATGACACGGGTAAGAATTAGCTGTACAATAAGCAAGGAAGATAAAATAAGAAATATGGTCTTTGAAGGATTAGTAAATTTGCCACCCTAGATACTTCTGCAATACATTCATTATGACAAAGCGTAAAAAGGGACTCATCAGAAGACACGAAAACAGCCATATCTGCAGAGTATCCAAATACTGAATGGAAAGAGTGCTCCAGAGAGTGCAACACAGTAGGAAATAAATGCTGAACGCATACAAAACATCCAGGTGTTTTGGGTGAATTCTCGGGTAAGATTCTGGGTTGCTGACTCAGTCTACTCCTTGTAGAGGAAAAGATTTGTTTAGAGGGCAGATATAAACCAGAACTATCCTCCTGACTCAGCAGGCCCTGCACCTTGATGTGGGTGTTCTGCACTGTCTCAGAACATCCCAGCTCTCAAGACTGAAGGAATGGTGAAAGCTATGGCCTGGAGATTTGTATGTGCAATAGCAGGCATGTTTGCCTAGCAAATGCCTCCTTCCTCCCTCTGATACAATCTTGTAGCAACAATCCATGCCTTAGCTTCTTGTCATTTCAGTCTATTTTCTCACATTTCCTCCTTCGACTCCATCATTTTGAACTGGTAATATGCAATAATCACATATAACTTATGTGATAAACACTTTTGGATCTTTTACCCAACTCTGTTGTCATGTTTTGGCAGAACACAATTAACTATACCCATCCCTTGCTAGGGTGCCTGTCACGAGCAACAATTTTACCGTGCAGTTTTCAATTTGTCTGACCTGAAAGACAATATTTCTGTGTGCTGCCATGGTCATAACACCTGAGAACATCAGGAAAATTAATGAACAGATTCTGAAGCACTTCTGTTATCTTACAGACATAGATCTTAGTTACAGAGAGTTTAAGGGTGTATTTAATCTCATGGAATGCTGCCATGTAAGAGGTAGGCATCTACTACAAGCTAATTATCAAAGCTCCTTCAAAAGATAATGACGGGAAAGCAGTTCCAAAGGCCACCTAAATACACTGAAAATGCCTAACAGATGCAGGATGAACTATACTGGAATTTTGCCCTCTCCCTTTGACAATTACTGAAGCAGCCTAGATGCTAAGGCTTCAATGCCTTACTGCTGCATACTTCAGGAGAGACTACAAACCCTGTGTGAGATCATGTGAGCAGTCAGTTCCACACCTGGAGCACAAGATCATTCCTCACTTCTTCTGGGAAGCCTTCAGTTGCATGCAGGGTACCTCAAAGGAAGGGAGCTTCTTCTGATCACAAATCCAGGTTATAAAATATTCCATTAAAGCACTTACAGTGAAAAAATTGTAGACAAGAAAATCACAGGATGTAGCACGTGTACAAGTTACACTTGTAAATAACTCCATTTCTTTCTACTGGACACATGGAAGACCTGGCTAGCCAGCAACCACGTGGACTTCAGCCTATTACCCAATATTTTGAGTGATTTAGCAGCAGGCAGGAATGCCAGCATGCTTAAGCTTGACATGATCATCGCGTGACAGTTCAAAGAAAGAGACTTCAGCTGGGGAGGGAGATGCTATGTACATCTGCTCATCAACAGGAAGCCTGAGTGATCACAACATAACTCACGAATAACCTGAGTGCACAGCACAAACCCACTCTGGATTTCCAAACTCCAATCAAGTCTGTGAGATCTGGCACCAGGTCCAAAAAGAAAAGAATGGAAAGCACAGAAAAACTCAAGCATAGCTGTCCAATTATAAACTGGAGCTTTTTCTGATACCTTCCACTTCAGCAGTAAAGCCATTCCTTGGCTGGATCTTTCCATGGATAAATTTAGAAAATTAAACAGTTATTTTAATCCTATTAAATCAGATTCCACACTGCCCCTCTCCATCACTCCAACATAAATGAGGAGCTCAAGAGGAAAGGAGGATGAGACCAGAGACACATTCATACTTAATGTGGCTGCGCAGTTTAGTGACACACGACACGTGAGGGGTTTAAATGTATGCATTAACCACTTGGAGAGAGGTAATTATACATATATATACTTTTTTAAACTTTCTCTCTTCCCTTAGTTTGAATGACGAGCATGCTGCTTATGAAGAAAATCAAACCTGAAACCTATTTTCAGAGAACTTAAAGCAATGTTCTGACACTAACTGATTGAAATATACATTCACAAACCCTTGGGTTGACTCTTCATGCCTCCAGCTAAACTGCACAAGCTACAAACATCTACATAAACTCTGGCATTTACTTAAACCCAAATTCATGCTCCACATAAAAACTGCAATGCCAGTGGTCCTCTTTTATTCTATATACTCCTAAACACCAAGTAAAGGAACAAGATATCAGAATTCACAACACTTGAACAGCTCAGGTCCGTGCTTTTGCCTGAGCTGCGGGGGACACTGAGACCCAGAGACATGGACCTTCCAAAGAAATGACTGTGTCTCCATGCCCAGTATAAAAAAGATTTTGAACATATCCCCTGATTTCAGCTATTCTACTGAAGACCAGGAAATAAACAGTATTTTAAGTACCTAGACCAAGCTATGTAGGGCTTTAAAAAGCAAGGCCGTGTAAGACAGACTCTCAAGTGATTAGGAAACTTTAAAGTCCTGTAGCCTTCACTCTCTGTACCAGAATTAAACTACTCATCTAGTTCTAGTTCAGCACTTTTCTCTCACCAGGAATAGTTGTCCCAACAAGGTCTGCCACATATTTATATTACATCATGATCAAAAGATAAAAATTTTGTTCCTCATAGCTGACTATAGTGACATTACTGCAATCATAACTAGGTGGAGGTTCATATAGTGCACTGAAATGAAGGAGGATGGGTATATTGACAGCACCTAAATCTGGCACTCAAAACTCAGCTGCCCCATGCAGAGACCCCTGCGCCTCTGATGGCCAGAAGCTCAGAAGAGGTTATCAGGAAAGAATCACTCCATACTTGCCCCCCACATCTTACAATCTTTATTTAAGTCTCCTCACAGGACACAGAGACTCAGCAAAAGCCAATACAACCAGTCCCGTAATACTTGGAAGAAAACTTCATTCACTTACTGGTCTGGTCACTTCAACATACAATACATTCTCATGAAAACTGTCAGAAGAAAAAAGTCTTCCTTAAGACTGGAAGATACGAATTAAATATCTCTGTCCAATTCATTTTCAGCTAATGCAATAGTAGCACATAAAGAAAAGGCACTCTGGGCCCATGCTAGGACATATTCAAATCTTCCAGTAGCATTTTGTCTGATATTAAGTCACTCAAAATATACTGTAGGGTCCTGTAAGCCTTAGTCCTATCTGCAGCATCCACAGCTTTCCAAAACATTTTCAATCTTTCACAAAACAAACCTGTTTATTACCCTCTGTGGATGATGGCAGAGTGCATGAGGGAAGTAGATGCTCTTTTGCGTTCAATTTGTAGAACACCTTTTTGTTCATTTCCCCTGCAGATAGCATCTAGAAAATATAGAGATTTGGGGTGGGCTGTTTTTTTGTGTTTTTTTTTTCCTTGAACAGTCAAGATAAACTGTATTCTTTCACAGCTGGCAGCTGAGTCCCAGCAGATCTCTATCTGCATTCAGCGTGACTGCTTTCGAGCCAACGAAGAGGAGGAGGACAAGACAGAATGCTGGAGTGTGTATTCTAGATAGCTGAACTACAGAACAATCTCTATACAGTAATTTGATTATTTCTGGAAGAAATGAACCATATGAGCAGCAGGTGTGTATGCTAATAGAATGACTTTGTGTTTTAATTAAGTAGTATTTCCCCACAGAGTAATTACATATGTTGTTTACTCAAGTTTTCTGAAGACCATTAAAAAAACCTGTAAGCTCTTACTTCCCCTTGCCACGAATACAAGATCTTCAGAATCCTTAAAAAACGTACAAAACACACTTACATGTACTTTTTCTACGTACAATTTTAAAAGGAGTTCACACAGCAGATGGTATTATCTGAAGTCCCATCAAAGATTGTTTTGTCTCAGATAATATTACTGCTTCTACTCAGTGTATTGTGCGATAAGAAATGATACATCTAATGCCATGGCTGAAAGAACACCAATCTAACCTAGCAGATACTGTAAAGTACCACTTGAAACTGAGACTAGAGAGCCTGAAGAAAAAGAAGAAGATAGATTTAATGGGACATCTGCTTCCTAAGCTTCAGCAACAAATACCACTGGGTGATGAGAGAGAATCACGGAGCGACCGAGTCAATGTGCAGTGAAAAGAATACTTCAGAGCTGGGGTCACCGAGCCAAACACAACACTGACATCTAGAAGCACAGACACAGAAACAAAGAGCCAAATTCAGAAACTCAGTGTGAGGATGCAACTCTATTAATACCTCTTATCCAAACTGTGCTCGGGCTGCTTCCAGGCTTCCTTCAAAGAGCACACAATGTTCTCGCCACGAGAACTGCTCTAAGCTCCATCCTTGGGAAAGAAACCAGCTGCATGCTTGAGGAGAATAACACAGAACGAACGATACTTAGTAGAAGGATTTTTAGTTGGCTTTTTTCATTCCTTCTTCATGCCAGATTGTATGGTTTTATATAAATTTGCATGTCTTAAATGTAACTCCACTAGGCACATGGCTCTAGGTGCCCTGCTTGAGAGGAGAGAGAGGAACGGATGACCTCCAGAAGTCCCTTCCAACCCCAGGCACTCAGTGATTTCCCAGGAATAAAATAAAAATATATACTATGAGAGACACGCGTCAAGTACATCACATACATGTCACAGAGCTATAAAACTGAGCAACAGAACTCAAAGGAAAATCTGAGGATGCTTCTAAGAGCTAAACACCTCATTTTACACAGCCTCTCTTGTGCAGATATAGCTTTCTTAACATATTTCAACAAAATTTTTATTATTCTTTCAGGATTCTCTCTTCCCATTGTCCACGTGAGATTTGTGATTTTCTGTCAGTGCAGCACTTCTATACATCATGGAACAGCTATTTCAGCATCTTTCTCAGAAATGAGGAGTACGTATAAATCAAGGTTTGTAAAGAGCAGCTTGTGAATTCAGCTTACAGTCTCAATTTTCTCTCCCCGTATATTCAAAGCACTTAGCTTGTCTTGAAACAGCCAGAGATCAGGAAAGCAAACCAGGAAACTTTGTGCTTGTTTCATTTTCAGTCTTTTTTTTTTTTTTTTGTAACTTTAAAGTGAAGATTCTGTTTTAGAAAAAACACTTCAAAATGTTAATAAGCTTGAAACCAATATATCCAATTACAATTTCCTCAAACTATCAGAACGGCCAATAAGAAGAAACAAAAACTATCTCAAGGGAGAATAATTGCTATATTGGCAGGAATTGGCAAGAATTGGCAATTGGGAATTTTTGCTTAAATTAACTAGAGCCAGGATAGATTCTTTCTGTATCTACTCAAACATCAACACTTTTTCAGTCTTTATTTTATTTGCAGCTTCATAATATTTATTTACTATTACTTCTGGTTTACTTGCTCTGCTTATTTGGATCTCAACCATAAACACTCTGAGTGCTGGAGATTTTAATACCACTGAAACCACAACAAACTTCAAAGGAAGCTTTCAGTACATGGAAAGATGGCTGCTTCTGAAAATCATACTTTTTAGAAAAGCCCTAACATGCTACACAAAACATTTGCTAAATAGAAGATGCTCTACTCAAGGCCAGCAGCTTTCCCAGACACAACTACACAGAACCTGAATGTGACAGGAAAACTTTGTGATCCTGATCAAACAGAATGGTCATATAAACTCAATAAAACCCATATCATGCATTTCAACCTGCAAAAACAAACAAACAAAACAAACAAATCCTAACTCCAGGAACAAGGACATCTAGATAGGAATCTTCAGCCTTGGGAGTACTAAAATATGTTTGGCTGAGCTTGGGCTTAACTGCTAATCTAAAAGTATGCTGAAGGTATGCCTTGAAGAAGAAAATGAAGATTCAGATTGTACTACTACTCTGTTAGACTGCTACTGAAATACCAGTCCAAATTACTATTACCTCAGTATAAACCACGAGTCCAGAAACTGAGAATACTGGGAAAAGGACCAGAACCATTGAAGGACCAGAAAGTATACTGCAACAACACTGCAAACTCCAAGCATAAAATGCACATATAAATTAGATGTCTTGACAAATAAGGCACTCTAATTCCAGTGGGGTTTGTTCTATAGGGTCCAATGATTCTTTGCTATAGCAAATCTGGCTGAACTGTGACAAGAACTCCTTTTGCCTTTATGATCTCCTACTGAGGACAGTTACACGGCTACATTACTCCATCCATGGCAAAGTCTAATCTTGCACCAGGATTTGAAAAGTGAAAAATAAGACGATGCAGAACCTTAAATTCTAGCTTAAATTAATTTACTCTTACCAGAAAATTTATATCTGTTTATATTTGAAAATAAACAAACAAGCACCATGCAATTTTTGTCATTTACTTCATACTTGTCCTCCCAGAACACTGGCGTCAGTTCTTAAGGAGATTTGCCTTGTTGACATCTGAGATGATATGGCTTTCTGACTTTTTCCGATACACAACTAGTTCTTACACAAAAGATAAGATTTAATTTTTGAAAATATGTGCTTAAGAATTTTACAGAAATATTCCTTTTGGCCTCAAAGAGTTTCAAATGACCACGATGTAGAAGGACATGCGAGCAGAAGCCGATTTTAGCCTCTACTATGGGATAAAACTCAGCTTAATGCACTCAAACGTTTGGTGAGTTGCATGGAATACATTTGAATGGACTTGCACGATATATTCAATGAAAAAGAACCAGATTCATGAACTATGTCTCCGAACGTGCATTCAAACTGCAAACTACTCAGAAAATGCTTCCGTGTGCAAGTTACCTTATACCCTACCTTTACAAGATAAATAGTTCTGCTTCCACATTACAAAGAAAAGATGTAAATCTGATGGATCTCACTATGCAGTTACTGTGGAAAAATACCAAATTCAACCTTTATTTCTTCCTCTCTTAGTATTTTCTTGAGATACATTTCTGACAAGTTTAGTAACTAGTTCTACTTCTTTGATTCTTTATCAAGTCGCTTAAATATTAAAAACTGATATATTATTACAGACACTGACGAGACTATTCAGAATTCAAATGCTGCGCTGCCCTGTGGAAAATTCATGGTACACAGATTGGGATTTTATGATCCCCCAAGTCCAAATTTACAAAGCCAAACGATGCCACTAAGAAATATATGAGCTTGTTGATGGTAGAATTTTACTTGATGAAACACAATTCCTTCCTTGTGCTATTTGGATGACATACACAACAATACATATTCGTTTTTGCTGGAAAAAATTACTTCCCGAAGCACACAGGGTTTGTCTTACTGGTCTTATGGATTTTCTTGCAATCATATTTTAAGAGTATTATCTTTGCTATAATAATGATGTCAGAATTTACTGGAGGAAAGAGGACCTGAAAAACCTTTCCAGCAGAAGTCTATTTATTCCAACCGAAAATCTTCAGTATTAGTCAGATTTCTGGAATCAGGAAGATGCAATTTCATTTATTAAGTGTTTTCTCTTTGTTTTGTAGCGAGGTAACATCAAGAACAAAAAGTGAGTGATCTATAATATAATGCACATGGAAACAGTACGATTTCAGTCCAGAGAAATTCAAGAGTACCAGTGCATACTGGTAAGAACAGAGTGCTGTGATACATGGTAATATTTGATGATAAAAGTCTACCACAGCTACTGTATGACATCCTTTGGCTGACTTCTATTTGCACGTCCAACTGACAAAATCTTCAAGAAAACCCTGAATGAAGAAACTTCATTAGAGAATATTTTGTTCCTCGCCTGATCTGAAATGTTCTTAGCATGTTCTTTAGCAAAGGCATGACAAGGGGTCCTGAAGAGCCCTGGGGTGTCTGCTAATGGAATCAAAGGCACAATCATCTTCTCTTTCAGTGTGAAGACACTGAAATCTTGAGTGTAAAGACTCTGAAAGAAACAGAAGGATCCTCCCTATAAACACGTGGCTTTGTAGCCGGAGCCACCACCAAAACCTTGATTTTTTTTGACTGCGAAGGGGCCTACATGACACAAAAGATGAGGCCACTGGATAGGTTTCAACACTCCCTCAAAGCTAAAGTGCATCTACACCAATCTACACAGCTTGGGGAACAAACGAGTTGGAAGACACCATGTTACAGGAAAAAGATGATGTAGTTGCTGTCACAGAAGATTCAATGATTACATGAATGATCTGATCCAGCCTGAAGGATGAGCATACAGGGCACAACACTCACAACTAAATAGCCATTTAAGAAGCAAACCACAGGTTCACCCTGTAGGTGATAGGCTGACAAGCTCAGGTCAGACTATGATTTAGACAAGTCCTCTGGTGACGTATCTTCTGCTGATTGTCATGGAATGCTGGTTTAGAACAAACATCTAGCTTTTGAATGACTACAGTTAAATGTAGGGAAAAAAGGTCAATTTAATCCAAAGGATGCACAAGTAAACGACCCACAGGTACAACTCCTGGCACCAGGATGTCTCTGAAAAACATTCATAGGGCACTCCACATTGCTGTGCTGACCACATTTAGGTCGTGGACACATGCATCTCATCACCAAACCTTAATTCAGTAGCATTTCTAAGTTAAAGTTATGGTAGAAGCTTTTCACTGAGAGAGGTGTCTTCTAGGAAACAAGAGTAGACATCACTGCTTAAAGTAACTGCAAACACAATTGTAGAAACGTGAAATGAGTCCACAAACTTCATGAAACAAATAAGTGGACTTCAGTTTCTAAAACACAGCTCTATTCTATCTATGCTTACATTCAGACACAAATGCACATACTTGCATGCTCTTTGCACAGGTGCTACAGCAGCTACAACCAACAGAATTCAGCCCCACAGCTGCCACTAGCCCAAAGGCACCCCCATCCCTTCTGCTCTGTCTAGCCAGCCCACTCCTGTGAGATTAGAGCCTCAACACTGGAGTTTCCTCAGCGCCAAGCTCTCCTGTTGCAGTTTCAAACCAACCACTTCCTACACTGTCTGCAGCAAACAGGCAGAATAGTTTGCTGTCTGTCCTCAGCAGCACTGCTTCACTTATGCTCTTGCCATTCTTTGAGGGGGTGGGCACCTAGCCAGTGAATTTCCATCTGTTCATTAGCGTTAAGAGAGACATCCTTTTATGCAGATCTTGGGTGGATAATGCCCTAAGTAATTTCTGAAGGACTGATATCCAGAGCATATAAAATCATTCTGATATTGCTTAGAATTGCTTTGTCTGCGTATTTGATAAATGTTAACAACGTACCGTCTGTGAATGAAGACCTATGCAGTGTTGCACCTGGTAACCCAAGGTTTAACTGAATACCTTCTCTCCAGCTCTCCCTCACTGCAGTAATTACTTGCAGTGAGGTTGATGCTACTTGTGAGGTCATTTTTACATCCAGAGTAAAACCATCTCAAGTCACAAGCAATTGCCCAAACATGTGAATTATGTGTCAGACTTATCACTCACCAGCACTGAAGTCTCCCTATATTCTCCAGTCTAAGCTCGTATCAGAATTATGGATGTGTCTATATGTATGCGTGCTGTGCTTGTGTAATATGCCCATGATTTTCTGCCACCAAAGCCAGCTTGCACAGTGACTTATTCCGAAGTGTCATCCTGAAATATCACATGGAGCCATTAAAAGCAATCCATTTGCTCTCTCTCTCTCTCTCCTTTTCACTTTGTATCAAATGTAATCACTTACTGTTTTTTGTGAGACAGCTGTGCCCTGAAACTCTGACCTTTACCTGCTCCTGTAAATTCATCTTCCATGAGTCCGTATCAAATATATAAGCAATAAATAAAACCTTGTATTAAACCTCATATTAAAACCTTAGTGAGACGCTGTTACAAACAAGTAACACTTGAGAAGCAAAAAAAACAACAATTTAAAAAAAATGCAAATAGCAATATATATAAAAAAAAAAGCAATGAATACAGCACAACAAAGCAACAGATGTATATCCAGGATCTGCTCAACCAAATGTGCCACAATTCCACACAGTAGCTTGGGCAGAACCTTAAATATGTGAGTAGTCCAACAGAAGTCGGCAGCTTAAATGATCTGCAGGACAGGGAATTAAATAAAACAGATCTGTTGTTTCATTTTACAACAGCCACGCTCCCCAAAGCCTTCCTGTGGACTATTCTACATCGTTTGAGGCCTCAGAGGCCTGTGTTGATTTTCCCATCAGTGAAAACCTAGTGAAAAGTTATAAACAGAAATGAGAGGGATCATCCAAGTGATCCATGAGTTAGTTATGCAGTGACTTCAGTTACTTACAAACGAATACACAATTTTTCTGGGACCACTTTGCTCAGAGTTATTTCCTTACTGCAGGCTACCTGACTGACACAAACATCACAAAAAATAACTCCAGCCCACATCGCTGCTTACCTAGCAAAAGTCATGCTCACGAGCAGAAAGCATCACTGCTTCTCCAGCAAACTTCCTGCCATAAGTTAACAACATCCTTCTTTAATTTTCTACCCTGCTTCCACAGAACATATACTGCTCACTCCTCTGTGCAGAGCAGAGCTGAAAATGGGCTGATGGTGTTCACCCTCTGAAAAGTGCATTAAAAAAGCATTAAGGTTTTGACACAGGATGACGAAAGCAAAGGAGAGATCAGTTTCTGGAGAAAAGCACCACGTACTCACTCATCCCAACATGACACACGATGTAATTGGGATGTCTAATTATGCTGAGGTGCTGAAAAATGTCTACATGAAGGGATAGGCTGGGATGCCCAGAGGTTGAAGTATGGGTATGATGTATTTCTTATTCATACATCAGATAGATGAATAAAGAGGATAACCTGCAATCTAGTTAAAATAAAAATACAGAGGTTGGTTTTTGGGTTTTCTTTTTTTCTTTTTTTTTTTTTTTTTGGTATGTTTTAAAACACACATACAGTGAAACAATGTTTTACCCAGCTATTTCACAGAAGAGTAGGATCTTTTGCTACTTTCCCTTCACTCTACTTCCCTGCCAACCCTGTATGCACTAGGTTATATAAACAGAAAAGACTACAACTGCCAGCATTGGCTTTAAATGACATTGAGAAGAACTTCAGCTGACTCTTCAGATGCTGACTGACCTCTTTGGAGAACTGCATTGCTTTGGAAAATGCAAACACCACAGCTGTCACAGCAACCTACATTTCTCATCAGAATTCTGCCTTCTCGTGGCCTGCTCACCAGGGACAGCCCAGCAGGAGCTGGGGCTCCAATGCTCATGGTTTGGATTTTCTCCTGTTGGCACAGTAGTTAGCAAAGTTGGGAAAATATGTATTATAAATAAATCCTGCAACAAAGATGGCTCTCACTTCAGGCTGCGAGATGGTTTGGATTTACTTTTTCCATCCTAAGAAACTGCTGAAAATGTCAGAAAAAGAAATCCAGGGCTACTTCACTTGCTTCTGGGCAAGATAAAACAAACGTGGCAAAGCAGATTTAGTGAAGTAGCGATGGATGTGGCCCAAAAACATCGCTGAAGCTCGTTGCCGTTGACCTCCGTGGGCCTGCAGCAGCCATTAGGAAACCTCAGCTCTGTAAAACTGCTGCAGAGAGTTCCTCCAATCTCAGCAAAGAGAACAGGAGGAAAAGCCACAAACTTTGAAGCTGCTAATAAACTAAACAGTCTCACCATTTCAAGGTCCTCCTTAAATAATCCTGACCTTACCAAAGCTTTTCATGTGGCAGAATCAGAGAAGGGGGGTCTGGCTCTAACTGCCTACATTTTGTGCTTCTAGGTGGATTTGAAGTATGCCCTAGCTCTATAAAATAATAAAACAGGAACGTTTTAAAAATACATGCTATGTAGATTGATTTGTACCTGTCACATTAAACGAAGTAAATGACAGAGCAAGAGTTTTTTATAAGAGAAATACTGTAACAACTTTCATCTACGGATCTCAAAGTGCTCCAAGAACGGTGGCAAGCGGGCACGTCAAGTCTGCAAATGGAAATGTACCCCAAGCACAGCACTAAATAAGTGCCACCAGTACTTGTGCAAGGCTTTGGAGCAGACCAGACTCATCAGGAAGAGAAGCTAGGCCTTTCAGAGAGCACCATAGGAAAGCAACGGCAAGAATGGTTAGAAAGCACAAATTGCAAGAAAATAATAAAAAGTCTGAGATTATTTCCATCTAAAGTGCTGCGAACCCTCCACAATAACTGCTCATGCAAAAGGTTGCTCTGTCGAGGAGAAGGGACACAGCCATTCCTCGTGAAGCAGGACAAAAAGGGTTAAACTGCAGCAAGAGAAATTCAGTTTAGACCTTCGGGAAATCTTTCTAGCTGTCAAGGTAGTTCAGCATCGAAATCAATTGCCAAGGGAGAGTGGAATCTCAGTCACAGAAGGGTTCTAAGCACAGGCAAGCTAATTAACTGCCAGGCACGGCTGGGGCATAATTGCTCCAGCTGGGGCAGGGGGTTGAGCTACCTGACCTCCTAAGGCTCCATTCAGCTCTGTCTGCGTTGATCATATGATCTCCAGAGTCTCTGAATAATCTGTCACTCATAAATTATATACAGACATAATATATATCTAAAAGCAAACATAAAAGCTAATTACCAGTGTTATGCCTATGCCACGTTGCCCTAATAATAATTACAGAATTAAGTCTAATATTAATACATAACAAACATTTTTAACTTGTCTATTCATACTTAAGTTAGATTTTCATTTACGGCAGAGACTAATTCTTTTATTACATGTGTTTAACCCATATAAACCCTTCAGCAATGATATACTCCAGTTCTATTTTGCAGAGACTCTGGCAGGATCTGTGGCCCGTATACGTTAATATTCCACCGTATGTAACAACATGAGAGTACAAAGGGATACGAGATGAAAGATAGCTCTTCTTATCACTCCATTCTGTCAGTAATGCATTACAAATATCTGCCAGTACTGCGGTATCTCTGAGAGATTAGTCAAGCACTCCCAAATAACTTCAGGGTTCCAATGGAAGACCAAAAGAAATACTCCTGCAGGACAACTCTTCCAGTATTAGTCTACCTTACATACACAAAGAACTCAAATTCACCCAGTTATGACTAATTAAACACGACCTGTTTCTATAATCTACCTGTGATTGGCATTGCTGTCATTATGCTGCACTCCAGTGTTCTTTATTATCGATAGAAAACTGGCCAAACTTCTATTTATTTCATTGTGCATACCTAAATGGCCAAGAGGCAAAAAGAAATGAGATCCTTTACTTTAGGAAACCCAATCTCCTCGTTAATTAAAACTGCAAAGGGAAAAAAAAAAAAAAAGAACAATAAAATGTAATAAAACTAGCTCTGAAAATTGGACTGAGATATGCAAAAAAGAAATAAAAAGGTCAATCTTTCCTCAGGAACCCCAAAAATATTGCTGAGGGTACAAAACTGACAGCTTAATTTCAGAAAGCCCGAGCGTGATTGTGACATTTAGACAAGTGATACCCTGTGGGCTGTGGACTGCACAGCCCCAGGTACAAAGATGCAGTTTTCTTCCCTTGTGACAGCCAGTTTTGTTGATCCACCCTAGGGGAGAAGCTGTGCTTGCAAGACTGAAGCTTCACCTCGTGGCAAGTCTCACACCACATCAGGGCAGCAGTGTCAACACGCACCAAGCACAGCATGAGAAATTCAGGATCTAGAGATGCAGTGCAAGCTTTTGTGAGGCTGCTAATTGCCTGGTTGGAATCATCCTCGGGCAGCCTCTTCCCGACTCCTCAGCCAATGCAAAACCCTAATAGAGGGATCCTCTGGGCAGAAAGTCATTCCAGCTTCCTGCTTACCCTAAGTGCATCAAGAAGTTATGCAGCTCTCACTTGACTCAAAAACATGCATTTTGCAGTACCGTGACTTCTCTGCAGTTACCTTTTTAATTTCTCACGCTATATGCCATACTGCGTATTAAAAACTGAGTTTGTGTTTACGGTTTCTGTTTTGCCCTTCACTGTTACAGTCGCAGTGCTGCCTCCAAATCTTTTTTTCACTGTTTTTTAATTGGAAAATACTTATTGCAGGAGAATTCAGTCATGTGAGTCGAGTAATTCTTTTCTCCTCTGCTTTTTAAAATAGAAAACTGCATAGAATAATACACAGACACATATATATTTTAAAATATTTGGCCTCAATATTGAAAATTGTAGAAAAAATACACTCGTTTTTGGATTTCCAATTACTAATTGGGATAACTTCTTATACCGATACATAACAACACCAGGCCCAAGAACTCTAGGACAAGGGAAAACCGGGATCAAACTCCGAGAAATCCCAAGTCACAGTAATCTTTACTACAAGCATTGCTACCCAGTGGCTGGCTTTCTTGTGTTCTCTTTCCTGTCTGAGACTCTAAGTATCAAAACAGAATATCTGATAAGCTCTGGGTGCTGCCTTCCTTTTTGTCATCCCTCTCTGTTCTATATTTTTAATTCATTTAAAAAAAATAATCTTCCCTTGCATTCCAACATTAATTCTTCTGAAGGCTACTGATCCCATACAGAACATAAAAGGAGCTGCAAGGCAATATTTGTTAGTATCCCCTACAGTCTTTTACTAACCTGAGAGAGCTTTTTGGTAAATATTTCAAAGAAAACAGATGAAGAAATCTTAAATGTGGCCTCTTTATGCTGCAAACAACATATTTTTAATTACGATGCAAAGATTTGTGAGGTGAATGAAATAAAATTCCTTGAAAGTTGCTTCCTTTTTACCTTGCCCATTTAAAAAATAATAATTCATTTATAATTTCGAGCATTTCACATAAAAGCTATTGCAAAAAATACCAGTACAAGTGCGCAGTTAGCAGTTTTCATATCTACATTTAGAAGTACAGTAAGTGCCTGTTAAATACAGAATTATAACTGCTGCAGCACAGCGAACAAAGACAACAGGAAAGCGCTTGTTGGAGGTGCAAATCTCCAAGAACTCCACCAAACTGTTTCAAATTGACCACCATGACCATGCACACATGACAAAAGGAACAAGAGTTTACTGCCTTCTTAATGAAGAACAAAAAAGTCTCGGCAGTTGTTAAACATAAGACTGAGTTCATTAGATTGCTATTGTCTGTTCCTACAGCAAATAGACCAGCACTTTGTACACGTGATATTTTACCTAAGGATATGTTGCCTTATCTCTGCGGGTCTGATAATGGTTTGCCAGTTTAAGGGTGAGAAACCATAAAAAAGAATTAAAGGTTTGAAGCCTGAGGTGCATTTGTCTATAGGCTACAAATGCAAGACACTAGAAAAAGCAAATCCAAGACAGAAGATTTTAAAATGTTCTTTAGGGACCACGAGCACAGATACAATGACCTGGTTTAAGAACCACTGCCTTTTTAGAGATGCTGAACTAACTGCAACAGAATCTATCTGGACTACGACTAGTTCTCTTAGACATGGCTGATTTAAACCTGGAAACAAAACACCTCTGCAGAAGGCTACTGCAGCAACTTCTTTGAACCAGGAACTACTGGAAGCACTTACAGGAAATTCTGCCCTTGCAACACAGCACATGCAAACCTTATATTGTATCATGCTACTGAATAACTTCTAAAATTGTTAAATGTAGTGGCTTAATTTCGTTATTTACACAGAACGTATTTGGGCCTTGTTGATTAAAGCCAACAATATCAACAGAATGGTAGGACTCCAGATTCTACAGTTTACAACTTTTTAAACAACTGCCACAACGTAGATAATATCAATCAACCCACTTTTCTGTACAGAAACACTACTAAGTTTACTGATGTTAAATCTTTTTCGTTATTTCTATTTGAGAAAAACAAGAGCAATTCTGGACTCACTCTTAATGGGCGCTTTCGCAGGTCCAACCTCTGACATGACTGAGTTCAGCTCTGAGGATTAAATAAAGATAACTGTAGAATCAGCGAAAGTTAAGTATCCTGACCTCACCTTAGTCTCTTTATAAACCTAGAACTGAAAGCATGAAAGTAATGATTGTAAGAATTAGCAAGAGATATATCGCCATAATTGCCTAACAGCTGAACTGAAACCCAGGAGATAAAGTAGAGCTTAAGGAGTCTCTTGTCCCACATCCTTGTTGGACTGAAGTCTATCTCTTTTTTTTTATTCAAGGTCTTTTGCTCAAAAAAGCTTTCTTCTTCATCTACACTCTTCTATATTGACCTACCCATTTGATCTATACTGACTGCAGTCAGGCTGTGCTTCCATCATGAATCTAGACACTGTGTCACCTGTGGGAATCTGACAGTTCTGCTGAGCACACCTCTGTAAAAAAAAATCCTGAGCAAGTTGACAACCCTGCTTCTTATTGAGAACACCACGACTTTAACCAACATATGTTCTTTCAGCTCATACTCTCTGCGTGGTATTTTTGGTCATGTCAGAATGCTGCCATGCGAAGTAAATGTTGAGTTTCTCCTATACAACTAGCTTAGTGAAATTAACAAAGTTCCTCTGTCTTCCTCACTCATCCCAGCTCTTGATCTGCAGATCCCTGCTTCCCAGTTGTGCTGACATAATTTATTATGGGCATGCACTGCAAATCAGGTAAATAATAAGGGAATTCCTGGGAGCGGATATCAGATTATTAACAAATTGGGATTTAGTGGGCAAGTCCGAACTGAGCACATGTCCTTGCTAAGGGACATGATTCAGCAGACGGTTGTTAGTGTTAGGGTAGTATGATTAGGTCGGACTCAATGCTTGTAAGGTCTTTTCCAACCTGAGCGATTCTGTGATTAAGGAAGAAAGTTCAAAGTGGTCAACACAAACCTTTGTATCTCACATTGTGTAAAGATGTGAACCAGTCAAGGTCAAAAGAAACTGTATGGGTCACGTTAGGTACGCCTCTGAGTCCCAAACTGTCAACCTTACTGGTGAAATGTGTCAAGAAAACCAGTGGATTGTAGGGTCTTACTGCTTTTTGTCTCTACTATATGCTCAAAACAATCTACAGATGAATCAAATTATCAATTTTAGCAATCAACATTTACTTGATGTACATATACTGTTTCAGTGGATATATCAATACAGTTAAGACAAACTAAATGGTTATTGCTGCTAGTGGTTGAAAGTGTGTTACATCTCCATTAATTTTGATTTATTTTTTGCTTATATAAATATAATTATATATTTATGTTTCTGTAAGTCTCATTTCGAATGCTCCTGAACATTTAGGAATGCAGGGTGGTTTAGGACTGTCTGGGTTATTGGCCCTGGAATCCAGTTAAAGTCATTTACCAGACATTTAACCCAGAAAGGTTTGCAGGATGTGCCTATAACCTAACTACACTGAGTCAAAAAATGCTCTGCAAATCCCCACTGGGAGACACACCTGAGACCCACAGAAAGACTACACAAGCTGTCATGTTAGAGGATGAAAGCAGGAGAGATCAAAGGCACTGGCAGGTCCAGAGGCCCTGACATTAGAGTTTTTCAGATGAAACTTCAAGATGCTCCTAGGAAACGGACCATTCCCCAGACTACAGGGCTAGGGAAAATCCCAAGTGGCCCTTGCCAAAGATGATGTGAGAGAAATACAGCAGAGAGTGTAAAAAAGACACTGTGGGAAAAAAGATCAATGGGGAATTTTGTACCAGCAAGGCTATTACACATGAGAGTACTGATTCAAGTGCATCTGAAATGAGAAAAGCCCAGAAGTTACTGCTTACTACAATCTGCAGCTGTATAAAGTTACTGATCGCCCTCCATTTCCTACGAAGTAGTAACCCACATCCTGCCAGCTGAGACTATCAAGCCCCAGTTTCAAATTCTCACCAAAAGGTTTTTAATAATACTAGCTTCATAAACATCACTTTATACTGTTGGACAAAAACACACAACTCGCTCTTGTTTCCAAACACCTTGTGTGACACCTTCCATACCTTTGCAAATAACCTTCTTATTCCCTCTCTTCCTCAGCTGTTGCATCAGCTTTCCACTTCTCCTTTGCCTCCATCACCTGCTCCCACTGCAGATGTTGTACTGAGGACATGGTTTAGCAGGATAGGCCGATGGTTGATCTCAGAGGTCTTTTCCAACCTTGGTGATTCTGTCATTCTAAGTGAGCGTTGCTTCCAGGTAACCATTGTGAGGTCACAAGACAAACAGCAAAGCTACAGACTAACTGCCCAAAGGTAGCTCTGCCCAGGAGGCCCTTTCAAAGATGTAGGCCCTCCGTGCTCTGTTTTGTGAGAGGTTGCCAACGGAGCCACACTGCCCTGGTAATGCACAGAAATCCTGCAGGGGAATGAAGAGCTCCAGACTTAACCAGAGACAGGAGTTCTCTTCCAGCATGTGCTTCAAAAAACACGATGGTTGAGATGTGACTCTGAGCAGGAAGAAACTTTGATATGAAATATGCATGCTCTAAAATGGTAACATTATCTTTATTTGAAATGATTTCCACCTTTCCTAAATTCAATTAAGGCGTCATTTAAGAACATGCAGTTTATATAATAAGTAATAAAAGCTGCTGCTTTCTTAACTTTTGTTTTGCTAAACTGTACTGCCAATGCTGTAGTTAGTATATGCGATAATTAAACAAGCACCTGTTCTAAGATGACTGTATCATTAAATGACCAGGCATTACATATAACAGTGCTCTGCTTATACATGGAAAAATAAATCTGGGAGAAAAAAACTTAAAAAGAAGACATAATTAGTAGCACCTGTCTGGAACTAAAAGCCGTACAGAAAGTCCTATTGAAATGAAGTAGTAATTAAATGTTATTCTAAGGTTTTATTTTTTGAATGCTGATTCAAAAGGCCAGCATCCCCAGCTTTTATAGGTGAGTATGCTCCATTCCTAAAACCAAAGAAACAAAGACTCCAAGACCTGCTAGAGTTTTCTTTCAAAATGAATGCCAACTTTTCTATTAACAGCACAGAATGCCTTTAAAAGGGCATTCAAATGTAAAAGGGTTACGATACACATCTCAGGGTTTGGTAAGAAAACTTCACAAACATCTTCTAGGCTGGTGTGTATTTTGTTAACTTAGTTCAAATCAAATTAAATTAGCATTTAGAGTCAATTCTGGAAAGATTTCATATCTTTTCTAAACTGATTCTTTCAGGTGTATTTTACAAACACTTTTAAGACCACTCAGTTTTGAAACGCACTAGAAAAAAAGAATCTGTTTGATGCTAATAATCTTTATATACAATTTCCTCCAAAAAGGTCTCCAACAGAAAGCATACAGTGGTGCATGAGATGGTAACGTGCTGCTGGGATGCAGCTCTGTTTTCTCTCTGTGTGTGTGAGAGACACAGGATAATTTTACTGCTTGCAAAATGCTCAGCAATGTTCATGTTCAGCACCACTGACCGAACACTGGCTTATATTGCCAAATCACACGCTTCTCTAAACTTTTTAGACTGTAAGGAAATGGAGGGGATGCCACTGAAAAGGCATCGATGTTATTCACGAGTGCAGCAAATGGTCTTTAGAGCTATTTTTCTAATATTAAAAGTTTGCAAAACCGAAGTTATTTGGGACAATTTTTTTGAAGACAGAAGATCTTAATTTTTATGTAAATAATACATAAGAATAGTAATCAATACAGTAATCAATAATCAGTACTCTTTAAACTTATGACCTATGATTAATTATCTTAAACAGCGATACTACACATGCAACTACTTGGTTATCTGGGCTATGTAATTCTAAGCCTGGTTTTACTGGCAGAATTATTTGCGTGCTATGAGCCAACCCAGCTCTGGAGAAACAAGACAACAAAGGGAGAATGAGCAGCAGTCTCCCTGCAGAACAGCCCACAGATCTTTAGCTTATGCAGATAACATAGGACATATATCCCCCTATAAGGAATTTCAGTCTGCAGTACAAAACCCAGTACAAAACACTACAGGCATTACGGATTGCAACTCTGCAGGACTCCTCCCTTTCTCTCTAGGCTTCTTGCAAGATCACATCAGGCAACTGCTTCTATAGACTGAACTACTCACCCAGCAGCACAATTATTTGTTTTGCTCTCCTTTTTCTAGTTAGACGGCCCTTCTGGGATTGCAGTGGACTAAGGTACAGAAAGTTTAACTTGACATCTCACTTCAACACCGTTATCATCAGTTTTAAGCCTATTGTTCTTTCACCAGCAGTTGTTTTCAGTTTAAATGGCTCTTTTATCACCCTGCATCTATACTACTTCTCAAGCTAATGAGGTCTAACTGTACATTATTGCATCTTCAGTCATATCTGACAGAGCTCCCAAGGTTCATTTACCTTTCTTAGCTTTGTATCTCATTAGTGACTCCCAATCATCGTGCAACACTGGCTGCTCGTTTGAATTCAGCTCCTCTTTCTCTATCACTTCTATATTCCACTTGAAATTATTTTCACTTCCTAAATCAGTGATCTGGAATTGCATCCTACTAATTTTTTTCCTCTTTCAGTTTCTCCAGTCATTCGTTTGACTGCTTTCCTTTTCACAAAAGATGACCAATGCAGCCTTACTTTCCATCACAGTTGTTCATGACAGTACGACACAGGACTGGTGCACCAGAAGTTAAAGCTGTGTAGCATTCTGTCTCAGTTTGTGCTCACCTCCATGTTTCTAAGACCTTCCCTCCACAAAAAGCATCGCTTAGACGTGACAGTTTCCCTGAACAATTCCTGTGTGATGCAATTATACACAACAGTTGTTACCTTTGATAACGTTCTCTGGTCCATTCCGCACAAAGAAACCTGTTGGTGATCTAAGTCGCAGTCAAATACGTCCAACTGGAAATTCCTGGCAGCTCAGAAGCTGTTTTTATTGGCACTTAGAAATGGCAGAACAACATGTAAGATTTTACACCTGAAGGAAGCTTTTGGAAGAATGAGACCAATAACCAAATATACATGTTTAAAGATTAAGCAGCACCTTAATTATAACATTACTCCTCTCAGGCCACAGCTGGTTGGGTAGTGTCACACAGCTATGCTTCAGGCCTTGGGAGAAGCAACGCTAGACTCAGACTGTTAAACAAGGCGATTTTACACCTGAAATGTACTGAGGTTATGACTGCTGCTTAGCATTCTGTACTTGATCAAAAATACAAAGGTCATCTTTCCTACTTTCCTGGGCATGTATGGATCACATTAGGAGCTGGGACATCCTGGGAAAACACAAGGGTAACAACACTGACAAGTTCTTTTATGCTTTATTAAAGTCTACAAACGAATTAATAATAAAGGTGATTGCTCTATTTTTTTTTCAGCCTCTGTCAAGATATGTTTTTCATAACCAGAGATGGCAAAGAATATAAATGCCAACAGAAATGTCCAATTTTAGCTGTGAAAAGTATAGAGTTGGATCACTTAGGAATTTGAAAACAGCATTTCTTACTTGGCTGTTGGAGTTGGACAGAAAACAACACACCCTTGCCAAACTCCTCGCAAAAGCCAACGTGTACTAGTTCTGTGACTGACAGCACTGATGGATTCCATCATAATGTCAAACAGTTTTGTCATTTGAAGTTACTTGGTTAAATCCTGATCGCTTTTCTACTTGATTTGCTCTGCAGTCTTTATTAGCATTACTGCAGGGTCACGCAAGAAGAACGACGTTTCTTAAAACACAGCGTAACAGTGTTCTGTAAACAATTATTTGGATAAGACTCGTGACCATCATCTCTACTTGTTCATTATTGATTAAAAACAAAACAATCAATTAAAACAGTATAAAATCATAATCCACATTCCCAGGTAACAGTAATTGCTTTTTGCATTTAGACTATCGATAAAATATCTGTAGATCTTTAAAGAAAGTATTTATTAATCTTTAGAAATCTCTAAAGCGTTCCTGTAAGTAAATCAGCGCTTTTCTTTACAATTATATTTCTTTCTCATTTCTGACGTGTCTATGTTTCTGCTTGTGAAATGAATTCTTAACACTAATGACACAAACGCTAAGCAGACTCGGAACTACTCATAGACCCAGTATTGCTAAAGAAAAAAATCCATTCCATTGGTAAATCAGACTTGGTAAAGAAACTACAATATCGAGCTGCCTGACTAGCGGAAAGGAAGATGGATGACTATTCCTGAATCAGGTGCTTGAAACTTAGGTCTGGTCTAAAGAGAATATAATCAATTTGTTAAGGAGTTGAGTCTAGTACAGGGGATGCTTTATGGTAAATACTGGACTGCATTTAAACTTTACTCAAGTGGTATTATTTGAGCTTAACCTTCAAAATGAGTAACAGTTTATTTGTGCAGTTACTCACTGAAACGGGCTGAGATTTCCGATTTAAGAAATACTCTGCCTCGTTCTTTACATCCTACTTCTTATATTGATTATTATCTCAGATTGTTATTCCCTTTATTTGTTCTCTTCAGGTTCAAAGACAGAAAATTCATTATCTTGGACTGGTATCTAAAGGGGATATAAGTACACATGAGCTCAGACCATCCTCATTGTGAAAGAAGCTGGAAATGGACTCTCCCAAACTAGCACTTGGTTTAGCTTCTGACCTTACTCTGTTCATTACATAACCTTCCAGAAAGAAGCACAAGCATTTGTAAAGGTCATACCCTGGGAGAAGGCACTCAATACCATAATTGGATAATTAATTCCAACTCTCCAGGTGATGACTCCTGAATGCACAGAACCACTTCCACTCTTTGTAAATTAAATTAATTAAAACCTGGCACTAAGCCTTTTCAGCAAGGAAACCAGCATCCAGGAAATTAGAGGTGTAAGGAGAAGCTTCAACAATGAAGCTGTAAGTGGTCCATCTCACATCACAGATGTGTATTAATATTTGTTATTTTTAAACCAAGGTCTAACATGGGTTAGCAAGCGATGTAAGAATCACAGCTGTTTCTTGGAAAAACTCAGCTTTTACTGCATGCATTCAATGGTGAATTTCTCCAAGAGTAAATTATGTTGTAATGTCTAGTTAAAGTACTATTTTTTGTTTAAAACAGAATCAACTTTTGTAGGCTATCTTGCCCGTGGCAGGGCAGCTAGAACTTGACGATCCTTGAGGTCCCTTCCAACCCAAGTCGTTCAATGACTCTGAAACTCAATTTGCACTGAAGTGCTATGCAAAAAATAATGCTTAAATTTATCTATGGACATAATTCACTAGAACTGAAGACAGACAGAAAGTTAATCAGAAAGCCAATTTGGAAGTGTGTTTCTTTTGAAATAGATTAACAGGTAAAGCAGAAGCACACCTCCCCATCACAAAGCTAAGATCCCCAAACCTGTGAGCCTAGCGACCATCCATAACGGATCTGCTCCCTTGTCCTTACCCTTCTAAGAAAGGACTGCAGTATCCTGTTCTCCTTTTCCTTTCAGTAAAGCTACAGTCTATTCTAAAATACTACTGTGAAATTGATATTATTGTCAGAAACAAGTGAAATTACTGTAACTACTTTAAAGTAAGACAAGGAAGAAAAACCTAATAATAAAGAACTATAAGAATTAGCAATCATAATACCAGATAATAATGTAATATATTTCAATGCAACAACTACAATGCTAAACTTATAATTTTAATTTGAGACCGCTTTCTGGACTAAGTGGCCTTGTTTTAATTTCTGCCCTTAATAATTCCATTAGTTTTATATGTTATTTAGCTAAGTATCATGCAGTACGTTCATCCTCGTGGTGATTTTCACATAGCTTACCCAAAGTAACAAGACTAAGCACTGACATGTTTGGGTATGCCATTTATTTTTGAATATTCTGTGGTTTTAATTGAATACTTCCCATCATATTAATGAAGAATTCAGAGATGAAGAGAAAATTAGGATAATCATACATGTGAATTCATTAGATCATCCTCTACAATAAACTTACAGGTACAATGTCTAGATGACTGCTCATCTAAGTTCATTAGATATTATTTATAGTGCGGGTGAAATGAAGACGAGCATATTGGTAAAGCATTCCATAGGCTTACATTTTAGCCCGCAGAAACAACAACTGGTCTGTTGATGTGGTGGTGGCTGCCCTTATATATGTGAAATACCTGTTTTTCTTCTGTAGCCTTTGAATTCAAAGCAGACGTCCCTCTGGCTTTTGAAGTAAGAGCGTTTGCATATTACACTGACCTCCCATATCCAGAAGTTCACTCTGGAGACTAAATTTTGATACCAAAAATAACGGCATTGGAACCCTCGATTCATTTGACTAAAAATGACCTCTACTTCAAATAATCAGTTGTTGCTAGCTAGTGTTCCTGCAAGAAGGAAACTACAGTGCTGCTACGTTCCTCAGAGTAACAGCATCCTGGCAGGGGCACTAACCTTTGTGAACAATGTAAATTAACCAAAGCCTGGACAATGGGACAGACAAGGATAGATGGAAAGAAATGGGACTGTCTAAACCGCCAATGTTAACTGTTTGCAAAGTATTTTCTAAAACACAAGAAGTTACAATGAAACGTAAAGGAAGGCCACACAAAGACAGTTTCTGTTGATTAATGAGCGTTTTACCAATACCTGGGCTGCAGTCTCTTCATTTCCATGTGTGCTTCACCTCCAGACAGCAACCCCATGACATAAGCTCAGAGAGGTTGGAGATTCCCCCTTCCTGGAAGCACTCAAGGCCAGGCTGCATGGGGTTGTAAGCAATCTGGTCTAGTGGGAGGTGACCCTGCAGAGGAGCTGGAACTACATGATCTTAAAGATCCCTTCCAACCCAAATCACTCTATGTTTCGCTATGAGCACTGGTGACATGAAGCTACCCACCACAGGTGCATCACAGCACTTCAAGGTAGTGCTGAAACTTCTACTGTATGTGTTTACATCGGGCCTCCAAAGGGTCAAGCTGAGAACTATTCACTGAGAACTCCTCAAAGGTTTCAGAGGCAAAAAATAAAAAAGCTATCACACTTCAAAAGCTGCATGGATATTCCCAGAGACAAATATGTAATATATGTAATTCGTTCCTTCAAGATGTCAGCCTGAATCTGACAAACCGTAGAACCCATTCACACCAGTGCTCTCAGAGACAAGAAGTCAAGCCCTTCACATATCTGAGTATTTCAAGTGAGCCACACAGGGTGTGTGGGCTGACTGGAGTTGAGACAGAGGTGATGGCATTCATTATTACCAAAGGGTAATAGCACGGCGAGTGAGGAAAGAAAAAGGGGGAGACGAAACAAGACATCCCTGAAAATCCTGCTGGGGTTATATAACTGCGACATTAATGTATTAGAAAAACGTCTAAAATGAGTTATAGAACTAATTAAGGAAATATAAAAGCCATGGATAAAAAGTTCCTTGTTAAGTATAATTGATAGTACAAATCTAATCTGAAAGGTTAACAAGCTCTTGAAAATTGTTGAATCAAGTACAGAATGATGTTTTTAATATAATTATATACAGATAGCAGATGGTATAGTCCCTCTTATTATATTGCCAGCTATTAGACTTCCATTTTTAAAGCAAATACCAAATTATACTGAAGATATGTGAGCTTATTTTAAAAGATGAATCAGTTCTCTAATAACTGCACATACTGAGTACATGCTATCTGCCATTGATAAAAATCAGATAAAAGGAATTAAAATATGAAATCTGGAGGGTTTCACACTCCTTTTCCAAAACAACTTTATTTTAAGCCTTCTTAATTAAAAGCTTGATTATCTTAATGAATGAGAGTATATTAGATATATGAATACCCTTACAAAACAACTGAGAATTAGAAGTTCAGAAAACAAAGCATCAGAAAAGAAAAAACACCACCAAATTATATTTAATTTAAAAAAATTAATTCCAAAAAGCCTCTAATAAATTTAAATTTACTAACCTAGATGACACCCCAAACAAGTCAATTCAGAAAGATGAGGAGAGACAAAGTGAAAAGAAGCAAAACCCATTCCTATGCACGTGCACACAGCTGAAGTTCTCACTGCACCATGCCCCCATGTCTGCAGCAGTTTCTTCTCAGACCTTTGCAAATGTAATCCTGCTCTTTATAAAGGCCTGCTCACCATTTGCTACTCAAGCCAAGACAGAGGGTTGGAGCACCTCTCCTGTGAAGAAAGGCTGAGGGAGCTGGGACTGTTCAACCTGGAGAAGAGAAGGCTCCAGGGAGACCTCACTGCAGCCTTCCAGTAATTGAAAGGAACATACAGACAGGAGGGAGACCGACTTTGTCACATGGTCTGATGATGATAGGTAAGGGGGAATGCTTTTAAACTGAAAGAGGAAAATTTAGGTTAGAAGTTAGGACAAAACATTTCACTCAGAGGGCGGTGAGGCTGTGGCACAGGCTGCTCAGAGAGCTGTGGACACCAAGGTGCCCAAAGCCAGATTGATGGAGCCCTGGACAGCATGACCTGGTGGGGGGCAACCACAGCAGGGCAGGGGATTGGAACTGGATGGGCTTTAAGATCCCTTCCAACAGAAGCCATCCTGGGATTCTATAAAACCTCACTAGAAACTTCTACATTCCCCAACCCCTTCCTGTAATACACCTAGCACAGGCCTGCTGTCCTCGTTGTCAAAGCCCCTGATGGCTGATTCCCAACCCAACAGCCATCCCCTTCCAGCTGCCCACCCCTCACTTAGTCACTAACAGCTCAGCTGTTGCCCCGGATGGCCCACAGATTCCCCCAGCACTCTTCCTAACTTGAAGCAAAGGCTTTGTCTTCCTTTCATGATCTGTTGTGCAGATGAGCAAACTTGCAAAGCCAAGTTGGCCTTCTCTATGACTATTCCTCTTATTCAGCACTCACAAAACAAAAATCTCATGGGACAGCAGTTTGACTCTCATCGATTACACTGACTGCTTTATTAACACATTCTCACACCCTCCACTCTGTCAATCTATATCTGATCGCTACTTTATAGTCATCTGAAACACCCTAGAGTAAATAGCAGCATTCAATTGTTTTTCAAACAGAATCTTTGTCCAAGACTCATGCTCCTGACTCCAACTGTGTTACTTCCACGGAAAAACAGAGTATGCTGTAATATATCAAACATACCAGACACCTGCAGTACTAATTCGGACATGCTTATTTGCCTCCACTAGTCCTGTAGAGGAATCCTAAAGGGCAACTGAAGAAACAGTAAAGTTAGATGAAGGTGGATCCTACACAAACTTAAGGTCAGCCTCACCATACACAAATGTCCACACTGCCCATCCCTTATGAGGGGCATAGAGGATAGCAACACTTTCCCAAATAATCTCCGCTTTCATTTCTAATTCTGCTGTCTAATGTTCATCTGTAACAATAACCAAAAGCTCTGCTAGCGTAGCACATGAAGAACCCAGAGATGGCTGTACACTGGGCCATAAAAATAGATAGCCTGAGTCTGATGGCACTTGAATCACGGCACATCACTGCTTCAGTTAGTACAAGAAATGAAGTATGGGAAACGCTCCTTCTGTGAGCTAAGAGTAAATAACTGATCAGGACAAGTTCAGAGATTCTGCAGTTTCAACTTAATAAATCCACTGGACTCTCAAGTACAGTAAAATAAATAAAATGTTACACCTTCTCACTTGAAAGACGCCTTGACTTTCCAAACACCAAACACCTCTCACTTCACCTGAAGGAAACTAAAGTCGGCCAAAACTTCATGGCTCTTAACCAGCTGACTGCAACCTAAGGGCTGAAACAAAAATGGATTAATGCTCACTCACTGTCAAAGGAGGATTTATTCAGGTTTTTCTGTCATTGTTATAATCTTTGTCACAACAATGAGACACTGCAGTTTTATAGTCTCATATGTTCTCTGAGAGATTACAGTAAACAGCATTCTTTGATCTTTTCAACGTTCTGTAATTTCACCACGAGGTCAATCTTGCTCTTCTTTTTATATTCTCAGCACTGAACAAAAAGTGGTGAAATTGACAACGAAGGAGAAGACAGAATTGTTAAGAGGTTACAGCAGTGAGCCTGACTACTGTCTGTCAGACAGTATGCAGGGCATAAAGATTTTTGGTTTGGTTTTTTTTTTTTTTTTTCGGTCATTCTTGTCAAAGCTTTTTGTGCTCCTGTCTGCCTGCTCACAGCTATGAGTATGTATGGATCAAGATAAATCCAAAGCAGGCTGTTTCTTTGGAAACACTCCTGTGGAGAAGATGAAAGAGTCAACTTATGACAGATGTTCATCACGCTGCTTAGTACAGCACTGGAAGGGACACGAGTCTGCAGTAATGGGAGCAGCATAAGATGCTGTGCTGCAGAGCATTCGTGGTGTTTTAATAGGGACTGAAGATGGAATAACACAGTAAGTTCTCAGTGGGGAAAACAAGATGTAGAACAGTTTATCCTCACATGCTAAATTCTTGAGCAAACTGATCCACCACGTGGTTCCTATGTTATGTCAAACTGCAGGCAATGTGATCACAGGGAAACAGACAGTGTGAAATGGGTACAGCACTGACAGAATACTGAATAAGAAGGTACAGAAAAAAACAGTACCACTAACTGTTGGATAATTTCCTGGACCTTGAATGCTTCATCTGCATTTTCATTTCTGCCTTATGCAGTACATCTTCATACACAGTGCTTTTTTAACGAGAAATGTACAATGGCTGGGATAATCAGAGGAAAGGATTTTAGTTATTTGAATTAGTTCTTCACATCAAATTTCATTTCAATACTTAACCATAAAAGCAAACATTTTTGGTCAGACTTCCAAGTGGTTAACGTCAGCTGCAGATAAAAAGACTCAATTTTATGTCTAGATGTTCGACACTTGAAGATGGGAACTTGAAGAAGATCCCCTCACCACACTGCCAAGTCCCTCTCCGGCTGGTTCCTCATTTCTCTGGAAGCAGACCACAACCTCTGATCACCTTTGTCATCCTGCTCACACCCCTCTATGTGAACCACATCCTTACTAGAGCCTGCAGGATCAGAAGTGCTTCCGTGTTCCCTACAGAAATACTATGAACGATACAGTGGCAGAAGGGCATTTCTGTTACGTTTCCTGTTCTCTTCCTGAAAATCCTGGAGGTGCCAAGTCTTAAGGTTTCAGGTTTCTGATGCAGAGGCTGAGGTGACACCTAGAAGGGAAGTCACGAGGAAGTTTGCCTGGTGGCACATACCTTCCCATCACATTGCTGTTCCTAGCTGGGAAGCCATGATCTGCTCAACACTGATAATCTGCTCCACAGCACCTAGGCCTTGGGGCCTCAGCTAGTCAAAGAGTAGAAGCTCCTCTTTTGAGGACTTATTTCAGTGACATTATATCTAAGGACATGCATAACTTCAAGGCAGAAGATAAAAATATTTTGCCGAATCATTGTCTGAAATGGCACAAACTCATGGCAATCAAATGAAGTTAGAGGGCAGAGAACCTCTTATCCCGTAAAACCCTACTTTATTGTTTTACAGAGAGTGATCCTCCCAACTCTGGAAAACAGAAAAAGCTGAAAAATAGCAAGTCATTAGCAGGGAGATTTACATTGTTTTGATCAAGCCCTCTCCACTTTCCCATTCCACTGCCACTCTTAGAAATGCTGGATTTTATAAGGCAACACAAAGAAAAGTAGGCACAATTCTTTCAAATAAACACATGAATGCTAATATTAAATGTATTTTTAAAACACTGTCCTTTCAGTACTGTTCTTTTATAAAAGTTCAAGAGATGTGGCATATATTGCTGTCTGAAATGCATTCTGACAGTGCTCACAGAAGAAAGGATCAGAGGAGCTTGGATGTAGCTGGAGGCAAAAGACGAATTCAAGATACAAGAGATATAAAGAAACATGGAAGACAGAAGAAGGAACAGCAACACTTTGACAGAGAAATATGAACTAACGGACAGAAGAAAGGATTCCAACGATTTTCAATGAAACTGTCCTAAGAAGATGGACAAACCTGGCCTGAAGCTATCACAGATGAGCAGGTAGCTGTGGCTGTTCCTGAAAGGAATCTTCCATGAGGGCCAGGCAGGAATGAGGCCTTTGGCTACCACGTTCTGTACTACTACAGAAATGCACTTTCATCCCTCTGAAATCAAAGCTGGCATTGTGGAAAAAGAGCTTTAAAACTGCTAATGACTACTTTTAAAGTCTAAAGGAAGAAGAAATTTTGGTATTGATAATGCAAGAATATCCAAAGTATGATCTCCAAAGGAAAAGAGGGAGAAAACATGAACATAGAACAATTTAGTTAATGCATTGGGTAAAGCTGGAGAAAACTGAGAATTGTAAACTGGCACAGTGTGCTTCAAGACCTGAACAGCAGAACTGAAAACAACGTACAGGGCGTGAAAATAGATAACAAAGAGAATGGCTGTTGTGATAGGGATGCAAGAATTTTGCAGGAAAGAATACCAATGAGGGTGGTAGTGGAGTTCGGCTTTTTAAGTGTGTTCCTGACTAAACTGTGAAGAAATAAATAAGAAAACAGCAACACTAACTAGTAAGAGAAGCTTTCCTGGATCTCACGGTCCAGACAGAGGTCTCTAATTTAGTTACTGAAGAGACATCCCAAAACAAAGTCTGGAGCAGCAAGAGATCAGTGCCCTGCTGCTGCACGGCTCCTGAATGCCTGCTGCTTTACCAAGTGGGTAATGCAGCATGTTACAGGCACACTGCTCCAAGAAAGGAGTATCTATTGCTCTTACAAGGTGCTACTGCAAACCAGAAATGGACTCCTGCACACTGCAGAAGGCATCAGCCTCCCTGATACACATTAATAACAACAGCAGGAACTGCTTGCTTCCTGGGTTAATGGCAGGGGCTCAGCATTTCCCTAAATAACACACACTTTGATACAGTGAAATATATATTACACAACGTATACACACATTAAATACTACACACAATAAATACCCACAATATACAGACACAGTAAAATATATTAAGCCTATAAAAATCAGTACCATCTTAGATAAAGTTTTAGCAGTTACTGTTATGGTAAGAGCTGGAGTTGGTTACTTTCATGGTTGGGAAAGGATTTAAAAAAAAACAGCAAAGCAGACTGTAAACAAATTCGATTCAAAACAAACAAGCACACAAACAAAAACTGAAAAATGAAGAGAACTGGCACATGGAAAGCCTTGAGACTTAAAGACTGCCATTTCTGTAATTCAAAAATTCCAAATCATATATGTTTTTCTAAAGAAACAGCACTTCAGAAGGCCTCCATCCCTAAATGAATCATTCCCAAATTGATACCAGAAACAGACTAGAAGAAAAATAGGCAGTGTGACACAGCTACATCTTACAGATAAAGATATAATAATAATTGGAGAATTGTCCTAAATCAAAGTCTTTTACATAGTAACAGGTATCTTCAGTTATAAAACAAGAAACACGAAAAAGGAGAAAAAATATTACAGGGCTATAAGGATGGATCTGAGATTCTTTTTTAGATATATGTTTTTAAAGAATGCTTTTCTTTGACTTTCAATAAGGAAGAAAATGAAGAATCTAAGGCAAAAGCCACGCTCTAATGGGAATAAAGTACTGAAATGGAGGTTGCCACTGCTGAAAAAGAAACACAGATCAAAGGATTTAATGTCCTTACATTGTAAGGACCAGACAGTCATCATTCCAGAATATATGAGAGCAAACAGAGCCAAAGTGCGAGTGAAATAGGACAGGCCTCTATCAAACAGCACTGAGGCATTATCTGACCTAAAAGGAGCTGAAATTGTCCTTATACTTCTGAGAGGGGGCAAAAGGTGAGCTAAGCAACAACAGACCCATTACAGTTATCTCAATACACGAAGCTCTTGAACACATTCTGTAGGAAAGCACCATCAACAACACAGGTAAATAGAACAACGGGATGCAGCATGATAGACAGTACCCAATTTAATCTAGCTGAAGCTAGCTGGCTGCAGTAAGGCAAATCTCCACTGTTTCATCTGGCTATTAAAGCAACGGGAAAACAATAGACCTGTACAGACTTCTGTGAAGCATTCAAAGGAATAGCACTGGGAAAAAAAATAGCTACAGCAGATAAGAAGCTTAGGTAAACCTGTAAAACAGGTCAGGAGGAAAGAGAGTATATAGAAATAGAAGAAGTTGGGAATGTATTGACTCATCATAGAAACTGTTGTGAAATGCTGGAAGCTCAGCACCTCAAAATCATGAGATAACTGAGCACAGTGGTGAGATGTTCTCTAGAACACAGCTGCAAAGCCACTACCCAGATCTCAGTCAAGACCAGAGCAGGGGAAGCAGGAGGGTGATCAGAGGGAAGCAGGAGGGTGATCAGAGACTTTCACTCAAGAAGATATATATTTAAAAAAGAAAAAAAAAAACTAAAAACCTAATATCTTCCTGTTTGGTGCAGAAAAATGCCAGGTGCAAGGAAACAGCTTGTGAACATCAAACACTGTGTTCAGCATACACAGTGCAAAGGTGAAAACAAGCACAGTGACACATGGAATTAAACTGGCAAGAGACTTGGCTTCTAGAGACAGGTGGACTCTCCTCCAGCCCTGTGTTTTCCATTCATAAGCACTTCACAACAACAATTGCATCTGAAGCACTTCTCTTGATGTTCAGTACACTGAAATTTGCCTTGCACTGAAGAACTTACGTGTGAGTTTGGTAACGTGAGCATACATAATTACAGTGTAGTTGTAAGATGGGGAGTGCATGTGTGGTGGGGGCAGGAGGTGGCTTCCTTCACCTCTGTATGGCAGAGCTCAATAAGAACCACAGTAGAGAAGTACAGTTCAGGTCAGACAGGATCTCAGAAGGTTTCCAATCTTCCCTCCTGCTCGTGGCAGTATCAGACACATGAGGCTAAACCTTGCTTCTAGGGGCTCCATCTACTGCTGTCTTAGAAAACCTCCAAGAACGGTGGCTGCAACGTGTTCTGCTGATTAAAATATTTCACTGGGATACATGTTTTCCTTTCCCTCCAGCTGAAGAGTCCGAGGAAGTAAAGATATTAGAAAAGAATTACAAGTAATAACAAAACACTGACTTAGCTCAGACTTCTTTGTTTTAAGAGATAATGACTTAAATACAGAATACTTCTAAACCATAAAGTGGAAGATTTAAGAATAAAAAAACATAGTAGAAAAAAAGTAGCTCTACTGCTAGCCATCACTTTCAAATATAAGTGCAGACTAGGAAATGGATAGTAGCTTCACCAGCCAGTAATAAGCAGATGCTGGAGCGGCACAACCCAGCAACCAAAGCCACGAGTTTCCTGCCTTTGGGAAAACAAAGACCATCGATACCAACCTTCACACACCCCAGGTGAGTTAGCAGAAATTGCAATACAGAATTGTTGCATTTGCTCCTTGTAGGATCACAATTCCCTGCTGCATTCTTGTGAAAAGGACAGAAAAAGCCTTTGTAAACTGCTGTAGATTTATTAGGACAGGCTTCCTGGTGGTTTGGGTGGGAATATACCTAAACAAGCTAGTCAAATAGTCTGCTGAACCTCCACTAAAGAGTCAGATAGCTTAGACACCTATCTACCAGATAGAGTGGATTAAACTGTCTCTCCAGGTCCTTTCTAACCTCGTGATTCACCCACAGAGCACACGAAATGCAAACAAGCAGTTCTGGAATGCCTGCAACAATATTCATCCACGTTAGCGACAATCCAAGCCAAGGCAGAAGAGAAGGGGCAGACACTACATGTCTCAAGAGACAGCGAGAAAATGTTCTACCCTTAGTAGAACTCTTCCTTTCATTAGATCCTTGACACACGTTCAGGAACTGGTCAAACATTTCATTCCCCTGAGCACACTTCATCCCACATGCCTTCCAGAATTCTCAAGGACAGTCCCTCTTTCAAGATGCTTAAAAATCTGAAAGCAACAGGGAATGAGATATTGGTTAAGGGAAGGAGAACAGAGGCGGGATGTAAATGAATTCAATTCGCTGTAGACAGCATGACAGAAATGGGTCTTTAAGATGGACATCTATGAGCACAGTCCTTGGAGAAAAGTTTGAGGAGGTTATACGGTGCTGGAGAGCCAGCAGAGAGTCTGAACGAGAGAAGTGACATTACATTTCCCCGGGGGAGTTTCTGAAGAACAAATTTAACCTGACCCACAGTATGAATCCTTTTTAAAAAAATTACAGATTTAAGCAGATGACAGCAGAGATATTCTTTTTTTTTCTTGACCTGGAAATGTATAGTGAAAAAGAAACCTCCTTGCCCTGATACAAGCTAAGCAGCTCAATATGGCAGGCAATTTTTATGGAAGCATGTGAACGTTTACACAGGCTCATATCAATGTTCATAAGCAAGCTAAGAGGCCTGCACCTCTGAGCAGAAATATACCATCATCGAATCTACAGCACATTTACTGAGACTTGGAACAACTTGAGATTTTCATGAACTAGTTCTAATCACAGTTAACAAGGTGTAAAACATAATCCTTGCAAACCTTGACAAATTACTAAAGGTTCACATGGTTCCATTACCCAGCTCACTATAGCTTTGGCTGTCACGAAAGAAAACAAATTTCACAGAAGGTTCCCTTTTCAAGGAATCTTTTCTCGCACAGAATTACTTCATTTCCACTAAAACACAGGATGGAGACCTGATTCAAGTTGAAGGTAATCATTTTTGTTTGCGTCACGTATATTACACAAACATACTGTTACAGCAAAATATACTTCAAGAAGATGAAATCAAGCTTAACTTACGAGTATCACATATTAGAAGTATTGTTCATTCCTTCTCCATTAGTGTAACAATCTCACAGAAACAAGTCAATATATTTTAGCTTTAATGGAGCCCCATGGAGTCCCTTAGATATTCTCTGATCCTAAAATGGATTAAACATTTCTCTGATGAGTGCTTTAGTGGCTACGTATTTTAAATGCATCATCACATTTTCCTGCTCACCATACTGTTGCTTTAAATGAGCCACTGCTTCTGTTAGCTCCCATTTTAGCTTTTTGTTTGTTTAATTACCTCATCTGAAATTCTGTTTTGTGAACCAATTTCTTCTTTCAAGCGCAGATTAAAAACAAACAAGTAAGTATAAACACAACAACAGAAGTTTCCCATCCAGATGCCCAGAAGGTACTCCTACTTTTAGTATGAGTAACATACAGGTACTGAAGAGGACTCATTTTAACAGAAGCCGATTTTGTCTCTGTTTACCATGCTTTATCTGAGATTGTTTTTAAATGAAAAGCATGCAGAGATGTGATCCTCTGGAGGAATGCAATCCCCACAGACTAGGCTGCCCCTTCCAGGCATATGAGAGCCTTGATGCTTCTGACAGGAACAACCAGCCCTTGTGCTGAACACTGTTGTAATAACACTTTCCCGAAATAACTGTTTATTAGTAACATAATTGCTGGTAACACCAGGTAGGGCTGACCACAAGAGTTCCCCATAAACCTAAACAGCACATGCACTGCTGGAGAGGCTAACAACTTATTCTCTTTTATTATTCAATACCAATTTCTTCCATTGCTTTTCACTTATTCTCTTACCAAATTTTTACCAAGTAGAGCTAAGAGAATTGCAGATGATGGAGGTTTTATTGGCATTAAACAAATATTGTCCAAGTTCTTACTAAAATTCTGTAACTCTTAGGAGCAATTCTTTTCTATTTTCATTCCACCCCTTGAGAGGGGCTTCAAAATGCAAAATGCATATTTTAACCGTGGCTAGTAAAAGTAAAGAAAAATCAAATCACTTTTACTTTGTGAGCAGAATCATCGTTGGGGAATTTACAACTAACCATTTCCAAATATTAAGACAATGGGCTTTCAGTCATGGAAGGCAGAACTCTGGGAGCATTAACCTTTAGAATTGCTCTTTATTACTTATGTGCATTATAGCTCTTCAGTTTGGATGGGTAACAGTGAATAATAACAAATACTTCGGAGTATTTTAGGTGCTTTGTAAAGTAACTCAAATATCTCCCTTCTCCAGGGCTCTTGTTGCTTATCTTACACTGAAATTATGTAGTTGCCAAACATCTCTATTGCAGCTAACGGGTCAAATTCTTCATCTATTTTGTGCAATGCTATGCTCCCCTTGGTATCTGTTGGAGTGTGTGAAGACATAGGGTTGCCTCTGTACTTTACCTTAGCACGTGTATGTCATTTGGGGGAAGCACACAACAACACTTACGTGATAATCTCACAACTAAACTTAAGTACTTCCGCAATTATAGGCCCAAATTTCTCCACTGTTAAAAACCCTTGGCTAGGGTAGAATTTCAGAACCACATCAGGCTAACAAATAACACTTCCTGAAATCAGAGTGTATGTCTTTAGAAAGAAGTTCTACAAAAGACTTGACTGAAATAGTACTGCAGTTGTGTGTGGTTTTTTTTTTCCCCAAAAAAAGATCCTGGCTCACTCCAAGATCTGTGATTTTTTACTGCTGTCACATTCTGTTGTGGCACAGGATAAATCATTTGGAACTAGTGTGAAAAAGATACCAAAAAGACAAACCTTAACTATGTTTTCAGTGTAATGAATCCATGGAACATGTTCTTAAATTACAAGAAAATGAAAAGGCTAGGTATATTTGATATATGCTTGATGGACTGTACAATGACACATACAACAACAAATCAAATACCTAAAGAGAGCTTATTTCCAAAGAAACAGTCCAAAGGACAAGCAAAAGTCATATCGGGAGTTACCAGAACTCTTATAGAGAAGTCCTTCATGGGAGTGTAGAGACAAGAAATTGGGTATGAACCAAAACTGCTTGAAGATCTGAAGACTGAAAAGCTGCAACAGGCAAGAAAAATGCCTTCTCCAGTTATCCAGGAGAAAGACTTGCTGCAGAGAGAAGGGAGAAGTGACTACAGGTAGCATTGCTTTAGACTAATTTTACAAGATAGAGAGAGAACTACTCCATATCAAGAAACACGTGCAGCTCAGCCATAAAGCTGCTGCCAGTAGTGAAAATTTGAAAAAATACTTGAGTATTGAGGTGGTATTTTTTTTTCCCTTAGGTTTACATAAAATGAAAGCAAAAACCATTTGAAATGAAATACTAGGTCAAAAGGTATTTCAACGTATTAAATATAATAGTATCAGAGCTCCCAGCTTTTCCCTTCTTCTAGTATGAACAACTCAGCAAAGGGCTGATGAGCCACAAATCTGTAGATTCAAAAGAAATCTTTAGGTTATGAGTGCACACGCTTTCCAAGTACAAAACCAGTTGGCAAACAACTGGTTATGGGTAACCTTCATGTCTCTGAGTCTCTCGCTTTCCCTGAATTTACTGCCTTACACATCCACAACACGTAGAACAATCTGATTACTATGAAATCTTCTCCCACCATGTCTTACACCACTGTTTCTGCCATTGCATCTGATTGTTTTCCCTCCAGTTTACCTTGAGCACATTAGTGTAACCTTTGGCCCAGGGGTTCAGCCATGCGTGGCTGATGGTGTGCCTTACTACATCACAGCTGTCTGACCTTGGTTCAGTTTTGCTAAGACATGAGAAAGTATATGAGCTCAAGTCATGTAAGATAAGAAAGGTAATTTTGCTGACAGCAGAGATATACGTGCAACAGCAATAGTTGCCAGACCAAGAAAGCAAAGGGAAAATGTACTGACACAAAGCTGTATACAATTTGATGAAAACAAAAAGGATGGTAGGCAACATCTCAGCAAAATCAAGGATCAGCCCATTCCAAGCAACAACAGATGCTGTAGCTCTCCAGCAGCCCAACAGCTTCCTGGTCAGGGGAAAATCATTAAGTGTCACGAGCTTACTAACACTTAGCACATCAGTTCTAGCTATCTATTGCAGGTGGGAGGCATGTACTCTGTTAAATGAGTCTCTGCAAACTAGAATGATACCTTAACAAGTGTCCCACTGTGCAATGGTTGCATTAGAATGCCCTTGGAGCTGAAAGAATTGGGCTTCCTCCTCAGCCTTAAGGATTGAAGATACATGTAAAGATTGCTGGATTTTCTTTAATGTGCTCACTGCCGATGGATTTCCTTTGTTATGCTTTGTTTTCCTCTTGTTATGGAAAAATTCAGCTTCAGCTCCACCAAAAACAAAAGAACTAGTCAAACAAAAAATATCTATTGCAGGTTGGTGAGGCTGGGATTTTTTATTTCAAAAGCTCCGGAAATTGGGATAGAAAATCTTAGCACATAGCAGAATATTTCCTATTTTTCTTTTTGAAATCTACAGGCACTGGTGAAATTATGTCAAAAAGAAACGGTATTTCCCCCACTTGAGTCATTCTGTTTGTCGAGTGAAATCAAACACAAGTAAAATGTGAGTGCAAGAGAACAGAAATAGGGTGATGTGAAACATGAGTGAAGAAAACACCTGAGTTTTTTATGACATACTTTCATAAGGCATTACTTCTACTCAGTATGGAGGAATTGGATTCCACTACATCACATCAATTCAGTGCGATTCATCCATTTAACAGAATCATCCTGATCTATCTTTATTTTTCCTGATGTGTTTTGTTGTCGCCTTCTTTGCTTACCAACCAGTCTGGAACAAAGTGTTTGCATTACAGGAGAAAATTAAAGGCAAGTGCTGCTTCTCCCACCAGCTATAAGATTATTAAAATGCTCTGAATTCAAGTAAGAACAAATGGCAAAACTCGTGTTTTTTAATGTATTTGATTCCACAACATATCCAATGTTATGGGGGTCTGTACAGAACCTTCACCCCATTTCTGGGCAGGTAAGGAAAGGAGATTAAATGAGATCACAAGACGAGAAAAATCAGTCCAGCAGATGACAGGAAAAGATACCTCAGTGACTTCTAATTGAGAGGCCACCATAAAAGATAGTGCCTTGATTTAGACGCATAGATGCGACGAATCGCCACGTGGAGGTGGCTCACTGTCTTCATTAGGAGAGCTGACAATTAGCCTAGCCCAACTCGTCGGCAATTGGAAGGGCAGCAGCCATTGGATTTTGTTAATCTTCTTGAAAGAAGAAAACATTCATACTGATAAATTCTAAGCCACTTCAAGCCAACTGTATAATTTGTTCTGTGTACATTAGTCAGAAAAACAGTAAATCTCAGATAAGGAAAGGCCACAACCGAGATGTTGACAAGCTGTAAGAAAGAATGAATTGCAGTCAGGGGACATATCTTCAGAATTCAACTGTTTGTTCTCTTAATCATTTTTATTCAACTGGCAATATCAAGATGAATACCTGCTTTCCTTTAATGCTCTCCTCCTGAGAATGCTGGCACTCTGTAGACTGCCAGCTAAAATAATACATTCGTGATTTGAGAAGGCTCAAAGAGCCTAGGAAGACAACAGCAACAAATTCTAAGGAACAACGCAGACAACCTCAATGGCAGTCATAAAAAACTTGCAAACCTTGATTCACCCAGCTATAAATGTCTGAGAAAGGCACAGCCCAGGCCTGTCAGACTTTTTGTTCCTGGCATTATAGTTTCCAGAGTAGCTTTGATGTACCCACAATTCCACACATTTCTCTCTCTGAAACAATACTCTGGGGAGGAGCAGCTGTCAGGATGACAAGCAGGTGCTGAGTTTGCATACACACTGTAGGTACACACAGAGACCAGTGTGATGTTAATTGGTTGGTACATCGTCATAGAGAAACACTCAAGAAAACAGCCAACTCTCACCCATCCGCCTATCAATGGAAGACATGATGCTCATGAAATTCAAAGCCTTTCTGACCAGGACCAAAGTAAAATTAGGAAATTCATTTCACTGTCAATCATGTCATTTCTCTGCAGTAGAACCTTTCAGATCTCCAGCTGGTTCTGTGCTTGACTGAACCTTAAAAAGAGCTTAAATTCAGAGCACAGCATAAAACCGCTGTCAATGTACTGAAAAAACCTCCTCAGCTGATTTCTTTTCTCCACGTGCACAAACTCCCACCAGGCAGCAACACAAAACAGCCCAGAGGTGCCTTGGAGCCATGCAGAAGCTAAGCTCATTGCCAGCACTCCAGCTCAAGTCTCATTTCTGCTACATGAACCACTCAAATCTTCCATCAGGAGGTCAGTTCCCATTTACCGGCTAAGATGACTCTAATTTTTCTCCTCTTAATATTTTATTTTGGTCCACTGAAGTGAGAACCCATCCTGACAAAGCAGGATATTTCCAAGGCACTTTTAAGACTTCCAAAAACCCATATAGCTCTATTAACATCATTACATTCCCTCTAGCTTTCTTTATAACCACTTTCTATTTTATTTCCTCTGGACTTTTTGCTGCTCTGTGTTTACAGCCCACAGCACAAACAGATGAAGTCACTTTTACCTTTGTTTTAGGTAAAGATGGGCCCTTCTCTGTGCATTATGGGCAGGCTGCCTAATTCAGCAATAAAGTCAGAAACCACTGAGCACTCAAACTTACCTTTGAGACTCTGGCTTTTTTTAGCAGCAGCCAACACAGAAGAGAGCAATGAAAACTATGAAGAGATCCTTTCTTTGAAAGGCAACCTTTCTTAAGTATAAACTCATAAATTATCCTTTTAAAGGTAACAAAACTTTCTCGACTTTTCCAGATAAGACCAGAAGTAACACATTAAGCAGACTTTTGCAGAAGCCTCTTTAATCCTAGGACTACTCCACAACTCTTCAGTTGAGTCTCAGAATACAGTGCCTAGCATTTCCAGAAGCAATGTTTGTGAGTAACAAATAAGGCCACCAAATATGGCAACTGTTCTGAAGCCAACACAGGAAAAGCAGTCTGCAGAAAACATCAGAAATTTTAAACAAGATTTTTTCTGACGTAACTAAGATGATTCCAAAATTTCTCACTCCCCTCAGCTAAAGATTTTGCCAACTTTGGGATCCTCCCTTCCAAATCACTGTGATACCCACATCAAACTGGAAGAAAACAACAAGTACAAGCATGGACACCGCATTGGGATAGAGAACCTGTCAGAAAAGGATGGGCACTCATGGATGAGCAAACATGTTACAGCTCAACCTATTTCCAGCTCCAAACAACCAAGGAAGTTCAGCCATACTTCTGTCGGGCCTCGCACCAAAACTCCCTGAGCTTTCCACCAGCTTCATGGGAGAATTCAAGAGCTGCACGTGCACAGATCCTTCTCCGCTCAAAAAGCCGTGAAGATGTAAGAAGTGCTGTAAAGATCATTTTCGAGAACCGGGTGCGACTCCAGTTAGCACACTCAAGCACAGCAGGTCAAGAGCAGGCACACCGCACCAAGCTCATTTTGTTTGGCAAGACCCTTCTGCACTGCCTAAACAATAAGAACACGGGAATTATTACCTAAGACAACTATACGTGAGCTCACTTGCACAACTGGGAATTCATTCACAGAATTGCAGAATTGTAGTGGTTGGAAGGGACCTCCAGAGATCACCAAGACTAAGCACCCTCCCTAGCCCAGGTTGCACAGGTAGAAGTCCAGGCAGCTCTTGAACATCTTCAGAGAAGGACACTCCACCACCTCTCTGCACAGCCTGAGCCAGTGCCTCATCACCCTCACAGTAGAAGACTTTTCCTTTACGGAGGATCCAACACTCAGAACTCACTCTTTACAATTTGCACTGTGTCAACTTCATCAGTCAGCTCCTGTTCCTCACCGAGGGGCTGACATCCTACCAAGGGTAGTTCCTGGCCAAAAGCGTTCTGCTGCGCTGATACCACGATTTGAAAAGGGACTTTTTAGATCTTTTCAGTCATTGTTTGAATTTTAAAATTGCATGTTAGAAGTTGTTTTCCATTTTGTACTTCATTCCCACCTTGTGTCCTGAACAAGTGAAGGAGATCAGCCAGATTTGCTGGCTCAGTAACAAACATTATGTTCCATTTTCTTCTGTCACTTTCACATAAGTAACAGCAGATGTTGCTAGAACATTCACGAGCTTCATTCTGAAGTGTGCAGCCAGACATTTGTCAGACTAATTTGATTTCCTGAAGACTGCTAAGAGCGTTCTGCTGGATAGTTCCCATCTGTGACACCGAGCCACTCTTGCCAAATTCACTTGAAGCCTCCCATGAAGATGTTCTCCTTTGGATCTTGCTTACGGCTACCTCGTATTAGCTTTCTTTCAGATGTCTATTCCCTCTTTGTATTCTGTTAACATTGCCACGAAGGTGGGGAACAGGTTTATGAGACTGATGAGAACGCACCTGCTCCCATGAGATGGTCATCACCTTTGTTATCTAAGAACTTACCACATCTCTTCTGATGGTACCAAGTGTCTTCTGATGGAAGCCTGATTTCACTGAAAGAATTTTATATTCTCAGCTGAAGGAACGTTATCCTTCAAATCACTGCATACGCATATGCAGAATTGCTTTTGGAACTAACAGCCTGCAAACCATTTTCCAAGAGACTTCTGAAAACAAGCCCCTTTCTGTATGTTTGTGCAGCAAAGATGAACAAACATCTCGCAGTGCCTTAGGAAGCCTCCTATTTTAAACACGCCTTATGTTTTCCCATTTGTTACTTTGAAAATGAAGCAAAATTCGTATCAAGCATCACCGCTGAACATTGTGTTTGAATAAAACAGGCTCAAGTTCCTAGATTTAGGTAGATTATGGTGGTAAAGGGGTGAACGCATGGGTTCAGACCTAAAGAAAGGCTTCCTGATGCTTTCTATGTAATTTAAACGAGCTCCGCATCTGTAGGAAGAGCTGGAGGGAAACACGGGAGCAACAACTAGAGGGGTTTTATAGCCGAAAGCTACAACGCGCTTAGCTTCTACCTGTGAGCCAGACGGGTGCCGGGGATGCGGGGCCGTACGAGCAGAGCACCGCGCACCGAGGGCCGCACCGCGCCGGGCTGCGGGCGCTCCGAGCGGCGGCGGGCGGGGAGCGGCCCGGCTCCGGGGGACGGGCACACAGCGGGCCGGGAGCGCCCCCTGCCGGCCACCGCCGCCTCACGCGGGGCTCCGCCGCTCTACCCGCGGCGTAGTCGATGGAGTTCTTTGGGGTGAAAAGGCGTTTTCCGGCTAATCCGTGTCGCAGCGAAGTGCTAAGCCATCGCGGAATGCGAAAAACTCGGGTCTGAATTTCTTTTTGTCTATTACATGGAGCACTGCGTATGAGAGAAAAGTCAGTCGTCTTCAGAAACACCTCCAAAGGCCATTTAGCTCAATCGGCAAGCTAGAGAAATGAGCTCCTTATCATAATTTACTCACTGAGTTTCCATTTCAAGGTTGGATAATGGCTTAAAAAAGAAAAACAAAAGAGGCTTTGAATTTCTCCCTAACCTTCAGCTCCGCTAAACATGAAAACTGACTGCCGAGTTTCGGGGAAGCGACCTATTTCTGAGCACTTTAGAAAGCTTAAGACTGTGTGCAAATGACATTGAGAAGCACAGATCTCGCATTTCCTAAGCTTCCCTCAGACAACATAGCAAATGCCAAGCAGAACAGAGTCTCTACTGCAGGGAAAAGACTCAAAGAATGAGTTAGCTAAGTGAAGCACGCTTCTCTGTTTTTCCTTGATTTTTCTTCTTCTTTTCTAACATCTCCTCAGAGCAAATTATGAAGAAAGAAAAATAAGTTTTTTTCTAATCTAGATTTAGTACCAGACACAGTCTCTATAAGCTTTAGTTCTCCACAGACGTTCAAGGATCACAGAATCACAGAGGTTGGAAGGGACCTTGAGAGATCATCGAGGGCAACACCCCGCTAAAGCAGGTTCCCTACAGTAGGTGGCACAAGTAGGCACCCAGTGGGGTCTTGAATATCTCCACACAAGGAGCCTCCACAACTTTTCCAGGCAGCCAATTCCAGGGCTCCATCACCATTACTGTAAAGAAGTTCTGCCCATGTTACTACAGAACTTCCTGTGTTCCAGTTCTAGTCCAGTAGTCCCTGTCCTATCGCTGCACACCACTGAGAAGAACCTGGCCTCATCCATCTGCCTCCCACCTCCCTTTAGATACTTACAAACATTCATCAGATCCCCTCTGAACAGACCCAGGTTCCTCACACAGGAGATGAATGTTTAATTTTAAGATAAACACCAAATACAACCTTCTTGTCCCCATTTCCATTTCACTTTCTTCCGATCTAGAGCAACGATGCTCCCCTTTCCAGGTCTGATTTGTACAAAGAAAAATATTGAAGCTGGCACCTTACTCCAAATATAGCTCGCTAGCTGAAAGTGCCTGGAAGTCAGCAGCAAGCAAGTCAGCCAGGATTTCTACAACTACATATGAGCAGATGCTGATAGTTCTGTGCAACTCCTCTTGTCCTGAAAGAGGAGGGAGGTCTCTCTGCAGAGGCAAGGGGAGCTCAGGCTGCGTTGATAGGGAAAAGGGAAATGCAGCATCAGACCTATAACAACAGTCAAGGTGTTTTCCTCAAGTACAATCTCCCTGCTACCGCTGAAGGCCAGCACAGGAACTGCTGAACTGATATTCTGAAAGCTCCGCATTCACAGCCTCACAGGACTGGGAGAGACCTGCAGCACGTAATAGCCAAAATAAGAGTCAACAGTAAAACCTGAGAGAAAGATCTGCCCCAAACAAGTCGTGGTCAACGTTTCTAAGTGCTGAGAAGGCTTGCTGTCAAGGCAGACAGGCATTCATCTGTAGACCAACTCTCGACTTTCACTGAAAACCTTATATTTGCTGTCCTAAAGAAGCTACCATTTAACATAAAACCTAGATTTCCTGTCTTTATCTTATTAAAACTCTGCATTAATGATTCCTCATTCAACTGAGTTTTCTTTAAGGCTCCTGAAAACCACAGAACCATAGAACAGTTTGGATTGGAAGGGATCTCAAAAGCCCATCCAGCCCCAACCCCCGCTGTGGGCTGGCTGCCCCCTAGCAGCTCAGGCTGTCCAGGGCTCATCCATGGCCTTGGGCATCTCCAGTGATGAAGTACTCACAGTTCTCTGGGCAGCCTGTGCCATCACCCTCTGAGTAATTTTTTTTCCTAATGCATAATCCAAACTTACACTCTTTTTGTTTCAACCAATTACCCCCTATCACTATCACTGCACTCCTGTAATGTGACTGAGAAGCCCATGGGTGGATGCAAATGAAAACCCTCTGACCCAAACACACTGCCTGTAACCCTTCTCCCTGACACCCCAAAAGCCCAGCTCTTCAGCTGGGACTGACTCTAGCAGAGATTCACAGTGCTGCAGGAAGGGCACTACGGAAATGATCCTCCCCTCACTGTTCAAAGCTCAGTAGTAATGCAGCACTGTGGATTGTACTTAGCTGACTTCTTCATAAATACATAATGAGAGCTCAGATCTTTAAGGAAATTAATGATATTTGGGCTTTATTTAGAACTACAGGATCTTCATCAGTTTATGTGCTCTGCTCAAACGCAGAATGGAGTTGCAACATTTCCACTGAAACTGCACAGAAAACAGAGATGGATTCCTTCTCAAGTATGTCCATATGAAGCCAGTGCCAGCAGGGCACAGACACTGTTACTGGGGATCCCAGAATGCCAAGAAGCGTGGCCTTGATTGGAAACAGCGCTCACTTCTGATGACAGCCATTCCTTGCCCTCCACTGGAAAGGTATCTGATAGCAGAAACCCTTCAATGCAGTTACGTGCCCCATCCTGCTAGTCTGCCATGGCACCTACTAAATAAAAGAAGTAGAGATGTACTACAGCTTCTCCAGTGGTGATGACTGACAAGTACTGCCTTGACTTCTCTTATTTTCCCTAACAGGGTTAAAATATACGTATAGAAATGGTGTTTCACAACACAAGACTTCCACAGCAGCATTTCATATACACACAAATCATCCGACAGCAACAGAAGGCAAAATAATGCCAGGTATCTCAGCAGGAAAGCAGCAACAACACCTACCGAAATTCTTACTGAACTTTTTAATCAAGTCCAAATGAAACCCAATGGGACTATATCCTTCTACACCTCCTCACTTACCACAAGATGCCAGATCCAGTTTGCTTTGTTGTTCTTTTGGGGGTTTTGTGGGGGGGCTAAGACTTAGAATCTAGCTTCAACAACACGTAGAGAAGCTGTGGAAGGTATGAACTGACTATAGGGGAATGAATTAAAGGCAGTGATGAACAATAGGAAGAAGTAGAGAAAAGAGTTTTGTTTCCATGCAGAACTTAATTATCTACTTTTCCTTATATAAACTCCATGTTTACTCATTTAAAGCAAGCATAACTTCGTGCATTGAACATTCACCCCAATTAAAGTCTGAGGTATAATTCACACCCAAGACACTCAGAGGGCTTTCAGAAAAGCTGAGGAAAAAAAGATCTGGCATTACTGAAACTTATAGTGTGGGAAATAAGTTAAAAGTAACTTAAAAGTAAAAGTAAAAGTTTCAAAGTAATCTTTGAAAACAAACACTTTCATAACTTCCTTTTCAAACAGAGTGTCAAGAAGATGTATTCATTTGTTTGTTTTGCAGAATTCCTTTCAGGTCACTTTTCATATATATATATATATATATATATATATATATATATATATATATTTATTTATATTTATATGTGTATATGTATGTATGCATGCACTACAAAAACTTCTGGTTTTGTTTGCATATAAACTTTGTTGTCGACTGAAATGATGTAAAGTTAAGTAAGCACCGATTACAAAGAAGAATACAACAAATGCTTCCACTGCTGGGAAGTTAAATGTGTATACAAAGAAAACAAAACAACCCTCCAGCCCCACCTGCCAAGTTTTTGGTTGCTTCTCCCCTAGGAGCCTGCAGGGAAAAAGCAAACCAACCCTTTGAAATACAGCCAAATATTAACTCTTTAAAGACAGCCACTGAGCCAGAACATTTATGGGAACGGGTATACATTTCTAAAGGCAGAGCAAGGATTGTGTCCAGCACAGAAGACACAGCCATTTAGGCAAAGAGCATGTTTTGTATTCATACTGAAATTCTGGAAGAGGCAGTGTGTGCTAGTATATGAACTAAGTCCCTACTTTTACCATTGCTATTTGCCAAAATCACAAAGGCTTGGAGGACACTGCTGAGCTCTGTCTCAGAACTGCAAGTTTGATAAGCTGTTTTCCAAATTGGAAAGATTCTGTTAATTTAAATTTTAAGGCAGTGAATCACTCATTCTGGCACTTGGTTGGCGTGAACTGGCGAAATGAATTACATTCTTCAATTCTGTCCATAGCAGGCTTTCATAGACACCTCAAAAGCCTTAATTCCCCAGCCCAGGGTTTGTTGGATTATTCTCATCATTTTTCTCCATCACTACTCGTCCTCCAAATGCCTGCCTGTGGTTCAGAAAAAAAATGAGGGCATCCTGACCCAAGCAGGACAATTGAAGCAAATGCAAATTATGGGGAATCCCCTCCAGAGCTTACTGAACTCGGTAAATGTCCTTCTGTTGACTTGAAGGAGTGTTAGAACAGGAATTCCTTCACTCTTGCAGATACAGCTTTAGTTATGACACATGGCTTTATAAACAATACCTTTTTTTGACCTTTTTTTGATACGTGTTAAACCATCAGCAACAAGACAATTTTTCCCCTCTTCCCATTTAATGTAGTTTTCCTTTGCTGTGATTTTTCTGTCTTTAGACTGAATTAAAGATGCAGCACTGAATCTCCCTATGCTGATGTGGGTGTTTTTGTCTGTGTGTGTGTGTGGGGGGGGGGGGGGGGGGGGGAATAACATATTCCATTTTTTATAAGCCATACAAATTTTAAATTTCACCTTTAATTTCTTGCTCAACATAACATTTGCAATACGAGCTCTTTCCTTTATATCTCTTATGAAGCCACAGACAAAAGAAATTCCATTTACTCATGTAAATTACACAGAGATAAACGGCAAGTATTTGGTAAAATATTATGAGGTATAGAGCCATACTTTCATTAAATACTTTTAATAAGACGAACGAAAAGAAGTGCTATCTGATTTATGGAAATATATTCACTGGCAGCTGACAATTTATCTCCTCTCAATTTTGCAGTTATTTCAGTGATTTTGCAGTAACTTTTCTGAGATTCCATAGACTAGCACGATTCCTCCATGACAGTTAATAAGTGTTCTTGCAAATATCACTTTTGCTGAGATGTAAAGTAGGAAAGATGTGATTAATTCGGGTGAGATTTCTTTTCTAGTATTGCAGAATCATTTTGATACTGACAGTGATCAAACCATCTGGGAGTTAATTAACAGCATTAATCTGATTGTATTGACCAGATTTACATAAGGGCCTTCAGTCACAACAAGCGTTACCCAGAAAGGCAGGCCATAGGATGTCTGCATGAAATAACAGTTCTGCTACACGTGTTCCCAAAGCCTTCACAGGAGCTGACAGGCCCCAGCTGAAGAGATGGCAGGTTCTGAATTAATACAAATTAGCCAAGGACAGATTTTCTCTTAGAATTCAGACTATAAAAATGGTACCCATTTTCAGGGACATAAGTACCATGATGGTACAAAGTACTATTCCAGATAGAAAGAACTCCCTGCTAAAAATTGCTCATTCTTTTGACAGAAGTAGAGAAATGTAAAAGAGCTTTCTGCACAGCTGAAATAACCACTGCCTTGCAAACAATACTGATCAGTATAGAAAACTTAATTTTGAAGTTAGAACAGAATAAGATGGCAAATCCGGCCCTTGCAAACAAGTCCTTTAGGTGCACACAATAAAAGTAAAGATTTTAGGACATCTGAAGTCTACATCCATAGCCTAAGATAGCTCACGTGGAGCCATGCTGTGATCAGTGTAGAGGAAGAGAATGGAGAGGCTGCTTGGCTGTAGGTTTTTTTCAACTTACTGACAGGGAAAAGAAAACCAAATTAAAAAAATATATAGCCACCTTTAGCTTCCACCAAACACCAGAGAAAGTTCTTGAAATATTCTTTGGAAATCCATGGTATCATGAGAAATTACATTCCGAAATAACTGGATAACTCATCTGATTTTGGAATCCAAGGTCCACAGATGTACATTATGCCTGATTCAATCTGCATGCGAACAGCCCAGTTTGTAAGTTACACACCCACAGAAGCAGGATTTCTGCTGTCTTAACAGTAAATAAAGAAAAATGCAATATTTCACTTTTTTTTCTGGTATTTACAGTGGCACTCTCAAAGCCAATGCATGAGACGATATCTAAACTCTACACTACAAAGATGAGAACAGGAGCTTTGTTCCCCCTCAGTTTATTAGCTGTTACTAGGAGCTTTGAAGTGGCCTCTATCTGCAGAATTTCTTTCTTCAGATTATTCCTACACTTTCAAAGTACTATTGTAGCTCTTTTCAGTTCAAGTTCCAGCCACTCTGGCAGCTACTGAAGTTTGTACCGCTTCAGTCTGCCAGTGTACTGAAATACATGCTTTCTTGACAGATAAAGAAAATTACTACTGCTTCAATAATATTAAAATATATATTTAAAACAACCCCCAAAATATCTCATGATGCCCAATACACTGTGCTAATTAGGCGCAAAGAAACCTGGTCACCAGAGGTCCTACAGGAAGACAATGAAATCCATTAGGCAGAAGGCTGGAGCATGGTAATTGCCTCAAGGTGCGTAGGGATTACTCAAGGGTCAGAGAAGCAATTCTGCTTTCCCCAAGGCTCCCTGAAGATGGGCATTATAATGGCAATTTGCTTTAATTAAGACGTTCCAAACTCCGCAAGAACCACTGTGGACACCTACAAAGTAAGACTGCAGTGAGCCTCTAAAATCCAGGACACAAAACTTATTTCAGAATGATAACTGATCGTGTTTAAAGATCCAAATGACAGCAGGATCACCAGCTCTGGAAATGTAGGGTTTTCTTCATCCTCACTGTAACATTTTGCAGCTTCCTACATCACTAAATTTGTCATTACTTCCAATTTCTTCAGCTGTGTTTTTTATTTTCTGTCAGGCATGTGGAAAACCCCAGCACTACTTTCTGTGCACAATGAGATGCACAAAAATGTAAAATTACCTCTGAAGTTGCTGTTTGGCAAGCTCTGATATTATTTTGTATAAATTCATCTAACAAGTAGCAACAGAGATGCCAGCATTTATAGAATTTGTATTCAGCAAGCACTTTCCCATTGATGTACTTTGTATAATTTGTTTCATAAAAGCTAAAAATTGCCACTATGTTTTGACAAGATGCACGCTCATTATTAGCTTTTTGTCAACTCTCCTACAAAATAAATCCATTTTCTCATGGTGATTTTCTCACTGATTCAGCTCTGAGCTCTCCGTTTTGACCTACGCTGCCCTGAAAAGGAGAACCAAAGAACTTTTTAGTAAACCAGAGACAGTTCAAAAGAACTTAACCTCTTACACCAGCGCGCGCTCTAAACGTGAGGATATCATCTGTTCCACGTTATTTCTGTATTTGTGTTAGACACCCTAAGGATGTTCTTAGAATTCACACAAAGAACGTTAGAAGGACTGATAACCCCCAAAAAAACTCTGAAATAACATTTAACATCTGTTTTCCTCCAGAAAACAGTGGAAGTGGTGATAATTCAGTTACTGATGAACGTGGTGTAAGTGCAGTAAGTAAATCTAACTGCCCAGTGCTTGTACGAATGATGAAAAGTTACGTCTGGACGCCACTGCATTTTGTTAACAACTGCTGCAGCAACTTAGGTCTTCTCATCTATTTTCAAGTTTTTGAGTAAGGTTCACTTAGTAATATTTCTTAATAATACACTGAATCTTAACAGCCTGCTATGACAGCAGATAATTCCAGGAGCATTGTTTCCCATTATTTTTGTTGGCACTCAAGCCAGAACTTTAACTTGTTAAAGGAGACTCTGCTACACAGCCTTAAAAGAGTTGCATACACGAGACTCCTGTCTTGTCTTGGGGACCTCAAGAGATCGTCTAAGTCCAACCACCCTGCCAAAGCAGCTCCCTAGCCCAGGTTGTACACATATCCAGGCAGGTCTGGAACGTCTCCAGAGAAGGAGACTCCACCACCTCTCTGTGCAGCCTGTGCCAGTGCTGTCACGGCACTGTGAAGAAGTACCCACACACATCTGTGCACAACTTCCTATGCATCACTTTGTGACCATTACCCCTCGTCCTATCACCACACACTGCTGAGAAGAGGTTGGCCTCATCCCTTTGCTTCCTGTTCCTCAGATACTTATAGACGTGGATCAGATCCCCAAGACAAGACAGGAGTCTCGTGTATGCAACCCGTATAAGGTTGTGTAAAGGCTAAATGGAGAAGACCTCCTGGAATTTGGGATGTATTGCCTAGGGTGACTGAACCAGGAGTGCAGGGCACAAGGTGAATGACAATAATCTATCACAACTGAGCATTACCCAGAAGCACCAACAGATTTCTGCTACGTGGAGAAACAAATCAGTTACTTAAAAAATGCTGGTGACCTTGGAAAATGTTATATTTGCCGTTCAGTGTGATAACAGACATAAAAACCAAAGAGGCCTGACAAGATTTTTCCAGAGTTTCAGCTCCAGCAGAGCTAGTTCAATAAATAATCTGATTTGAGGATGTAACTTCTATTTCCTAAGAACAGCAGGGGAACTCCAACATTTATCTAGTGACCATACACATGCTAATCTGCTGACAGCTCAATGTGAACGAAATAGCAATCTGCTGCCAACGAAGGATAGAAAGCTCGTTACGGAATAAAGCAACATACACAACAGAGAAGTTGTGCTCCTTAGAATAGAAACCCGCATCTGTTTTCCGGGGGCAGCTCTCACAGGGCTGAGATTCTTTTCTGTCAGCTGCCACACTGAGAATTGGTAATGTTCGGAAATGAACTCTAGAATTTCTGAAATGCGGAGCTCTCTTGAGCACCAGGCTCTAGCAGAAGTGGCAATGCCAGCATCCCACCAGAAAAGCTCCTTATGTCAACTCTGTTTAGGCAGAGAAACTAATTTCACTCTCCAAGGAAAATCTGTACAATTTGCAGCCTCGCCTGGATCAGCATGTGACCTCTGGGATCTTCTCTGCAGCAAAAGCTTTCGATACATACGCACTGCAGGTGAAAACAAACATCCATCTCGAGCCAGCAACACCAGCACCACACTTCAGCAGACTGAAATAATACCAAGTAGAGGCAAATCACTGGAGACTTTCAGTGAGAAACAGAAATAACTTCCTTAGTATCTTTCTTATCAAGATATATATATAAAAAAAAAAAAAAAAAGAAAGCAAAAGCAAGACAAATTATTTCAAATGACCGAAAAACAGAATAACTCAGTTCTACACAGCTATGGGATGCACTCAGTTGCAAAGCAGTCTGTATGGGGGCATGCATTCTAAGGCATGCAGGAGACAGCCACCTTCAAACAAGAAAAGCTTACAGCCATAACCAAATCATTACCTGCCTATAACAACAATAATCCTTTTCTTTTTTTTTTTTAAAGCAGCTCTTGAACAACAAAACATGAACATCTCAGGGCAATTACCAAAATGTCTGATTCCTAGGTTTCTATCCTTAGACGTTTAAATATTAAGTCTGAAAAATCAGGCTGCTAACAAAGTGAGCGTTACATCGATACCGTGTATATATGGCAGAGTAACACATCAAGCAACGTTCTTCTAATTCTATTTATTTTTCTTGTGAGAATAGGTCAGATTTGTCTGTCTGTAGCTGAGCTACCCTTGTGGTATGAAGATAACAAAAAGACCCTGAGAAGTTTACAGAAACCTGTCAGTGATCAGGTAACTAGGATCAGAAATAAGTAGAAATATTTTTTTTCCAGTAGCTTCTTTAACTTCATGTATTATCATCATAACATTTTATATCCAAGTTATTAGTGGTTTTCTTAATTACTGAGATTGACACACACAATTGAGTCCCACATAGTAAATGGGGTGGATGTTTGCATATCTTCTATCTCAAAAAGAACAAGCACAATAAGCCAGGGAACTTCTTGTTTCTTGGTTCATATTTTATTGCTTTAAACTTCTGATTTGAATGAAGGGCTTTTCTTCCACTCTATTGAATTTAACAGCTTAATTACTGCACTTCTGCTAGAGGAAGGCTACCTCAGATAAGACTCAGCCTCTGACCATGGAAAACATCTATTGAAACAGCCCATCTGAGAACAAGACAATTATTTCCTGCATTGTACGCATGAAAAAAAAAGTAGAAAAATAATACAATTTCATTGTCATACTTCCACAACAGCAATAAAACCCTTGTGATTAAATGGCAAAGAAAATATCACAAACTGATTTCAAAATTATGAAAGCGTGTTTTCTTTTTTTTTTTTGTTTTTTTGTCATGAAAGATCTGTAGAGCCTGGCAGCTCATAGAGGTTATTGATCCCAAACTGACACTGAACAGAACTATAAGAACTGCTCCCTAAACTAATGACGTACAAATTACATGGCAATACAAACTGCCTTCCACTGATAAGCAACACTCAAGTTTCTTAATGAGATATACAAATTCACCAGAGGGGCTGCCAGTCAGTTTGGCACCACAATCACAACTGAAGTCATCTAAAAGACAGTACAAGAGAGTAGGCACCAATTATATATATATTGTATTATATATGTATTAGGGCTATGTTCTGCAGTAAGTTCCTATTTCTAAAGATGGCAATGTTAAAAAATACATGGTCAGTATCAATATAGCACACAGACACAGCAGGGGAACTACAGCTTTTGCACACACACAGCATGCACTTGGTTGAAAAACCTTGGAAAACTATTAAGCACCACGAGAAGAATGCCACAGACATAGCAAAGTAGGGACAGTTGGCAAAGCTGTGACTGGCACAGCTGGAATTTCTCCTCCTTTTTTAATGTTTCTGTTCTTTTCAGTTACCACGTAACAGTCATGCTGCTCTGCAGCATCAAATCTTCATTTAGGCTCCTGGTCATGTTAATGAGGGGAATGTATTCTCTCAGTATTGAGTGCAGTTTGAAAGAAGTGTCAGCATTACTTTAAAGCAAATCAATTTCTGTTCTCCCCCATCCCCCCCCCACTCCCTCCTTCTATCAAAACCAAGGGAAAAAAACAACCTATTCACACTAAAACGGTTCAAGAGAAAACAAAATGACATTGATTCTTCAAGCTTTGTTTCCCAGCAGATGGATTAAGAGAAAAATAAATCTATATTTATAAACATAGCCACAAAATTCACATTAGACTTTAGAAGTAGAAGCATCTCCCTGAGTTTCCAGCCAGAGCAGTTTCTAAACTATTACATTTTATTTCATTACTACAGGCAATGGGAAAGCACCTAAAAGATCTGTATGTTCTTCTCCAGACACCAAGGGGGGAAAAAACACAGATAATTTGTGCTCGCCTTGACAGAAATAAATGAAGGCTGATGGTAAATACCTACCAAACACCGAGCCACTGAAAACCAAAGCAGGCTCCACTGAAAATAAATCATACCAGAAAGGTTGAATTCCCTTTGACAGGATATCCACAGGCAGATAATGGATGACACAAGCTGGAATCTCTGAAATATTTGACCACAGCATCCAGTGGCTGGACAGCAAGTTGCCTTCACTGTACTGGCTTGATTCTCTTTGAGAATGAGTTGCTGGACTACAGAAGGCTGAAGGGTCTTTGGAAATACTTCTAGCTCACTGGAAGACAAAAGATTTTTCCAGTGATTCTGCTCATTTCTTGTAAAACAAGTTCAGGCCTCCTTAGAGGTTAGTAACAGATGTGATGTTATAGACATGACATTTTAAAGACAAGTACTTTTAGCTAAAATAACAGCACTGCTTGAAGCACATTGTTAAAAAGAGAAGAAAACCCATCCACACTTTTTCTTAGCTCAACTAGCAACAACAGAATAAAAACTAAAGCAGTAATGCCCCCAGTCAGTTAATTCAGACGACATCCTTAAGCATAAGAACTGTCCATTTCAGTAGTCATGCACGGAGAGCACGTGTTTATTTACGTCTTCGACAGACTGTACATGCTAAGTATTATGCCTGTGTCTGTTTCAAATGGGCACACGCTAGCTCAGTTGGTAATCAAGCTGCCTCACGTCCCCGGCTCATAATGTAAGGCTGTCAATGGATTTAACAAACTATACTGTGCAGCAACTGAGATTTCAGAAAGAGAAGCAAGCCACAGCATGACAGCAGTGCTTTCCCTCAAGGACAGAATAATCAGTTTCTAAGTCAGACCACCTAAAGATACACACATCTCATTTAATGGAGTGACAAAATAGAGTATAAAAACTGACTTAATTCCTTTTGAACTGCTTTCACCAAAGAAACAAGGCAGTGCTAAGGCTGCAGTCATTCAGGCACATCCGCATGGGTGCACATGAACACATGTGCTACATCAGGTGAACTGGATTAACCAGAACATGGACATGTAACCAGTTTGGAATTGCTTCTTTAAGACCAAAGTGGGAAAAAAAAAACAGGGATTCTCACCAAAAGAGTCAGGGCTGCACAATCTTTAAGAACTAGTACATGTGATATATTGCCAATGTAACACAATATATATTTAGTCCCTCAGGAAGACCAGGCCCACGTGCTGTTCACTACTCACTGACATTTACAGGCTCTGGTTAAAAAACTACAACTATTGAAGCCTCAGCATGGACACAGAGCACAATGGAAGTGTTGGCAGATACCTGAGAGGCTGCCTGTCCCCTGATGACAACGATACAGACAGCTATTGCCCTGTGGGCAATACAACACTTTCTTCTGGGAAGGCGAAACTGATGCAGGAAAGACACGGAGCTTCTGGAACGCTGACATAAAATATGAAATGCTCCTGCAGAGAAGTTTATGGTGAGTACATATGTCCCTGCTAAACGTGAGCAAGATTTCTCTTATCTATACAACTCAGAATCGGGAACGGGAGAGAGATTTCCTTTTGAAACAAGACCCAGTGAACTGCAGGAGTTCTGCTGAGCCAGCTTCCATTCTGCCAAGCTGAGCCTCTCACCTGCTGCTTAGCCAGGCCCATGGCAGGGAGAAACGCTTCTCACCCCACAGCTCCTGGTCAATGTCAGTATAACACACAGTCACGGCAGGGAAACTACAGCTTTTGCACACACAGCATGCACTTGGTTGTAAAACCTTGGAAAACTATTAAGCACCATGAGGAGAATGCCAAAACAGGGACAGTTGGCAAAGCTACCACAGCTGGAATTTCTTTTTTTTTTTTTAACTTAATTTTATTTTATTTTATTTCTGTTAAGTTACCAGCTACTTCCTCCAAAGAACAACCTCCACTCCTTCCACACCTCAGCCAAACTGTCAGCATTCATCTTGGCTTCTGTGTAAGTTCACCCTGCCTAAAATCCTCACTTGGGAGTATTTGTAGTACTGAGCTCTGTCTCCTTGGGAGCCAGCTTTCTGAAATGCAGCATATCAGCCTGCCTTCTCCAGAGATTCACAAAGAGGTCAACCTTCCCATTTCGAGACAACAAACGCAACCTTTGGGTACATTTGACCATTTGGCGTTTAGAAAATGTTGTACGTTCCTCCTTAGGACAGTGGGTAGGTCGGGTGCATGGATGACAGTTCAGGAACGGTGGCTGCCCTGTCCAGTATCAGTCAGGATAGCATTTTCCCAGGAGTAGGTACAGCTCCTTGTGGGAAACAGCAAAAGTGAAGGACTGGGAGATTCCCAAAGGTCCAAAGGTGGAACAGCCTAAGATGCTCTCTCAGAGAAGGCAGCATCAGCTCTCTGTATGTAAGCAGGCATTCATCTTACCCAGCCAGCTGAGAAACTGTGTGCAGCGTTACCTGTTCCCTGCTCATTTTACAACCTGCTGCAATGACAGATCTTCCATAGCTTTCTCCAAAGCCCCATCTCCCACAGAAGCCGAACTGCAGGATGCCTTATGTTTAGCCACAGAGACAACTCCAACAACATAAAAAACAATGTGAAATGTTTTAAACATTATTAATAGGCACTCTCTATTGCAAAACTCATGAAAATACATGAAGTTGGCAGTTCTCAGAGCTGACTTACTACAGAAAAAACCTCTGCATGTTTTATAACAAATGTTATAGCTCATAGAGAGTAAACTCTCCAGTTCTTATCTTTGCTTTGTTTCCAGACGAAGCAGTAAACTAAATCTGAATAAAATCCACATAAAAATGGGCATTACAGAAAAGAGAGCACTGCCATGCAATTGTTAGAAAAAGAAAAGGATTTTGGTGAAGGGTATTTCATGCCTTGAGTTCTTTTGTGAAATATTTTTCCTTATATACCAGGACAAGCAGCACACTTGACTCGATAGTACTTGATCCCACTTGCCCTGAATATTCTGAAGCAGTGCCCAGCACTAGACTTCTGCACAGCAACTAACAGACTTGTTTCCCATCCACATTCAGCCTCTGGTACTAACAGAAGCTGTTCCATTCCTGAATTACCCTAAATATGTGAGAGTTGGTGCTATAAAAGCCAGTGGCTTAATTCAGAGCTGCCCCCGAAGAAGCGGCGACTCGAAGTAGAATTAATATTAGCCTTGCAGACAAAGGGTCACAGGCAGTAACACCTGCTGAAAAACAAGGTTAAATATGTGCAGATAGAAGTCAGCAGGCCAGGTCACCTGCACAGTGAAGCAGCTGGTTTGACGTGACATTTGGCTTGGGCCCATGGGAGGTGAAGTGAAGGCGAACAGAAGGTTTGGGATAGAAATGAATTTCAAGGCAGTCTCATGGGCAGGTCCCAGTGACATCCAGCTGTTGGGCACTGTCAGTGAGGGCTTGTAAAGCCCTCATCAAGGTCAGGGATGAAACATGCAGATGTTGAAGAAAGGCAGACACAGGAACATCTGCTTGAAAAGGCAGCTACTGCTGCAAGAGCACACGGGGATAAAGCAGGCAGGGGAGATGCTACATAAACTGAAGCTCTCCGGAACCCAAATACCTGCATACCCACAAGCTGTAACAAGTACCTGTTCTACACCTTGCTCTCATTATTGCAGAGATGAAGAGCCTCTGAGGTAACACCTCCCTACAGAAACCTGCTGTGAAAGGACATGAACCATTCTGGCCGGTTTGCAAGGACATCTGAAGAGCTGCATCATCAGAAAAAGTCCCGTGCCACAAAGACATGGGCCCAAAGTGACCTGGCCGATAACAGAAGAACACGAGGCAGGTTTTGGTGGGTAACAGAAAGCAGAACGCACCCATAGGGCAGGTGGGAGAAAGCAAGCCCACAGCCAAAAGGCAATGGACATCACGTAGCTGGCTCTACTGCTGTAATTGCAGCCAAGGCTGAGGACTGTGCCTGGAAGTACACTGCAAGGGAAGCCTTTTTAACCTGGCTGATGAAATCAGAGGCTCAAGCAGCTGGGAGACCAAGTTTGGCAAGTTGAACTACAAAGCGTTATGCAATCAGCAAAGAGAATAAGGAAATGCTGGAACAGTTGGCTTAAAAAAAAAAAAAAAAAAAAACCAACCATCAGAACTCCCACAATTGGGAACTTGTAAAAAATGATTGGGATGGGATACAGTTGCATAAATACAGGCATCTAGCAGCATTTCTGAGGCTCTGGGGTATCCTCTGCCCAGAATCCAGCTGTCGCTCAAGAAGAAATTGGGTTCCCTTAAGTCCTGGCTCGTACCTGCAGGTTGCATGCTGATATCTTATAACCTGGGGCATCTCGTGCCCTAGAAGTCTCCCTGAAGTCCACTCTTCAGGAGAGCATATCTGCCTATGGTTCTCAACGTATGACCTGTCCAAGTGACAGCCCAGACAGCTGTAATAGCTCCTGCTTTCACAGGCCGTCGAGAAGGTAGAAGTCTCTGTTATTCTCAACGCACTCTGAGCACTACCACCAGCAGAAAGCTTTAGGGATCGATCACACCGCTGACACGAGCCAGGAAATCTCTTCTCTTACACACTGTGTAGGATTTACTTTTTCTTCCCTCTTCTGCAGCACTGAAGTCAAGCAGTGGAAGAACCGCATGACACGGACCGCAGCCCTGTGACATTACAGGCCTGTATTACAGCTGCCAGATGGGCTCAGCTGACTCATGCTCAGGATCAGCCCCATCAGCAGATCTGAGGGTAGGATGGAATTTTGCCCACGGTGAGAAACACACTGACACGTTCTGCTTTTTCTGTGTACAAGGGGAAGTGATTTGCCTGCTGAATGGGTCCAGTGTATCTTTCCACATCAATTTCTCGTCAAACGAAGGACCCTCAGGCACAAGAAGCACCCCTGTGTTCTTTGCTTATGGCCATTACTCACTGGAAGAAAAAGTTTTTATAATATTAAGACCAAGTAAAAGAAAAACAGCAACAGCAAAATCCCCACAACTTTAAGTGTCTGTGCCTGTTCTAAAGCACACAGGCCTAATGCATGACCTGTGATGCCCAAGTTCTCAGGAGCACTGAGCAGTTTTTAACTTTCTATTACAAAGCCCTATGAGGATAGATTTGTAGTGTTATTTTTTATTATTATACTAGGAGAACACTGTTTTAAAGGAGAAAAATGTGACAAATTTAGACCATGATTTCTTAGGATGCCAGAAGTTCCCGTTTCTTTATATCTCCAGTAAATTAATGCTTATTTTCCTACACAGAAACAAATATATATATATATATATATATACACACATATATTTGTTTCTGTGTAGGAAAATAAGCATATATATATATATATATATATATATACATACATACATACATACATACATACATACATACATACATATATACAGGGCTGTGATTTTGCCATTGTTCTAATAATGTCCACACACCCAATGACTAAATTACACGCAGACCTCAGGGTCTGTGTGCAGAAGTTTGTGTAACAGTCATAAACCACATAGGAGAAGAGTATCTGGAATGTTTCAAAACATCTAAAGGAATGAAACACATTCTAAGCTATTCCATATCATGCATCAAATGAAAAAGACCGAATATCCCACATGCTATGAATACCTTGAGGTGTGCTTTCTGTGTGAGATGCTCTTCCCAGATTGAACCCAACTCTGAGAACTGTGTTTTTATGCTTACCTTCTAAAAACTTTGCATTTCTTCCCCAACTTTTAGAGATTTCATAGTGATGAATGTTCCTGGGCTCTACGTTCGTATAGATTTCCATTAGCAGTTACATCAGTAGAAATATATACTGAGCATAGAAAAGAACAGCCAGCAACTAACCCAACTTCTTTCACATGCCTTGAAAGCTGAAAGATTTCTGGCATACGATGCAGGATGCGATCCCAAACCAATTATTGATGCCAACTTCACTGTGGTCACCTTTTTCCAATATTAATACTTTTCTCATACTGCTTCCTGCCTGCCAGGGTACTGCGAGACCTCAGAGGGTCCAGAAGAACATCAAAGAACACTCCAAGACCTAGACACGAAGTACTAGATTAGAAAGATAACTGTTTCTAAGGCAAAATACAAACTTCATAACCATTAGCTCCCCTTCTCACCCTATCCTGGTCAATGTACAAAATACAATTAAGCAATGCTTTTAAAAATACATATACATATATACTTTTTAAATACGTTTCTGAAGTTTTATAATGATCAGGATTCCCTACTGAGCAAACATCAATTTACACCATAAACTGCACACTGAAAATTTCTACATCTCTGAAAGAAAAGGGAAGATAATTACTTTGAACAAGGCTCCAAAAGTGGATATATGTGATATTATTGATGCAGAATTATCAAAATAGTTTGGGTATTACAAAACTTGCAAGGAAAAATGATCTTCTGAATGTCTTACATTACCAAAATTGTGTCCCCCTGGATTTGTTTTTAAGGCTTTTTATGTTCTATACTGTTAATTTTTCTGAAGAAAAGAAGGCTAAATTCAGTGTGTTCATCTACTTAGAATTCAAGATTAATATACGTTATTGATTTACTGCACTTTGCAGCTTAAAGTATTCTTAATGTCTTAAAAAGCTTAAACATAATTCTATGTACTGAATGACTTATGCAAATATTGCATTAGGATTTAGTTTCTAAGCTACTCAAATTTAAAAGACTAAGATATTATTATGCTACTACTGTCAATGCATTCATTCTTCAAAAGAAATAATACAAAAGCATTTCCACTCAACCAACCTGGTGTCTAAAGATCACCATCTCATAAAAAAAGTAAGGAGCTCAGCACACGGATAGAAAATAAGCTTTCACTAATCACAGTCAGAGAATTACGGACATTTTCCAATCCCCCATCAAGACATTAATCACAGGAATCGGACTTGAATTTATTGGCAGTCTACAAAGATGAAGGTGGGCTTGCTTACCTACATGACTTTTCACCAGAAATCAGGAAGGTAAAGAGGAAAGAAACATTTTGAGAAGTAAAGCAAAGAAGGACAATGCATCTCATCCCTGCAGTCAGATATAACAATAACTTGCAGCGAAGCCAAGAGCAGCCACGCTCAGGGATTTGCAGGGGGACAGATGTGGTTCCACAGTTGCATGAGAATGGTATTCACCTTGTGCTTGAGGAATGACATAGAAGGAAGTCTGAAAGACTCACAGGAGAAGTGGCTGAGGAATAGCAGATCCTGCAAACGCAGCTGAACAGCGGGCTTTAGAAAGACAACATTAGAGTAAAGGGAAATTGGTGTCTCATATAAAAGACAAAAGATAAAGAAGGGTTGAAGTTAAAAAGACATGCATGTGGATAGGAAATGAGATCGCCTTAAAAAACACTACAGAAGTTGAAGTACAAGAAGTTGAGAATTTGGCTGAGTTTTGATTAAAGAAGATTGTTCAATTTCAGCACAGTAATATTCTCACTTTTTCCTACACATATAATTAAGAGAGAAAAAAGGGGGAAAATAACTTCACTGGGAGCATGAGTGATACAAAAGGCAGGTGTCCCCTACGGAGATAATCAGAGGTCAAAGCAGCAGCACCTCAGGAAGGTATTACCAATATATTACCTACTGATGATTTAGATCATTTTCCTAACTCCAAAATAAATCAGATTCCACCTCTTCCCTTTCTTTGACTCTATCTTCTCTTAATCATTTACAGTGTCCTTCAGTTGGCTACTTGCATCTCGTTGCCCTCCATTGCCTTTCATGCAATCCAGCCCAAACACCACCATAACAACCTCCAGGCATGAAGAATAAGCCAATCATATAAATGAATTCTCATAAACTACAAGTTGTCAGGTTTGCCTTCATCTCAGAGACCTTTCCTCAGCATCCTTCTCAGCACTGCAGAAGTCCTCTAAGGAGCAACCTAAACTGACACCCTGAAACACTCTGTTCTGCACTGTGAGCAGGAGTGGACAGATTTACAGCAGTCATAAAGACAACTTTAAGAGGCCATTTTACGTCTGAACTCTGACAGTTCAGAGAAACTTGTTATGCCCATAGCGTTGCTACCAGAAAAAATATATAAATCTAATTTGAGGGTGAAACAGTAAGTGGGGCAAATACAAAGGCTCACAAGAAAACACACGCCTACTGTATTGGGTAAATGCAGAGCTGTGCACAATAGTTCAGTGGCCTAAGACATCCTGGGCAGACTGAACATCATATGTATGGAAACAGATTAAAAAAACAATAAAACAGATGCCTTGAAAACGCGTTCATTCCTCGTAGCAAACCAAGACACACCATTAAAAAACTTTATTCACAATCACAAATTTTGTGTACCTCAGTAAGTCAAAACAGATCACATTTTCTTTAGCAAACCACGTGAACCTTGCATTCAGACTCAGTCTGAAGGAATGCCAATATGAAATGTCAACGTTTTTAAATTCCAGTTATTCTGTTGACAATAAATACCAAGACTGAGCAAGGTACTAAGGCTGTTTCACAGACTTGGAAAATCATTTTATACAGCTTTGTAGGTGCCAGGTCTGCAGGAGGATTGGACTCTTCAGACAGGTGACAAAGAGCTACAGTGCTTACTCAATGGTCTGCACACCATGTCAGATAGATAAAGGAGACTGCAGGGAAATACTGTTTAACTAAGTGTGGCAAAGAAAAAAGGATGGGAAAGATGTTTGCTCTTGATTTGGACGACAGTTCGTTTGTTCCATGCTAGCTGTCTCCTAAAAGAGAACGCTGACTGCACCATGCGGTCACCTTTAACAATGATATACGCTCCTACCTCCTGCAAACCAAGCATCTAATTACTGACCTCTTCCCTCATCTTTCAATATAATTGTGGTTCCGTGTTCATGCAAATGAGATGCAAAGTTCACCGAATTACAAAGCATTCATTTCTGATATCTATACGATTAGAGCTATTTGACCCTCCTGACATCTAAGGCACAGTAACACCACCTGGCTATTACAGCCAGTACTGCTCAAAGAACAACCAGCCAACAAAACCTGTCAAAGGCACAAAAGGATTATTGCAGGATTCTCACAGATCAGCTCTGTGGGCACGTGCCAGAGGAGTCTCTGACTCTCTGTGAAGTTCATAAATAGCTAACTAAGGTTAATTTGTCTTGGTTGCAGTGTATCATGGAGCAGTGTTGGGATAAATTACGTGCAAAGTGATTTTATGGCACAGGCTAATTCGAACATACGAACAATGGGAATGACTTAGAAACAGGAAGAATTCACAGATCTCAGGGCACAAGCAGGAGCCTGTTTTATAGACAAGGGCTATCCAGTGGGAGATGGCACCCCGTGCAGGTGGGACACCGTCGTGATGCTAGATATCAGGCAATGAAACTCTGAATAACATGACTATCACTGGAGAGTATTCTTCATAACATTTGCCAATTATATAAATACTTAAATCTCATCACCTTCCAGAAACTCTTATAAAGCTAGTTAACATTGGGAAATTCAGGGGAATATTTCAGATGACAACCAATGTTAGAAGGAAGGCGTAATCAGGTCCAGCGGGACCTCGAAACACAGCAATTAGAAGCTGTCAGGTTGATTAGGGAAAGATCAGGGAGGGATTTGATTCCACCAGATGTAAATTCTTCTCTTCTTTGTTCTCTGCAACTAAGCTGTGGGGAGCATAGCTCCTGGGACTCTCCAGAAGGCGTGTAACTGGGCAAGGTCCTACGCTTTCACCCACCCTCACACAGAGGAAACAATCAGTTCCCTCATGTTTACGCTTCCAATGAAATTTCTGACAGAAGTGAGAGCTTGTGTTACTTTTCACAGATCTCTCTATAACAATAACCTCATTGTTTAGAAGAAAAAGAGACAAGAAAGGCACAGGGTGAGCCCGAATGCCAAGTGCCTTCCTCCATTCTGCCCTCCCACACTACATAGGACACGCAGTCCCCCTTCTCTCTCTGTCCCTTACCAATACACCACTAAGCAGACCCAATTCTTCCAAAGAACTGAAATTGGTGTTTATTAGACACTGAAACCCAAAGCTGGCAAAGAAAGTGGAGGAAACCCACTTTTTCTGCTGGAGGAAGAGCCAGCTTGCACAGACATGGAAAACTCAGAGGCTGTTCTGCTCGAGTCCATTAGTACCTTGAGATACAGTCAACAAAACAGTTTATGCACATGCTTTCCGAACGATGAATCTCTGAATGAACTCATCTCCATCACCTTGATGGAAACTGGGATTCAGTGAATGGAAGAAGTCACTTGTTGGCTCAGGCTGTATGTCACAAGTCACAGAGATAGTAAAACAGATTTGAGACCTAGACCTGAATATTATGGATATTATGTCATGAAGAAGTACATGGGCTGAGCAACTCTGGGACAAACAGTGAACGACTGTCTGACAGACCGAGGTTATTAGTGACTCCACTTGATTCCATTGAGTTTTTTGAAATGCTAGGAAGAAATCCTGTGGATGTCTCTTACAGGTTGAAGCATACACAACTGGAAAAAAAAAAAGATTTCAAGCGACAGACCATATAATTATTCTATTCAAAATCTCAAACGTCATTTATATCCAGGGTTGAAATAGCTTCTCATGTATTGCATTTAGAACAATCCCTTCACTGTTGTATCTTGCATTTCCTTTACTCCGTACACAGGCCACCTTTTGATAGGTTTTCCACAGCCCTCCCTTTCTCATGCACAAATAACCATGAGATACGGAGCCAGTGTAGAAAACAAAATCATAGTTTACACAGAATAAATAACATTTATACTTATGCTGTGGTTTCAATACAGATCGTATTAAAAATCTCCAGACTCCACACTTATAAATATAACAGGAGGACTATAATAAAGCTGCTCACCAGAAATACAGTGCCACAACTGCAGCAAACCTCTCAGAAAATGGAAAGGGATTGTATGAGTTGGACATGCCACAGATTTAGACCTCTCTCTCAACTGGAAAGAAGAAATGGACTAAGTAAAAAATCATTGAAACATTGGGAATATTGGTTAAAAAAATCCCTCATGGGGAAATTGTTTTTCTCTCAGTGAAAAACAAACTGTTCCAGACACCAGTGATCATATAAAGCCTGCCACTGGATAAACTCTCATCTCGGAATGATGAATTCCTGCCTCTCATCTTGCGGCTGCTCTCTGTAAACAGTCTGAGATTCCAGCTGCCGAATACCAAAGCAGAAAGCACTGGGGCAGCTCTTCAGATCCCTGCTGAGCCCCCACCTCCACTGCAGACACCGCCTGCTGCTGCTCCAGTCTCTCACACTCATCTAGTCCCAGTGTGACCACGTTTCTTGTTGAAACTTGAGCTGATCGTGGCAATGAAAAGATGATCGGAGGGCTGGCCACTCTGGAGATGGGGTCCTTCAGCCTGAAGAAGAGACGGCTTTGTCTAGGAACTTAACAGAGAACTTCCAGTACCCAAAGAGAGCCTATGGGAAAGCTGGGAGGAACTTTTTACAAGGGCACATTAGTGACAGGACAAGGGGAAATGGCTTTAAGCTGGAAGATAGCTGATTTAGACTAGATATCAGGAAGTGAAGGTGGTGGGACACTGGAACAGGTTGCCCCAGAGAGGTGGTGGATGCCCACTCCCTGAAGCGTTCAAGGGCAGGCTGGACACAGCTCTGAGTAACACTGCCTAGCAGGAGGTGTTGGAACTAGGTTAAGGTCCATTCCAACCCAAACCATACCATAACCTTGGAAAAGAGAGAGCCTATAGAGAAAGTAGCAAAAACTAAAAGCAGAAGTTGTGAAAAATACACTGAGGTTCTAAGATATTAAAAAAGGACTTAACATTACACTACAACAAAGGTGGGCCACATTTATTTAAATATGACTCAAGTCTGTCACCTTCCTAATATAGAAATGGTTTGGAAGGCACGAAACAATGATGACAAGCAGCTAAAACTCACATCCCACTCCCGTGCTATCAGCAGCATGGCAGCCAATCTGTGCCGTCTCCTCCAGCGCCTGCCAAGCAACCGAGTTGTTCTGGTTTAACAAATATACCCTGTGGTAAGACAACATCTGCAGGGAATACAAAGCAGACATGACTGTAATAGCCTAAAAATACAGAATCACCACACTGAGAATCAATATTCTAGAGGAAACAGTGTAAAATACCCCATACAGGAGGGGTTCCATCACCAACTGTGTGTTCCCCCCCCTCCCCAGAGGCCTAAGCCTTGGTCAGGCAAGCAGCCATCGACTGCAGAGCTTCAGTCAGATATTCTGTTTCATAAGCTGGAATCCAATTGTCAATGTGATTAGCTTCCTCCGGCCCTACAGACAGAGCCAAGTGAAGCTAGCTAGAATAATTCACTGAGAAGCCAAGTAAAATCAAGCGCTTGGAGTGTTTTGCCTCATCAAATCAAATCCCACTTGAAAAAATAAGTGACCGATCACTCCGGAAGAAGACTCGGTTGAGGTTCAGCACACACTGTGAGCGAAGTGGAATGCTCGAGGAGAGGTTGTCTTGGCAACAGCCTCTGATTCATATTTAAAGATAAAATCACCCTCCAAAGCTAACAAAGTGGACGACAGAGGAAGAAAAGAAATGTAGGCATTCTTAACTCTCTCCAGAGCAGAAAGCATCACCTTCTGTCAGTTGCTGGAATTATTAGGGGATTGCTTGGTAAGGTTTCTTCTTTTCATCACAAAACATCCCTTTTATAGCAACTATTAAGGCAAACAAACAACTCTTCAGTCTAGAAAAACAAACTCTTCCAAGACGCTCATTACGTGAAACAGCTTGACGCCTCAATATCTAACATACCACCTCTGCTTCCCCTTACATTAACACACCAGCAATCATGACATATGATGATATATGTGGAATATATAGGCACATTCTCATTATCAACTTGAGCACGTGCTTTTAAAAAGTAGAGACTGGTGAAGACTTCCCTTTTGTTGTTGCTTTTTTAGTGGTTTCTTGCACAGTTGGTGATTTTAAGAGCTCTAAGCGACATTTTATTTCCCCTGCAAAGAATTGCATTAGACTGGGGTGCAAAGATTTGGGTAGGCACGTGGCAGAGCAGCAACAGCAGAGCACTGCATACCAGGTCCCTCCAGGTACTGGGGCAACTTCCAGATGCTTCTTCACAGCACCAGACCCTGATTCTGTAACCTGCTTTAGCAAAGGCCTGGAATAGATGGCCTCTGGAGGTCCCTTCCAACTCCTACCATTCTGTGATTCTGAAGCAGTGTTCTTAGGTCAGAAATCATCATTTCACACGTACAAAAAAAAAAAAAGTGTTTTGTGAATTGTTTTGTTGGTAAAATGTACCCAAAAATGGGGCCTTGTGCATTCTGACCTGGTGGGAGGCGTCCCTGCTTACAGGAAGGGGGGCTCGGAATTGGATGGGCTTTATAATCCAACCAAATCTACGACTCTGCGACTCCACAATTCCAAATTAAATCAGTTATAATAGAGAAAAAAAGCTTATAAAGTTTTGTCACTCCATTGCAGTCTCCTTTATCAAACACTTTGGGACTACACTTTTTCTGGAGCATCTGTCATCCCGTAGTCTCTCACATTCAGTTACAGAGACAGCTTGAACAACTTCCAAGTATTTTTCCCAAACACACACACTTCCCCATGACCCCAAAGACCTGTTTTCTCTCTTTCTTCCAGGTCTCACTGTCTGTCAGCCCTGGAGCACTGCTCACTGTCCATTGGGTTGCTCATCTGCCTGCACTGCTGAGCCAGCACTGCCTGCACACCTCTGGTTTCACCAACAAATAGAAGTGAACCAGTCACTACTCAATGATCAGCTCTAAGCTGGATACCTCAGGACACTCCCAGCTTCTCCTAACTTGGCAGCTACTGCCATTTCTGCCTCCTTGGCACCTCCCAATCCATGCAACACTTCATCTCTGTTCCGTAACTGTAAGTGTTCTCAACAGCCTCGTGAGGCAGCCACTATGGAAATCTGAAGCCTTGTACTAAATCGGTGGAGAAGATTGATTCAAACACAATCAATGTCTTCATCAGGTCTTCCACTTAGTGAATAATAGACCTCCTTTAATTTCCCTCTTAATAATCATTTTTCATGCCACTGTGGAGTTCACTGCTCTCACTGTCAGGCTCAACTGAGCACCAATGACATGCAGCATCCCCATCCGTCAGACCACTTTTCAGAGCAGACTTTGTATTAATTTCACCCTTTTCACTTCAATTTCCCTTTTATTAGTTATCTTCCTTTTTTCAGCCCTGACTTTTAGCACTGCTATGCTAACACACGGTGCAGTCCTTCCCTCAACAATGTGATATCTAACACTTTTATAAAGGTAGTATTCTCTCTTAATGGGAATGAACAGGTGGGCATGCCAGAAGGATGTGACAATTACATTTAACTGGCTGGCAATAAAGGATGATCCCAAATACCTGCTACTGCTGCAGTTAAGTTTCAGCATTGCAAGCTTGAAAAGAAGTCCCCTCCCTCCCGAAACAAAAGGCCTTCAAAACCTGAAGCTGGAGAACAGAGCCAGATGCTGCAGCCCCCTCTGTGACTGCGTGCACAGGCAGTGTTCTGCCCATGAGTTCATACTGCCTGGAAGAAAAGCTGCCAGGTAATTGTTGCTGACTGACTGCCACACAGCTGGCTCAGAGACCCTCTGCAGAGGGCTCCTTTCTGGGCTGGATTCTGCCTTGCCTCCATTCAGCCCCTCAAAGAAAGCTCAGTACTGTGCTACCTGAGAAGTGGCTGGATTAGCAGCTGATTTACTAGGTTAGTTTACAAAGAAATCATCCCCACATATGTGACACCAGCAAGAAGCAGCAGTACTTTAATCAAAAGCACAACCAGAGTGAAGTTTAAGCTTCCTCTCTCTGCTTTTTCAGCCCTTTAAATGAAAGAAAACAGTGATTAACACTAAACAGATTAAGTGGAATCCTAATGCCTAAGTTGGGAAGCTGACATTAATCATCAAACTTTCTTATTGATTTTGGTAGAGCACAACATTGTACGGTTAGAAAGCAACCACTAATCACGCTGAACTCTCTCTGACAGTCTGCTCAGGTTAGAAGCATAGTTCAAAGGTAGCTCTCAGGTCACCTTGCCGCTGTGAACCTCCTGCACATTCATGTGCACACTGCACACTGAAAATAATGTGGCAGTGGTGTAATGAGACGGGTAGGTCAAACTGAACCGTGTTTACAGCATTTAATAAAACCGACAAGTTTTCCTCCTGTAGAAGTCTGAATTACACAGAGCATCAGGCTTCCTAGGACAGCACATGGAAGAAGAAGTATAAACCAAACAGTACACCACCAGCTAAGATAGCTAGTCATCATGTTTCCATTAGTACCGGAATGTTTTCTGTACTACTCTTTTATGTTCACTCCTTTTCTGTTTTGGGATACATAAGCTACACTACACAGACAGATTTTGAGAGCAGAAATTGCCCAGACAATGACAAACATCTTTCCCATCTGCAAATTTTACCTATTTGCACTCAATCCAAAAACGGGCAAAAAACAAAACCAAAAAAAAAAAAAAAAGCAGTAAGGAAAACTTAAAGTAAGTTTAAGTCCCAACAGCAGGTTATTAAAGTTAAAAATAACTCCTATTAAACTAATTGAAACGCTGGTCTTAGAATGAGTGGAACATTCTTCCTAAATAGCATCAGATTCACAGAAGAAAGGTAACAATATCTCTAAAACTTTACTGCAAACTAAGCCAAGAGATGAACTGGTAGGTCGCCAGCAGTTCCACAGAAATACACAGAACACTGAGCAGTTATTCTGCAGCGAAATAAGAAGGCTCTGTTTTATGTATTCCAGTTTTGTGATTTATTAGATACCCGTTGAGTATAAGTACACAATAAAGAGAAAGAATTTTTCTACTTAAGCAGACTCATGGAGCCAAAATGTGTGAGAATAAGAAAAACCCTGATATTCTAGTTCATTTCTCTTTGTCCAAACACCTTTTTACCGCACGGATGTTTTCATGCAACCTATTAAACTCAAAAGTATTGTGCATTGCTTAGTTAAGAATTAATTTACCACATACACCCTGTATTTCCTTACAACACTGTAGGTGTTGGACACTCCTTCTCAGGGACACGTTGTTAAAGCTACCCCCAGGTATATGACAATAAGGGTTCCATTGAAATCTGAGCAAATGCAGGACAACTCAGGAGACCCACATCCCATTTCACGTGGTCTTCTGCCAACTAGACCAAACCACAAGATGAACTCTGCTGTAGTGTCTGCCTTTCAGTACCAGGGGGTGTCTGTCTGCTTAGGTGAAGGTCATTAATACCTGCCCTTCTGCGGGGGGACGGAGAGCTTGTGATTTTCTCATGAATTATATAGTTTTCAAGTTCTTCACGAGATATTATTTATATTTATCTACTTAAAAAAAGCTTAAGCTTCAGGCTCAGTCGGTCAGCAGAGAAAACAAACCTCACATAGTGTTGCCAAAACTAAAGTTAATGAAGCCTCTGGTAAGATAAATATCAGCACTGAGCAAACTGCACAAAAAGCTTAACTGAGAGTTCATTTGGATTTTTAAGAAGTTCCCCTTGGCAAAGGCACTGTTTGTTTAGTGACCATTCAGGTCAAGAGGTCTGTTACGCAAACTGGCATCCCCTTCTACGTGCAACCTCCACTCTAAGTGATTGGACTGATCCCAGATCCTCAGGAATTCAAACGTGCAAAATAACAGGTCTGTTCTCACCACAGTGGTGCACCAACACAAGATTGTGAACACTGACGCCTTAACCTTCTCTCACTACTTCCACAAACTCCCCACTGAAGCTATTTCTTGCAGCCACAAAACACAGTGGTTCTGCCTCTCGCTTTTCCACAAGTGCTGTCACCAACCTTCTCAACTGAAATAGACTTCAAAATGCAGTATTCCTAAAGGTGTTAAAACAAAGGAATCGAGTACCTAAATAATGAAAGTGCACCTCAACATAAAGTAAAAATAAGGTAAAAAAAAAAAAAAAACACATGAAGACTCACCACCACTATCCTGGCTCTGATTCCAGTTCCTCCATTACGTAGATGCATCGCACAGTATGCAGATTTATATACTGATTCTGTTCATCTGAGTACATAACCTGTAGGGCACTTTCAAACAGGTGCAGGCGTAAGACCTTCAACGGCTTCGGTACACACGCCCAACTGCACTGCTGCTGCCAGTTGTCCAATGTGCCACTGGAAGGACTGCGCATGAAGACTTCAGAACATCCCAAATATTAACTGCAGGAGAACAAGAAGAGCCTGATTTACTGATACAAAACAAACAGGAGCAGGAAGGTAGGAGAAAATAAGTGTTAGTTTCATGAATTCAGATCTACTTGCTAGAAAAGCCTGAGGCAGTAGCTATTTCAGGACTAATATTCATATCTTCTCATTCATGGTCCTGAAGGCTTCCTCAGTTATCAGCTTCCTAATCACATAAATCAATAGTGTTTCCTAGGACATATCAAGCTTCTTTTTTTAATCTCCTTCGTGCTTCATTTGACATGCCAGCTGAGAATCTGGACCAAACATGTCTGTAATGTACCTAAAGCACTTTACAGATGAGTTGCAACACAAGCACACGAGGTCAGGAATTAGACTGCCAAGGGAACTGGAATGCTTCACCTAGCTGCATGTAGGAAACGTTAGAGAAACAAACGGTGGAATCATTAGAAATGCAGCAAAACAGAACGTGGAAGACAAGAACCTCACCAACAGCTGTGACCAGATGCAGAGAGGACACGCAAGAAATATCTTCAAACAGCCTTTCAAGAGCAATAGTTCACGCAATCACCTATTAGGTGCTGAAATCTCATACATAATTTTAAGCCTCCACTTTCAAGCAGGAGTGACAGCCTGAACTCCCACCAAGCTGAACAAGTCACACCTGAGCTTCTGACTCAAAGTAACAAGACAGAAATTTGCCTTTTTCTCCTCCCAGGTCCCAGGGCTCATTTGCTGTTCTTCTCTCCCAGAGGATTCTCACCATTACGATTCAGCATGCAAAATTCAGTCAAACGATTCAAAGCTGTACTGTCTAAACTCTAGAGACAAAGAATAAAGAGGGTGGTAGGGATGTCAAACAGCATGTGCAACACTCTGTGTCTATGGGAGCATCTCTTCTCCAAAGGCTAGCTCAGCAATGCAAAAAGCAATTCTTTTTCTCCTTGTCTCTATTTTTCACTGCTTTCCTTCAGTAACCATTCTGCTTTCATGCTCTCTCCAACACACATGCCATCTTTAGAGGGAAAAAAAAAAACCTCTCTCTCAAAATTTATCTCGTGTAGGGTTGGTTTTTTTCTTAACGTTGGTGAAAGATTTTGGTAATAATCATGTATCTTGCAACTTCCTTCACCAAAGGACAGGTACCATCTACCTGCAAGCAAGAAGTGAGTTAGGACACCTGGGCTAGGGAGCTGGACTGTATGATTTCTAGAGGTCCCTCCCAACCCCTACAACTCTGTGATTCTGTTTACCTGCTTGCTACCACAGCAAAGTCTACACAAAGGTAGTGACTGAACTAACAGGAATAACAGAAGGAGCCGACTCTCAGACAACAGTAATTAGTACATTATGGTTTTATTCTACTGTGATCTTCCTGTTTCCTGATGAATTCTCAACGTATGCAAAATGATTAGAAAATACCTGCTCAAGTTTTAGGTTGCCCACTCGAGTAATTGAAATGGTTAGGGTGCATTAAAGAGAATTTATTTTCTGTCACCCAAGGAGAAGCTGTAACATTAATGGATATTGCCTTACCCTTGTTTGAACAAGGGAGCACAGCCCTTGCAATTTTCTTTTTGATTTAACTTTCACAGTTTATTTTTATGAGAGGCTTCAGAAGATGTGTCTTTTAGTTACAGAGATTTGTGTCCTGTGTTGGAAAACTCCAATTACACTTTCTAATTAAAAGCTTTAAGTGACAACTTGTATCCCAGTACTCTGTAGACACAGAAAGGATCCTAGTAAACACAGCAACGTTTTTCAAAGCACCAGAACTTCTGCTCAAAGAGAATGCAAAGTAATTGAAGTTTTAAAAAGCATCGTGACATTAACAAAAAATTAACATCAGTCTCCTCTTTCAAACATAAATATGCACTCATAACACCCTACTCTTTGGTTTTATTAGTGGCCTTTCAAGAAAAGAAGTCAAACCTACTGAAGGCACACTGATTTTTTCAGTAGTGCCCCCCGTGGTGCCACTGAAGCCTATGTCCTGAAAATTTTATTAAGTTCATGGATATGTGGAAAATGTAAACTAGAAGCAGCCCTCTGGTCGTTTCATTAACGTTACTTCAAATAGAACCAGCGAGGAGCTGGCGCCGTCAGATGTTCCTCCAGCTGCAGACCAGTGCCAGCACTGTGATGTAAACACGGGTACTGCTGCCTGCCCAAACAAGCCAAGCTGCTCACTGTCCAGCCTGCTTCCTCCTCCAGCTCTCCCTAGCTGACAGAAATGACCCAGCTGCAGGTGTGATGCCAGTAAGGAAGGAGCCCCAGGACTGCACTGCAGGACCAGCAGCTCCATCGTAGCCAAGGGTTCACCTGAGAGCCCCAATCAACAGCAAAGTGGTGCTTGAGTGGATGAAAAGCACACAGCTTCTTTTTTAAAGTGCTCTGCTCCAATTCTGCCTACCACCTCTACCCCCAGGTAGGAATCCTTTTAGGAACGCAGCACAATATGAGGTGGGAAAAACAAACACATCACAGAGCTGCCTGAAGCACCCACAGACAGTGGATTCAATTACCGCATGCTAAGCCCTTTGTATCTTAGGGTTGTGAGTCAGGAGGACGACTGCTAAATTAAGTTAAAACAAATGAGTGCAACTACCCTACTGAATCAAGGATTTGAAAAGGAAGAACAAAACACCAGAGCCCAGCTGGGCAATTTAGAAATCAGACAGTACTTTGTGGTCCTCCCTGCAAACGTGACAGAGGATAAAACACCCGCTCACACAGCTGCTGCAAGCCTTTTCATACCTGTCAAATCTTTCCTATAAGCAGACTCTAGCAAGCTCTTTTTTTTTTTTTTTTTTTTTTCCCCAATGGATTGTCTTTTTTGGTGTGTGGAGGGAGTCAAATTTCTAAGCCTACCAGATACGCTTCTCATTTACAGTTCACTCAGATGCTCGGTTCGTACCCTTTTATTGTTCTTTGACAAGTTGCTGGATTACCCGTGTATGGGTAGATAAGAGCTTCAGTATCACATCATCTCTCCTGCTAAGCCAGAAGAAAGTAGAAAATGAAAACATCAGACAAGATCTCTACAAGAAATGCACAGAACCTCGAGCACTTCCTAAGTTAGACATTAAAGCTGCTGGTGTCTTAACTAAATACCTACTCGCCGTTTATCCCAAGTTTAAAATAACTTGGGTTCTTCAGTTCGCAGGGAAAAGCCCTGCCTATCCACAGCACAGCTCAAAGAGCTAAATTATTCATGCCTAAAAAAAGAAAGATGGCCAAGAAAGACTCACCCACAGACGATATAAAACTTCCTATACTGTTTTATATATTAAACGTGGGTTATATATTTATGAAGGCGATACAAGTGGAACATTACCCAGAGAGATCATTCCCATAAAGGCTTCTCTTTCTCTGATCCCTCTGACTCTTCTCATCATTTTATGTTATATGTGGCAAATGCCTGGGAATAGAGGAGTTTTACTAGCAATCTAATGCACCGAAACACTGTGATTGTTTCAAATGCCCTGAGCAGACTAGGCTTTGTTTTTCCTTTGTAGTACTGTCACACTGGATATACAGTGGGATATTATGCCTAACTTCATGAATTAGTCCCATTAATCTCTCGGTCTAACGGCATCCTTTAACAGGTAGCACTATGTGCTTGGGAAAAGTAAGCGACTTCCTTTCAAACTTCTGTTAGGTCTCATTTAAACAAATATCCCCATCCCCTGATGCCAGGGGAGAACGAGCAAGTACAAAGCCCCCCTCGTCCTCACCGTGATGGCATTTTTCATACCTGTTCTTATTTACTGCTTCTCCATCATGAACAGCAGCAATCTTTCCACTCTTTCAGAACAGTTTTTCCTATGTCTCTAAACTTTCTTGTTATCTCTCCCGGGTCACTGTGCTTTCATCTGGCAGAAAACATATTAAGAGATGGAAAAGCAGATGAAATAACTTGGGAGTGCATATTTTTATGAGAGAAGATGCCTGCACACCTTACACAGGGATACATTATGTTTTCTAGTTTCTACATCAAGAAAGGATAATTTAGCACAGCATTACCAGATAAGGCACTTCAGCCAGTGCAGTAAAGGACACTGGAAAAGATGACTAATAACACCTGAACATCAATACCCTGCAGCACTGATCGCAAGCAGTCAGCAAGGAAACTTGCATATGCCATCTACTGTTTTTGCCCTAAAATCTGCCCAGCTTTCAGGCACAGAAAGTAAATATAATTAAAAAAAAAAGTAGTCTCCATTTACGAGAATTAGCAATCTGACTCGATGTCTTCCCACACAAAACGTTAGGAAGTGATACAATGAACATCTTTGTGCTTTAAACCGTTTGATCTTTTCTGCTTCTTCGTGCACATCCAGAAGCAGTTTCCCAAGGTGATGCAGAAGTGCAAAAACCTACAGAGTTAATTGCTGGCATGGATGCACTAACCTACAAATGCCTCAACCTGGGGAAGAACAGAGAGGATTTTCACTGCTATCTTGAGGGAGGAAACAGCAGATGTGAAGTCATTAGCACCAGGACAGTGCTTCCCAAAAGCAAAGGTAAAACAGAAATAACTGTAAGGTCATTCAACAGTGCAGCTGAGGAAAGGGAAGAAAGTTAACATTTTGTTTAATGAAGAGTTGTTGAGGACTGTTTTGCCACACGACAGCTTATGCCATTTGTGAGCTAAGAAGAGCCTCTTGCCTTCAAGTAAACTTCCTCCTGGTAAAACTGGGAGCTGAAGTCAAGTGGCTTGAGAGCTTTCTGAAGCGTTTTAGTGAGTGCTACTGGGGCAGACAGGCACGTGCACCTGAGTGCTCCACAAAGCATTCATTACCATTGACAGGGACTGGAAATGGCATAAGGAATAAATACAGGCCTTTAAGTGAATCTGATTATGCCTAATTTGCAAAACTGGGGAAAGAGAAATAATCGAACTGATCAATAAATGATATGGGGCTAGGTTATCTATTCCTGTTTAGTTATGGTGCCGTACCCAACTCTACTCATCTCTGGTATCAAAGCACGCTGCTGCCTCCTCCTTCTGCCACAAGTATTTTATCCATGTTAAATCGAGATGAACATCACGTACCAAAATAAACAAACTGTTTTATGGGCCACTCTGAAATACAGCATCACTCCATTCATTCCAGTGGAGCTATGGTAGGTAAGTCACAAGGCATTTTATGTTGCCAAAGGTGTCTAAGAAGGGTTAGGAATAACTCCTGAGCTGTCATTGCAGAGCAGCTCACTGGTAGGATGCCTGTATGGCATGTCTCAGGGCAAGCATTTCCTGAATCACACAAGGTCATGCATTCACTGATAAAATCCAGAACACCAGTAAATACACAGTCAGGTAGCCCTAGAAAAATTAAAATAGGAATGTCTTAAGAAAGGGGGAGGTCCGCCCTTTTTTCTCCTGAGGTATCAGATGTTCCAGGCAACAATTAAAAGGTGCAAGAACACAGCAGGAAGGAAAATGAGAATTTCCCTTTATTATGATGAACTTGATTTCCTGATCTTGGTTTGAATCTAATTTACTGACAGACAGAATCTTCAGTGATGCCATCGCTGTGCTTCTAGAACTGAAGGAGTTACGCCAGTTATACCATATTCTTTACTACAGGCCTTTTTTTATTAAGTTTCCCTTTTGCAGAATTTATTTTCTGCGTGAAGGCAAATTAAAATGCAAACCTTGAGGAAAGGAAACAAAACAGGTAAAAGAAAAACACTACTGTTTCAGCTGCCCCTATTGATATCCTAGAATTAGAGTACTCAAGGTGATCCATCCCCCGGGCAGTCCACATAGGAGCATTTGAGGAGACCCATAGCAATGGGGGGGGTCTAAAAGGGTACATTGCTTGCCTTGATGTACAGCTAAACAGGTATATTTCATTTCATTCATAGATGTAATATGGGTGGGTATTAGCCTCTATACTTTTCCTATCAGTTACATAAATTAATTATTAAGAGCGTGGCACACCTCTCTTACGAAGAAAGGCTGAGAGAGCTGGGGCTGCCCAGCCTTGAAAAAAGAAGACTCAGAGGTGGTCTGATCCACATCTATCAATATCTAAGGAGCAGAAAGGAAAGGGATGAGGCCAGACTCTTCTCAGCAGTGTGTGATGATAAGGCAAGGGGAAATGGCCACAAACTGAGGCATAGGAAGCTGTGCACAAATGCGTGTGGGAACTTCTTCACAGTGCAGTGATGGAGCACTGGAGCTGCACACAGAGCTGGTGGATCTCCTTCTCTGGAGATGTTCCAGACCCACCTGGACACCTACCTGTGCAACCTGGGCTGGGAGCTGCTTTGGCAGGGGGTTGGACTCTATGATCTCTAGAGGTCCCTTCCAACCCCTACAACTCTGTGATTCTGCGATTAAGAGAGCTCATTTTTGTTTAAAGTTCAATAACAATCTGAAAAACACAGCTATAGGCAGACATAGAAACTTATTTTCCCCCCTCTGAATCAGATTTTTGATTAAGACACTGCCTACAAAAGCAGTAGCTTTGAGAGACACCTACTTCAAACTCCAGCATTGTCCATTTGTACAAAACCTTCCTGGTCTGTTATATATTGAAGGAGGAAAACATGGCTAGGAGGAGAATGATGTCTTGCTGCGAAGGTAGCTGTTGAATGAAAAAAACAGCAGAAAAGGGAGGAAGAATTCAAAGAGCCTCTCACAAATGAGTCTTTCCGCTGAGGGTGACCAGTACTTAGGTAAACAGTGCTGAAACCTTCAATGGGCTGTAGTGCAACTGAATCTTTGCTTCTGTGGTTTAAGGCAACTACTGAATCATAGAATCACAAAGGTTGCAAGGGACTTCTCATCAAGCCCAACCCCACTGCTAAAGCAAGTTCCCTGATCAGGTTGAGCAGGAAAGCACCAAACGGGTCTTGAATATCTCAAGAAAAGGAGCAACTTCCTTTCGTTAAATTATCCTGATATTCTACTGTATTAATATTTTTCCCTTGTGCTCTACGTATTCAACACCTAAATTCAGGAAGCACTTTTCTTCATAGTGCTTAGGATCCAAGTATAGCAGTCCACAAACATCTATGAAGAGTACTATCATCACAGAATATAGCAAATAGTGGTTGAGTACATTGACTGGAGCCCAGCCTAGGCTAATAACAGTACTTTCAGAGGTATAGTAATGCTGGTCACTTCTTGTGCCATGCACTCAGCAAGATGCTACAGGCATTGTAGAAGGAAAAGAAATAGCAGTGAAAAACGTTTGTCACACGTGAAACCAAGCAGGAGACTGATCTATCCATGGGATGAGCTACTCAGAGGCTGACTGCCACACTACAATCAATTAAGGACATCAAAAGCAAGCGGGCTGTATTTGCCACTGCAGTCATACCCACCCCACAGAAAGAGGAGATGGCCACAGGTGTTAGTCAGTCTGCCCAGGGTCTGAGGAGATCTCCCTTATGCAGGCTGCTCAGGTATTCAAATCTAATAACCGATGCTCCCCTCTCCACACCAGTAAAGTTTTGCTCACATAAATAGATTTATAGATGTATGGAAGCCCGGTGCATAAAGCACAGTCTGCTCAGCACCTTACAATCACGACTTTCAGAATATAGGGGAGTCTAGACATAGAAGAGCACTCTGCTAGCACCTACAGAAAAGAAGGGTTGATGAACACAAAGGACCATCTGTCAGGGCTTAAACATGCCTGTTTTCAGTCGTTATTCAACTTAGCTAGAGATATTTCTTGCAGACAGTGATATGATTATCACAGCAATCATATAAACAGTGTGGGTGAAGGCTCACCCCAACCAAAGGCAATAGAGCTAGGAAAGCTAAGAACTGCCAAACAGCCAAATGATCAGGGAAGTGCCTGCTCAAAGGTATGAGCTGGAAGAAGCTGTTAGAGGGTCACTGACGTGCTAGGAGGCCGTGTTAGCACTCAGTGCCAGCTGCCCTCTTGCTAGGAGCAGAAATAAAAGCTGTTAGCAAGGTTGGCGTAGTTGGCTAGAGCAGTGGGTGGTGGGAAGCAACCAGAATTGCTAAAAAAAAAAAAAAAAAAAATCCACCAAAGCAGGTCACTGCACAAGAGTGACAGCTTAAATCAGGCCCTGCTAGCTGGCACCTGTGAGCAACCCCAAGTCAGAGTCAAGTACTAGCACAGCAGGAGGAGAAAGCAGCCCATCTAATGTTGGTTTCAGCAGGTGAAGGAGCACCAAGGAAAAGAAGTCAAGAAACACGGTGGTGCGAGCTACTCTGCCCACCATGCTGCACTTGTACCACTGCCCTTCAGTATAAACTTGGCTTGCCAAGCGGACTGAAGCATGTAGGCACACAGAAGATTAACTCAGTGGCACCAGAAAGCACCGTTAATTTCCCTCCAGCTTCTAGATTAGTTCAAACCAACATGATTACCCTGTGTCTGAAACAGGCTTTAGCTGCTGCATGCCAAGCGTTATCAGGAAGGCCACCCCTGTGAGTGCTTACAGACCAGCTACCAGACTCATTAGTTTCACTAGTTTCCAGCTGGAGAGCTGAACTGAACAAGTTTAATGGGTATCTCTGGACACCCAACGCGATTCTGCTGCTGACAGCAGGTGCCCAGCAGCACTGCAAGAGAAGACAGAGGGAGAAGATGGAAGACGGGCACCAAAGCCAAAGCTTTCAGAGCTGCTTTCACTTCTTGTGCTTTCCACTTATTTCTGCTGAAGGAGCTGCTGAGTAAGTTTGTCCCACTTTCAGCTCCCCTACAAGGTGAAAGAGCATTTGCAAATCAAAACATCTCAGCAATCACTGCTTGATTCCTCAGTTTTTCGCCATTTATATAAATGGTACAGCAGCTACAAACAATGATGATGTACATAAAATATATCTACACGTTTTACAGTTCTTGTGTGTGTTACATTTATTTACTTAGAGCTCTACATAATGACTCTGTTGCCGACTTTCTCATCGCGAGGTTGGCATATCCCGAACCCTTTGGAAAGCAGTGTGACAGTCATTCAGAGCAAAAGCAAATCAGGAATATTACAGTGCATGGCTAGAAGCAATTCAGCCGTTTGATATTAAAAGCCATGCTGTTAAATTAATCCCTAGCCTGGAAAAAAAAAAAAAAACGTTCAGTGATATCAAGAGCTGTAGCTCAGTGTCACTGCCAAATCCTCTTCCCCATAACGCTCGTCCCTCCAACTTCAGCGACTCCGCACAAACATCCTGCAGATCTGCTCTGCCACGCAGGGATCAACAGTTAGTTCTTCACATCTGATTCAGTTCATAGCTCTGGCATAACATGGCCAACAAGTTAACTGCCAGAGGCCAATACAGAAGCAGAGATCTCCTCACTTGCTTCTGTTGCTGTCAAAGAAATACAGCACCGGGATATTTCCTCCTGCAGCTGTCAGATCGCAGGCCATCAGCAGCAGCTTCTGTAAGACAGCAGCATATGCTGGAGGCTGCGTGCAGAGAAACAGCGGTAAGACAGACACAATTTCAACTCTCAACATAAAGTAGCTCACCAGAAGGGTGTGGCTTGGTTTAATGCACGTTTTTTGCTTGTTTTCACTAAATATCTCCCAAGATAAATATTTAGTCAAAGATGACCTCTCAATCAGAAATGGAAATCAGCTTTTTGCATCTGAAACCATTATTTTCTTCTCCATAATCAGGCTGGTATTGAGTAGGTCTGATTTCAGCAGTGCTTCCTGATCAATGGGGACTTCCACTGATAGATAGTACAACACGGAGTCTGAGCTAGATATGCAGTTTGTTACGAGTCAGCGCTATTTCCTCTCATCCACCTTCAACAATTGTTATCCAATCCCTCAGCAACATCCTCCAGCTCGCATGATTCAGGGCAAGAAGCGAGCCATATTGATCTTTAAAGTCAAAACCCCAAATACTCTATTTCTTCACAAGTCTCAGGCTAGCTCACGTAGTGCAATCACTGACTGCTCACTCCCCCACCAGATCCCAGCCCTACCTATTTCAATACCCACCCGATGATGTTTTCTCCTGGAAAACACTTATCACTGAATGCACTGTGAGAATCAAACCCCCACAAGTTCAGTTTTGGCAGAGCAGCAGGAGGCAATACTCATTCACTTGTACTGGACTGGACTAGAGCCTGCCATTTGAAGAAAAGTTGCAGTATAATGACATCCACCAACAGCATTCCCTTTCCTCAGGAGCTCCATGGCCCACGCAGCTAAAACTGCTTTTAGTTCCAGCCTCCATCGTGCTGTTTTTCTACATATTTTCTCCTTTATTTCTCTGGAGACGAGCAAGCCCACTAAAAACCGAACAGAGTTAGGAGTCTATTTTCCTGTGTGAGGTCTTTATCTCAATGTTAGTCGAGATCAACAACTAAAAAATCTCCAGTCCCCTTCAATTACTGATCATGTCTCCTCTGCCACTGACCTTGGGGACGATTTAGATCATTTTTGATGCAATCAACGCCTTTCATGCTGTCAGATGTAATGACAGCACAGCCACAGCGATGATACCTGCCGAAGGGTGATGCAGGATTTGATTTGGCAAGACAGACACATTCCTACCACGCACCAGCCTGCAATCAGAAGAGGTAATACGAGCAAATTTCAGCAAGCTTTCCAGCAAGCAATGGCAGACAGAGGACACAAACTCTTAGGGAAACTTTGTTCTCATAAACAATACAACAGTTAATGCTGTGTTACCAACTGTGGTTGAAGACTTCCAGAACAGTTTAACATCAGTTCTTCAGATAGACCTAAATAGTAGGGATGTGTAACAAATATCAGCTGAGGCAGTACACCAATGGGTCTCCAATTCAATCACTTCCCACACCCCTTGGCCTTCTGCAGGGTTACCTAAGGTTCACTTCTGTGCATTTTACATACAATTATCCAAATCGAAAGCTGACATGTTCAAAAGTGAAGAACATCTGATATACACACTTGATGTTGACTGCCACTTCAAGCAGCTTTGCTTAAAAAGCAGCATAGCAACGTCATTGAGAATTACTGCAAAGGTATGAGCAAGGCCACAGACAACTTCCAATGAGTGAAAAAAATGCAACACTGACAAAACAATTATGTTGTCTGTCGGTTCAGACTTCACAGCTTACATAATCCTGAACGTTTTTACACAAACAGTATGCAGAATGGCACTTGGCAGCCTCTAACAGAGCACAAGAGCAAAAAAGCAACTAGTTATCAGACCATAGCATCCTTCCCAGGCAGCACTGTGCCTGTGGCTACTGACAGCTACAATCAACACCGAGGAGAAAAGTTTTCCTCAAACTATGAATAAAGACTTGGGAAGTGACTATCGGTACAATATTAACTCTGTCTCAAGAGGGAAACCATGTTTAATTCTTTTTTCCCCTGCTTCAACCGTGTTCTATTTGTATTTGAATTCCTTTACAAGCCCGTGACCTCTGATGAAGCAAAATGCACAACCTGTAACAGCGTTTGAAATGAATGTAAATGCTAAACTGCTACGGCACGTCAGCAAAACAGCAGTGGCTACTAATTAAGACAGACTAATCAAAATGACACTTTTTTTTTTTTATTACAAGTTGTGTATTCCCCTTCAAAGACTGCAGTTCCCACTGAAGTGAAATCAAAAGGCAGAAATGGAGAGAACGCTCTTGAGGAACACACCTGAGTCAACAGCACATCCAAGACCTGCATACAAGAAAGGTTTAAGTAAAGTATAGGGGAGACATAGCTTATGTTTCCTGGGATCTTCCTCCACCTTTTTCTTCCAGCAGTTTCTTCTTCTTCCTCTCCTACTCCAATTTTTCAGCATGCTGGAACCATTGCAAGCATCAAACATTACTTACCGGCATGATAAGAGCACGACTTTAAATAGCACAATTACTTCGTACAAACACGCTGCCTTTCCTGTGCCTTCATACTGAAAAAATATTCATTTCTGACAGCAACTGAATGAGCTGACGGAGCACAGGGTCCTGCTCTCGTACGCGAGACTGTGGCAGAAGAAGACAAACACTGTCCTCATTAAACTATCTGCCACCGTGACTGGCTTACTCTGCTCTCAAAGATAACATCTATTTGCCGTATGAGGAATCACTTGCTGCTCACACACGGAGGAACCTGACCAAGCACCATCTATCTGCCACATCTGCCCCATCATATGCCTCAGCTCACCCTTATTACAGGCACGTCAAATAGCTCAATATAAAAAGCAAGCAACTTTCAGCCCTGGTTGAAATAATATTGCTTAATCCATACACTCTCCCCTATATAATCTAGCAGAGAACAAGCAAACAAAAAATAGCCACGGAATTGATTTTCTCCTGCTGTTGCTTCTGCAGTGTTATTGTCCTTTTAGTGAGTTTTGCAACACCTCTAGAGGCCTGGGCAGCACATTCCTTTTCCAGCAAGACCTCTTCAGAAATCAATAGCAGCTATTCAAGGGATTTATAGCCCGATGCTTGCAAAATCCTTTCAAGGTGGCTTGCATAACCGGGTAGGAGAGCTGTGTGCAGCATTGTATTGACGAGTGCTCTTTGAAGACCGAAAAAAAAACCCCATAATGCTAGGACAGTAGTAAAAGTAGCACACAAGTATCTATTAAACAGATGCAAGATCTTAAGGTAATTTGAAAAATGACTTTGAGGAAAGCTCTTATCTCTGACTGCAGCAAAGGTGTTGCCATTTAAAGGCGGAACATCACTTCACACAAGTGAGAGTGCTGGATTCTTATTAAGTTCAATGGTGCTGTAACAAAGGAAGGATGAGAGAACACTGAGACTTCTGATCAATAGGTGTCATCAGCAACTTCCCAGCAGGAGGCAACCAAAAGTGATGAATCTTGTAATAAAGCATTTAACAATTTGCTCTGCTGAAGAACGAAGCGTGGCCCAAGCACTGCAGTCACAGACGAGCCCCAATTAGAGCAAGTACTTGAATTTAGCTCATAGGACCCTCCGCAGCTCGAGGAGATTTCTTCCTCAGTGCAGTTGTTACTGCTCTGCCTCCTTACTGCTGATAGCTCATGAAGTAGGTGTGGTTTTATGTCCTCTGTGCACTGAAAGGATGCCCATCCCTTGTTAGGTTACCCACCACCTCCATCCAGGCGATACCAGGATACCATCGGCCTTCTGGCCTGTAAGAACACTCCACTGCTCATGTCCAGACTTCCACCCATCAGGACCCTTCAGTCCTTACCTGCAGGGCTGTTCTCTGAGAATTCATCCTCCAGTCTGTACTCATATCTGAGACTGCCACAATCTAAGTGCAACATATTGCACTTGGCCTTATTAAACTTCATTCAGTCCTCATGTGACCCCTTTTCGAGCCCACCCACATCCCCCTGGATGGTGCCCCTGCCTTCTGTTGTGTCAACTGCACCACTCACCTTGGTGCCATCGGCAAACTTGATGAAAGTACACTCAGTTCCACTGTCTATGTCATTGATAAAGAAACTGCAGAGCACGAGTCTCAAGATGGATCCCTGTGGGACACTGCTCATGACTGGCCTTCACCTGCACACACACAGCCACTGACAACAAACTTTTGCCAGCCATCATCCAACCAATTCTTTATCCACCAAAAAGTTCAGCCTTCAAATTCATTTCTCTCCAACTTTAAGAAAAGGACGTGGTGTGGGACTACAATAAAGGCCTTGCACAAGTCCAAGTAGATGACATCAATTGCTCTTCCTTTTGTTCACCGATACCATCACACCTTCACAGAAGGCCAACAGATTGATCTCGTTAGACAGCAGTTCAGTTTCATCTGTGCTTTCCTGACTCCATCCCTGCACATCTGGACAATGTTTTCTCCAGGACATCCATCCCTGCTTCTACTGCTTGTACTTTCCCATTTTCCCCCTCAGACTGACTAGCAGGTCCCTGCTCAGCCATGCTAGTTTCCTGCCTTGTCCATCTCATTTCTTGTTCCAAGGAATTAACAGCATTTATAGTTCTGACTTCTGATGGTAGTCTCTAGTGCCCAGTGGCCATACTCCCCATAAATTTTCATTCATCTATCTAATTTATTAGAAACTACTTACAAAGATAATAATTAATTCACTTCAGATCTATATCTGGCAATTATTTCAACATAGCAAAACAAACACTGAGTGGATTGAAAAGAAACTTCTTGCAAGAATTTCTCAAATTATGAGCAGGAAACAAAGACAACTGTTAGGGAACAGACCCAGGATGCTGAAATAACAAAACTGTGCTCTGCGTTCAGACACGGAAAAATATAATGATCTTTGTTCAAGTGTAAACACCAGGAGAGCTAAAGTTTATGAAAGTCATTATCATTTCTGCAGTTTTCCAAAGGGAACATAGTTAATATTCTTTGTTCTATAACTAGTTTTAATCATATTTAACATGTTGGGACTATTGTTACATTGCATTCATTCAAAAGCACTCAAACTTGAAAGTAAAAATAGGTGGAAATTAAAAGTAGACAACCAGCTGAATAATGGTAATGAATGGCTGCAGCATCCTTTCATACTCACTGTACAATAACAACTGACTTTTACTGTTTGGTGTAAAGACAGCACAGGAAACAGATGTATTTCCTACTCCTCCCATATTCCGACAATGAATGGAGCAAAAATGTTTGATTGGCATGGAAGCAAATAACATTATGAAGATTAAATTAAGGAGAACAAAGAGTGAAATAAGTTGCCGTATGTCCCCTAATACTTGCCCCTGCCCTCACAAAGCAGATCTTTAAATTACATTGTAATTGATGGTGTTGAAAAGCAACAAACTGTAATAATTCGTGAATAGTGTATTTGATGTGGCAGGAATTCAATCCTAATTAAACTACCTGGTACATTACTTAGTAAACATCCCACATACATTCAAGAGAATTCGCTCATTTTGGTCATTATTAACTCGTAATAGTCTCAGAGAATGAAATGGGTATAAATTAATCAAGTGTAATGTCGAGGAAATTCATTCACCTAATCAGGAAATTGAACTGGTTCTTTTCGAGTCACATACATCCAACCATGGTCCTTTGTCACTGTTTTGTTCAGGGTACTTCGTTTAAGGTAAAAGTTCTACGCCACATTATGTAATAACCTTTGGGTTTTGTTTTTTTTTAAATGTCATGTTTGCTCCAGAACACAGGAGTTCTGCTCTCTGGAGCTAACATTCTGGCTTCCAGTTAGAACTATAAAAATACAAGCACAAAGACCAGCAGCCAATGAAGGTCTAAGTTCAGTACACGGAGTTAACTTGCAAGGCTCAGAATAAAAGCAGAAACCTTTCTGCCAGTACCTGGTGGTGTACGTTTATCTGGCCTACTCAGAAGACCTCAGGGGATGGATGGACGAGAAGCGTCCCACACACCAACTCCCATGCTTCAACAGCCTTACGGGAAAGTGGCTGGTTTCTAAATCCATCTGGCTGCTCCCATCTCTTAGTGTACAACTGCTAAACACTTTCTGCCTCACGCTGACGTGTTTCCTCAACTTGTGTTTGAGAACGCCACAGCAAACAGCATCCAAACCTTCAGCGAAACACAGATGCAGTACCCTACATTTACCTCTTCTCTCCTCCACAAGGTCCATTAATCTGTCATAGAAGGAAATCAGAGTAGTTGGACAAGACTTCTTCTGTTGCCAACTTCCATCTTTGCTGCTGTTTACCAGTGTGTTCCACTCCCATGCTGCAAGGCCCGAACATATGCTGTAGCAACTTTCTGAAGAAGATAAGTTAGACTGGCTGGCTGCTCTCTTTTCTTCTCCACTTGATTTCTCCCCCTCTTTTCTAGGAGAGTTTTTACATTCTTAAATCTCTGTGAAGTTTGAGAAGACTGATTTTTTGTAAGTCCTAACTCTGAGATGTGACATTCACAGTGTCACATAAAGCAAAGGAACAAAACCTGAAGATATTTGTTCCAACTCTCTTCTAGCTGCATTGCCTTTAAACATTTCTTCTCTTAAGTGTATGTCAGCAAGCATCATGTTATCTTTTAAAAGGGCCTACAGCGCAAGCCATCTGGATTCACAATTCAACCACATTAAGCTGCAAGACAGTACATGTCCAACATGCCACCACTGTATGTGGGAAGATGCATTTATTCCTTTATGTCAACATCTATCATAGACATCAGCATGCCATTAGCTTCAATTATACACACAGAAATGAAGCATTCAGAGTCTTTTTTCATTGATGTTACATTTAAAAGGCCGTTTCCCAGCAAGGAAAGAAACGGCAGCCCTTAGAATTCTCAGAAAGGTTTTTACCGTTTTTAACCTCCTCAAATTTAAGTCAAGAAGAATGGAAAATGCTACACCATGTAGGATAGAGTGAACAAAATACGGTTTCCCTATTTACAAGCAGCCCTTATTCTCTTGCTGCTCAGTCATGCCCAGGGCAAAGTTCACAATTACCCCCAAGGCTTTGTAAGAAAAGAATTAAAAGTAACCCACTCCTCAAAGATCATTTTTTCTTTAAGGAAAGAAACAATTACAAGGCACGAAAGTCTTTAAGCTCTTTTAATACAATAACGTCTCAAGAAAAGGAAAATCTAAATGCTGACTAAAAATAACATAAGTAGAGATGAACAGCAAGCCATTTTCTGTCACAATTGCTGTCAACCAAAACAATGAGCTTTACTGCTGTGTAAAGATCTTGATTAAGCCCTGGGGAACAAGGTGAAGTGTTATAGCCCAAGATTATACTAATAACAATTTAATCTATGCCTCACTGTGCAGAGACAGACAATGCTGCTTTGACAGAACCAGGCATGGAACTTATTAGTAGCTTCATAAAAATGCCAGTCAAAGCCAAAGAGACAACATCTGATTGACAGTCAGGAGATTCAGCTCAGTACCCTGTGCTGGATAATGACAGAGCCACATGCAACTTGAGATGTGTATTTCAATGGTGAAAAGGAAAAAGAAGGAAAAAAAAAAAAAAAATCACTATGACAATGCCCCCCTCCCCCCCAACTAACACACTGTGGAGGGCATCAATGTCATCTACTAAAAAGGAATTTAGAGGTGTACCGAGGCAGCACATCACATTCAGACCAGCATGTTAAAGCAGTGTGACTGCTCTATAGAATATGATGTTAGGATTCCAGCAACGTGGTGAGTTTAAACAGAGGAGACAAATTGAGAGAAGAAATTAATGATCTCCTAGAACTTGGGATCTTTTCCCCAGTTTCATAGCATATGAGGATATGATTAACAACAGAGTATGTCTTCAAATCTTCTCGTCGATAAACACTTAAGATGAATGAGGACACCTGGGTCATCAAGCCGCTGTACTGGTAACCAAATAAATGATTATTACAAACATGATGCTAAAACATCCAAATTAAACAGCTTTGAACTCTGAAATGTAACTGAGTAACCTAAATGAAGTACAGCATTGCACTGTTTTTCCTACAGTTGATACACCTTGCCAAAAAAAATAGAAAAAGCATTGCAGTTAAAGTGCTAGGTATTATTCAGATTCTTCCCCAGCTGAAAGAAAATTCTTAAAGAAAGGCTTCTAGAAGAAGCTGTGGAGCTCCCTGAGTCTAACTTGCTTTGTTCCTCCCCAAACAACGCATTTGGTTTGCAGGTCAGTACTTCCTAGTTCTAATCAAGTTCACTGTTTAAAGATAATGCCTTAAAGGAATAAGTTCCTCATAACTTTTTGCCAATTCATGTTTGTTGCTGTCTTTCAAGAGAAACAAAAACAGAATAAAAGTCAAACACCCTACATTTGGGTTTAAATGTCTCATTTTCTCTCTCATTATCATCTGCTCCCCCAAGCAACCTGTTCTCATATAAGCATCCTCCTTCATTTCAAGGAAATCCAAAGGAGGTAAGAAGGAACATTTGAAAAGACAACAAAAACATCCAGTCTGATTTTACTATCTGTTAATTTCAGTAATTGTTTTCTTATTGACTTCTTTAGAATAAGGAGAAAGAAAAGAATGAATTGGTTTTGATCTAAGATGATGCCATGAAGTTCAGTAGATGATCAGTGATCTAATCCAAGCATTTGTTCTCTGCATTTCTAGCTATCAGTAGAAAAGGAAAACCTTCTCATACACATATCCAAGCTCCTTTGAGCTCCAGCAGGGATATCTTTCTGTGCTGTTTTTCCACAATGGATTGGTTTAATGCTCCGTTCTGTTTCCTTCCTTGCAAAGCACGCTCCCCTGCCTGTTACACCAGGTCTGTTTCCCTCCAGTACGCTCCCATTTCTCAATAAAACAGGCCACACCTGAAGAAGTCAACCCAAACAATTCTGCAGATTTCAAGAACGTCAAGAGAGATTAACATAAAGATTGCCATATGGCCTCCACCCTGTGCAGTAACATTGCATAAAGCCTAGCAGATATTGTATAAATTCTTAATTTTTAATTGTTTCTTATTTTTAAATTATTTTTAATTGTATTTTTTTTTCCCCACAGTCAGTTAAAAAGGAGCAGAAGTAATACTGACCCATACTGAAAGAAAACATTTCTCAGTTGAAGTGCTGTGATGAGCACAGGATCCTCAACAGATGTTGAAGTGGCTCTAAAAATAAAGTTAATTCCCTGTCAAAGCTTATGTTGGCACAGTGCAGCAACTGTGGAATTGGGAATAATTGCTGAATTTTAACCCCCAGCTTAATTATCTAAACATTTAATGAATGATAAAGACAGTATCATGCAATAATTGCTTTTCTTTCTCTCTGCTCACACCAGGGATACTCAGACATCATGGTACTTGAAAGAACAGAATTGATATGAGTAACTTAAAAAACAATCAAGCTTGCACACTAAAGAAATAGACAAAATCAGGATGAATAGAATAGTTTTAGAATATTTTCCTGCAGAATTTGAATCCTAATTTTGTTCAAGACATTTCAACACAGCACCGGACCTAGGGATTTTTGTAATGTTCAAAAAACAAAGAACACTTGGGCTGGAAAATAAAAGAGGTATCTTCCTCCTGCAAACTGAACTTTATCCACATGGAAACCCAGAGGAGCTGTATATGTTTACTTGACGTGTAATACTGAACTGATACTAAGAAAGAAGGTATCAAACATGAACTCCAAGGAAGAGCTGCCTTCCAAGGGAATGCATCTGCTAAGCAGCTAGGAAGTAAGAGAGCAACAAAAGCGGTGCTATAATCTTTGAAATGCGCTTTTATTGTTTTTGATGGGTTTGATTTAGAAGCTACAGCCATTGCACTTGATTTAATGCAAAGACTCTTAACTTCAGAACGAGGAGTTTTCACTGTTATTCCCATGTTATGCTAAGGTTGTTTGGTGAAAAAAAAACCAAAACACTTTTTCACTCCACAAGAAAATTAAGCTTTTGTACACTACATACAGAACACATATTTCTTTAACGAAATACATAAACTAAAAAGGAGGAAGCCACCATTCCAAGATCAATGAGGGCCATGCAGAACAGCCACATGGACCAAAGTGGGGAAATGCTCATTATCTTAACAGGGAACAATTGGTTTTACAAGCTTGATCTCCCCTCACAAGACCACCAGTTCATTTGTTCAAGTTTAATAGTTTATTATACCTTTAATTGCAACAGATTTTTCCCATTGCAGTTCAGCTTTGTAAAATTAGCTTGTGGGATGGGTGACTGAAATATTTAGTCACAGAGAAATCACAGGATGAATAAGATCTGGGAATTCAGTGCTGTGTAAACAAGGTCATGAAAACCTCAAGAGCTCCCTACAGGATGACTTTATAGCAGAACTGCGATTTTGGTATATCCACATGAGTGAGAATTCTAAAGCTGTAGAACATTAGACCTAGAAAGCTGATAGGAGATGTGGAGGGAAGAATCTGAGGAATTTACTAGAAAATAAACCAAAATAAATCTGCAAGGAGATTGGCTAGAATTACTCAACCTACCAGGAGAACAGATTTTTGAACCGCTTTATGACAGAAACATTTGTCTAAATAAGGTAGAAACACAGGCAGACATTTAAACAGTCTTCCTAAGATCAACGCTCAACATGGGACAACTTGAAGTTTCCTTTTCCATTCTGGGAAAATCAGCTGACTTCATGTAAACTATGAGCTCACATATATACAAAATGAAGGAGTTGTTTTCAACTGGAACAAATCCTCTAAACGGAAAGCTCATCTCCTTCCCTTACAGAGAGCCTACAGCAACAGCCTCCCAACCACACCCTGCAGTCAAGTCTTTGAGAACTTCTGCATCACCCTAATCGAATCACACTTCATCCAGGAAAATGTAAAAATCTGAGCAACGTTCCTTGTTAACACCGTGAGCTTCCATGCATTTTTGTTTTGGGAATGATTTCCTTTCTGGGATAGCATTCAAAGGAAAAGCAGAGCGGGATGGAAAAAATACAGAATGAAGGCAATAGAGAAGAAAAAAATCAATTAAAAACCAACAGCAGACAACTCACAAACATACACTCACATTCCACGTGGATAGGAGCTCATTACTGCTTCCCTAATGCTCAGCTCATGCTCTATCAAATACATTTTCATCTTGTGTCCACTTTTTCAAGCACAAAGAAGTACCAGATCACACTGCCCTGCTGAAAGCAATCAAACAGAAGTAACTAAGTGCCGTTTTAGATGAATACAACAAACTGCAGGTGACAGAAATGAACTGACAGGGTCTTTAATATTTGCAGCAACTTAGGGAACTGCAAGGAGGATCTCTAATTGCTTTCTTCAGCCATTCAGTGGAGAAGAAAGAGTTGGACTTTTACTAGCAGAGATTTCTACAAATTGTACAGAGGGAAATTGTAGCTTAAATATGTTTAACAAAAAAAAAAAAAAAAACAAAACCAAAAACATTCTTAATGCACTGGGACTAGCTTGCCCAGGGGTATGATAGACTGTCCATCCTTGGAAATAGTCAGACAGAGCTGGACAAGGCAACTCAGTCTACCTTCGAACTTAGCCCTGCACTGAGCAAGAGACTGCACCTCGCAATCCTCAGAAATGTCTCAGGAATATTCTGTGACCTGAAGAGAAAGCTTTCTGCTACTGATGGAGGGCTAGCCTCAGTATTTTCTATCCAGTTGTTGCAGGCTGCACCACCTCTGTGTGCAGCCTGTGCCAGTGCTCCGTCACTGCACTGTGAAGAAGTTCCCTTGCATATTTGTGCACAATTTCCTATGCTTCAGTTTGTGGCCATTTCCCCTTGTCCAATCACCACACACTGCTGAGAAGAGTTCAGCCTCAACCTTTCGCATCCTACATCTTAGATATTTACAGATGTGGATCAAGATCCCCTCTGAGTCTTCTTTTCTCAAGGCTGAACAGCCCCAGATCTCAGCCTTTCCTTCTAAGAGAGTTGCTCCACACACTTTGTCATCTTCGTAGCCCTCTGCTGGACTCTTTCAAGGAGATCCCTGTCTTTTTTGTACCAGAGAGCCCAGAACTGGACTCAGTATTCCAGGCGAGGCCTCACCAGGGCAGAGTAGAGGAGAAAGATCACCTCCCTCAGCCTGCTGGCCATGCTCTTTTTAAAGCGCCCCAGGATCTCATTGGCCTTCTTGGCCACCAGGGCACACTGCTGGCCCGTGGTCAATCTGTCATCCACCAGGACTTTCTGTTCTTGGACAAAAGTGCTATTTCAATAGACTAACTCTACACTTCTCCCACATAAATAAAAGTTAATGCAGGTAAGTTGATTAAAACATACAAAGTCAATCAAGGAAGTGAACCAATGACAAGAAAGATCCTGAAAACACAAGTGGTCCAAGCCTCAGTTACATTAAGGGCTTGCCCTTAACGTACCGAATGGACTGGAATTTTAAGACATTAACTGCCTACTATCATCTAAAAGTAGCTACACATGTTGCTCAAGAGTCACTCCCAGTGTATTCACTTCCACTCTCACTCATAGGATGTGCAGCTTCTACTGAAGCAATCTTTCTGGGAGCCCAGCATTGTGAACCTCTCTGTGAGTACTAACCACAGTAGCAAGACTCCAGAAATTCCAGGAACGGAGCTGACACTGACATAAATGCTACGTAACAATTTATTTATCAGAAAAATGCTGAAGGCTACTTTTAAAGGATGCAGCAATGCTATTTTACTAACTCAGTGGCATCTCTTTCTCCCTCACCTTCTCACATGCTTTGTGAAAAGGCTATGAGCTCTACAAGGCTGTAAGAATACAACACAAGGATTTTCCAGTGCATAAACCATGTGTGATTATTGTCAGCCTGTCCTCAAGAAAACTGGTAAAAGAAGAGAACACTCCTTCTAGGCATATTATGGCAGAGGCACAATACTGGAGACTAAAGCAGAAAATTGAAACAGCGTGGAAGATAAGCGTGTTTATTTATTTTTTTTAACGTATTATTAACCTGAGAAGCTCACCGACCAATAGGATCAGTAAGGTCAACAGCTTAGTAAGACTTAAAAGGAGGATTAGCCATTTATCTGGGTGCTAAGAATGCCCATAGTTACTTCTGAGAACATAAAACATTTGTAAGCATTGGATATTAATCCCTGTTTCAGGTGCAACGCAGCCACTTGTCCCCAGATGTTAAGAAGAAATCTCATCCTGAGCACCAGAGATACTGGACAAGATGGTCCTGTATTTTATACTAACCCCACTGTTGGAACAGAGTGCACTTCTGCTCTTGCTAAAGGCAGCTTCCTCCCTGAAGGTTGTGCCTTCACGCAGCAAAAGAGGCTTTGTGAGCACTGCTGGCACTGCAAGCTAGACAACTGGAAATCAAGTCAGAAAACGCACTGCATGGAGTAGGCCTAGAGGAAGGTGAAAGAAATGAAGTATGATTGACAGGCTCTTTAACAACTTCATTAAAAAAGGCAAGCTCCCAAGTAACACAGTGGCTCTTCCAAATAACGAACACAGAAGGGACCCTGTGTGTGAGATGAACTAACAAACTCAGAAATCCTTGGGATAAGTAAAGTACATCTAGAAGATGATGAGAAGGAATTTAAAAAATCAAAACAACGTTGTGACACCCAAACAGCACTCAGCATAAAATTGTTTGATGAGAAAGAAAGAAAACAAAGCACATTCTGTTAACATCTACAGCCCCTAACAAAATACCCTACATTTGTTTGACAGCAGGAAAATTTCAGCATCAAGGCAGGACTTACTGAGAGAACAACTGGGAAAAAACAAAAGCCCTGCCAAACAAATCTTGTTTCTAAATCAGAACGGTGACATTAGACCTTCTCTCTGAGAAAACATATTACTTCACATACACCTATCTGTTATCTCACCTGGGATCCCTAGATGGAGTTGAACTGAACTGTATGGGAGTGGAAAGGAAGGTTCGTAAATCATTCAGCATGACAGCGCGTACGGAGAAAACATCCATGGGGCTGCACGTGGTTTTGGTGTAAAGAAAACCATGGGGTTCCAGCTGCTGCAGGCACACCGAGTCTGTACACAGTCACCACCTGCCAGGAGGGCTAGGAAGCCCTTCTCATCCATTCTAGGGAAGTCTGGGGTGAGCCAGGGAGGAATTTAACTGAGATGCCTTTGTGTCACCTTGAAGTGGCTTCCAAGTCACAGCCAACTTCAATCAAACATCATCAAGCCAGCAAGAGATAATGAACATGAAGAAACAGATCAGGAATCAACACTAACATTGTCACCTCCAGAGTCACCTTGGGGACAGGAAGAACGCACGTAAGGAGTCAATCAGTCTACACACCTCAGCAAAACAAGAAAAAGACACAGGAAACCCTGCAGTTCTGAGGTGACCTTCTTCCCAAGGATGCTGCTTCATAAGCTCCAATAATGAGAGGTTGGCTAACCTTCGGGAACATGAAATACTTTTCATCTCAGCTCCCACTACTTATCCAGGTTAAAAATTCATTATGTTATGCATTTCTATTCCTTTTGTTCTTCTTTTAAGAACAAAGGGATTTTATCTGACAGTAGGAGCATCAAAACCATATGGGAAAACCTCCAGCATAACCTACAGGATATGCAGCGAGCTGGAACAGCTACAAGCAATGAATGCAAGGTTCTGCTCAGGGAAGCAGCAAAACAACCTGTGGTGGTTGTCTTCACATTTAACTCTAGACTAATACAGTATGAAGAACTACACTGGTCTCGAGTCTTCTAGATTAACTTCACAGACACTGAATACAAAGGGAAATTGGCTCTTGCTTGGTTTTTGTTTTAAACCTGTCAACCCTGAAAGGTGAATCATCTCTACGGCCTCAGATTTCTGCATCAGAATCAAGAACTGCAGAAAGTAGGAGGAGTTTACTGTCACTTAAAGCCACTTACCACCCGTTCCTTTAAATGCTATTAACACAAAAGCAGAAAGGAGTGGTATTAATAACAGAGCCACCGTACCACTCCACCTTCTGCTTAAAGTTTAACTTCATTCTTTAACTTCACTCGCTGTCTTTTTAGGTTGGCTGCACTAAAACTACACAGAATACCTCCAGTACACTCACTGAACTAACAGGTTATCTCTACAGTGCAACACGTCTTTTATCAAACACATGGAGATCAGTTACGGGTTATTATGGTAACTAAAATGAAACCCCTTGAATTCATTTGCATAAAAGACTATTTCCCTTGTTTCTCAAAGTCTGTGAACTACTGCAAGAAAAGTCATTATTGCAGTAATTATTAATCCTCTACAGATTAAAATCTCTGAACATCTGTTATCCTGAGAGCCAAACATGTTTGCATTGTGCTGCATTAGTATTCTGATCTTACACGTGAGAAGAAACCTTTAATTTCCCCATGTCTAGGGAATCAAGAACTGTATACTGATACCTAAAACGATCTCAACCTCTCTCAGCATTTTAAGATATTTTAGGGAATAAGGTAATCAGGTTCTGAACCTCAACTTAACTTCAAGAGCATTTACAGTCAGCAGTACAGGATAAATAAATCCACACACAGCCCCTATTAAAAAAGGACACAGGAATATTGCTTTTCAATGTCCACAGACACCGTTATATCCAACTACTAGTCAGGGTGCCCCAGATGATGACCTGGACTCCCTCATGACCAGCATTCCCTGTGCACTGCTGCCATGCAGGCAGTTTCTGCAAACAGAAACAAAGTTCAATCCTCAAATTCAAAGTGTCTTTTAAACTGCATTATACACCACAAGCTAGGTCACAATACCTGATGTGTAGAAATGGTGGTGGTTTGCTTGCACCATCTACTACTTGAGTCCCAAGCAACAATCCTGAGGAACCCTCCCTGTCCCAGTGGTCAAGAGTTTCTTTTCCCAAAAGCGTTATCCAAAGGGAAGACTTAAAATTGAATCCCAGTTTAGATGGCTGGAAAAACCACACAGAAGTAAGCCATGCAAGGAACCACGGAGGTGAAACCCCCACTTAATTCCTGAAGGAGCAGTTGAACAGCATGCCCCAGGAGTTGCTCAGGCAGGCAGAAACAGGGCCATGCCCCGGCTGTGTGCGCTGCACTCTGCAAGAAGGAGGTCTGCAAACATATCCATCTCCTTCCAATTGCCCATTGGGCTTCTTGTCTGGAGACACAAACACATCAAAAGATCCTGGGAAATGAACAGTGGGAAGAATTCGCCATATTAGGTGCTGACTGAAAGCAGGAAAATTTGGCTCCTACTTGGAAATGTCAATGGCACAGTCTCTCAATAACCATTCTTGTTATTGGAAATCTATCAAAACAAGGAGCTTTACTGAGTCATCTGCAAGTGCCATCATGTACAGCACTGCAGGAAAAATCCCTTCTCTGACAGTTTAAATGTTTTCCACAGTCTTTTATGCATCTAAACAGAATTACTTAGCTGATTCCTGTAACAAACCAACATCTTTTTCCAGCTGCCAACACATCAGCAATACTGAGACCCACCCACTGACCCTGAGCTCAAGCAAATCGTATGCATCTGATCAAAGATCAAACCCAAATCTCGTATCACTCATACATTCAGTGAAAGGTCTGCAGCCAGGAAAAACAACTGCAACCTCTCATCTCGTAATTCATCACAATTTCCTCATTTACCTTCCCTGCAGGACTGGATGATTCTCACCAGCTACCCCAGCACAACTGTCTCTTAAAAGATGCACTGGAATACACTGATTATTTTTTTAAGTATATTAGAAATAGGAGTATTAAAAGAAAAAAAAAAAGGAAAGTGGAACAAAATATTAAGAACAGGATAACTGACAGATGGGAAATAAAATATGGAACTCTTGAAGCTGCAGGTATTCAGGGCTTTGTATCTGTATCAAGGAGGCTGTTCTGTTCAAACCTGGACAGAATCAGAGCTCTGCTGTGGGGATGACTCAGTGCATGGGCATCTTGGATGGGTACATCAGCTATCCCAACTTTCCCTCTCATCTCCTCAGCACAGTCCTGCTGCAAGCACAGATACAAACACTTTGCATTCGAGCAAAATCATCCAGGGCTGACTGGATGTGGAAGTAACAGGACACAGGCACAACTGCCTCTTCTTACGTGAGCAGCAACCTCTACTCTTCCTTCCCCCACTTTCCAAGGGCAAAAACCACTTACTGATGAGTGACATGCGGATGACCAAGTATGACAACGATTCTATAAAACACAGAAGATCAGACAAACCAAAGGCATCGATTGTATAAAATGAGAAAGCTGTAGTTAATAACTGAGTCCACTGTTAACTCCTGTATTTAGTCACAGCCTGAAGTCTTGTTCTTACTGAAGTCAGCTAGACTCCGAACTACACGCTAAAGAAGTACTAACAACCATTTGCATCTTGTCTTTCACTAATCAATTCTGTTTAATTCAAAACGGGATTCTGAGCATGTCATCGTTTTCCTGTGGCAGAGTGGTCAGCCAGCTGAATACAATCGATTAACAATACTACGAAACGTAGAAAGCTGTAAATGTTCTCCAGTCATCACTATCAGCAGCGCAGCAAGATGTAAAACACAGCCACCAACAGCAGCGTAGGTCGTAATGAGAGCTTAATGAATGAAAACGCAAATTCTGTGCTACGCACTGCCAGGGGTAATTTGGAATTGCAAAGCATGACAAATACAGCATGGAAAAATGTGTCTGACACCTGCTTCAACACTCCACTTTGACCACGCGCAACTTCTGTAACAAAGCTGAACTCGAATTATGCCAAAGCTGCATCTTTGAAAACTTTCATTTGTAAGTGCAGCAAGAGCCATAAAGCACTGTAAGTATTGTAGTTACAGTTATTCAGTGGACTGGTTATCTATTTATAACTACATTTCATTTCAGAAGCCTGCGGATGCAATACATACAGTCTTAGAAGTTTTAGTCCTAAACAAAAGTTGCACTTGATTTGCTTCCTCCCTCTGCAGCATTGCTGTTCAATTTCTCTGTAAGCTCCTCGATAGGAGTGCTTCAGCAGCCTGCTCCCTGGACAGATCCTTGCCTCTCCATCTTTTGCCTCTGCTCACACTGTGTTCTCACCTGACTCCTTGTACGACTGATGTGGATTATTCTCCTCAACCAGCTTCTCCAGCAGAAGCACCAAGACAGCAAAGCAACTGCAAGACTTTAGGATTAGGGTCAAGGCTAAAAGTTAGCCAGTAAATAGGAGGATGATGATAGGAGGGTGGTTGGGCTAGATGATCTCGTAGGTCCTTTCCAACCTAGTGCTTCTATGCTTCTGAACAGTAACGCCAGCAACAACGGTTACGGCCCCACACACAGTGCAAGTGGTTCCTAGTGAATTCACTGTGAGCAGCTCCACTAATGCTTGCCTCCTACCTGATGGAAGCCTGTTCAAAGATTCCTTTAAAGAACTGTGTCCGTGAGAAATTAGCTCAGCCAGGATGCAGTAAAGGTTTAACTGGAGCTGAAGAAGGTGCTGTGACCAGAGTGGGAAATGCGCACGAAAATCTCCCTGCCCTTCTGCAAGGGGTTTTAAAACCACTATAAATCTAACCTAAAACCTCTGGTTGGTTTGGAGAACTTTCCCTCCATAAGCAAACTGGTGTGTTGGACTGAATCTAAACCAAGCAAGAAATAACACACTCCTGCTTATGGGCATGGAAGGAGTAATACCAGCACGTGACAGAAGGATGTAAGACTTTTCTGCTGGAAAACAGAATAATTATTAGTTGTATCTTCCAAAAACATCACTCCATAGTCTTTTTCACCCTTCTTGAACAGGCATAAGTTCTCATTAACAAGCAGATACAAATATAATAAGTTCTATTTACATAAAAAGACAATGAGATAATGCTCACAAGAATCTATATTGCCATATCAAAAAGAAGCACAAACTCAATGCGTTTTCCACAAGCAAATATTTTCCAAATCGTGGAGGGAATACCGTGAACTATTTTTCATGACCACTTCCCATAACCCGCTCGCTGCCCTCATCATCAAGCTTTTAATGAAAAGCACAAGAAATTAGTTCTCCCTGTGGACCAGCTTTCAGCCTCCAGGACCGCCCCTTGAGAATGATTGCCTTTAATGGTTAGAATACAGTGGAGGTGTTCAATATGTGAGTTCAAAGTCCAGGCAATCAAATAATCAGCCTGATTTTTCAAAAGCTCATTCTGAAGTTATTTTTTGAAAAACGTGGTCGTTTCAAGCCAGATCAATAAAAGAATGTGAGTTTACTTCCAGGGAAACACAATAGGTCTTCAGTTAGGAACCTGCATCCAAAAGTTATGTTAAAAAAAGAAAAGCTAAGAAAATGTCTTCTTGAAATTCTAATTTATTTCCCACAACTCAGTTTTTCAATCGTGAACATTTTATCTTCACTTACTTGATAGGGCAGCTTAAGCATACGCATTTTCAGTTTGCTTTTATCAAAGCAACTCATAAAGTTATGCTCCTGACACACCCCTAAGACCCCGAGCAGCCACTGCATTCCAGCACAGATACCTTCATGCATTACTTCCCCAAGTCCAAATGCAGCAGCCTAACCCCAAGCAAGGACCCCAACTGCCTCCTGGCCGTTTAAAAGAATCAACATTATAGCACTGCACATAACCCACAGACATCGCAGTATGCACAGATTTCCTCCCAGCAGCACATGGCTTTTGTTCTGCTCACAAAGAAGCCAACCTGCTGCTGGGAGGTTCTTGGCAATACCAGACAAAGCATTCACAGCTAGGCCAACAGCCACATACAGAAAGAGGAGCTGAACTCACCCAACTGGGGAAGGGGCTGTCTGGCCATGCAGCACTCCTTCCCAGCAAGCAGCCCAGGCCCAAGAGGTGCCCTCCCTGCAGCGGTTGGCCCTTACACCATGCCTTGATGGAGGGGGGTTGGGGTTGTACCCTTTCGGGTCATCTGAGGAGCTCAGGTGCAAACAATGTGCCTGTTCTCCCTGGGCCAGCCTCACCCCTTCACCAGGTGCTCAATCACCAGTTCCAGCCATCACTTAACCGCTCCCTTACAAAACACATTACAAGAAGAGCTTTCTATTAAGGAGTTCTGATGAAAAGAGTATCGTACAGTCCAAGAAAATAGCTCACGTTCAGCAAAACAAAAGCCAACCAAACAGAGAATACTGTAAAGCGTGCACGATGCTTTCTGGAAGTCTCTCAGCACTTTCCTTTCTCTAACACCGCAGTAAGAATTGTGACTGCACATCCCACTCGTAATTCCCTGCTCACCTTCAGAATCTTGCCAGAACAGGTTACGATGCACAACTGTTCAAAGCAACACGTCTAGCAGTAACTCACAACTCATTACGTTCCTTCTAGGGACACAACACCGTGCAATAAACTTAAACCAGAGAGAGGAAAAACTTGCAAGATGTTTAAGTCAGGGTACTTTATTGTCTTTGGGTATCTCAACAAAATTTCCATCTCGTTAATCCACAGACCGTACATGTCTGTAAAGAAGCTTCCACCAATGGCTGCTACACTTGCTGGTGCTATAACTGATGTGAATCAGGCCGACCCCCACCAAACCAAGGTGTTTTTGTGAGAGACGTCTGCCTGGCTGCAGACACAACCATCTTTTCTCCAAAGCTTATGTTTAATTTGATTAGAATTGATGATTAAAATTCACTCCGTGTGGCTGGTTAGCTGCTGCACTCTCGTTTCTGCTCCTTGCTGACTGACAGAAGAAAGCGATCAGTCAGTCAGACAAACTGTTTTAGAGCATGGTAGTAGTCCTAGATGTGTCTGGTCTCCTGCTCCTGCAGCCCATCTGCTAGATGTTCAAGGTTTATGGCTGGGAGACTTCCCTTCTGCTCAGATGCTAACATAAAACAAGCAGGTATTTGTTGGCAGTTTCCATAGCAATGGTAGGCAGGGGATTTTATGACAGTTGAGAGCTTGACATAGTTGCCTCTTTAGCTTGCTAACAAATGTCTGATTAAACATTCATGTTCCCACCAACATTTAATCCATATGGATAACTGACTTCAAAACACCTGAGCCAAACCCTGCTTTGTTATGTGGATGAGGTAAGGGTGAGGTGGCAGGGAATGAACCCGTCACAGCTCAGTTTTGCTGCAACAGCATGCACTTCTCCTCTGCCTCCCAGGCAGGGACAAGGAAGACATACAGCTCTGATAAACAAGGGATGGCAAATGAAAACCAGGGAAACGCACAGGACTGTGGAAAAGGATCGGCATGGTACAGGTCACACTGGAGCCTCACAACTTCATTTAACTTTCAGACTCTCCTTGGCCTCGTGGCATTGATGCATTACCCGCAAAAGGCACACAAAAAACAAAACTGTTCTCCACCTTCTTCCACAAAAGCAGTTAAGATTCACTTCTTACTCCCTTATACCACATCCTAAAACAGAGGAAGTTTAAGCCACACGCAAGAAGAGCTGGACCTGTTTTAAGCCTAGTTTCTCCTACATTTCTGCACAAGGAACAGCTCAGTGAAGAGGGAGAACCACAGAGCACCTCATTTTCTTCTTCCTTTAATTCTATCTTCACCTTGCTTAAAGGATTAATTTTACCCTTCCCTGCTAGAGGTCATGCTAGCAAGCACTGACTGCTGTAATGATATATGTAGGACTACTAAATCACAAACGTGGCACCTCTACTCACTAGCACTGTGCTGGTGTTAGAGTGTGTGTACTGTATGAGCCAAATGTCATCACTCTGGTAATAAATTGATGCAATATGCCAGCTGAAAGGACTTCCTGCCTGGTGCACCAAGCTCGAGGAATGAGTTCTAGAAACACGGCTCATGTAAATACTCATACAACCAGAATCACAAATCAGAGACGCTTTATTATTTTTAAGCCAACATTCATTCCCTTCGGAGTGTCCCTTTAGCTCTGAAGCACCATTTGTGTCCTATCGTTAAGGCACAGCCACCCATCTTGGCTTGGACCTGTGACACGGTAGGGCAGAGCAAGTCCCATCCCACCCACAGTCCTCCTACTGCTCCTTCTATGCATATGTTCTGCCCCTCATTATCACTGCCTATTACACACCCTGGGACTCGCAGGTGGCATTTCTGGCTGGTCCTTCAGCAGGTTTCTGTACCCATGAGATTACTGTGCTGGCAGCTGACCTTGTTTTCCCCTGGACTGATTTTTTTCTTTTTCCCTGAAGGTCGGAGACTCTATTTGGAGAATTTGTAATGAAAAGACATTTGAAGAACCAGCATTTCTTGGTGCTCCAGACACGCTTCTCTCCAGACCTCTCGCTGACAGCTAGTATTAAAATCCTGAGCTGCCTCTGTCGTGTCAGGCAATTGAGAGGCAAGGCAGGCTCAACAACCATTGCAAGGAGAAAAAAGCAGTTTTGAAAGCATTAAATAAAACAAAACAAAACAAAACAAAAAAAAAAAAAAAAAAAAAACCAGAAAACTCTCAAGAGATTCTGACTATCAATCACCAAAGGAAAAAAACAACCCAAGAAGAAAGTCTGCAGTCAGGTCTCAGGCCTGCTAACGCAGACAGGTGAGAAATGCTAACAACCTGCTAAACCATCATCTGCCAACAAGCATTGATGACAGAGCCAGAAGGTGGAAATAAGGGAGGTTTTCATGCAACACAGTAATTGAGCAAGTGAAATTTGACATCAGTACCTCTGTCTCCTTCTGCCTTCTTCTTTCCTTGCATTTAGGCACCAACCACAGCATGGATGCCTATGCTTGTGCTTCTTATGAACTGTTCAGCAAACAAACGCTCAGAAATACTTGCCTGTTTCTTCTGGGCAAGATGCACCACCTCTGCAGTCCACGCTTACAGAACTCATTAGGCACTTCTACCTGAACAATTATTACAACTTCACTGTTTGCAAGCAGGTTTCAATCCCTACCACAAGCACTTACATTACAAGAGGTGTGAACAGACCAAAAAAAAAAAATAAAGAGCACCGTCCAGACCCGCAGGCACGAGAGCATTATCACAAGAACACAAAGATAACAAGCATCAGATCTGACTTGACAGAATTTATATCCTGCTACAGGGCACTAAACTGAGAGACCCAATACAGCCCTTCCAGCAGGACTGCAGCAGCACAGCATTCTCCCCTCTGATAAATCAGTGATGGAAGAAAAAAGACACTGAGCAGCATAGGAAGTCTGTGATTATGATTTAGGAATATTTTTCAGCCTATCTAAGGACAAACAGCTGCTAAAGGAGTGCCCCCACCACCGCCTTCTCCCCACCAGCTCCAAACGAAACCCTGCTGCCTTCTCCTCTCCTCAGTCACTGGCATGTCTTCAGGGAGACAGTCAGTCCAACAGAAATGTAACGGTGCCAGAACTTCCCTCGGTCAGCTTCCCAGGAAGCGTAGCAAGAGCCAGGCCAATGAAAAACGACGAGGAAACCTGATGAGGATGAAATCTGAGGTGCCTGTTCAATGGCAGAAAGAAGAAACATCTCAGCATGTCTTGAACAGTGAGACACAGTACTTCTGCACCACAGCTTTTTTCCCCTCCATCTTTCCACAGGAAACAGCTTATTCCTAACAGTTCAGACTGTTAGGAACCAACAGCCCGCCAGCAGGGCTGGCCAATAATCCCACACATGTCAAAGAACTTCATACCACCCTGACACAGCGTGAGAGAACGGGTCTAAAGGTCAAATCCTAATTACTCAGACCTGCTGGAAGCACAGCACTCCTCATGTTGGAGGAACAGAATGCAAGCTGCTTCAACATGGCACGTGTACGTGCGTGTATGCGTGAGCTTAATGAGATGGGGAAAGAGATGCTAATAGCTTCTCTTCCCCAAGTCACCAAAAGGAATAGCTGAAGCTGCATCACTTCACAGACACTAAAAATTCACCCATGACATAAACTAGAAAGTTTCAGGCTTTCAAATAAGTACTGTTCTGAGTGCATTTGACACGGTGAGGGGTTTTTTTGTTTACTTGGATAAATTTTTAATTTATATCTGCTCTATCAGTCATTGCAGGAGGCACTGGGGATGAATTAACCAATAAAACAGAACTTACACTGGTAATTTATTTCTGTGTTTACTAGCAAGATAAAGTGTTTAAGGTGCCACCAGAATTAACAGTATAGGATTACAAAGAGAGATTAAAACAGAAGACAGAAAAAATGAAAGTGGAGAAAATAGTTTTGAGAATTTATGGGCCAAGTAACTCCTTTAATCATAATCAGACCAACTTCAAGAGTTACTATTCTAACAAATAGAAACTTCTGTTGATGGCAGTACCATACTGTCTGACACTAAAAACACGGCGTGGCACAGCTCAAGGCTCGTACCGCCACCTTTGCCAGCACCCTTGACAAATATCATCAATGATGGAGGTTGCTGAGACAGAAGCAGCAATTTGGGCTTACATCTGAAAATGAGGAGCCCAGAATGAGGTTGGGAGGGACCTTTCAGATCATGTAGTTCCAGCTCCTTGCTATGGGCAGGGACACCTCCCACCAGACCGGGTTGCTCGCAGCGCAGCCTGGCTCTGAACACTTCCAGGGGCACTCACCACCTGGGCAGCCCATTCCAGTGTCTCACCACCCTCACAGTATAGAATCTGTCCCTAATATCTCATCTAAATCTACCCTCGACTCCTAGATCTGCAGCTTTCCTCTCCCTGCTCTCTTGCCTCTGCTTCAAGGCCTGAGCACATTAGTGCTAGCGTTCACAAAAGAAGCCTGGCTGAAAGCAGTTCAGAAACATCACTCTCACAAAGAGGAGTCTGTAATGGGAACAGAGCTACTCTGGAGGATCTGAGCATGACTGTTTACTCAATAACTGGCACCAAGTCCTCTGAAAATGCAGCATGACCATTCATACTGCTCCAAGCACGATTCACCTGCACTGCCAAAGAGGACTTACGGACACATCTACAGCACAAATCCATTATTACTATTACTAATGCATCTAAATAGTTGTTTTTATACTCACAAAGCCGCTCAGTAAAAGCAAATTTAACATTAGCATACTTCTTACAATGAGATTCTCATCACATTGCTAATCATATTCACTCTACTGAATAGGGCTATTTGAATACGTGTAAGCTGCACCCCTTGTTCTGAACGAGAGACGAGACAAAACAAAACTTTCTGTTAGATCTGGGTAATACAAAACATATCATTAAGTGTTTCACAACTGCTCACTGTAAACAGAAGTGAAAACAAAATGATGGGTGTTTACTTGGAAACGTAGTCACAACATGGCAGTATTTTAATTAAAGACAAAAACCCATCTGTGAGAAGAGTTTTGAAGGAAACAATAGCATAACTTCTAGCAGAAGTGAAATTAGATATATACTCATGGCATATCTTTGATTACAACATTATATACAATTCTAATATAATTCATTATTATACAGCTGCAAGAACTAATTCAATATTCTCAAGTAATTTCCTTTCCTACAAAGAGTTTCTATTTGGTCGTCTCATTACATATCACTTCAAGGAAAATCAATCTTTTCCCTTTGTAAAATAAGTTCTCATTACTCAGACTTGCTGAGTATGCCACAAAGATCATCTGTGCTCGGCACAGAGGATGCAATAAATACATCCATCCCCACGTGCAGGTGCTCTCTAAATAATTTCAGCAGCCATAAATGGCCATGACATGGTTAGCTGAACAAAACCAACATCAGATGGTGGAGATAAAGCCAGACAATGAGAGAGACTGGAAGCAAGATCTCACATGCAAAAAAAAAGACTTACTCCCAACCACTTGTCCAAGTTTAGCTGGGGACAGAGTTAATGCTTTTAAGTCAGCCCTCAATCACAAGTTATGTTCAAGTTGCATTGCAGAGGGCTGCCTGTTGCAAGACAAACACTGCCATTCAAGCTTGCCTCTCAGAGCCTTTCAAATAGAGCAGTGCAGACTTGGATATTGGCCCTGCTTCAGTTCCAAATCGTCAGCAACAGCTTTGATGCTGGGATGCAGAAGATATTCATAAAACTTCTGGATTGCTTTGAGCTGGGATAGACTGTAAACACTTTGGGGGACAGGGATGGAATTCAAAATCACAGAAGTAATCTGAAAACAAAGAAAATAAATTTAATTTAAATAAAACAAACAAGCAAGACTCTCAAGAGAGTAACACGCTCAGGTGAGAGAAACCAATGTTCAAATACAACGAGGGCTAGATTGTGGATCACAAAAAGAAAGATACCACAATCGCACCATTAACAAAATTAATGCAGGGGAACAACGTGATACTAAAGAAGACCATGCTCAGGCTGAGATGTACAAACAGAAAGGGCTGGATACTTATTTGTTCTAGTGGAACCTTGAAAAGCCTTGTCAGAGCACTGGACTGCCATCAAATTGTAAACAAACTGGAGGAACTCCAAAGGGGACTGTCTGGAATAACAAGACATTTAGAAAGCGTTGATTAATGACCAAAAGATTACAATTGTAAAAGAAGGCCTTTTAAAATGTTTTGAAGGTTACAAGAACGATGGTGATCAGTAGACCTCTGTGACGACTATGCCAAGGAGAGAAAAAGGTGTTAAATCTGAGTGGAAAACCTTGTTAAATCCAGGTGGGGAATATGTGTCCAGAGAGGTGGTAAGTCTTTGCTTTAATATTTTAAAAAGAGATTACATAAACACCCATCACACACACACAAAAAAACTAGTGCAGAATTTCTCAACCACAGGCTCATAAACCCTGGGGCCTGCACATATTTTTAATAGGTAGTAATCAAGACAGCCACGTCTGCAATCAATTAATTCACTATTGACAAGAACCCAATTTTCTAGCAAGAAAAGGGCTGGTGGTTTGAAATGGAAGGATACCAGCAAAGCTGTGGGGTGGCTCATTTCCCAGGGTTGTACTTTTCCTTTTTATTAACAAAAAAGAACCCGTGCAGATTCAGGGAGAAATTGAAAGACTTTTGGGACAGGGAATGCTCCTGATTCTGATGAAGCCCAGGGGAATATTCCTTTTTACTGATATTACACAACCATGTGTCAGGAACAGAGAGCCACAGGCCAAGCACGGACCTCTGTACATCTTGACAGTGTAAAACAACATTGAAGTCCATTTCGTCTCTGAAAAACACGAGCCTTAAAGGTTTGGAGCATGTTTCTTCTGAAGCCAATTCTACTCTCTACTTCTCTCCTACTCCTTTGGTAATTTTAGAAAACATCAAGTCACAGGAAGGAAAGTGTTATTTTTCTCCTGTGCCAGTGCAGACATAGGAACTTCAATAGGCCACTCTGCAGAGGGATGGCTGAGGAAGAGACAGATGGCCCACTCTGACAGAAATGCAAACAGAAGCTCAGCTCTCCTACCTGAGGAATTTTCAACATCTGAAAGTTAAAATATTTAAGCTACGAGACTTCTGAAAAATGAATGCAAACTAGGAAATATTTATAACATCAAACCTTGGTTAATGTGAGCACGGCATTTACAAACGTAAAATCCAAGCGTAAAATGGAAGAATGAGGGTCACACTGAAGGAAGAGCTCATCAAGCTGAAAAACGAGTGAAGAGAAAGATATATCAAGTGGGGGATATGGCAGTGAAGGCATCCAACAGACCCCTCAGTACGTCATATTCTTTTTAATCCACAAAAATCAAAAAGATATCCACAAAAGGTTTATTTGCAAGAAAAAATAACGGATGATCTATTCTAGCAGAATTATAAGGAAAACATTATTACCCTCTTGAAAACATCATTGTTTTCCTCCTATTTTAATGAGACAATAATAAGCATGTGAAACATACGGACTCTGATACACGGAGAGTGGGGACCAGTGATTGAAATATCAAATCACAGATTTTGCAGAGATCCCATTATCTGAAATGACTTTAAATTCTTTCTCATTAGCTATTAATGCAGAGTATCTGGAGAATAACTTTCAAGAAGAATACAAGGTAATTCAGAAGACAGCGATAGCAAGCGACGCTACTGTAATAAAGATCAGCTGGATAAACACAGGATCTGATTCCTTGCTGTGTAAAATGACTATAAGAGGTCAAATCCAGTACAAAATGGTTAGGAAGTGACTCTGTGGGAAAATAACTCACGTAAAGAACTAGACAGTAGGTACAGCAATAGAAACACAGACCTCTAACATGACTTAATAGTGTAAGAAATCAAAGCAAACTGGTTAATTTGGGTTGCCATTTGTGGCTTTTCCATAGAAAGAAGAACTGTAAGACACGATTGGTTTTTGGTTTTTTTCCCCATTCAGATCTGCCCCTAAGAAAAAAGCTAAGAAATTTCACTACTCTCCAAGAAAGCAGTGCTCAGAGGTTGAGTGCTGCATAGCACAGTCATCCTGGTTACATCTTATGGCAGCCAGTATTACCCCACATGTGCTTTCCCAATCGAGCATGGCTGTGCAGTTCTCACCTCCTCCCTCTGAACACATCTGCAGACGCTCTGAAAGAAAGAAGGATCCCCAGTCTGGCCTTCATGCCCTCCAACTTCTCATTCAAAGGATGCCAGCAGGTGCCAGACTGTATTCTCAGTATGACTGCCCCACATCTTGCAGACAGAGGGTTGAGAAGGTGGACGGAAAGAGAGAACAGAGGTCCACAAGACCTCTGGAAGCATTCACTTTCTGGCAAGCTTCTGACATCATTCAAGAATCATTCCTCTGCCTTTTGGTATCAAGTTTTGCTTTTTGCCATGAGCTTAAAGCAGCTATGAAAGAAGAAACCTCCTGCAATTCTTCTTGAGGTTTTCAAGTTATTCTGGAAACTGCGATTTGATACTTTTAAACACCCCATAAAAGAAATGGGATCTACCTTTTTTTTTGTTTTGATGTGTCTGCTGTGGAACAGAGCTTGCAATACAATGTAATGTCATTTCCAAAGTCTGGCTTCAGCATTTCTATTTTCAGATAGTGGTAATACAATTCTGCTTCTACGTCCTGACCTGTGGAAGTGCTACACAACTCCATGCTTGTTTAAACTCTACTGAATGGATTTACGCTATATGCGATTTACAGCAGAGATCTCTGTTATCCTGAACATTACATTTGATGTCAAATAATTTCTTAAATTACATTTTTGAGAAAAGAATCCTTGTTAATTTTTTATGACTTGGTGTTAAGGAATAAACAATTCTCTAATTTCTAGAAGTGCTGGAGTCTTAGAAGATAAAGCCACGAAGGCTACGTTAACCAACCTTTGCCTAGGGCACCAGATACACATTAGAGATCCTGTTTCACCACAGGCTTCTGCAAGCACACCTCTGCAAAGCAGCTAGAATTTCTGCAACACCTGCTCAATCTGAGGTCAGAATCTACCTACATTTTCCTCTTTTTCACTGTGCTTTCCAATAACAACATCTGTTTCACACGAAGTCAGAGTGCTATGCTCCTAGGTCTCCACAAGATCGTTTCATTGTTGGCCTCCCCTTCCTCAGTTAGCTGAAAACTAGTAAAACGATAATGAGAACGAACTAATGAAGGAAGTGAAACTACTTACTGATTATTTGTTGTTGTTGTTGTTGTTAACGCTTTTTATGGAACAAAGTGCTGCTTTATGCTTTTCAAGCATACTCCAACACAATCCACAGAAGAATTCCCAGAAGACTTCTGCTTCTGCCATTTCACGTGGGAATTTCCTTGGACTCCTCTGTTCCAAAGCCTGTGAGCTGCCAAGGCATTACCCAGAGCTCCTCCACGAGGGGGCTGTTGCACAAGGATAACTCATGAACTTTTGGACAGTCTAACATTAAAAAAATAGGGAACAAAAAACAAATCACCACCATTTTGTCTGCCTTATGCCAGCTGGTGTCCCTCAAAGGACACCCCAGTCCCAGAGCTGCAGCTAGAGATCACCTCTAGCCCTCCAGCAGTAAGAAACACTCCCCCATTATGAGATTAATGCACATTTTTTCCTCTGTACTTATTATATGAATTTAAAATTATTTAACACAGAATGCACTTTGCAATTCATTTTCTTCTTTCTGTGTTTTTTCTTTTTCAATCCTCTGACTGTCCTTATTGAAAGCATCTCTTTTTAAGCCATCCCTCTGAGAAATATTAATGCTCCCACATGTGTCTTATTCAGGACTTCCATTGACCTTGTGACTGAGAAAATCACTTTCTTTCTGTATCAAACAAAAGCAGACTTTTTAGAATAAGAGATTATCTTCTGACAATGTCAGAATATCTTGAATTCCACAAAGAAACGAAAAAGGAAGCCTATATAATTTATTTTAATAGGAAGCTTGACAGAGGCTGAAATATTCATTTGTATTAAATAGAAAATATAAAGCGAGTTATACACTAGAATGAAAGTCTTGGGAAGAAAAGCACAGTCTGCCTCTCAGCTTGCTCTCATTCTCCCATCTGCTATTCTGAGCTCCTGGCAGGTGTCATCTGCATCAATTCTTCCAGCCCTTACTCAACACTCGGTCCTGCAGCAACAACTCTGTGACAGAACCTTCCCTTGCTGCCATTCTGAGCTCCCCTCCAGGCCCACTGCAAGCACCCCTTTGAAGAGCTCAAGGTTGAAGTCAGAGAAGAACTGGCCAAAGGAGGTTAAAACCTGGAATTCAAGCCTACAGTCAGTGAAACTGTAAACCCAGCTTTAGGGCTCCCTGTACTTCAACACAAGTGCCATGGCTGTGTGCAAGTACTAAAGTGCAATGATCTCATGCCACCACCTGGAAGTGGGCTCACTCTGACTGTTCAGGTTTGTTCAGGAAGTGTAGAAGACCACGTTAGCACCTCAGCCACCATGAAGGATTAGGCATCACTTGAAGGCAGCTAAAAGAAAGAAAGCAATAGAGCCAGTGCAAACTCCATCTGAAGACCATGGCTAATCCAAGAGAACCTGTGCAACCTGAACTCGGGAGCTCCTTTGGCAGGGGGTTGGACTTGATGATCTCCAGAGGTCCCTTCCAACCCTACAGTTCTGTGATTCTCTGATACACAATCCTGCTTCTGATCAGTTTTCAGGTCACAGATGTATACACATACTACTTAAGAAAAACATAACACAGAGCATAAAAGAAACCTCTGCAGTCCAGCTCATATACAGCTACAGAACAGTCAGATCACTCTAGCATTTTCTTTTCAGTTGTCAATTCTTTGCTTCCAAGAAATAATAAAGATGCTGACAGGCCCCTGACAGGAGGCAAGCAGCAGTCCCACTGCAGAGCAAATACTGGCAGGGGCTGTCCTTGGAAACAAAACAGAGTTAAATGCAAGTATCCCATTTCTGCCAAGCACAGTCACAACATCTACTGATTTTAGAAATTAAGTATGCCTTGTTTACACTGCTTTCTGCCTAGCATTTTCCTGCAGTTATTTACAAATTGTATGACTTGTGCATGTAAAGTAAATACTCATCGAAGTGCGTGCACTGACATACTCGATAACGAATTCCTCGTACGAAGTACTCCTTTCATTTTAAGGGCACCTGTGTGGCTACTGAAGAGGAATGAAGCATCTGTTCACAGCAGTAATGAGGCAAAAAAAAAGTTTCCTGAATTTCCTAAGCATGATATGGCATCAGCATACATCAGCTTATACCTGTGGTGTGTCATTACAGCCTAAGAAATTCAACAGGTATTTAACTAGCACTGATTATTTCACAGATGCTTTATAATATGAACTTCAACAAATACAACATTGCCTAATTCCTTTTCATTTAAAATGGACTTCTTAATGCTTTCCTTGCTGTTAAACATTTTCTCAAGTAATACAAAGATCTCCTTTCAAATTTATTCCATGGGGCTTAAACAGCAGAAAAACCCTTTTCCTATACAACCCCCTTCTTTGCCATTGTGAGCAGTGACAAAGAACTTCTGGCTATTTTTGTCAGATTCAGTGCTGCTGTTACTACCAGCAGCATGCCGACCTGAAAAGCAAAGTAATGTTTGTAAAGAGAGCCACTGCCACAAAGGACATGACACTAAGTCAGCTAAGCACCTTGTCAGGTCTGGAACAGAGAGAGCAATGCCTCCAAGTTCAGTAACTATCAAGAAAATCACTCTAAATTAATTCTTTCTCAAGTAGGAAAATAAGAGAGAAAAACACTGGCAGCAGCAGTGAAGCAGGACTGCATTAGGGTCAGAGATGATGCAACCATGGGGAGAAAACACTGGTAGCTGGAGAAATGTCAAAGCAAGCAAGGAAAAAAGGAATAATAAGTCTATATTGCATCAAGTTTCTTTCTATATAACTACCAGCAATTCACAATTAGCATTTTAAGACTCCTCAAGCAATCAGTGATGTGATACCTTTCATTCCCTTCTACGCAGTCATAAGGAAGCTAGCTTTCAGTGCCAGGTTAACAATAAATAGCTTAAAACTTTGTCAACTCTGTATGATAACATGCAGAAATCTGATAAGGCGTATCTTGGCAGGCTGGCACAAGGCTTAGGGGTGCAGCTGGCATCTAGGAAACTTAGCTAAGAGCCACTGCACACATGCCTTCATGCTTTACACGGAAAAGGAAAGGATCGTGGCCAAACAGAGTCAAATACCTGCTACTCCCACTAACTCTCATAGAGGATCTCATGTGAGATCTGTCATCAAGCATTGAGGATACTGCTACAAAGCAGAGCTCAATCAAGCATGTCGTGTACTACGTTCTTTTTAATTAGGAAAGCTTTGGATTTTATTGGAAGGCCATAGCACTTCCTTAACTGAAAAGGATAATGAGAAAGCCTGAGAAGTGCATGCTATAAAATGCATTTGCATGTTAGAAATAACAGAATGGCAGCGATGGTTTAGCAAAACACAATATAAACCATAGTGGCAGCAGCGTGGAGAGAGGTTCTGGAGGAGAACTACACTTGGGACAAGAATAACTAACTGTGCAAATAAATACAAGGATAAGAACAACTGGGTGGGTATGTTCTACGGAAAAATACCTAGTCCATCATAAACTGCATGTAAATCAGCCTGTTGTGAGAAAGGCAAACTTCCTAGACAAGCACTGGATGCATCTTTTGAAGAGTGGCTCATCCTTTCCTCTCTGATTTTGCAGGAAGACACTCCAACAATGTGTCACTGCATCTCAGCTGGAAGATGTAATTACCAGCAAAGGGACTGTACCTTCTTAAATTGCCTTTGGCTGCTTCTGAATATTTAAAAACTGCTGCTATGTCTCAAAGGGGGAAAAAGAAAAGAAAAAAAAAGGAGAAAAAAGCACAGTATTAAGCTTGCCTGTTTACTTTTGGCCCTTTCTAGTTGAAGTCATTCATGAGGTGATGAAGACTGATTTCCTAAAAGCCTCCTGACTTCGACTGCTTGATTACGTTTCCAGGTAACTCCAGCACAAAGTCAAACAGGCAACCTGAAATCAACGTATTCAATTCACACATTTGGCTTTGTACTGAAGTTGTGCAAGGGGCTGCAGCTGCTTAGAAATGAGTGAACGATTGGTAACCTCATATATGACACGACACTTGGGAATTCAATGTTCTGAGCCAGCTCTTGCACACTGGGAAGTCTCAAGGTCCGTGCTACAACGGGTCTGAAATGGTACTAAATAACACCATCACCAGTCCAAAAAAGAGAAGGAGCAACAGCGGAGATGTTATGTAAACTTCAGGAGATTTCTGAACAGAATTTTACATTTGTTTCCCTACACCAGTTTTGACCCAACCTAATGATGCTAAGGAGCTACAAAGCTTCTTGGTACACCGACTCTCTTAGCAGTTACTCATTGAAAGTAATTTTCAAAGGTACTAAATTATGCCATTCTTATATATTTACTTCACATTATGACAGATACTGTATTAGGTGTGCATTAAGACCTTCTGAGCAGGGCTGAAATTAAAGGAGTTATTAAGGGAAAGAAGGGTTGTGACGCACCAGAGTGGCACATTATTTCTTTAATCGTGAAAGCCAGAAAGGTTCACTTACAAGTGTAAGGTAAAAGCCTTTCCTGTGGTTGGTCCCAGCAGCACTCAGAGGGACTTGAATGACTGAATTTGTTTGCTTTCATAATGTGCTTCCGCCCTCCCCCAGCATTTGTATTTTCTTGCTTGACTTTAACTTTTTTCCTATGTTCATAAACTTAGAGAGGATTTTCTCTAAGCTCTCACATCTCTTCTCTAGATTAAATATTTTAAGCTCTAAACCTCTAGTAAATTTAATGGATTTAAACCATTTTAGGCAGACAGAAAAAAAAAAAAAGCCAACAAAACGTGCCCAACCTGAACACTTTTACACAAACTTTCTATTTGATACAATTTAAAGCTTATTTTAAAATGGCTTAAGAACTCCTGAATGAGTTCAATCACAGCAAAAAGCATGTCATTTCTCATTGAGTAAGGAGGCTGGGAAAGGATGGGACAGGAAGAACTAATGCAAACCGAAGCATAAAGATGTTGCAGTAAGGTCTGCTTCGTTGGAAAGAGCTTTAGAGTCCACTGAACTACGAGGCTGAGCTACCAAACTGTTGTCTAATCCATAAGGCACTAATCCTAAAGCACTACCTTCTCTCCGAGATCTATCAGTCTTTGTAGACTATGATGCAAGTAATTCCTGCAGATAACTCTCTCTTTTAATCTGGTATCTTCAGGAGGACTGGAAATACACTCCTTTACTGTCCCTCAATTCTGCTTACCTCCTCGTTTTTCCAGACAGATTTTAAACTGGATGGACAAATCTGAACAGTGCAAATACCAGAGCAACAGATGGCAGGAAAGATAAGTCTTCCCTGCCTCAGGGGGGAAAGGAAAAAGATGCATCCCTCGAGGATCCACTCCATGCATGGATTTGGAGTGATGTTCACCCTTCAAGCAATGGTTCCAGTCCTCTTCCTCCTTGTAAGGATGCACTGCTCTCCCTTATTAGTATGCTGAGGCCTGGCTCCCCCTCTCTTCCTTCGATATTAACACTGATGAAGGAACACAATGTTGAAATGGAGTTTGATATTCTAACATTTCTGCTCTCTGAGGTAATCACAGACAATTCCTGACTTTCATCTATGTGCCCATCATTTAGAAATGATACCACTGGATCACGGCAATCAAACATAGCCTGATGTAAACATTAATAGCTAATTTAATTTAAACTTTCATCTTTTTTTTTTTTTTTTTTTTTTTTTTTTAAAGCACACCACAGTGATGCATCTTCTTGCAAACGCATGCAAACCAGACGTCCTAAATCCAGTGAGCTGCTCAGTGCTGACGTACAGAAGTAGAGCAGTGTCCATGCTATGGCTGTGTCAGAGACACAAGGTGATGTTCTGTGTCACAGCTTGGTGTTTCTGCCTATTTGGTAAGCCCTGCCTGTTAAAGTAACTCATCTGAACAAAGAGTTCAGAGGTAGAAGTACCATTTCCTGAGATGATACTGGTTACATTCACATCACAGTGAGCAGAATCAACTTCTCTCTCCATAATAAGAAACTGAAATGGACTGGCAGAGGATATGCAGTTAAGAAGAACCCTTCCTGAATGCTGTGAGCCTACTGCTGTTGTGAAAGGACACATTAAGATCCCAGTTTCAAGAAAAAATAACCTGTTGTTAAAGTCTCTACTGATCCTCTCAGATTGCAGCTGGCATCCAAGCAGACAGAAAGGGCTGACCTGCTCCTGCTGGTGCTGTTAAAGCCTGTCCCCTCCCGTGGTACCACACAGAGGCTTTAGGAAGCCAGGAGCCACAGTTCTGAATCCACAGCAGGCTTTATGACATTTACTCACAATTACTCAGCGAGGATGCTGGTGCTCCAGGCACAGATTTTGCAGTGTGCTGGTGCATCTCGGAGCAAGGTGAGCACTCAGCTGAGAAGCCTTTAACCTCTGCAGTGACTGCTGCTCAAGAGGACAAGCTTTAGTTTTCAGTGAAGATTGTGGAAAGAGGCATAAACGAACCCCTACCTGCACAGCCTGCCAGTCCTTTGTTTCTCACAGCCCTTTCTGCTACTTCAGCCTTTCCCTCCATCCCTTTGAAAAGGAGACAATGCTGTTGTAGTCTTGTTTCAGGCAGATTTTTCAATGGGTCCTGAAAGCTTACTGGTGTGAAAGCAATATACTTTGCCCTCTGGATATAAAGACTTAGGGCTTTCAATCAAAAAATATTTGAAAGCTGTAATGCTGTTACTGTGTTCTCACTGTAAGATCTCATTTAGCAGATCTATATAATTTTGCTCTGAGGGACCTCTAAGCTGATTCAGCAACAAAAGAAAAACTCTGTCACTGGCTTTCTGCGCTGCCACCTAAAGTTCCCAAGTTTGGAAATACAAGCAAGATTGTATGCACATATCATTCTGACAGTTACTGCATAGAGTATGCCCACTGGCAAGATGTGTAAAAGGATACAACCAAGGATACTGCCAAAGAGAAACTGGAGGTACATACGGCACTTTTATACACCAGTTTTAGCTCCAGCCCATCCACAGCCTCCTCGAACCATTCCTTTCTCCTGACGACCTGAAGTCATTCGGTACAAGAATGGGTATTTATTGGGAACACGAAAGGCTATTTTTTTTTCTGAGATTGCTGCTCGCCTGAAGGTCTCCAGCACCACAGCAAACAGAGGTCTTCTAAGTCTTCACCACTGGCCTATCCCCACTCTCAGGAGCAGTGTTCCTGTTCAGCTTTCACTGTTATCTGCACTAACATCTATGATCAGATACCAAATCAAAAAGAAGCAGAAACAGACAAATGCACTGATTTTACGCTATTCAGAGTACTGTTCAGAGGTACTGCTGTGACCCTCACATAGCTCAAAAGATCTCAAGCAATGAGCACAGCATTTATTTGCCATGCTTTGTTTTGCCTATTTCTTCATTAACTCAGCAGTCTGACATCTATGCTCGATCTTCAAATTCACCTTGCTGGGAACGCTGTGTTACTGAGCGATATTTCTGTTACCTTACTGCAATGGTAAGTGTGGGACCAGATGCCTCCATGAGCCTCTCTCTACTCCATTAACTGGGGGCCTGCAACAGCACTGTCCTGCCTCCACCACAGCAGCCAGTTTCAGAAGAAGGACAGGCTGCCCTCTGAACATCCACCCTTTGCTACCTTCAGATGCACCTCGAGCTCAAGGCATTGCTACGGAGGCTCCTCCTAACAGCAACCACTTGAAAAATGGAAATTCAACAAGGAAACTCCTGTTATTTCATGTCCTCTGGATGCAAGACTATCTTCTGAGCACAAGTCAAATTGGGAGGAAAAAAAAAGCTAAGAAAGAAAGAGATCTCTGCACATGCAACTGGAAATACGATGCTATTAGAGGGGCTGACAGCCTGCCTACACCAGTGCCCTCCAATACCATTGAGAAGAAGGGAGGAGAACAGAAAGAGCAGAGGCCCATGGAAGGGTAACAGAAAGGACAAAGACATTTAGCAACCTTCCACACGAGTGCACTTGTTTGATTTGGAAAATTTGAATTTTGAATCAGAGCACACGGCCTGTCTTTGGGCACAGATCATTCTCTCACTGGGACGTGCTGCTTGCTGTGATCTCCAGCAGCTCAGTCAGTCAGCACTGCTGGCACACTGCATCTGGGAGGAACATCTGAAGCACAGGCCGGTACAGATGACCACAATTATGGCAATACATTGATAATGACTCTGAAAAACAAGTGCGTAAATGATAGAGACTTCCCACAGACCTCCATTAAGGCTAGAAAACCTGTTCTGAAAGAAAACCAAGATTAAAGTTTCCTCTCTCCAAGCGTTCGTTCACTGAGGTGAGCTTTAAACAAGCAAACTGCAATTGCCCAGTCTTCTTTTGTCAATGCACTTCTCCTCAGAGATCAGAGTTCCAAGATTTTTCAAGAGTGTGCAGTAACTAATCAATGTGCTTGCTTACTATACACCTCAACTTCATTGACTTCCATCCCTTGCAGAAAATGCTAACAGCTATTGTCATATTCCCCATACATGCTGCCATCTGTCAACCATTGCCTGTTGGCTAACACTGGCTTTCCAAAACTTTATTACCCAGAGGTGCTAATTATCCCTAGTGGAACAAAGCAATATAATAGAGGGGTTTTTTTTTACTGTTTTTATTTGGACATTACTTCTGTCGAACAGATTTTAAGCTGTGGGCAATGCTGTTCTCAGCTGTTCCATTCTTTTCCTGGGTTCCCACTGGCCTGGTTCTATTGTTAGCAAAGCAAAGCCAAACCACAATGATCACTGGCTAGATTATTTCATATAGCAAGCCCCAGTTCACATTTGCTAACGGGAAACGTATCCAATTACCTCTAGGTTGTCTGTACCGTGGTCTGCCACCAAACAGTTCTCTTTTGCTCGACCCACCTTTTGGAAATAATTTATAGAAATCTGTTCACTGATGCTTTGCTGCCAAAATCAGCATTCGTTCCCTCCAGCACTTAAGTCCACCTGTTTATTGTTTTGTTCTTCCTCCTTTCAAGACCTTGGCTTCAATGGGATCCTCAAGTTTCCATTACAAATCTAGGAGTAGCAAATAGAATCAGCAGACTTGTGATAGATCAAGAGAGCAGTAGCAGGTTGCCTCTTCTACGTAAGCAATTACTCTCCTTGGACAAGCCAGCACAGGACAAACATCCACGTTTATATAAATGTGGTAAGCATGAATGTTGCTAACATGATTTGTTACCAGATCCTACTTCTTTTCCTCTCCTCACTCTACTTCTTCATGTCATACCTCCCTGCAGGAGGACTAGAGTCAACAATGCTATAGACTGAAAAGACAATTACGGTAAAACATGAGAAAGAATGAACAAGATACTGGAGAGCTGATAAGCTGAAGATCAAATTGAAGTAATCAGCAGGCCTTGTACCTGTATATCACGACTTCCTCTTCTTTTTGGGGAGGATAAAACCCAGATCTTGTAGGACTCAAAGTAGAGAGCTTAAGGAAATTGAGTTATGTTTTCACTTGTCTGCAGTCATGACCCATGTCTTAAATTCAGCATTACTCAAACCTTCATCTACATTAATATTTACCACTTCCAATCTTTTCTTACATCCTCAAGCACTTTCAGCATATAATTAACTAAAATATTAATTCTGATGGGATCTTGTTAGCATTTGGTAGGTGAGCCAGTTTTTAGAACTACTAGAACAGAAAGGAAGGACCAAATAGAAAGCATGGAGTCTGTATAATTTCTCTTATCTTGAGGGAGTAGGACAGATCAGGTAGAACACATAGAAAGGTGGCTAGAGTGATTAACGATGATGAACTGTTTCTGATTATACAATGATAACATTAGTGTTCTGACAGCAACACATGCATCTGTGGGAGACGACATAGAGCTACAGAATCAGTTATGGCACAGCAAGTTTGTTGTCATTGATCTTTGCCTCTTCCTTCATAACTCTAAAGGTATTAACGTAAAGCAAACTCTAACAAAGTATTGCTGTGCATTCCAAGAATTTTAATGTATTTAAAGTATTTAATGTATGTAAAGATATGATCTGGCTACACGTTGACTAAGTATGCTCACTGAGCCCCACTGACACAAGATATTATGGGATTTGATGTGTGCTCCCAACTGTTTCTGCAAACACGGTATATCCAAGAATATTCTGCTCACTTGGATCCATGCAGCCTGCAAAGGTTTCTAAATTAAATAAATCAAAGTGGCATGAAATACATGACACCAAACCAAACGTGGCTCTTGGGGGAATCTTGGAAGAGCTGGACTCACTCAATACCAGACTATCGTTACTTTAAAGGAAATATTTTGATCAAATTTGACAATATCATGTTATACTTGTTCTCTCACCTTCGTATAAAGCACTAGACAATTCGTCTCCTGACTTCCCCTCTGTAATCTCAGCCACGATGGGCAGCTAAAACACACAGAAATCAGCCTCAATGGAGAGGGAGCAAGTCTTCTGCAAAGGATTTCTGATAGCAGGTGCTCTGGTGTCCAAAGACAGACCTCTCCTTCTGGTACAGCCAGCTCGTAACAGCAGATTTCCTAACAGATGCCCAGCTACTCCTATGAGTTTAAGTCCAACAGAACTCCCCTGTTGACCATATTAAACATACTAGATGAGATGCTGAAGGTTCAGTAGAAAATACCAATTAAGCATCTTTTCCTTGGAGGACTAATCTGCTGAAACTAAAGCTATCTGCAAGAAAAGGGCTATTTATAGGTATATAAGCCTTGCTCAAAAAATAAAAAGAGAAAGCTTGAAAACATTTTCTGACAATGCCACAATACCCAGAATAGAAGCTTCCCTGTTCCCAAACCTTGATCAGAGTGCTCAACCACTCAGCTCAGCTTTGGTTTTGTGCCTCACAGATCAAACTCACTGTTTTTCATAGTTTGACCCTAAATACACGGGGGGAAGGAAAACTGCAACTACAGATTACATCATTTCAAAAGACAAGCTGAGGCCCTCGAACAGGGAAAAAGTCCTCTGCTGCGCAGAAGGTGAAGGAAAATTATTGGTCTCAACTGGAGTTCTGTGATCTCTTGCCATCTACTCTAAGACCTATTTAGAAATGCAGTTTCGCTGCAGTTTGAGATTGAAAGGTCGACTTCCCACATAACCTTAGTTTAAGGCTCGTCGTGTTTCTATTTTGCTTTGAGCAGGGTGAAGGAAGATCATTCCAATTTCTTATCACCTAAAGTGTCCTATTATCAGATTAAATGCAAAATACAAGCAGCAGCACTTGGCTGTATGCTGACTTGACTTACAATTTGTGAAAACTCAGAAATCAAACGAATGAGCCAGGACATGTCAGGCAATAAAAACCATCAAAGAAACTACCCGTGATCCCCATTTTCTGAACTCTGCGTCTTCAGCTGTTAATGGACATCTAACCTCAAAACTGTGATGCAAGGAAGGGTAGTCGATATTTGAAGGGATTTCTTCCAAAAATGTTTCAACGGAGGTTACAGAAATAGTCTGAAAGCTGTAAGGAGAGGAAATGCAGTCACTGCTTGATGTAGCCACACGACTTATTCCACTAAAACTGTCGTGGTATACACTGCTCACTGCAGCATCCAATTGTAGCTAACCTGAGTGAAAGCACTAGTATGCTCTTAAGAGCTGTAGAGAAACAAACTAAATCCAAATCCAACATGGTATTCCTCACACGGTGAGGGTTAAGAGTTAACGACACCTAAATTCTAAGGCTCACTCTTCCCAAACAGCAACACATCACACAGCAAAGGATGTGGTCCAAACCTTCAACAAGAACATCCAGTAAAGCTTCACAAACACATTTTGCATCTGCCACTTAACAAGACTTGAGAAACTCACTCTTGAACGTCCTTCTTCTCTTGACTCCCAGGCAAAGTAAAAAATGTCAGCCTACTGTCAGAATGCCTTGGGGCTGCTGTCCAAAAGGCTGACAACTACTGGACTGTGTTTTATGTAATTTCCCAAAGCTTGTTTCACCATCAGTGATTCCAGCTGGCATAGTAACAAGCGAATTGTAACTGCTGATGTCAGCAAGGGGTTCTAGGAGGATAACGGAGACCACGGGCTGGAAGATTTAAGGGGTGCCATGGCAGGGCCTATGGTAGTCTCAGCCAATCTGGTTTCCACAGCTTGTCCATATGCTGTCTCATACAAGAGCACGTGCCCAGGCTCCCAGGCTTATGGAAACAACACAAAAGCAAGTACTTCACATTCAGCAAGCTGAGCACAAAGCGACCTTCAACTCCTCTTCCCAGGCTCCTATTTCTGTCTCCATCTCTCAGGACATCCCCTCCTTAATGCTGCTCCTAACTCTCTCCCTCAGCTGGTGGAAGGAGTGGTCTAATCCCTTCTGTTCTCCGTACCATGCTGCCCAATCTTGAATTTGCACCATATTTTGTCCCGTGGAACTGCATTCTACTCAAGAAATTCTCAGTTTGCCAGAAGTCATGCTCATGCTCTTCCTTTCAGGATTTACTCAGACTTGTATAATAGAGGGGATACGACCTACAGTACAAACCTTGTACTTCCCCACCACGCATCAAACAATGGACTCGGGGCAAGCTCTATTTTCCTCCTGTTTTCTAAGCTTTCTGCCTTTGCTGATACATACATAAACAGCATCCTGCTGTATGAACAGTCCCTCACTCCTTGTTCTACCTACCACGCAATTCCAGACTGAGTCACCAGGCAGGTGCACAAAGCACAGGCATCACATAGCTCCAGGAGTTAATGGGAGCAACAGAAACACAGTGCAGATGGGAGCAGCTGCACTTGCACTCTATGAATTCTGTGACTTCCCATCAATGTGAGCACAGGGCAGGGGCTGCCCCATGGCCCCTGCACGAGGCACAGAACAACACAGCAGCTGCTGGAGGGCAGCTGTGTCACAGAGGATTCGAGAAGCATTCACATACATTTTGTTCCACACTAGCTCGTCGTAAAAGAAAACATAACTCTCTCTACAAGAGAATTGCAGAATGCTCCTGAAATGACCATCTAATACCCTACAGGAGTTGTGCCATGTGAATGCAGGGGAGAAGTGAGCCTGATGTAATGCCTCTGAACTGCCATTCCCTCATAACCCATAAAGAGATTGCGAATGCAAAATTAGAGTGACAATAGGATGCGTGTTCTTAAAAGGCATTATCACAGCTGCGGTAAAACTTCATTAATTTGATGATATCTTCCAGGTCAGTTTATCTTGAAAAATATTATCATTGCTGAAGAACAGTGAAACAGCAATGATCTTAACAGTCCTCTCACTAAGTATCAAAGGATGCACATGAATAGTTAAGTATTTCTATGTTTCCCTGATACCAAGTTTCTTCTCGTGTATAAATTGCTGCTAAAGCAAAGGACATCAGATAACAGTGCTCTAAAAAAGAGATCCTGATTATGAAACCCTGCAAACATTTGTTATATTATTTAGATTAAGACAATTTTCTCATTGCTGGTTTGCTTCCTGCTTTCACACTGCAACTGGCACAAACCTGATGGCTGGCTTTATAAACCTATCGAGCAACTGTAAGAACAAAACAAAAGTACAAAAATCTGTCTAAAACTGGCATGAAATTAAAGCGCTCGGTGTAAAGCTGCTATGACATTATAATTCGTGTTGCAGAGATCTGCTCACCAGAAATTTCAGCTGCAGTGAACAAGAGCCTCTAGGCTTATGCACACAGAGCAGTTGCTGTGTCACCTGTTAAGCTGGTTGTATTAGACTCATGAGGAAGAACTGAAACTCATCCTTTGCCAGCTTGAAGCTGGAAGCCGAGGATAACGCTCATTTTTTAATTCTGTTTTCCCCAAACACCTAAAAGCACATTCAGAGCAATGAAAAAACCTAGTGATCCGCATCCGAGAGCTGTTCACGTGCTAAGCAAAAGCATATTGAAGAGAGGAAGTGACAGGGCAAACACAGCTCCAGGAAAAGCATCTTAAAACAAGGTACATAAAAAAAGAACTAGTAGAGTCTACTGCAGTGCTCTTCGTTTCAGGGAAGGAGTTTGTGCATAAAATGACAGACTGATCCTGTTAGCCATAGGGAGTCTGGGGGAACAGACCTCTGTTTCTGGAAAACAGACAGTGGAAGAAAATAAATCACTCCCCAGTTATTTCTGCTGGCTGAGCACACTAACAGAAAACCATCCCACCACAGAATACCCACAGATCCACGGGATCCCAAGTCTGTGGTGCACGGCTTTCATTTGTTTCCAGTGAGTTAGGGGGAAGAAGCCAACACCACTGTGTGGCTCCTTGCTTTAGAACTCTCTGCTTATTGCCTTTGCTTGAAAGGGAAAGGCCAAGGTGCTCTGACCTTCAAATCAAAAGGACTGGGGCACAGTGCAGCTCAAAGCATGCTGACAAAGGCGTGTTTCTAAATCCTGCAGGAAAACCTGCCTACAGATTTGAGTGAACTCAACCTAAAGGATAAGCCAGCAGAACTGAGTCCAGAAAGTGAATGGTCAGTGGCTCAGTGTCTGGATGGAGACTGGTTCGAGTGGTGTACCCCATGGACTGGTGCTGGGGCCAACATTCTTTAATATCTTCATCTGTGACATCAACAGTGAGGCCAAGTGCTCCCTCAGCAAGTTTGCTGACGACACCAAGTTGTGGGGTCCAACATCCTGTTGGAACACAAAACCCCCAAATCCAACTAGATTTCTGAAGTTTTCTGAACGCTCAGTACATCAGAATCATTAATTCACACAACAGTTCCCTTAGTTCCAACATGGAAAATGTGATGCATCACATAAAAAAAAAAAATAAGTACACTTTTCAACACATGCACACTTGAGAATTCATCATACTGCAAAGATCCTTCTTCGTTCAGGCACTCCTCCTTCAAACAATACTTGCTGATCAATACAAATCACTGTGCTGGCTGTCTCACTATGAGCTATCATCAGTCACAAGGCAGTTATTTAAACTACACTAAGGATTATCTATTAAATAATTGAAGAGGATAATTCAGAATGCATGAAATCAACAACATCATGAAAATGTGCATCAAAAAGACAGCAGAATCTGCCACACAATATTTCACAACTGTCTAAATGTACTTCATATCACTATATAGACAGTTAAATCTCTTTCATACATATAGAATAGCTCAGGTTGGAAGGGACTGTAAGATGGGCCACTGGGGAACACGACTCACAACTGGCTTCCACCTGGACACAGAGCCATTGACCACAACCCTCTGGCTACGACCATCCAACCAATTCTTCATTCTTCATAGCCTTCTAATCCACATCTCTCCAGTTTAGAGATAAGGATGTGGTGCGGGACCACGTCAAATACTTGCACAAGTCCAGGCAGAAGACAGCAGTTGCCTTTCATTTGTCCACCCATGATGGCATCACTCCCTCACAGAAGGCCAGTACATAACTCTGGCATCATCTGGCCTTGGTGAAGCTGTGCTGACTGTTTATGCTCTCTGGATCCTTTCTTAGAAGTTCAAGGACACAAGAAGCACGAGAAGCCTGAAAGGCCATGAAGACTGAGGCAAAGAGCTCACTGAGTGCCTCGGCCTTTTCCATATCTGAGGAGGCTAGCCCCCCCTTTTTCTTTTATCAGAGGGAGTAGACTCTGCTTTGCCTGCCTTTTCTGCTCAACAAGTCTAAAGAATCCCTTGTGGGATTTTTTTCTACAATCCTCATCAAGTTCAATCCCACCTGCACCTTGGCTTTCCTGACTCTATCCCTGTCTCTCTGGACACCATCCCTATATTATTCCCAGATCATCAACCTCCCTTGCACTGCTTATACTTTATCTTTTTTTCTCACCTCATCCAACCTGTAGGTCCTTGCTCAGCCATGCTGGTTAACGCTAATGTAGTCTTGACTCTGCCCCATTAATACTCTCCCTGTTTTGATTTGGTAATATTTTGGAGAGGTCTGTCACTGAATAAGTGCATCTGATGAGCTAGCAACAGACAATAAGATTCCTTCTTCTTCTGAAAGAAGGGAAAAGGAACTCAAGGAATAAATCCATAGCAGGAGTACTATGAAACATCGGATGACTCCTCTTTTCTCTTAATTTGCAACTTTTCCAACAGAAAATTAATAAGCAATCACACTGCAGAAACAGCTGTAATGGAATGAGAGGTGACTGTAGTGCTCCAAATGATTGTTTATATCATCTTTTAAATGAGAATTAAAACTCTTCCATCACCAACTGTGGGCAATTCACATTCTCAAATTATTGAAATCAAGAGGCTAAACTACCTTCATGAAATATTACATTATTCTCTTTTTAATTTTGAATAAAATAGCACAGCAGAGCTATCCAAGAAGCACTAGTAACGGCTGCAGCACAGTGGCAAATAGCTAGCCCATTCCATATCCTGAAGTCAAGTAGAATAATTAGCTTGAAAAAGCATAATATTCAAATAGTAATATTCAAATGACATCTGGACTTAAGACACATCACTGAAAGGAAAATTGCTACGATTGAGTTGTGTCTCGCAAGAGAAACTGCCCCAAATTAATCTTGTTTCAGCCACAGAAATACAAGCCTATGCAATTTCAGTGACGCTTTCTGCCTCCAAAGCGAAAACAAATCTTACATATCCCCCTGAACGGGCACAAAGCTCCCCTCCTGTGGAGACATTAACTTGCACCTGTCTTACAATTGAATTTTTGCTTTGCCCGTTTAGATGGAAAGCAGTATTTGAGCAGAAGTACATTTGCACTGTCTGGTACAATCACAACGGCTGCACTGTGTGAAGTCACAGAACACAACAGCCATGTCTCACCTCTGACATCGACCAGCAGTGAAAACCCAAGGAAAAACGTGAGAAAATTGCATATACTGAGCTACTGTCACCTGGTCCCAGTAATCTGCAGCTTGGGGACGTCCTAAACTGTAGATACAGGAAGAACATATCACTGTGCTCAATAATTCACCTGCACACGCTCTCCACAAAGACCTGGCACCTGCATTTACTCTCCATGAACATGTTTTACTCTTTTGGTACTGTATTTTAGTCCCAGAGATTTGAACTGTGCAACAGTACTACGACATGCCCAAATAAATTTGGTGTTAAACCATCTGCCTGATGCCTTACCAGGTTGCCCCGATGCTTTCATTCCAAGCATTAGTGAAAAGCCATCTGCTAATTACTTTTTTTTTCTCTCCCATTTTATATACCACCATCACTTCTCACCTCTGCAAAACAGAAAAGGCTGAAGATTCATGTTTCATGACTTTGATGCGGAAAATACACTTACCAGTCCCCTTACTCTCCCTGTCTTTAAGGGTTAGGACACCTGACTTAAACTGGCCAAAGGAATATTCCATACCGTATGACATCACGTGGAAGAAGCTCTGATGCAGACAGGAGTTCATCTGCCCTCTGCCACTGCTTGGGGGCTAGCTGGGTATCAGACAGGGAGAGGTGAGCAATTGCTTGCACATCACTTGCTATAAATATTCATATATGTATACAGTCATAACTATTATCCTTTTCTCTTATTGTTTCATCTTGAACCTCAAATTCTTTGTACCTCCCCCCCCTCCAACCTCCTTGATGCTCTCTCCCATCCAGCTGAAGAAAGTAACTGGATGACTGTGTGGTGCTGGTTCAACACGGGTTAAACCACACTACCCTACAGCTTTGGTTCATTTTAGAGTGCACAGAAGTGTTACAATAGGGACTGAACTTGGTTTCCAACGTTCAAGTGATGGGGTGAGAAACAGAACACTCCATCTAACCAAGCTCTGTACTGCAGTACCACTCAGAGTATTTCATGGACATGCCTTACTTCTACACTGAAAGTGTCAACTCCAATAAGTAGGTGATCTACTTTTTTCTGTCTGAACTAGATCACCCATATCTTTCCTTAGCTTTCTTTATCTCCTTGTGCTTGTAGCAGTTGCAGCACCCAGGCTGTCCCACACCAAACCAAAGCCCAGGTGAGATCGACTTTTTGATTGTATTATGGAGCACAAGTTGTTACCAGACAGTCTTAAAACTTCTGCTACAAGCTCACTTGTGCTCACTCCCTCTCTAGCAGCAACACGTGCATGTGAAAGTAAGGCATACAAAGGCTGTTGCTGAAAAGGAGTACAGCACTAAGCCGGCAGAAAGTACGTTAATGTTTTGATTTAATGAGGTTGCACTTTCATTCAACACAGCTGACTCTGGCTAGCATCTAGTTTAAAGGAGACTTCACCTTTTCATTTTACTAGGCAGGCAGAAGTTTAAGGAAAATGAAATCAAAATGGCAACTTGCACATTAGAGAAGGTAAAGGTGACTAAGATAAGCAGGAAGTGAAAAAGAAACATGGAATCACAGCACGGCAAAGCAATGAAATAACTCCTACTGGTAACATAACTCAGACATGATTTTAAAACAGACTGAAACTCCTGAGGCAGCAGCAAATAAATCAAAGAGGATACAAGTTCAAAAGCTAACTCTGTATACATGATTCAGACAGCATGCTGCCTAGCATCAAGAGCATGCAGAATTTTTGCAATAATCTGGCCAAAGGGTTAATGTAATAAATGGTGACAAGCTCGCACAGCCAATACAATGAGAAATACAGACTCAACTTTGGTCACAGATGCAGGCCTGCAACTCTCATTAATGTCAGGCTGAGCTACATGCATGCGCTTACTGTCAGCATTTGGCACCATCAGAAAATCTGCTGAATGCATTTCATTATTATTCACAGTCTTCAACTCCAGCACACATAACAGCAACTTCCCTGAGCAACCCAGGAAGCTATCATCTTCGTTTATTTATACCGTTATATCTGGCTGCTTCTTTCAGCGTGGAAAGGAGGTTGGTATCCTGAAGCTCCATGTAATTTGTACTGTTATGTCATCGTGAGGGTACTTGTGAGCTATACAAGCATACTCAAATGTATCTGGACATGGATGCATTACACAATCAGCACCCAGTATCTGTGTCGAGTGACAATGGCACATGCAAGCATCACATCATGTGGCAGGTGGGCAGCCACCATATGGCACATATCTATCTGCTTCTGTGAAGAAAACATGCCCAAAAGGCTTGTGCAGCTTAGCAGTAGGAGCTTTCTATCACTAAACCTGCTTTACTTTTAAAACTAGCTAAGACAGATAACAGATCTTCCAGGGAAAAACGACTTCTCTGCCACAGCTGCTGATGATGACGCAAGAAATAAAGTTGCTGAAAGGTTCCAGCTTCTCCATAGCTCTCCCTGTGGTTCTTCAGGAGGTACCATAACTACACACATCCCTTTTTCATAGGGCTGCACTGGCATAGTAGAAGGGAAACACCCTTTAGACCTCCTGTCAAGATGCACCCCAGCACTGAGGCCATTTTCCCCAGTAAGTAATACTGTACTGATGAAAGAGATGATAATGTCCAGGACAGTACTTCCCTTTAAGTATAATAAACTTGCCAAAGTGCAAGTCAGCAAGAGCTTATGATGCTTACCGAAGCCAGAGCAGAAATGAGATTAGTAATAAAGACTAATAATAATAATGAGACATTTGACAAGTAGCTGATTGTGCCAGCAGGTGAGATACCTTGCTGCCTCTGTACGCCGTTTCTAACATTCAAGGATCTCATTCGCTCAGTTGGATATTACACCACACTAGGCATAGTAAGCACAACAGATCTGACTTAAAATCAAACGGAACAGTGAAAAAAAAATCTGCTTATAAGAATTTTTTCCACCCCCAATGACTTTATGTTGCTTATTTTTTTCCTTAAGTTGAATTTGTTCCACACAGCGGCACTGTGTAGGAACAACTTTTATCATATCCAAAAGCCTACATGGACACTCAGCCAAAGGATGCTGTGGTTATCCTGGTTTCAGCAGAGACAGCATTAGCAGCACATCAGGATTCTGACTGCTGCTGAGCGGTGGGCGCGTTCCTGGGGCAGGGCTAGGCTGCTTGGTGGGGAGTCAGAGTTGTCAATGCACTGGGGTCTATTTGCTTTTATTTTCCCTCAGTAAACAGCTTTTTATCTCAACCCCATGAGTTCTATTTTGTTTCTAAATATCTCCCTCGTCCCTCTGTGTGCAGGAGGTAAGCGACTGACCGCGTGCTGCCTGCCAGGTTACACCACAAGAAGGTGCACTACTTTAAAGAGGGATTCCTCACGATCTGAGTCTGATAACTGCTGCTTAAAATCATTTAGCATAAGGGCTTCTAATTATCCAGAGGCTGAAATAGTAAGTTAAGAAAAGGAATCTAGTTTAATTCTCAGAAATACACTGAAGTTCTCGCATAGCTCTCGCCTCTACGCAACGAGGCAGGAAGGGAACATTTCATAACAAACCTTTCCTTCCAAGAACCACTACGAGAAGTTTTTGTAGCAGGAAACTTTGGGATGAAGCTGAGTAATAAATATAAAATGAAGCTAGAACTGCAGGAGAGGAAATGAAACATTTGCAAATACAGTAGAAGAGAATTACGTGCCTAAAGAAGCAAATATACATTATAGATTTTTTAAAGACTTTGATCTGTCTGTAGAAAAACAACTCCGCAATAGGTTATACAAGCCAAGAAAGTTCTGTCCAAACAACTTTGAATTTTTGTAGATCAAAGTGTTATATCACCTCCAAGAGACCACTGTAATCATTCAGTCTGACCTCCTGCCTAAAACCAGTCAATTTCTCCAGCTCACGCATGCATCAGAACTACAACTTGCTGCTAAAAAAGCCCTGAAGGGAGAAATGCATGTCTGCTAGGGAGACTCGAGGTGACCCATCACATTACCTATTCTCATTGATAAAAAGCTGCATCCTAGTCCTAAATCCATTTATCTGGATTTAGCTTCCAGAATTCTGATCACCATGTGGCATTACCCGCCAAGCCCCTCAGCAGAAATCACCCCCTGTGTGGAGAAGCAGTGCTATGCACAGGTACTGACTGAATTACTTCCAGTGTCCACTTGGGTCAACTACGTTGCTTGAACTTTCCAGCTCCCCACTCACTCCAGTAGACCTTTCTAAAGTTCAGAAGTTCATATTTCACTGCCAACATCATAAACACTTCCAATAAAATAATTGCATCTTGCTCTTTCTATATTCTATTTGTAGCGTTCAAGAATCTCATCTCTCAGTTAGATATCACACCATATTAAAGCTCGCTTAAAACCCCACCATCTCTTTCAGAAATTTCTAAACAGCCTCGGATTTCAAGAAGAAATACATTTTTTCTTTTTTAAAATATATGACCTTAGAAATAAGATTCGATAATGAACTGTATTCATGTTCAAACACACTCAGCCAGTTAACACACAGTATCAGATGAAAACTGATAATTAGATGCCTCATTTGCAGAACAAACTCTAATAGCCAGACTATAAATAGAATTTGAAATAACTCAACAGGAGGATCTGAAATCCCTGACCACTCGACAGAGGCCACCTCTGCCATACAGCAGCACCTGGCTCAAGGGCCTCCAAACGCTGACCTGGAGCCCAGACGTCTCTCTGAAATATTTTCTTGTACCAAAGCGTTATACGCTGGTCAGCACTTTCCAGTTAAACGCCAAGAACAAGAAAAGTCACTAGAAATGTACTGGGCAGAGCAATGGATCCCACTGACCATTCTCAGGTTCTCTAGATGTGACAGAAGGGCACAGCTTTCCATCATGATGGAAAGAGACAATCAAAATAAAGTGCTCACTTATTGTCCCAGGCTCATAGTAGGAAACTCCAAAGGAACAATCTACAGAAAGAGATCCTTCCCTGGTGGTGGTCAGCCCTTAAATGGGGCCTGGGAGAGGTGGAGCCAGACTCCAGCCCTTCTGGTCACACAGGTGCTTTGACTTCACCTGTGCTCCCATAGCTGACTCAGAAAACTAGGTCATGTTAGGAACTAAAAGCCTCCTTCCTCCAGCATTACTAAGACTGAAATATCATAAAGCTGCGTGCCATTTGCTAACTTAAAGCCAAGCAAAAAAACTGGCACTCTGGCGTGCTATCTAACAGTATATGCAAAAAATGTTACCACCTCATTGAGTTGTTTACGAAATAATTATAAGCTGAAAATTATTTGCCAGAAAAAAAAAATAAACCTGGGGCAACAGTTAAGGTAATGGATAAAATGAATAACGTGAAGTTGTTCGTGGAAAACTTTGGACCAAAAAAACCCAAGAAACGGTTCAAAGAATCTACTGGCAAAGACCTATACATCAGTGCAAATCATCAAAGTAGAAAAGGAGCAGTAATTGCAGCAGATGCTGCTTGAGAAGATCTTGGAAAGTTTAGATAATGCACTGCATCTATTACAATGTGTAAGAACAAAAAAAAAAAGAGAATTGTTAATCCCCATTTCAGCACACATTAAATGTCCATCCGCAGTAAAAGGGCGTAATTACATTATTACACTGATAAATGCAAATCTCTTCAACATAGCTCCAAGCACATGCATGTGAATAGCTGGTTTGCAATGAGATTTGACAAGTGGAAAGCAGATGGCCTTGTGAAAGACAGCAGTTCTCCTGTAAGCAACGCGCTATAAAAGCTGCAAGAGGATTACGTTTCACGTTTGGTAATTGTGGAAAATGTCTTCAAGTGGCAATCCCATGAACAAAGATTACTGGCAGAATTAAGCAACACTTCGAATCCTAGCAGGTTATTATGCATTTCATTTAAAAATGGCTAAATGATCTAAATCACGGGTTGTGATAGATAACTAACAAACATTTGACCTCCTGGGCAAATTAAAAAAAAGCTAATAATAGAAAATAAAACAAAAAACGTAGTTGCCTGGATATTCTTCCCCATGCAAGTGCTGCAAGCCTGTTGTGCCCTTTAAGAAACACCACTTCAGGTAGGTAGCTAGGTACCCTGGCACAAAACACCCACAAATTTGGCAGATAATCCCGGTCATTATACCTTCTGAGAATAGCTGCCCCATCCTTTCATCTGTAAGTAGGAAGACAAAGAGCCTACTGCATTCTCTATTGCAGATAGAGATGTGAAAGTTAGCATTACTTCTTCAGTGTAATGATATAACTTCACAACACGAAGTTCGTTCCACTTAGCCTGGTCCAGAGCTATTTAGTTGTAGCTATAGGTAGGACTATGCAGAGACCCCTATGGGTGGACCTGAAAAGTCCACTGCCTGCCTTCCTACAAAATGACATGAATTGTAAAATGGTATTACAATGTAAGAGTACCATCTAGTAGCCACTCCCCTTCATCTTCAAGAGAATATATTGGCCATCACTGACTAAAACACATAAAACTAAGGATTCTCTCTAACAAATATCAAACAGCTGCTCCCCACCTGCTGAAGAATTGCAAGGGGAGTCTGCACAAAAAGTCTCTGGTGCACCATGGGTCCAACTTACAACATCCTCCTGGAAGCAGCTAGAGGCTGGATGTACTCAGTCTGACTGTCCTTGTTACTTCTTATTTACGGCCATCTTAGATCTTTGAAGAGAAACATCCCGTCTTGGGAAGGTTGTTTCTGCCTACGTAAGTGGGACATCTGGAACTTAAAGTGAAGCTTCAACCTTGAGCAAAATACCTCAGCCACACAAAAGTGTTAAAACAATTAGCCTCTGAGACATCAGTTTCTCTGCCTTTGGATGTTTCAAATAGCCTTGTCTGAGACTTACATGTGCTTCACAACCTCCACAATCTCTAAGCAGCATCAGGTTATGAGCAAAGAGCATCTGCATCAGTGCAGTTTTTATACACCCCTATATCATAGTCATATCTATGATCGCTTCAGCTAGCATCGGGAGTAGTTAGATCTGAGAAGCAAAACAGCAGACTCTGCACTGTACTTTCTCCTACTGGCTGAAACTCAGACCTTTTGACTTGCTTAAGTGACTACTTCCTCTTCTGTGAGGATGTGTACTTCTCCTCGTGGCTGACAGGCCAGAAGGTTGTGCTATCCAATGAGACCTCGGCAGGCTGGAGAGTTGGGTGAAGAGGAACCTGATGAGGTTCAACGAGGGCAAGTGCAGAGCCCTGCACCAGGGGAAGTATAACTGCACACGTTAGTACAAGTTAGGGGCTAGAGAAAAGCCCTGTAGAGAAGGACCTGGGCGTCCTAGTGGACAACAGGTTGGCGATGAGCCATGTGTGTCCAAGAGGGCCAGTGGTATCCTGAAGCTGAGAGCTTTGAGGCTGTTCAGCCTGAAGAAGAAAAGACCAAGAAGGGACGTTAGCAATGCTTATCGATATCTAAAGGGCAGAAAAAAAGATGGGGCCAGATTCATTTCATCGGTGCCCAGCAACAGGACAAGGGGCAACGGGAACAAAGTGAATCACAGACAAATCTTCTTTACCTTAAGCGCGACTGTAGCTGGTTTCAGCCAAGGCTGTGCTCATAGCACAGCAGTGTTGAGGGAGCACATGTGGGACCACTCAGCAGGTCAGAGCCACTGCCTCTATGGTGCAGCAGCAGGGGTGTGGCAGAGCCAGGACAGCTGGCCTGAATTACAGAAGGCATTATTCCACGGTAAGTGACATCACAGGGGAAGTCATAAAGCTGCATGGGGCTGGCTGTTGGTCTTCGGGTGGTGAGTACTTTCATTCTGGATATTATATACGTGTACATTGTTACCTCCACTTTTGTTTCCATTTTCCTTTTCTATCATAAATATATATATATATATTTATTTTTTTTTAATCTGAATCTACAAGTCCTGTTTTGTTTCTAGTTCCTTCCCTCATCCCACAGTGGCTGTGTGGTGCTGAGCTGCTGCTGGGTTAAACCACAACAGTGCTGTCACATTTGAACAGGCTGCCCAGGGAGACTGTGGAGTCTCTTCTGGAGACATTCAGGCCCTGTGTGGATGCCTACCTGTGCCACCTGTTGTAGGGAACCTGCTTTGGAAGGGGGTTGGAAAAGATGATCCTCAGAGGGCACTTCCAACCCCCAGAATCCTGTGACGAATACTGCCCAGAAATCCAAATAAAATACATGATAACAGGTTTTACTGTTACTGCAGTTGAATTTTCTTGCTTGGAAATTGCAACTAATGGGCTAGTTTGCTTATATTGTTTTAATAGTGACAAATAAAGCCGGGATAAAAGCTGCAAACATCCCTATTCAGCAGGGACTCTCTAGGAGCAGCTACATCATTCAGAGTATGGTGAGAGGACCTGAGTTGTGCTCATGAAGGATTCAAGCTTGCTGACCTTCAGCATCTGACTTAGGAGCCAGAGTTAAGAGTACAACCTCATGGTACGACCCACAGAGACTCCAGACTAACTTCAGAACTCTGCTTTTAATCTGCAGAGGTTACTGTGAGTGCGTCCTAGGGCAGAGGAGAAAAACACTTCAGTTAGAGTTCTCTCCATCAGCCATCACTCCTCACTTGTTTTGGCTTTTTTTTTTCTGGAAAAGTGTTATATGGGATTTCAAGTCAGTATCTCACTTTCGTTTCACATGCCTGATGGCTCTGAAAATACTTGATTTCTGCTACACGCTGTTGTTCCCATGTTTACACTGCATAGGGAAATCGTCTGAGTGTCCAAGGCAGCAGGCTGCGGTGCTGCCTGAATCCCAGCAGATCTGAGCAGCAGCAACAGCATGTTCGTTCCCTTTCAATGGACAACGACCAAGAAGAGGAAGAACAATGTAAGGAGCGAGTCCCACTGCCTCACTGTAGTCAGAACAGCCTTCAAACACCAGTGCCTGCCTTTCTACCTCACATTTTGCCTTGGGGTCCATGAGGATCCAGCTGTGTTTAGAAAAGCAGGGCCTTCTCATGTCTTGTCAAGCTCCCTCAGCACCTCTCTTCATTTTCAGGTGGCTAACAGGGCCCCAGTGCAGCACAAGGCCTGTGTTCCTGTAGGCTCCCGTTAGCCAGCTGCCTGCCCACCAGCTGGAACTGTGTTGGAATGGTCTCTACAGCACTTTCCATACGCATCAGTTCAATAGAACTGATCACCTTCTGAACAACCTCCCCCCCCCCCATCCTCAAGGTTTTGCTGCTCACATTTCATTTTCCAAACGTCTCTCTAGGTCTCAACCCCAAGTCAATTTCAGAAACTAATTAGAAGTGGTGAGGCCTCTCAATCCTCCCACAAGTGAACTTCAGTCATCCTCTGTTTACTTTAATACATTTTTTTTGCTAGATTAACGGAACGTCTGTTCCTGTTTTGATCCATTACTTGGAAAATTAAGCAATTAAAACAGACAACATCTGTGGACAACAATCTACCAAACAGTTTCAGGAACCAAAGTGTAAATTGAAGCCAACTTCAAGAGCTGGAGGCTGAATACATCCATGGTGGGGAGCAGGGGAGGAAGTAAGAGAAAGAAAACAGCCTTCAGAGGACCCAAACTGAGTAGAAATAGGCAGATATTTATAGGTGTGATGAAGAACAAAGAAGAACTGTTACAGCAGCTTAGAAAAGGGATAATTTCAGCAGACTAATTGTATTTTAATCTCTGCAGAACAATGTGCTCATTTAAGAAATACAGCATTACAACAACAGAATGCTGATTTGGTTTTAGTCTGTCACTGAATTTAAGCTGTGTAAGCTGAAGTATCTGTCATTTAAAAATGATTTTAAGGAACACATGCAACATTATTCATGAACAAAGTCACCTCTGAAAAGCAAAGGTGATTCTGCATCACCTTCAGTAAGCAACTCTCTTGTAGACCGTTGACAGGTTTTTTTGTTTTTTAAGAATAAGCTTTATTTTCTCTCTGCAAAATTAAGAGCAAATTATTGGTTCTCACAGATCTTAACAAGAATTTTATCAATATTTGTGTTTTGGGTTGGTTTTTTTTGTATTAGTTAAGTCCCTCTCCAAAATAACAGAAAACTTGCACTCTGAGCCATATTTTTAAGAGACAACAAAGCAGTCAAAAATACCAACGATGAGTATTAAATCATCTGGTTTTGGAGGTAAGTACTTAAAGGTTTATCAGGAGACAGCTGAATAATTGTCCCACTATGTAGACCCCAATCTCTGCTGAGGAAAAACAACATTATTCTCCAACTTCAGTAAACCCTACTGTTAATACATGTCCAAGCAGGCTATCTGGCAGCTGAGTCCAGGTCAAGAAGCAAGTTGAGAAGAGAATGGAGATAGAAAACCTCCATGCCTTCTCTGAGGAGGCTCCAACTTGATTTGGACAGAGATTTCTACCTATTCTTATTTTACAAGAATGCTTTCTTGGTGTTTTTTTTATTTCCGTGTCTGACAAATGCTTGATTTAAGCTAAAATTTGTAGCACCTTGCTTTGGATTCTGAGAGTAACTGAAGATACTCATTCTGTATGCATCCACTAGCTCAGTGAGACATCACGACTGAACACAAGGAAATGCAAGTACATATGGCCAGGACGACTGCAGGACTCCTGCTGATAAACCAATCCCTCTCATCCTTGCTATTTTGCATTTACTTTCTTGCTCACTCAGTGCACACATCTTTAACAGAAAATACTGGTAGCCTCCTTCGTTGCACTCCTCCTTAGCACTGCTGCTGGCCCTTTCTTGCTGTATTGCAAACAGGAGATTTCATAGAACCCCTCGCTCCCAGCACCACTGCGTGCAGAGTGTAGAGAACTGGAACAGACTGTTACAAACAAAACGTGAATGGCAATGCATTTCTGAAAGCACCTCAAGAAACAGCAGAACAAGGGCAAACAAAAATCTTGTTAACACTGAAGCAGTCCCATTCCAGCAGCTGAGGAATGTGACCCTCCATGCTAACGGGAGGGCAGCACCCAGCCTAGCTGAGTGCAGCACAAACTCTGTCCCTAAGAAAAAGGCATTTCCAAAACAAGACGAAAGATATATATAAAATAGGTATATAATGAATAGTAATATAAGACATAAAGGGACTGAAGAAAGCAAAACAGTCTCCTGTAACAATTAGCTCGCAAGGAGTAGAACAGTCACTGCTGTGAGTGCAGAAGAACCCAGGGGCATGGCAAGGACCTGACCACAAGCATCCCTTCCTCCCTGCGTCACACACAAGCAGCCCCAGGCGGACCACCTGAGCGTGCCTGTGAGCATCTGTAAACAATACTGATGAGAAAATAGATGGGAAAATGGATTTATTTGGAAATTCTGCATTAAAAAAATCACTGTCCCTAAGTTCACGCAGTTAGCTTTGTCATGATGGCTTGCTTCAAGAACCATTCTATTCCCTATGTTAAAGTGCAAGGAAGTGAGATTTTCTCTGTACCTTTGAGGCTTGCAAGAAATTGATAAACATTTACTTTTACAGTAAGAAATTAAGCTTTCAGAGCCTACTGTGCATTATATATTTGCTTTAATTGGTCTGATTTTGGCCTTCTTAAATTTTGTCTAAATTTTAGATCTCGGACTTTTATTTGTTGCAGAGTTTCTCATAAAAATCTGCAAGCAAATTACAAACTGTGGTTAATGAGGTATGTATAAACCTTCTTTTTTTTTTTTTCCTTTATCATTCCTACCATCTGCTTTGGTTGTTTTATTATCAGCTCTAAGCTAATAATCTACCTACTTTATTTCCCATCTCATTTGGAAAGAAAAAAAAAAAAAGATGCAGAAATCCATAAGAGTTTTTAAAGTGTTTTTTGTTTTGTTTTTTCCTCCTGAGTTTTCCCTTATGATCCAACCTGTGCTCTTCTGTCTCTCTCTTTTACAGAATACTAATTCCCAATTCAAAAAATACAAATTAAAACAAACAAACACCACTAATCCAAACTCCACAAGAAAATGGCAGCATAGCAACCCTTAAGATTTCAACAACTAATTTTCTCTTGGATCCCTGTTGTTATTAACCAAGAATACTTTCTTCCCCCATCACTATCCGTATCACATTCTTTATTTGATATTGTTTTGACTCAAAAACCTGGCCACGGATTTCTAGACAAATATCATCACGCCCTGCCTCAGCTGGTGGATACCAGCAGACACAATGATAAATTTAGCCTCCCCAGAACAGAATGGGAAATTTACCTCATTACAATAAATAATCAAGGTCTTCAGAGTCTTCAAGTGTCCTAAAGTGTTTTAATGGTTTATTTCATGTCTCCATTTCAACTCAGAAAATGGAAGACTGTAAGTGGATTCTACATGAAGAGATAAGGGAAAATAAAGCTAGTGCCTGTTGTTAGAAAAAAAAAGCCAAAAGATAAAAGCAACTTCCCAATATCTGTGAAAGGTCCCACCTGTATCTGAAATTGCTCTGGTACCGTGTAACAAACTAACAGTCAGATGCCTTTTTAGTTTCAAAAAGCCAAAGCCTGGCTGATTTGGAAAAGCTGCCATATTGTCATTTATGAAAAGGTGAATCCTATCTCCTCTGTAGCCCTACCTGTTCTAGTCCTCCCCATTGCACTGGAGGATGTAAGGAGGATGAAACACATATGCCAAACCTAATTATGAACTGACTTTACAGAAGGGTGCAAGCTCTTCTTGCCAGAGAAATCATCTGAGATTTCTTGTAATTTATAGGTTTTATCTTGTGAGGTTTTTTACTGTTCTTCAGGGCTACAAAGAACAGATGTCCACATGGCCCATTCTGATCCATAGCAATGTGAAATACAGTCACGTCAGAAAGCAAGAGAGCCCTAGCTGGGTATTTCTCAATTGTGCTGTTGAAGCGTGTTCACTCAGATTGGAAAGAAAGGATGAATGCACACCAGCGCGACCATTTCAAAGGTAACGTGACTACTTCACATTGCCCCGACAGCACTGGGAGTCTGCTATAACCTGGCATGGCATCTGATTTTCAAAGTGAGTCAAGTATTTCTCTGGGATATGGGAATTCTACTAAGTTAAAATAAATCAAGTATCATTATTGCAGTATTCACCTCAGAGAACAAGGTAAGAACAGTACACAGCAGCACTAGTACCTATACCCAAAAAATCAATCAGGTCATAAAAGACAGTGTTCATGTCTTACCTGCATGTGCAAAAGGATTATTTAATCACTGCCTTCATTCTGTACCCTCGAAGTCTGATATACGAGTCAACAGAATTGCTTCTTTTCTTACAGAAAAGAGTTAAAAAGCATTTGTTGTTCTTTACTGACTTGAAGAGAAATCAGAAAAGCCAGCGCTGAGAACTAGGCTTTATTTACCGTGAATTTGTGGAAAGCTACTACAAATGGAAAAGCAAACAGTTCAACTCTTGTCTGAGGGGCTTCTTCAGATCACTGCCAATTTTGTAGAATAAGCTCTATCAGGACTTTGATCAATTTTGAACAAGAATCATCTGAGTGAAAACTTTCAAATGGAAGCTCACGTGAATATGGTCTGATGTTGGAAACTGATACCAGATGAAGACAGCAAACAACATGGCACCCGGTTCAGAAAAGATAGGGAGCTCCTGGAAGGATCCAGCAAAGGGCCACAAAGATGATGAAGGGCCTGGAGCATCTCCTGTGCGAGGAAAGGCCGAGTGAGCTGGGTCTGTTCAGCCTGGGGAAAAGAAGGCTGAGCGGGGAACTGATAAAATGTTTTTAAACATCTAAAGGGAGGTGGGAGGCAGATGGATGAGGCCAGGCTCTTCTTGGTGGCGTGCAGCGACAGGACAAGGAGCAGTGGCCTGAAATTCGAACATAGGAAGTTCCATACCAATATGACAAATAACTTTTTCACAGTGCAGGCAATGAAGCACTGCAACAGGCTGCACAGAGAGACTGCAGAGTCTCCTTCCCTGCTGATATCCGAGACCTGTCTGGACGCCTACAGCTTTGAGACCTATTGTAGGGAACCTGCTTTTGCAGGAGGGTTGCTCTCAATGATCTCTTCAGGTCCCTTCCAACCCCTGCAGTTCTGTGACTCACTACATGAGAAAGGTGACTGGTACACTCCTCGTAATGAGCCTGTGCATTTATAGGCCTCAATCAGCTTTGCTTTCCTACATTTTTCATGCTCTGACATACATTAGAGTACATCAACAAGTAAACAGCATTTGAAGAAGGCTGTCCACTTCCCATTTTCTAATTTGCTCTTTGTTTTATATGTCGAGAAGCAAGCCCACCTGAACAAACTGTGTTTATTTTTTACTCTCGGTATGATCCTGTGATAAAGAGAAGCTGGTGATCCCAGGAACAGAAGCTAGAAAGCTGCAAGAACAGATATAAGTACCTGATTCAAGCCAGTCTGAAGTCCACAGGAGCACCATGGGCAACACTCACCTCTTCTAAGCGGAGTGATTTAAAAGTTGTCTGACCTAAGGTGCTTGCAGAGGCCTCCACGATCAAATACAGTTCTGCCTTAGAGCGTGATTCGTTGCATTCCTTGTGCACCAATCTCTCTCTCTGCTGACTATGAAGAGGACCCAGACAAGTGGTTTAGGTCAGGTATCCAACTTGTCAGACTGCTGCGGTCGAGCAAGATCCACTGCTATTGACTAAAATAGGTTGGGATTCAAACAGAAAATGTAGCCACACAGGAATCTACAGCAAGAAAGAGCCTTGATTTTTGAATCTCCACCTTAGCCAATGAAGGCCACTGCTCTTTGCAGTAGATGAGCTTTCACTTAACAGAGTCCTAAAGCAGAGTATCCCAATCAGGGAAAGAATAAATCCAAAATACATCAATTACATAATCAACTAACACACTCATCACCTGCATTTTTCCGTTTGAAGTCTGCTACTTTTTCCCGCTTCATCTGCATTTCTGTCATGTCACAAAGGGTACACAGTCTGTAAACAAGGTCCGCCAGGCTTTCTCCTGACAGCTGCTAGGACACCCAGATAGGGCACTCACTCAAATCTGCTAAGTAAATGCATTTACTGCACTTGTTTCATTACACAGTGCTAAACACTAAAAAGCTCAAGAGAGGACTAAAACATGCTTTAATAAATACACAGCACAGCACTGCAGGTACTGGCTGCCACATAACCTACCTACGGAATGGATATATTTGTCTGTGCCACTCCCTCTTCTGTCCATCTTTTAAGGTCTGCCATATACTGAAACATCTCAGGAACAAAGCTGTCACTTGCATGATCTTGTTCTGCAACAGTTTTATCTTTGTTCCCAGCTACAGTTCTTTTCTACAGTTCCCATGAGGTTATTTGCTTCCATCCAGATCAGCTTAAACCACAGCTGCTTAAATAAAGCCTTGGAAGCAGTTCAGAAACAGACATTCTGCCATAACATTATTGGTAGTCACTGACAATTTCAGAACATCTCCCTTTTCTGGATTTATATATGCCTGCATATATTAGTGAATCTGCATAACCATTTCAGTTCAGATGAGGTCGTGGTTTGAGGAGAGGACCCCAAGTGCCCCATTTCAGTTTACATGAGGGTGAGGTCCACAACATCAGAGGTCTATGTTGGCTGAGTGGCAGTAGAGGTTGAACCTTTTCACCAACGTTCCATTACATTTTGTTGCTGTGTGACAGATGGCAGCACAAGGGCAGTATGACACGCAAGTGTGGATGAAGCAAAAGTACCACTAAATTCCTCCATGAGGAAAAAATGACATCCACTGTCATTACTCAACTTTTGCTGAAGGTTTATTGAGACCAATCAGCAGATTTCAGCACGCTGAGGTTGCACGTGCCATGTTTCAACAGCAGCAACAGTCATGAAAGACAAGGCACGTTCCAGAGGGCCTCCCACTGCTGTCATACCATGTAAATGAACAACTTCTCAATCAGCTCATCCATGCTAATCGCATAATGGCATTGACCAGATGATCTCAGAGGTCCCACCCCCCCCATGATTCCAGGACTGTGCTGAAAAAATAGTGTTTTGCAGCAGAGAATGAGAATGTCCTCTCTCAAACAGTGATACTGTGTTTCTTCTCTTCTTGAAATAAATAAGAAGTGGTACTTTCGAAGCCACTAATGTATTTCCCATCCATTAACTATAATGGAACTGCAGATTATCAACTCTTCCATAAATATTTAGACTCAGGCAAGGAGTACTAACAGAATGGTGATTCCATATTTTGTTAACAATTTTCCTCCCACCACAGATACACCAGCGGTGTCATTCTGACACGACTGTTAGTCTTTATAAGATTAGAAACCCTGCACTATTCAGGTGAATTTTTGCAAGGAGGTAAATCATGCCATCAGGTAAATTACAGCAATTCACCGCATCTTCTGCTCAACAATCCATACTGTGATTGTTTCTCAAACAAGTTACCTGCTACCTCTGTGCTCAAACGATTCTGAGTGGGAACTTGTATCACAGCAGATCAGTTTCATCAATGCATCCTGTAATACTTCTTGAAATATTACTTCTCGTAAATGCAGATCCTTTAAGTATTCTGTGTGATTACAAAAGAAAACAGCTTTAAATACATCTGGAAGGCACCACAGTATCTTCAGTTAAGTCCTTCTGGTTAAAAGAGATTCAAAAAAGACATGGTCTGCTTGCAGAAAGTAATTCCCTAAGGCAATCAAGGCTAAAAATAAATTGGCTGGAAGTATGGCAGCTTAGTTTTGCAGAATCTCCTGTGTCAGACAAGGTAATTATTGGAGTAACATCACTAAGTTCTGTATCAAAGAGATGCATTTTTGTTCAAAACTGAGGTGAGCACTTGAACTGGAGGGCACACTGGTAAAACACCGAGCACCAGCTTACTCAGTGGCTCAGGCTGCAGGCAGACACTGCTGCCATCAGAGTGATCTACCCCGCTACAAAAACTGCTAGTGTTTTGACCACTGAATAGGTGAGTCAGAAGGATGCTTTGTGTTAAAGATCACCTCCTTAGGCACCAAAGGAGTCTCAAATTTGAGAATATACTGTAAGGGCTCAAAAAAAAAAAAAAAAAAAAAAAAAAAAAAAAAAAAAAAAAAGAAAACAAACCAGCATACCATAGCAGCAATTGGTTACTACTGAAGGTTAAGAATACTGCTCTGTTTGTGAGCGATATAAAATTAGGAACTAGACATCAGCATCAACAAAGTACTTTGAGATGTTCTCCAACCAAATTCATTTGTCAAAGAAGTGGAAGGAATAACAACACAAAAGCAAAAACAACGACACAAAGGAGAACAGAACAGAGGAGTAAGGTTAATGAGGTATTTAAAAAGAGAAATAGGAATTCGTGCTCCTTCTCTGAATTATTTTATAAATCGTAATACATCGTGTATCACAGCTCTAGGTTTCCAACTCTGAAACTACTCCCCTACAACTGAACATTTTACACTTGATCTTGGCAAGTTTGTCAAGAAGGGAGAAAAAAAAAAAACCAACAAATTGAATGTCACTGACTAAATCTGAAAGCATGAGGTTTCAGGTTGCTCCAGCACACACGAAATGTGCAAATAGAACACAGCTGCCACAGCAAAAAGAAAAAAGAATAGAAGGCCCTGCTTCACTAGGATATCAAGCAGGTACTCTATGACACAGATCTCACATTAAATGCATCAATAACAGCAATATTGTATACTCTTCTGTTTCTAACAGAGCCAGCTTCGCTGTCCTTAATCTCCAATTATGCTGCTGTCCTCTCCCTTGTCCTATGTATGAAGAAAAAATGGAAACCATAGACTAGATAGTTAAAGAATTTCTTCAATGAACCTTCAAGTTAAAACTTACAACAACAGGACTCAGCTTGTAGAGCTCCAGAGTGCATCAACAACTTTCCGAGACTCGAGATCAGAAAAATAGGGAACAGGAACAAAATCTGCAGAAACACTGCTCTTCAAAATCATCACTCTACACAATGCTCCCTCCTTATCTACATAGGAAAAACACTGTTGAGTTGCAAAACAAGCAGACAAAACCTGCCAAGACACTTGAATCAATCAATACTTGCATGTATGTTCCAGGAGCACTTGAGGAACAGGTGCCACCACTCGTGGACATGCCCCACGCACAGGTCTGCTCTGCCCATACATGCTATTGAAGTTTCATATGAGGAGCTGTACCATAAATATTCCAGCACACGCGCTCTCCTTAAGACAACGTGTGTCATTTTGCAAGCCAGACACCAATGAGCACACAGAAAGAAGGTGATGTTCTCTTGAGAGCCCTAAAGTAATTTACTTTCTTCTCAAGTCAGCTCAATTCAGTCGTGATTCACACCTGCTGCTAAGGCAAGACAGCTGCATGCCAACTGCTGGTGCACTGGTCAGCAGAATTTACACTCTTCATCTACAAGGTTTTCCTGCTGAAAGCCTCTGGCAACCTGACAAAAGACAAGAAAAAAACAGAACAGAACTCAGAAGGGGACAGAAAGGAGAGGTCAGAATTTCCCCCTGCTCATTCTACTAGAAGTCCAGTTGGATTGTTAGTATTTTTTATTACACCAAGATGATCCAACTGGAGCAAACCCAGAATACTGTCACGTGTACAGCACTAGCCAAACAACGTCACCGGTTAACGATGGCATCGATGAAATATTCAGGAGCACACTTCACATTATTCCAATGACTCCACAAATAAGACCACGGTTTGACAGGATACCAAGTTTTATCTCGTATTCCAGCTTTGGTTCAGTGAAACATTCATTTCATTTACCAGCCTCAAATGCTGAAAATGAACTTCGTATTTCAACTTAATTGCAACTGCAGCCCTCGTGGCTTTGGAAAATGTATCTGAAGAATACGCTCGTACATTCAGTTTTCATAAAATATTGGCATTTGTGAAAAAGTGGATTTACAGTCTTCTTTCTTTGTTAGAACTTATAGCTTTGAAAGTGCTTTAGCCCCTGAGTCACCTCCCCACTGCTGCATTTAATGATGATTCTTGGTTTCTGCACTACCTCACAGCGTGTTCCATCTGACAAGCCTTCCATTCACAAAGTACAAAACATGGTTATTCCACAACATGATATTGCCTATTAGAAATGAAAGAAACGCAATTTAATTCAAATTGTATTATTCCTTTACATTTACATATAGATTATTAACTGCTTCCAGCTTCTCAGTTGGGAAGAAAATATAGGAAATGTTTTGATTTATATAGTAATTAGAGTAAACCCAGGGTTCTTTCCATATTTAAACTGTATTTCTTCTCCAAAGAGTGACTTCCCAGACTTACAGGTTCCGTATTTCTCTCCTGAACACTGAGATAAGGAACATGTCCTTAGTTGCAGATTCTGGAAATATCTGACATCTGGATTTTCAATGACTTACAAAGGAACTAGTGTTCTGAGTCAGGAAAACAGAGTGCACCCCTCCTTTAACAAAAAGTTTAGTTTTCATAGCTACACTTTAAATCACTTTGCTCTTTTATTTTAGAAGTGATATTTGGCTCTCTAATTCTTTTTTTTTTTTTTTTTACTCTAATTCTTCATCGGAAGTAATTTAGAAATAGATTCAGAATTTTGTGCTACAAAAACAGGTAATTTGAGGAAGTGTGAGCACAATAATAAAAGTTTTGGGTTTTTTTTTTTAGATCAGAGGCATTTAATCAATAACTGATCTTTCATCTTACTTATTTATAAAGATAAGAAAACTATCCAGATGATTAAAGATAGAATTCTTATTTATGTTTTCACTTCAGGCTTTTATTCTATTTAGGCCTTTAAAGAAACAAACAAAACCACCAAACCAGTAATTAATTAATTAGAATGCAGAAGATGTTTTCACTAGTTCAGGGATTACCTAACATGAGAAAGGTAGAAGGAAGCTCCTTCTCTCCTTCTGTCAGGCGGCCACCAGAATCACTTAGCACCTCAAGGTCCAGAATCTGCTGGCAGTGATGATGTCAACGCTCAGCCCCAGATCTGAAACTTAAGTCAGAGCCAGAATCAAGAGATAATTTAACAAAGATGCATTAAAATCTCAAATATGTGGGAGATACCAATCAGAACTTCTAAACTGGCTACAGAGGCCTTCTTCAGTTTGTTTCCAAATAGGACGCAGTCATTATTTAACTGTTACTTATCCAGGCACAGAAAGCTCTCACCTCTAAGTATCAGTGGGAAATATTTATCTCAACCTTTATGCAACCAGAAAATAGGAAAGGAATTCACAAAAAGAACAGCATTCGCTTTTTTGTTCTGTTGATCAGTTTTTGCAACTATTTTTACGTGCTAAAAGTTTGGTATAAATTGCTCAGTGGGAACGTGTATAGCACTGGGTAACTGCTTCAATAGTTCAGGCTCAACGTAAGGGAACTTCTCCAAACTTCCTGAAGAAAAGAGGAGATCTTGTTGTGTCTGCTAAAAAAAAAGAAAAAAGAAAAAAAAGAACACTCTTCTTCGCCCTGCTGTGTACAGCAGTAAATGTGTGCCTTGGGACAGCTCCAGGTAAGGCAGCCATCTCCAAAAGAATATTTTTAATGGAACCTAATTGCTATAAAAACAAAGCTCAGTTCAACAGGAGAAAAATCAAAGCTATACTATAAAAAAACAAACGACTGTACTTCATAACTATTGTAGAGCCAAAACATACAATAACATCTGTAGCTTAAGAGAACGGCACTGTGTAGGTAAAATAATTTACTGCTATTGCTTTTCCTCTCAACTTCTATCCTTCAGAGTATAGCAGTAAGTAGCTTCCAAACCTCTATTTTCTCCAGAGCTCCGCGCAGATTATGTAGAAGAATTTCAATGAAAAGTCAAAATCTGTTGTTAAATACCCAAGACCAAGGCTCGAGATCCCCAGTTTTCTATCTTTTTAACAAACGGAAGGCTGCTGTACAGTATTTGGTTGAACAACAACAGAAAACAGCCGCAACTGCAGGTGCTGTTATAAAAGGGAGTTGCAAGCCAAAGCAGTGTAGGAAATCCTAATCCACATCACTGGAATGGAGAACAGCAGCTCTGCCTCTGATCAGAATAGAGGCAGAATTTTGAATTCCGTGTTTGGAAAAACTGCAGAAGAAATATCACAGCAAGAACTGATGTTCAAGCCAATATTTAGAGACCTGGCCAGCTACAGAATGCAAAGTCACATTTAAGTCGACTACAGTAGGACATCATTACACGCTGAAGCCAAATGATCCAATGAATTCCAATTCCAAACGCGAGGAGCACTTGAAATCACCTTTTAATTGTGCCATTCTATCAGCACTCATCTTGTAGCCACTGATTTGCAGCCTCAGGATCGCAATTTAATGGCAGTTAATGATCCCACCTCTTCACTACTGATGGATGAGAACACGCTGCTAAACAGCAGCTTGATCCTGCTCCTTGATCCTTTGTGGACTTGTTGCCTCAAGCAGCACCGCGAACAAGAACACTCATTTCCATGAGAAACCACATCTTGTCCATCCTCACAGAGCTAAAATCTCGTTGTGGACACAGTTCTGGCTATAAGCTGTAAGAAACATTTAAAATAAAAGTACTGCAGCGAAGTAAACAAACAAAACAGCACCTCCTTTTGCAGCCTGTGACATCCTGTTTAAAACAGTATCTAAGAACTCCATCAATCATTTTCTACCTTACTATCCAAATTTTCCTTCCTCCAGGGGTAAACTTCCAGAAACAGTGACTAAGCAAGAAGTACAAAAAGATGATGGGTTGCAAAAAAAACAATGCAAAAAAAGGGGAAAAAAATGTTAAGAAATCATCCAAGTTTGATATTAGAATCTTTTTTATTTTGTAGGATATTCCAGATCTATACTAACACAGGCTTTTTGCAGTTAACAGCTGATAGTTATTTGTGCCTACTAACTTCAGCTGCTACAACTTTGTAACATTTACATCAAGCACACATCTCACAGATTCCAGAATAACACAAACAAATGCTGATTTTCATTTTTATCGACTTGATTTCTTTAATAGAGAAAAGTATGCTCTATTTGCTCCATTGCCATCCTGCTTTTAAAGCCACGTACGCTCCAAGCAACGTTCATTAAAAGATATCAAATCAATACTAATCAGATTTCAAAACAAATCTGAAAATTGCTGAAGCTTTCATGACAGAACACATCTATATTGCTGCAGGATTAGGACATAAATCTATTCACAGTGTCACATAACTTCTTCCCTCACCACAGCTGATCCGCCAACTTTATTTTTCAGTGCTCCTCTCCGAGCAGGTGGGAGCAACTGGCCCCAAACGTGAAAATATTCCTGAAGGTCTTAAGACGGTCCTATCTCAGACAATGGGGGGAAGATAACAGTGGGGCCTTTTCCTAATAGAATAAAGAAATGGTAGAATTAATGAAGAAAAAGCAGACAGCTAGACAGCAACAGAAAAATAAGAGAGAGATTTCCAATGGCAAATCATTTCCATACACAGGCAACACTGATATATATGTATACTGCATGTAGAAAGAATTCTGAAATTGTGAGGTGTGAAGGAGTAAACCCGTGCTAGCTGACGGCCACGAAATAATCCCAGCTTTGGTTACAGCAGCTTCTTACAAAGAAGGTAAGTGATTCCTGGCAGGTATTACATGGCTGAGCAGAAGCAGGGTGAGAAGCAGCTACTACTGCAAGTCTATATCCAGAAAAGAGACCAAAAAGAATAAGACCGGTCCTTCTCTATTGCAATAGAGATTCAAGAGCTGCTCATCTCTCTGGGACCCTGGGGTGGCAAGGGGAGGTATCTCTGAAAATTCTCTGCCCTTATTCTAGAAGCCTTGTATTCAGGAAGGGTAATTCCCATTGATAAGCAGTACATCTGGAAGCACCTATAGCTTCGAGCAAGCAACATGGCAGATATTCAAGGGTACTTCTCTCAGGAAGCAGTACATCTGGAAGTTATAAGCAAAAGTCTAAGCAAGAAACAGCAAATCATTCGTTTTGAGCCATCACGGCTGCGATTGGTGGTTAAAGAGCAAATTAAAGACTCCTGCATTCAGAAGCTCTTCAAGAAGTTTGGCAAAGAACAGTTTTGCAACCAGCTGCTGCATTTCTGGAGGCCACCTCCAAAACAAGCACGGAATCCTTCTCAAATCACAGCAGGGTAAGCGCAGACTGGCGCGTCACGCTGACTCATCCTTGCTCTGCTTTTTGTCGCCAGCTATCACAGAAGGCACGCTACTAGTTCAGACGTTCCCTTTAAGACAGAAGATTAGGACCCATTGCATTTAAAGGACTTTTTGCAACTCTGGCCCAGGACGCTGGCAAACGTTTTTTGAAAAACCCCTTCCTATTGGTGCTGTGGTAAGAGATACGGAGTTACTTCTGCTGCCTTCTGGTCTCCTCAGCATCCAGCACTGCAGCAACTACAACAAAAGAGAAGAGAAGGCCAATGTGGATGACCACAACTGCTGTTCTGAGAGCAACTACCTAAACTGCTACTCAGCAGCATGAATGAAGAATACCATAAAGGCCAGACACTGGACAGATCTGTCCGCAGCCATGAGTCACAGCAGCTGAAGTGCTGAGGTCCCCGAATGCCAGAAACTGGGAACAGCCCATCACTCTTCGCAGGACCTCACCAAGACTCCTCCCACAAACGCCTGCCATGGGCCTCCCAAACAGACACACATTACATTAAGTGATCTTTGGGGAGCCCAGTGACAAGGCAATCTTCCATAAATTAAATAACAGTTGAATAAAAGCTTCAGTAGGTCAGCAGTGCTGCTTCCAGCAATGTTCTGCTCTTATTAAAGGTCATGATACATTAAGCTAATGCACAAATGAAGTTCCCAACTATTATGTTAGTGCTAATGCTACTTCTATCATGCATTTACTTAACAAAGGATTGAGCGAGAGATCCACTGAAGCTCATGTATTATTTCCACGGAAGTTGAATGTAAAGGATACCAAAACACTCACAGTATCAGGTTTTTTGAAATCACCTGCCAATTTCACAGCATACACCCTGCCAGTATGCTTGTGGAGCTAATGCAATCACTGCCACCTCCTGTTGCACGCACAGACCTCAGAAGTGACTGCCACAGGGGCAGCTAATGCGAGGGAAACGGATGTTGTGCATATGCTTTTGTGTAATGGAGCAGACAAGGTACAACCCAGACTCTTTCAGTATCATCTTGCACTTGCCCAAAGTCAACAGAATTTCCACTGATACGACCACAAACATAAGTAGGCAACTGTATGCAAGCCCGTTCCTATTCAGCTGAGCACCTAAAACACTAAAACACTTTCCTATATAGGAATTTAGAAACTAAAGTTAGGCACTTGGGTAAATGCTTCACTAAATCAGGAAACAAACTGCCAATTTAGACCTAAATTTAGCAAGCATTTTATTCTCTTGTTCAAGCTGAAAATATTCTTCTTGAGAGATATCATGCACAGTAACTGTTGGAAGTACTGCACTAGATCTGCTTCATATGGATAATGAAGTCAGTAAAATTTAAAAAAAATAATAATAATAGAAAAGTTATGTTAACATAATGACTCCATTCTTCCAGAAATGATGGAGCCCGTTTTTTTTTTTTTCTATAAGAATGCAGTCTATTAAAAATACATTAATATTAGGTAACCAGAGACATAAATTTAAAAAGGAACACTTCAATGCAGACCATTATTTCAATTTTACAGTAATTCGTTTGAGAAATGTTCCTAATTAATTTAACATTCATTTTTAATTGCTCAAAGATTAAATGGATTCATCTCTCTCTTACTGCGTAAGTTTAAATGAATAGTTTTAAATGTCCTTTATGTTTACGGCAAGCTATTCTGTCAGTTTATTTTAGCAGAGGAAAGGAGTCCTTCCACGTCTGCAGGGAAGGCAGCAAAGGAAACCCGAGAAAGAGATGAGAATAAAACTGTGCAGACAGGTTACATGCACGTGTTTTTGTTGGTCTGCTGTTCGCTGGCTGAGGTTGGATCCATCTGGGCCCCATCCCAGCCCCAGAACGGGCACCCAGAGCTGGGTGCCCAGGTACACACGCAGGCGGCTTCTGGACATCTTTGCAGAAGAGATTCCATGGCATCTATCACAACCTGGCCGGCACAGACACAGGCGTTTCCTGATGTTTACATTAACCTCCTGTGCACCAACTGTTGCCCGTACCCTACTGTCCTACCACTGTGCACCACCAATACGAGCCAGGCTCCCTTCTCTCTGCATTCTCTCTCCAGGTGTTTACAGGCATTCCTAAGCTTTCCCCAAAGCCTTCTCCACGTGAACAGACCCAGCTCCCTCAGCCTCGTCCAGGCCCTTCATCACCTTGGTGGCCCTACCCTGGGCTCTTTCTTTCAGCACCTAGGAGCACATTACTTGCACGTTACTACAAATCTTGACCTAGCAGATCTGAAAGGCACAGACTTCAGAATCATCTGCTTTCCAAAGAAGTGTCACTTGGCTAAATATACAACTGCCGCTTCAGCTCTGCTGTTTTGGTGTGGGAGGGTGTTTACATGGAGAACATAAATGCTCAGCAGAAGCTACAGAAGCAGTTTTACCTCCTCACCACATCTCTGAGTTTCGCTCTCAGTGTGTATCAGGCACTGCAATTCTGACGCTTTCCCAGAACTCTGTGACATAGGTATGGAAATTCAAACGGAAAATTTGACTTTGTGGAATACTTTAAGCCCTACCAGATGACTTACTCAACTATTGAAAAAAAACCACGTTCCTCAAACCACAGCCAGTTGTTCTAAGTTAATTTACAGAAAGCTCCCTCAGCAAATCAGAGACACAGCTGACAATACAAACAAGTGAACGGCATTTCAGAATGACAGAAGATGCCATATTTCACTTCCAGGAACCGTTTTGGGGCTTGCCTCAGCTCAGTGAGCAGGCATAGGCCTTCAGTCATAAACTGCTATTTGCAACACTTAGACCAATCAAATGTTACTAGGCATTAAATTAACTACACAGAAAGAACCAGAAAATATTAGATTCTCTGACTTTCTTCTTCTAATAGAAAATACTGAATTTAGATGAGCATTATAATTCTTAGACTTTAATTCAAACACTCCTAATTGTGCATGGCTTACTTTGAACATGATAAAATTGCAAAGCATATATCAACAGATTTAATATTTACTACGCTACTTAAATGCACTTTAAAGTGATGCCAAAAAAAAGTGATTTTATATGTTGCTTTACTTTATAAATAATGATATCCTGGTTGAAGATTACGAGAGACACTGCCAACAACAGTAAATTTCACTGTTTTATGTATTTGTTTTAAATTATTTTCATTTCTTGTTGATAAAAGAAGCAAGGATGATTTTGTAACTGGTCCTATCGTAGGAAATAAATGCCAGTTCTATATCTCCATGCAACACTGCCACAAAACTAACTGAGTAATGGAATAAAAGCAAATGGCTTACATTAGATCCTTCTGCAGCAGGATCACAACTGTCATCTGTAATTCCTAATGTGGGGTGTGAAATATTGACACCCAACAGATTAGCTGAACTAGCTAGTAAGGCTGAATTAAACCTCCGTTCCTCTCTAACACCCTGGACTAAGAGACAAGTGTGGCAGTTGGTGAAAATCACACTGCTCCAGCCTATACTGATATCTCATCCTGCTGGGGTATGGCTAACCCAAAAGCCCCTGCTCACACAGCCTCTGGCGTGAACCAACGCTGGACGCTTGGTGATGCATGGAACACAACCACACCTGTCACCAAATCCAGCCCAGTGCCTACAAAACTGCGCTTTGGGGACTTCATGGAATATTTTGCTCTTGAGACTGAGGGTTAATTAATGAAGATTCCTCGTTTCCTAGAGAATTTTGTCAGAATATATACTCCATATTTACAGATACAGGCACGTGGCCAAACTCAAACCTCTACTAGGCACGTTCCACTCAGAACTCACCATGCCAAGCAATTTTCGGCCACCTTCTGACTGCTGCATACTGTGACCTTTTCTACCACAGCAACTTTGTTAGCTTGTAATTCTGCTAATTGTTACCAGAAACTGTAATTCCACTTTTGGATTTTCCATTTTTGTTTCACTGTTGCTCAGAAACAAATCAGACAATCAGGAAGAAAAACCCATCTTCATCTCTTCTTCTACCCACCACTGCTCCCTTCCCCATGCTGGTATTGCCATTGCTGCAGAAACCTTATAGATGGCAGTAGAGTCCAAGTTAAAATAACAAAAAATAACGGGTATGCCAAAGTCTCTAATTGATCTACTCTTCTCTCCATCCTTTTACTTTTTAGCCTCTCTTGAAAGTGCTGATTTAAAATAATAAAATAAAATGTTGCACAGTATTTCAGAGAGTCATTTGATGCTGAGATGTACACTGCATTTGTTTACCGGGGAGCAAACATTCTGTCTTCAAAACAAAAACAAACTTGAGGGGGAAAACAAAAATGTTTGGTACTTTGTAAAAATCTTCACTACATTCTGCCTGAGCTGGTCATTTAATTACTTGTCAAATTCTAAACAGTTTGAGAAATCATCAATTTTTCCTCCAATAAACAATTCTTTTCTGAAATCTCAGGTCTCAATCCTTTGTGGTCTCCTTCTAGGACTTCAGTTAGCTCTCTCAGATTAGTGTGTGCAACAAGCCTTACTGTACAGAAAGCAGCCCTGATTTTGGATTTGGAAATCTAACCCTAATAAGTTTTATTACTTATAATTACAGAGAATCTAGTGAGAATTCAGAAGCCCCACTGGAAAGCGTGCAGTCCAAGTCCCACTGCATTCACAAGATCACAGCAGCAGCAACGATTCCAGGCTCTCGGATCTTACTGAAGGCAGATTAAGCAGCAGCCTGCCTCCGAGGGGCTGCACTGCAGCTTCTAAATTCATGAGAGAAGTTCTTTCCCGTACCAGAATGCACAGTCAGCAGTTAAGTTACCTGATTACAAATTAAACGGGGAGACTTTGAGCACTATTTAGGCAGATCGAGCCACAGTTCAAGCCATCAGTAACAGTTTTGACTAGTAAGCAGCAAGTTCCCTTGCTCTAAACTGCAAGTGTGACCAAGCGATTTATTGCTCCTTCTGCAACACCTGTGATGCTGGGAGCAGAGGTGGCTGTTACTGAAGGAGAACCAAAACTTGAGTAATCCTGCTGTTTGCAGACCTGGGACTTCCACACCACACTTTAGAACCAGAGCTTATTCAGTTCAAGTGCAGCAGTGCACAAATACATGGGACTACTCCACCCCAAAGAGAACGTAACTACTCACATAATAAATAAATAAAAAACAAGAACGAAAACAAGCAAACCATTCCATTAGCAACAAGTCAGTGTTGCAATCACTTCTCTTTTTCACTAGAGCATCAAGATGCCCACGTAGCCAACAAAATCTCCATCGTGCTAGGTCACAGCCAAGCAGAAAGATTCTGTCAAGGTACAACCAGAAATTTTTAACAGCAGCTTTACTCAACAGGAGACGACCTGGGAGAGCAAACTGCTGCCTTCAGAGTCAGACCCAAAAGCAGCACGTTGCAGCTGGCCTCCATGAGATGATGAAAGCCATAAGCAGTCTTTGAGTTCACAGTAAAGAGCTTTGTCAAGGCTGACAAACAGTTACAGTGCCCCATTCTTGTGAAGAATTTCAGTCACGGTCATAAGAATCAAATACAAGTATCTATTTCTCACCACTAACAACGATGGGAAACAAGCAAAAGTGACTAATTGAGATGCTAAGCACAGAATCACCAAGGTAGGAAAAGCCCTCCAAGATCATCTAATTCACCTACCACTACCATTTCCCACTACACCATGTCCCTCAGTACCACATCTACACCGTTCCTGAGCACCTTCAGGGACAGTGAACAGCACCAATATTAACCCAGTCAATGATTTATTCCATTTATTCCCTTCTCTGCCTTGTAATGTATTTACTTATAAGAGTCTGGTTCTGCTGTGATGAGTTTGAAAAACTTTCAGTTCTCCAATACACTACAGGCTGCTCACGTAAGACAAGCTGCGTTCTACACTACTTAAAATTCACTCTTTAACCTTTATGTTATAGAAATAATTTGGCACATAAGATGAAACACACGTAAGGGCTTCTAAAACTGAAATGAAAAATTAAAATTCTGGACTAGAAGAATCGGAGAAGAAAACTGAATAAAAGAGTCTCTGCAGAAGAGAAGGAGGGAGAGAGAATAAACCTTTTGGTCTGCTAGACTTCATGAAGCACTGTGAAAACATCACTCTCCTGCTGGATGTCTGTTTTGACTGAATAATAATTCTATTCTTTTTGAGACTCCTCGTTCTGTTCAGTCCCTTTTGGGAGTTTACAGCCAGATCTTTTCCTGGAGTTAGTCCAAAAGCATAGCTCTTTAAATAACATCTTCCGCCACGTTTAGAGATTTTGAGGCAATGCAAATACTCAGAGACATGACAGAGATACGGATAGGAACGAAAAAAACTCATAGCATACCCTCATTTCTAAACTCCAATCCCATTATAAACTGAGTCTATATATAGTCCTATTCCCAATCTTTCAATACAAGCTAACTGTCCAAGTAAACATCAGTTTTCCTCCTGAAGCTTTAAGTTATTCGTGTTTTTATTTTTTCTTTTAATAATAAAATCTTGCGAGTTTCTTATGACCTCCAAAAAAGGCAGATTTAATTTTCAGAGATGCTGACTGCCTGCTACTCTCCGCCTTTGCAAATCAAAGGATATGTTTTCAAGAGTAACTTTAAAACACCCAGAAGTTGTTTTGTTGCTGAGGCAGTGCTGTGGCTCTTGCAATAGAGCTCTAGCTGTAAAAAAAAGCCGAAGAGAAACACAAGAAAGCAATCCCTCTCCACTACCAGTCTGTAGCACCCTGACCCCATGGCTCATAAGAGACCAGCACCCTGATGTGAGGATCCTATTTCATTATCCCTTTCATTATCCACCATTCTAAATGCTTATAAAAACAGCAGAGGATTAAGCAGGGCATCACCACAACACCACAAGGATATGCTTCCATTTCACCCACCTGGAAACGTCACTGGTCCTACTGTCTCAAAGAATACCTTTAAAGTACTTCACAGAACACACGTAAGGCACAGGTAGGATGGGTCAGAATGTTGGTTAGGACTTCACAAAAGTCATCTGTTAAGAGAGGATGCTGCAGTGACCCCATCTGGAATGTCAGAACAACCCTGAAGGGATAAAGCTCTTCTAAGCCTGTGCAGGCTGCCCACTGAAAGCACATTAAGATGAATGGAGATGCTAAACAAATCTGTGCTGATATAGACCTGGAGCAAGGCAAGGCTGAAGAAGCCCCAGTCAGAGCTGATGAGTTACACTCAGTATGTAGGGCACGTGCAAGTTCTTCAGCGCTCTGCCTCGGTTTATATCACGTGAAAAACCAAGAACAACACTAAACAGAAATTTCTCATGTATTTGCATTGGTAGAGATCATCATCTTACAGTTTTCTTTTCTACAGACAAGAATCTATGCAGGAACAAGCTAAGGAGGCCTCGACATTTTTAAATACTGTTAAAATTTCACTGTGTTGAAGTTATTCAACCTATTCAGCACAAGAGACATTCAGTTTTGCACTAATAAACTCTGTCCTAATACAGTACAAGTTCTATTAATACATACCTACCAATTTCTGAATAAAAGAGAGACGTTAACCCCAAGCCCACAGCTTTCTATCTCGAAGGTTACATTAAAATCACATCACCCTTCATTTCCTTGTTGGTTGTATACTTTAAAGAACAGTGAAGCACTCCTATTCTCCTGTAAGATTTGATGCAAAACCAGAGGGACCAAAACATAAAGAGATAAATCTCTAGAGTAAGGAAATACAGAGGAAAGGCACTGATCATAGCAGTAATCTTAAAAAAAAAAAAATGTCAGCACAAAGACGACCATCTTGTACCACACAGCTGTCTGACAAGTAGCAGAAACTCATTTAACACATCTGGATTTTTTCTCTGTGTCACTGCTCAAAGGGAATATTTTCCCCTTCCAATAGCATTACCAGGTCTGGAGCAACTCACAAACTTTTCTGAGAGCAGAGCCAGCATGTTGTCACACACAAACCCACACCGGGGAGAACTCTGTAAACTCAGCGTATAAAATCATCTCAGTCTTAGAAGACAAGGCTTAACAACTTCTTCTGGCACATGGCTACTTTCCACTTTAATCACAAAAAATAAGCATGTGATTTTATTTTCAGTGGGCTTTACCCTCTCCACCATTTTGAAATGAAACAGCAATTTAATACCCTGACTGCTTCCAGAAAGAAATCATATCCCAGTATGTCTAAAATAAATAGTCTAGCTTCATCACTGTCATCCTCACTGCCCATCTGGGGCAGGAAAGACCAATTCTGTTCTGAAGCCCACTGGTTTCATCCCTAATTCAATTCGAATCAATCTCCATTTAAGTTACACGGCTGCATATGAGGTCAAGAAGTGGTGAGCTCCAGTTGTTTCCTGAATGAAAACTAATTTTCCAGTTATTGTCCAAAATAAATTATACATGAGTATAATCAAAGTTAATTGAAGCACGCCGCACGGCTTGAGCTCATTAAAATCGTCCCAAATGCCAAGATGAAGCACACTGGTGGTGCTTTAAAGAAAAATAAAAACCAAACAGATTAACAGAAGTGGGAGTTCCTCAGAGCTAAATTAACTTCGCTCAGAGCAACTTCTATGGTTATGCAGAGGTAATGACATGACCCTCCTATAACGCTGCGTTTTCATACTTACTGGCTTCATCAGCGTGCTGCATTTCAAATGGAAGTGCTGTTGCAGCCACCGTCAGGAACTGCATCACTTGGACTTCCAGAGTACCACCTGTGGGACACAGAACAAGAGGAATCGCTTGAGGACAAGTCACAAAGCTCCATCATGAGCACAATCTTGCCCCTTCTGGTTCATTGAAAGCAGTGGGCTGGCAGGTCATACAGAGCTCCAATCAAGACTGTCAAGGCAAATCTGCTGCAATTTTTTCCACTGCTAATTATTTTCTCTGCAAGTACTTTCAATCTTAACCATAACCTGAATTTGTAGCTTTTTCTCTGAAGGTCTAAGCATTGCCTTTCTCTCTCTGACATCGCTGACCTGCCTACCACTGGCAGGTTATGACCTCAGAGAAAACACAGAGGTTCTTGGAAATGAGCTGCCAGAAAACTAGCAGCTGTTGCATTACCTCTGCTTAGCCATTAACTTCTGTATCATGTGTATGTTGATGCAAATGCTACTGAGTGAGTTCTGCACCACTGAGTATTGATAGTGAGTATGCCCAGAGCAAAATGAACTGTGTCAAGTCACACTTCTTAACAGCGTAAGTAAAAGCCATACACCATAACTTGGCCTTAAGATATTACGCGGATTATGACACAAGCTTTTGACAGAGCTTCCAAATATCTTCAACCACAACCACCTGTTTGAAAACGCAAAGTATTTCATATTTCTGATTTAACTGGAAGTTTGCCTGGCCTTCCTTGATGCACCTACACACCTTATCTTCCAAACTCAAGCCTCGCTTTCCCCTGCCACTGCACCTCTGCAAGCCTGGGCACGAAGAAACCACACATCCACGCTGTGCACCCAATCCCAAAGCTCTCAGAACCAAAAAACGAGACTGCACTCACCCCATCTTCTGTGACTTCATGGGAAGTCCCTACAGCTTTATCTGGGTCTGACAGCATGCAGGCTTTTCCATATAACAACTACTGCAAATACAAAGAGAGGTTTGACACTGCGCTGACTGGAGTTCACCCACTCCAAGGTGGAACAGTTGATAGAACCTGATTTCTAATTCCTACCGCTTTCTAATAAAGCACACCAGAATATGTAGTAGAAATATTAAAGCTCCTGCCTTTGTAAAGAAACCTCAGAGAGTCCTCTCTGTGAAGAGCTTCTTCTAGAGAAATCCTTAAATAAAAAAGGGTTTTGTTTTTTTTTCCTGCTGCAAAATCAATACTTCAAGCCTGCAGTTATCTACTGCGAGCAAATTAATACTTAATCACAGCTGTGGCTTCTGTGGACAATGGCACCTGGTGCAGTTTTGCTGAGGTAAAAATAAACCTAAAAATCATCAGTGAATGTCTGCTCTTCCAAAATATCCGGAGTTTGGGTAACTGCACTGAACCCACATGCAGATAACGGCAAATCCGATACTTCATTTACACTGATTTCTGTTTATCGCACGTGAGATTAAAACAAGGAAGCAAGCCTGTACGTCTGTCTTTCCCAGCACAGGAAATAAATACATAATTATAAGAAAATCAAATATCCAAAATCACAGAATCGTAGGGGCGGGAAGGGACAATACTGAACGAGGCAGTTCTTCAACTTCCACAAGCACCCAGCGCTTAGTCTCACCATCAGAACACTCAGTTATAAAAATTGATATCTACTTTAATTACGTCCCTGGTTTCTTATTCAGTGTTTCCCCAGTGAGCCAAAGTCCAACCCAGGGCTTCTTTCTTGGTATATCTTTAGACGGCCCCTGCCTTGTCATCATTTTTATACGTCGGCTGACCGCGAAGCCGAGGAATGTGACGGAGTAACTCGACAAGCAGAATGAGTTATGCCGTTATTAGTTACGAGGCCTGGTTTTAACAAGCCCATAGATGCGGCCTATATCAATTCCTCGATTCAGGGCCGTTCTCAGGGGCCCACGCACCCACGCGCGGCAAAGCTGCAGAAAGCACAGGCTTCCACGTTTGCTTTTTTTCCTTAAGGATGACCTGGAAAATGGCCAGAGCATCTCTCTGCTCCGAGAACATATTGTTCCCCGTAGCTCGTAGCTGCTTACTTTGGTCCAGACGTGCTTTTGTCGGTGTCACACTTCCCCTTAGGTTAAGCTTCCCTCGGCGCGGTCATGGCGGGAAGCCCGCTTCCCTCAGCGGCTTCTCGAGCTGGCTTCCTCGCAGCCCGAACTTTAGTACGCTTTTCAGCGGCTTTAAATTCGGCCGAACCCGTCTTCAAGAGGCACGAAAGCCAGGTCCCCAGTTTGGGATCCCTGTTTCGAGGAGTCGTTGCTTTCAAGCTGTCCCTGCTGGGTGCTGTTTGTAGCGGGGCACACCACACGGGTGCCAGCCAAGGAGTCAGAGAGAGGGGTGTTCTTTTACTACGAACAGGATCCCTTCTCGTGCCTTTGTGCTCACAGACGGCACTTAACGACTCATTAGTTAGCTATCCTGCTAAACAACAGCAACTGCTCTGAGTTTGCTCTGAGTCGCAGGGCAGCATTCCTACAACTGGGCGGAGAGAAAGCTCTTCCAGGTCATTCATTCTCGTCCTTTAAGAAGGCTCATTTGCAGACACCAGTCTTACTCAATTGGCCGTGATAATCTGAGAAATAATGCTCGCTTGAATAAACGGGGTGGAGGCCAGCAGGTAGCCGTGGGCTTGAGCTTTTCTGTTTGTTCGTGTTGAAACAGTACAGCACATTTCTTAATTAGAAGCTCAGAGTAAAAAAAAAGAGAACCACACGCAAGAGTCACCAAAGAAAAGCATGATGCAGAGACCCTTCCCTTCCTTCACGATTGAGTTCAACTAGAACCAGGCAGTTGTTTTAAAAAAAAAATTGGAAGGGGAAATGAAAGATAAAATAGTTCGTCAGGGAGCGTTTGTTGTGTCAGAAGGAAGATAGCTGTGTGGTATACTACAGAAATATAAACAGTCATGAAAAAGAAAGTTTGGGGATGGTGAAAGAAAGCTCTTGGACATACTTGTTGAGTTTAATTCACTCTTGCAGCAGTAAGAAAAAAAAAGGGGGAAACTTGTTATGTATGAAGTGTTGTCATTTGTACACAGACTTGACTGGCATCTACAGTACTTCTACAGTAGTTTTTACTGGCTTCCAAAAGTCTTTGGCACGCCTAGAAATATTTCTTTTAGCTTCTAGTGAATCTCAGGCTGTCGTCCTTATGTTATATTACACTACGTCAACTTGGAATTAATATTCTGCCACATGCAGTTCATGAGTATTTTGATAGTGCCATCAAAGTTTACAAACGAAGTTACGCTGACTTCTCACTGTGAAATACAGCCATCCAAGAGCAAGCACAGCACATTCAAGCTGTTTCTGTTGGTGTTTTTACAAGTCTTCTCACAGTTGCACAAGAGTCCCCATACATCAAGAAATGTGAAGTACTCATCCATGTCACAATTAAATAGATTAGCCTGATCATGCAGGGCTGCTCTGATTTTTACTGTTTCTCCTACCTCCTTATATGAAATGCGTGAAAATCAAATAGGTGAACAATACTTCACCCTAATCTATTTAATTTCATCTTGGTATGACGCAGTATTTTAAAGGTTTCAAGCAAGTCAGCAAGGTTTACAGTTCAGTTTTCAAAGGGTGACTTTCTTGTGCAGCTAATAAATCTCAATTTTGATTCAGTGCAAAAGAAATTTGCACACTTGTATGTTTACAAAATTGTGGTAATTCTATAAATAATGTGTACTTTAATTCCAGTTTTTCCTCTTTAGAACCAGTGCTGCAATCTATGATGTTTTTCCCTTCGCAACTTTCAAACCATTTTTCTTCTAATTGTTCTTATTATTAGGAATAGTAATTATATTTATGAGAGCAACTATCTAATTCTCTTCATTTTATTAGTGCTTATGTGTTCATTTTTCTTTTGTCACTGTTAATTCTGCAGTTTTTTTAGTCTTCCAAGTTATTTTCAGTAGTATTTTATTGTTCCCTGTTCTTACAGCATTCTTTTCTTTTCTTGTAAGTAGAGGTTTAAATGATACGTTTGAAATATTACATAATAATCTGAAATACATGTTGAGAGAACATTAGTTGCCTCTCTCCTGAGCTGTTAAAGTGATATCCTGTAGTCATGTTTCTGTTTCCCCTGAGCAGTACAGCAGAATAAAGCCCTTATCCTCTGTAAAGTTTGTCTAGAATCAATCAACAGAAAAGTTAATGTGGCATATAAAGTAATTTATTATATATAGTAGATATACTGTAGTAAGTATATACATTAATCCTTAAAAAGCACTCGAGTATAAAATAAGTTCATATGTTGCTGTGTGGAGACATTCACAATAAAGAAATAGGAAAAACATTGGCAGTAGATACTGAATTAGACATTACTTCATTCTTCACTCCTCTTTTCTTCATCTGTCAAAGAAGATAACAGGAAAATGTTGTATTAAACACTGAAATATCATTATACCGTTACAGCTTTTGGTATTGCATTGGCTCCGAAGTACTGCATGCATTTGCTTAAAGAATGTTGCATGTTTAGCATGTAACGAGTTTTCATACAAAGCTCTTATCATCTTCCAAATTCAAAGCCCTGCAGGAACACAGCCTATCTTTTCATAAGAAGACCCCTATCATTTTTTTTTCTCTGCTCTGTGATCTGCTTTCTGAGCAGCGCACAGAAACTACAGGCTCACCAGCTTTTTTGCAGTTTGATTAATAGCTTAATGCATGCTTTCTTCTCATTTTATTTCAGTTGCTGCCTCACTGACAGTCTCAACTGAAAAACAAAAGCGTGGCCCCTTGTCTTTTCAGAGCTGGATGTGTTCATGTTACCATCCATCAGGGTAAATCTGCATGAGACAGTTGTTTCGCTCTGAAGACAGTGAGCTTTCTCAGCTTTAACAGCATAATAGTGAGAAACGAAACAGCAACATGAGGCTCCCTTCAGCCCCTTCTTTTCATTCGCACAGAGGTGTTTTCATTCCCTTTACCCCTTGCTGCAGCAGACACATTACCCTCTCGGCCCACTCAGAGTCTCAATGGACAGTGTATATGATCCCCCTGCTGCCATTTCCAGTTTCTGTTTCTACTCCTTTCTTTAACCGCCCCTCAGAGTGCATTCAGACTGACCTTTTGCTCTGTAATCCCTCAATTCTCGCCCATCAGCCTTCTCTGATTTTCAGGCCGGGCCCCTCCTCTGCTCCATAATCCCATCAGTCTATTATGTAGTGGGGTGGGGGTTAGCCCTTCCTTCTGCATCACCCCATGTACCACAGAGAGTGTTTAGAGAAACCCAGGAGGAGGCAAGCAAAGCACTTAAGATTTTTATGTAAAACAGCATTTCTGTCATGACTAAAAACTCAAGGTTCAAGCCAGACATTGTGAATGAACTTGTTGGCCTCCTTTCTTTCGTGTGGTAGTTTACATGCAAGGGGTGCACAAGCCCTCCTTCCTATTTGGCACTCACCTATGCAAAACACATAATTTGCCCATACATATTTTAACTGGTCTTTCTGACATTTCTTCCATGCAGATTTGGAGGAAGCTTCGTCACTGGGGATTCTAAAAAATAATGGCACTCAGATAATTTCTTAATCAGGGAGGATCTTCTGTCAAAGAGGTTTTTAAGACTGCAGTAGATAGGAAAAACACAGAAAAGGATGAGCAAAAGGAGCATGGAAAAACTGTCAACAGCCTTCCTGTAGGAAGCTACCAGAGTGCTGACAACTAAACTCATATCCATGATGACTGATAACTAAACTCATGTTTAGGTCATGATCTCATGAGTCCTTATTTGCTCCTGGTTCTGTTGTTGTTACTGTTATTTTACCAGCAGGCATATCAATTCACTCCTGAGTATTCTGCGTTCTTTCTACTAGCAGGAATAATTTTTCTGACTTGAAGAAATCTAAGCACTTGGAAATTCCATTATTTATGGTGGCATTAATATAAACCTCCAATTAGAGAAAACATGGACAGTGACTGAAAGAAAACTACCATTTTCAGCAAAAAGCGTAAGTCAGAACAACTCTGAACTGTACTTAAAAATGCAAAACAGTGAAGCTTTTCAGTTTCTCTTTGGAAAAGCAATACATTCCAACAGACTAACTTGACTTGTTAGTTTCTCAAACTGTACATGTGTGTTATTTAAGTATTTTTTCCCATCATTTTATTTTTATTTTTCTAACGAATGAGGTTTCTAAATGCTCTCCATGAAATATACGATGTTCTGATAATCACAGGATTCCAGGAAGTGGTGAATTAAGTCCTAAGCGCTGTAAGACCTGTAATAAAATAATCAAAGTGTGCAATAATGAAATTCCCAGTTTCTTTGGCGTTCATCCCTTTTCACTTCCCCAGTATTGAATTCTGCAGATTTTTAGTTCTGGTTTTATTAGAATTTTTTTGAAGCCTTGACCTTTTGCTCTTTACAGGAAGGTTACAGAATAATCTAGTATTAGTACAATAATTCAACTAAATCTCTTGCCAGCAAGCATCTAGAATTAAAACATAACATTATTATAAGTTGCTGAGCCTTTAAAAAAGTAAGTTAAGCAGAGGGCAGAGGACTCAGTTATTAAAATATATACAACTAGAGAAATTCACAGAGAAGGCATTGCAGCATAGACCAAGTGCTTAAAATCCAGTGAGCATGATGATCAGAGAAGAAAACTTCTCTGCTAAACAAGTTTTAAAGAGCTCTGTCTGTAAATGAACATAGAAACATTATATAACTGTTTTTGAAAAGCAAAGATAGCGGAGAAGTACTTCGTGGCAAACTCTTAGCACACTAGATGCATTCTTATAATAAATATTCTTTGTGAAGCTGTGGATTTTCTCTGCCGATTTCTTCCTTGAATATTGTGGGCATTTTAAGTTGACTACCCTTAACAAAAATCAATCTAAATGAGATACCTTTCAGCTCATTCCATACCACTTGAAGTTTATCAGAAAATAAACTTGCAGCATCAGTTCCTCTGAAAAATTCCTTTAGAGAAGTCAGTAATTTGCCTGCATGAACTCACAGGCAACTCATATAGTAACCTGGGGCAACGTCAGGGAAAATAGATGTACATCTCCCGTATAACCTGTGATTCCAAATTGCTTCAGGCACTTCACTGGCAGTCTGCGGATCAGGGCAAGGGACTCTCCACTCCAGAAGTCTTTGGCTTCTAAACTAGCAGACCCAGGTGAGCATTTGGTTCATACATTTTCTGTGAAACCACATATGCTCGACTTAATTTCTGAGAATGGTTCCGTTTTACAGTTTTGTCCCTGTTACATACCTTCCAGCCTCTTCCAGTGATGGCTGTCTGAACAATCCATTTCTGTCAGCAGTTAAGTTCATGTGATAAACTGGAACGTGACTTTTCCCATCACTGCCTACATTGCTTCAGAACCGTAACAACTTCCACATTTCAGTGTGCTGTCAACTGTGCCAAATCCTACACAACAGATCATGAGAACATGACAGAGTTGCCTACCACGATGACTACTTTGCCATATCTCAGAACACCCCCAAGGAAACACAAAGGAAGCTCTGGTTGTTGATTTCATCCTCCGTCTCTTTCTTCTATAACAGGGTCTGTCCAAGGCAAATCAACCATTCTAGCCCTGCATTCTTGACAACAGCAGCCACTGGTGGTTATAGACATTATTTATTGCATGGGTAAGTCTGTATGCAGTCCTCACTTAACAAACCCGCAAGCTCAATTCCGATGAAGAATATTTCAATATAAGTCAAAGACCAGAGTCCACCTCTTCTGCATACTAAGATGTAAACACATGGACTTGCAATGGAACTGTTGTCACAGTGTGCTCACTGCTGTCCAATTTCTTGGTGTGCAGTCCAGTTCTGGGAATCTGTACCGTAGACTGTCGCAAGAAAGCTGTTATCTGCACTGAATAATTATGTTATCTGGAGGTGTCTAATGTCAGAGAAGAGCAATATGACCTGTTCCAGGATTACATAAAATCAGGGAAAAAAGACACTGAAGACAGAAAATTAACACTCACCTCAAACATCCCTATTTTTACAGCTCAGGTCTCGTTTATCTTAGTTTTTGATTTTTGTCATCTAGTGAACTGTACCAAAAGGGCAAGTATGCTATGAGTGCAGTGCTGCCAGCTGTTATCCCACTGTTAACTGCAAAAACACCTGCTTAGGACAGACACCTTCCATGGAGCTGGGTCCATCATTTGGCCTGCACACTTTTTAGCTTTCCTACTGAGATTGTGGTTGACGGTAATACATCATCCAGTCTGGAAGACTTTTTTCCTAGAGGTAAAAGAAGTGTCTGGAGACAGGTTCAGGTGAAGGAAAAGGGATACCTGAATTATTTTTAGTGCAATGCTTAGATATAAACTAAATGTGATAATGGGTTAGGGAATGAAACCAAAAGTTCTTAATAAAAAAAACCCATACACTGGTGAAAGAACAAATTCTTTACCCAAAACTACACAGAATAGGAGGTGCATGGCACTGAAGATTTCCGTATACATAAAGAATTAGCATGAAGATAAAAATCAGGAGGCAGGAGAGGATGGTGGGAGGTCACCACAAGCTGTGCAATACGTTCATGTCTTTGAGGGTATTTGGAAAAGAGGATGAATAGTAAAGTGAGTGACAGTTTCCTGATAAGACTAACATATACTGACTGGTAGGATAAAGCTGATTAATGGAAGTATCATAACCTTGCAATATCAAGTGGCTGTAGGAATGGCAGATGAAATTCATAGTAGATAACAGTCATATCGTGGAGGAGAAGAAACCCATTTCCAAATTTGCATACACAATAGTTAGTTTTGAGCTGACTGAGATAATGGGGTTAGAATGAGGAGCTCCAGGAAAACTTGAGCATAGTGCTCTGTAAAGGTCATATAAGGAAACTGAATGCTTAGAGTTATCAGAAAAGTAACTGAGAAGAAAACAGAAAACGTTGTACCTCACGTCACATACAGTACATTTGCATATGCTACCGCTCACAGTTCCCAACCAGCTATCTGAAAAAGTATGTCATGGGATCAGAAACACTGAGGGGCAAACACTAAGTCTGATCAAACAGTTGGAATCGTTTTCATACAAGGAATGGCTGAATTGACAAACTTTTCAGACCAGAAAGAAAGCTGACCAACTGCTTATAAGCTAGTCAATTTTAAAATTACCAACAGAAACGTTTGCTCTCCTTTCCAGATGAGACATTACAATAAAGCTAAGTTCTAAATCACAGACAGGAAAAAGGGCTTTACATTCTGCTCAGTGCGGCTACAAAACTACACCTCAAGATGCTGCAGCTGTCATAAATGGACAGAATTCAAAAGGATATTCTACAAATTAAAGGAGGGAAAACCCACTGAGGTCCATTAAACAGAGAATCTTTGGTTCAGAAGTGCCATAAGCATCTACCAGGAGGTAATCCAGGATTTTAAGGAAGCATTGCCACATGGCTCCCTAGTTCTTACACTCTTCTCTTACAGTCTGCTCTTACAACCTGCTCTTGTTGAAGAGAGGGCAGCAGATACCTGGGCCTTTAGCTTGAGCGGTGTGTGAATATTCTATGACTTAAACACCTCTCAAAAGCAAGTGAAAAATCATGCTTTGTATCGCAGAGTAAAAGAATGAGAAAGACTTAAAACAGTAAGATTTGAAAACCCTATACCTTGTTGTTGGACTATCCTCTTCCCATTCTTGTGTCATATAATTTTTCATCTTCGCAATAACTTCTTAACTCAGTAGGCACTAAAGAACTCTACACTGCTGTTTGATCACCCGATAAGATGATAACATCAAACACTTTCTGGTCACAGCCATCCTTAACACAAGGAGCAAACTGCATTCTCATTTTTGGTTGCCAGTTCACGGAGTTCTCCTGCTGCTTTTATTTTCCAGAGCAATTCATACGTGCCTCCACCTCAGCTTCTGAGTGCAAGGACAGGCGTTGTCACTCTCCGTGTCACCAGCAGTGACCTTCCGCACAATAAATGAAAATGAAATAGATGAAAATAGAAATAATTTATAGCTTCTGTCTGCACTTGAGGCACCTCACTCACCAGACCCTGGTTATCCAGACCATCAGAACTCAGTAGCAGTTGCAGTTCTCCCTTGCTATGCACTGTTCTCTACAGGGAGTGCCGGGGAAATGATTTGCACTCAGCTCTTGTCCTTATCAGGACGAAGAGGCACGTGGTAGGATATATGTTTACACATGAAAGCACTCCTAGTGTAAACGGACAAGTCCTTCACTAACAAAGGGCAGGCACAAAGAGCTGGTGGTTTGCTTACATTAGCAACAGAGAAAAGCATCAACAGCTTTTCTTTCTTCTGTATTTTCCAAGGCTGTTGTTGATAAAGTACCCGCATCCACATCAGTTTTCCACGAATAAATTCCTACTGTGAAACTGGGATTAGCCAGTCCGTTGAACCACTGAAGCAAAGGACCGAGCTTCAGACTGGAAGTTACCACTACATTTTGAAGGACTTTATCATTCTGATAAAGTTCTATCACCTTATCATTCTGAGCTTTATGCCGCGCATTTACAAACAATAACTACTTTAAAGAGATGGTCTGACAGCATGGAATGAAGGAGAACTGCTGCACTTTACTGAAAATGACCCGTGCTTTTTGGTGATAAGCTTTCCTTATGTCCTACCTGCCAGAGATGCATGCCTCTTATCTACCAGTGGCCTCTCTGAAAGGCTGAGATTTATTTCTATAGTGTTTTGTTTAAGGAAACCTACACAAAAATAAATAAATAAAAAGGTTTTGGAAGAGGAACTATCCCCATATTATTATTATCCCCATAATAACAATAATTAAAAAAAAAATAGAGCAGAAATCACTGAGATTACTTTTATTATTTCCATAATTCTTTAATACAGCCATCAACTACCTACCCTTTGGTCCCTCGTTTTGAGGCAACCGAGTGTTTTTCTTTTGTTTTCTTTTGCATTTTTTGGGAGTGGGGTGGGGGGTGGTGGGATGTGGTGGTCTTTTTTTCCTTTCTCCCCTTTTAGGCCTTAAGTATCTGTAGCAAATGAATTAACCTGCATTCTAACATACATCCTGCATTTAGAACTGTACAAAAACCACACATTCCAGCAGAATGAATACTTAGGACTTAGGGTTTATAGTATCACTCCCTAGAACGTGCAATCACTGGGAACAGGATTAGGCCTCTGATACATGGTGCAATTAAAAAGAAACAAAAAAAAAATCATTGCAGAGGCTACCTCAAACTGGTTAACAAAATACCAAGGCATAACTGTCTTATTTATAGGTAAAACACAACATATTTTACATCAGAAAAGGAACAAAAAGGAACCAGCCTGCTGAGAAAATAATCTACAAGTACATTAATAGAGACTATTGTGAGTCAAAATTGGAAGAAGCAGATCAAAATGACAAAAGAAATGATCAGCAAAGCTTTGCTGTCACTGAAGGCAGAGACAGAAAATCTTGGAAAGATATACACACATCATAAAAAAGAAGAAGTATTTATCAGTCTAGAAGGAATATTTACTACCTGAAATGACTAAAGTTGGATAAACAATTCACTGTAGTATACAATTAAACGTAATGTAGCATAAAGCAGCCTTGAATGTGACAACCTGAATTCAACAGTGAAAATCCTGTTTGTTTTTACTTGCAAATCAAGACCAGACAATGTAATAAAATCTGTACTTGAAAAGTGAACACAGAATAGGGTGTATTAGTTTACTTGGAAAGAAATGCAATTTTCTACACTTCAGTAAATTGAAACAATAGATACTGATAGCAGTGACCTTTCTTGAGACTTGCAAAGCAGAAGCTCACATTGGATGTGATACTCAAAAGCTGCACTCCTTAAATTACACTTGCTGTCCTTTCTCCACCTCAGACACACGCTTTGACAGCCACACACCAGCAGAAAGAGTGGCTAATGTGTCCACACAAGGACATTCTGCAGCTGCAGTCCGTGTTTTACACAAGCAGCAAATGCCTAAGGCAAGTAGGAGGCACATGTGTCCTCCTTTCTGTATTTCCCAAGGAAACACCAAGCCCTCATCTTCCATGATTTTCATTTCCAGGGTATTACCTTGATTCTTCAGCTCCCACGTGGGACTGAAGCATCAAACCTGACAGCTAAGAACCTGGCAGGAGAAATAGCCACCAATAAAGCGCCCACCACTTTTACTTCTTTTTATTTACTGTAGCCCAGGACAACACATCAATCAAAAGATCAGTTTGGCTTTCATGAAAATCCTCACATGCTCTACATTGTTGGAACAGATTGTCAGTTCATCTCTCATTCTCCCCACGTCAAAGAAAGGTTTCCATAGAACGAGAAAATAACTTTTCATACTGGTGTGCCTCCTTTGGAGCACCACACATTCGGCATTAATTTCTGGAGCTTTGTTTTAATTTTGTAGAAAACAGTTTTTAAAATGAAAGCAGTGTGCTTAACGTCATATACTGTTACTTATCATGCCTGGACAGCTGCTTGCTTTTTCATTTTGCTGTCCTCCTACTATAAGTCTCCCAGAGATGCACATCAGGCGATAGATAATACAGGGCATTCTTAAATACTGCTAAGCAATTATGCTAGGAAAGTGGCTGGTTTTAGAGGTATTAAGCAAGCGGGTGCACGTTTAATTAGATAGATAGTTATCTTGGATTTCTCTGTAAAGAATGTAATTTTGACCAGGATGCCATGGTGTAATGACACATTAATGCTGCTTATCATCTAGTTTAGAACGTAGGCGTTAGTAATTTCAATGAACTAATTGTGCTGGAATCTGTGCCAGGATTTATGATGTGACGTGACAGCTGATTACATTTTACTACATGTCACTATAAAAGAAACTCCAAAAAATTGCCTGGGAGGGAAGAAGTAAGAAGGCAACTCCACACCCAAACATGCAGCTATAGAAGATAAGGTCCATACTTGAAGCACAATGGAGCTCTCCCTTGAGTGTCTGAAGAGTGAGATTATGCTCATCAACAACTGAAGACATTCTTGCAAAGACTTCACCCCATAAACTTAAATGAACAGAAATTTGAGCTTTTCCTTTAACCCCATTAATTACTTCTGCCCTTGGCTGAGTTTTTCAGGTTTTAATCTATTGCTACCATTGTGTCACACCCTCTAGATTCATCTCCTCATGGATGAGGGCAGCTGCTATCATTGCCTGGAAACTGCAGCAATAACAGTTCCTTTTGACTACAAAACTTCTAGCTTTCTGCCCTGCTCCTAATCTTGTCCTTTGGTTTAGCAGATCTGATATAAACTTACATGGAAGAATCTGCTGTTGGAAATCAACTACAGTGTATCTGAACAAACAGATGTGTCGTATCTGCGGATTTAGGAATTCAAGGCGTTACCGTAACATTGATTTTCGAATATAACTCAATCAAAGAGTTCTTTAAGAAAGATCAATAGTGTAATAAAGCCCTGACTTCTTGCAAGTCTAAAAGGTGTGCTGAATCCTAAAATAATTCTTGTATTGTTTTTGAACCATAGATATATTTAAGTACATAAATACCTTCAAAAAATAATCAATAAACATATTGCTGTTGAAAAATTAAATATAAATTTCTGTAATTTGATGTGCAATCTTTATTCCTTCCTAGGATTTTAAACAGATGAATCTTAATTATGGAACTAATATCGAGGCTCCCAGATTCCCATTAAAAATATGCTTTTCTTCAGGAACACTCATTATAGATTCTTTAAAAAGATAATTACCAAAGCTCTGTGCATTATTGGCAATCTGTACATTTTTGCAAACTAGTAGCCCTAAATTCAAAATGCTCTGTGCACAGGTTTATCTATGACTGTTTTTCAGAAAAACTCAGCACAGCAATAAAACAGCACTTATGGAAGAGGTAGAGAAGTCATACCACAGATTTCAACAAATAAGGCCAAAATTTCAGCCCATGAACCACTCAGATAGGAGATGGGGATACACAGAGGAGCTGACAAAGATCCTGAGCAAAATAAGGAAGTGGCCAGAGGTCCATGTTTTGTTCCATTCTTCACTCTGTCCCGGGGAGGGAAAGCAGCTGTTTCCATCCAGGATCACTCCTTGGGAGATGCTGCATATCGCTGAATATTTCCATCTCAATTTATTATACACAAAGTTCTATGTGGTATTCTCTCAGGAGGATGACTTCACAAACAGCAGGGACTCAAGAGAAGTGATCATAGACAAAATAGTGCAGAGAGAGATATTTTTCTGGCGGTTGAAAAAAGAAGGGGAAAGTCATGAATGTTTGCAGGGAGATGATAAAGATCTCACATATCTGCAATTCTCACCATCTCCTTGCTAATACGATCTAGTGTCAATTGAAGTTGGTGATTACATTCTGATTTTCAGAACAATTTTGAGTTGCACCACACATGGCATCAATAGTGGAGAAATGGATGTAAATAACAAAGGTATATCTCCTGAAACATAACATTTTACTTTGTGTTTTCCCAGAGATGATTACTTTGCCCTCTGGCTCAGTCGTCCTTAGACTGAGCTGTGTAGGTGGTGAGAATCTGAACACAAACTGCCCATCTCATACTTCTCTTGCCAACAACCAAATTAAAACAAACAAACAAACAAACAAACAAACAAACAAAAAAAAAAAAACAACAACAAAAAAAAAAAACAAGAAAGAGATTGAAAGCCCGTTCCTGAGTTTTCTGGTACAGCACAATATAGTAATTTTCTCAAGACACAAACCAACTTGGTGGAGTCAGCTAGATCCTGTGACATGCAGCGGTGCTGGGCCGTGTTCCCTTTTCTCTAACTTATTTCTAAGATCCCTTGTGAATTTTTTCTCTTAGGAACACTGCAAACTAATGAATGGCACAGCTTCGTTTTTCTATTACAGACCTCTGACTTCTATTGTGGTAGGCTTGTATTCTCTGAAAGCTGTTTTGAAGTTTAAAAAAAAAGAGACAGTTTTGGTTGGAAGGGACATCTGGAGGTCACCTAGTCCAGCCTATTGCTTTAGAGCTGAATTCAGATGTTTCAGGACATTGTCTGTTCATATTTTAGGCATCACAAAGGATGGAGTTTCCACAGTATAGAATCATATAATGGTTTGGGTTGGAAAAGATCTTTAAGATCTAGTTCTAACCCCCTTGCTATAGGCAGGAACACATCCCACAAGGCCAGGTAGCTCAAAGCTCCATCCAGCCTGGCTGACAGTATCTCCTGTGGAGGACTGGCTTAGGGAAGGAGGTCATGTGAGCTTATAATCGGAGCACTGTGAACAAAACAGCACGTTCGGATCCCTGGATTCGAGAAGTGGTGCACTGTTGACCGGGCAACAACGAGGGAGTAAGTTTGCGGTGGAGCCAGGTGGCCCTGGTATGTGTGGGAAAAGGGCAACTAATTGGACACTGCTTATCTCGCAAGGATAGAGCAAGAACCACTGCTTAGCAATTATTCTAAAAATAGCATGTGTTCAGGGGTATAAAAGTATTGCCACCTGCCAATAAAGTTGGCTCAGCTGCATAATCATACTGATGTCTCTCTGAATCCTTGCATCGGCATCTTAAGAAGATCGTTCTGACACAGCCATGGTTCATACTCCTGGGGCCACCGCAACAGGAACCCTTTTCCACTGCCTGACCAACCATTCTGATGTTGTTTTGAGGAAAATTATTGCTATCCAGCAAGGTTCCTTTCTTGAGATTTTGAAAAGTAATACACATAGCAAGTTGACTCTCACACTGCTCCTACAGATTTCACCCAGTCTTGGAAAATGAACGACAGCATAAATAAAAACCTCCAATCACACTTTATTATTTTCATACACAGGCAAGAAGGTTGTAGAGTTGGTTCACTACACAAAGTAATGAGTAAGTGGGTATACACCTTCTTGTGGCAAGATTTTACTTATAAGTGATTGCTGGAACGAGTCAAAATTCATGTTCTAACACCACACAGTTTAATCACAGGCCAGAACTGTATATTCATGCACAAAAGCGCGTACATACTTCTAATTATTACTAACATGATTTCAATCTCATGGTTGAATGATCTGTATGTGCAATGCAAGATAATCATCATCCACAGCATTTAATTTAGACTGTAGCAGAAGATGCTTACATAAAGAAGAATTAACGCTTTACAAATTGTTTCTGTTGTTAACACAATAGATTTTTTTTCATTTTAACTTTTACCCCATCGCTTAATTTTAATTTTGCACCTCAAACTAAGCATTTTAGCCTTAGCTCCCGGAGATCTATTTGCTTAAGAAAGAAGTAAACTTCCACCATGTGGAGCCTGTCTGGAAGAAGAAACCATTATCTTTCGCCAATGGGGTTTTGTCAGTTGGGATGTAAATTTTTACAGTCAATGTAAAAATTGAGGGGAGGGGATGGGAGATGGAGATACTCAAGACCCATCTGGATGCCTACCTGTGTGACCTGCTGTAGGGAACCTACTTTAGCATGGGGTTGGACTTAGTGATCTCTTGAGGTCCCTTCCAACCTCTGTGATTCTGTGGTTCTGTAACTTTGCCATCTGCTCATTGTAGATCTCTATCCAGTACCATGCGTGGTTTAAAGAAGAGCCTATCAGTCCATAACTTCCAAGACTGCCTCCAGACCAAGAAGTCTCTCTCATGGCCTCATTTGAAATGTCTGATTGTCTTCCACATTTCAGCCTCTGTTCTGTCATTTCCCTCTCTGGAAGGTAACGACATGGACATGGAATCATGAACACAGGACAACTAGCATGCATTAACTGCTGTGGAGGAAGAACACACCTGGACAAGCTCACAGAAACAAGTCCACGAACTGCTAATAAATGCGATAAACTCATAGCAGCTGGAGGATCTGAGAACATTTTTGAGTGACAGGCTCCCTCATCTTACATTACTTTTCTGACTGACTGACAAGCCAAAGGACAGGAAGCCCTCATTGCCAGTTGGACAGAAAAGATTCCAGAGCAAAGGCAGACCTGTCACTGCAGGGTCCAGCACAGGAGGGCCTCACTGACCAGCAGATAAGCAGGTAAGCACAAAGGCCAATGGCTTGCTCCTGAGCTTGGGGCTGTGCTTTTGCCTTTCTTCCCATCAGCTGCTTAATACTGCCCCCAAAAAGGGGATATTAGTTTACATGCACAATTTTTAAGGCCGCAGTTTCTTGGTAGATAGCACTAGCCATACTGAAAGGGCAGTAAAAGGCTTATTCCAAGATTTCTTTTTAAATACAAAATATGCTAATAAATTATGTATCTAGGAGAGTAATCCAGAATCCTAAAGGTGAGGTTTATTCAGAGTCCTGAAATAAACTCAATTTAGAATTGGGGCACAGCTTTTCAAGATAATTTAAAAAAAATCTCTAAATACAGCAGCAATGCATCCTTTTCACATCTAATCATTCAGAAATGTTATTTGATTCACTGGGATTCTTCTTTCATGCTTTATCATTTTATTTTCTTAAACACTGCTATAAAACTTTCGCATTATTTATTTAACATATCACACTTCCATATTTTTTCATTATTTCCCTAAATGGTGGTTACGGACTCTGTACTATTCATACCAGTTCTACCTATTCACTAAGATTCATAGTTGTGCCTATATTTTATGTACATTAAACCACAGTGTGGAAAATGTAAAGCATCCTACTCTTCTGCATAACACTTGCATTTTCAAGCAACAAAAAAAAAAACTGTAGACCAAGTCTTCTTTATTGTAAGCACAGAAACTGACAGAATGTTCTGGTCTCCTTCCAGCAGGATTTTGGAGGGTGAGGAGGAATGAGCTGGGGCTGGGTATAGTGGAGAGAGGAGGTGGGGAGTGGTTCACCATCCTCATGACTGAAGGAGAGGGAAGTGAAAAATAAATATCAGACAAGACATGTTTCCTTTAAAATTGCATCACCTGCAGCCCATCATGTTTTACCCAGTAAAATATCCCCCAAACATTGAGGCGGTGGTGAGAAAAAAAAAGAAAAGCTGTGCATGCAGTCTACTCTGTCCTTGGGAAATAATTTACTCAATTGCTGATGTATAGCTGTTATGTGTCAGGGAAAAAAGGTGAGCAAATAATCATCCAAATATGTTTGGAAGTCCAATTTCAGAAATTGTTTTCTTTACTTGATTTGTTGCTTCCTTCTGTCTGAATGTCACCACACATCACTGAAGGCCTCCCTGTAACCTTAGCAACCTTCGCATCACAGCTCGGACTGGCAGCCATGCCAGTCCCAAAACACGCTCGAGTCAACAGCATTACTGCTAAGATGTTTCCGAATGCTGGCATATTTAAGGTCACATTGTGCTATCTACCTACAGCCAGTCAGGTATTTTTAAGCTGAGAAAGCCTGAAAAGGCAATCTTCATTCCTCAGAGCTGAAAGCTTTTGAGGCCAGGCTGGCCTCCACAGTAGCAAAGCCCAGAAAGCACATTTTCACAGAGGCAATAAACTATGCACTAATCTCAGCACTAGTGCTAATTTGAGCAGCAGTGCACATGAGCATTTTTGTTCCTTTGTTTAACTAATTAGCGGAATGACAAATCAGTTCAGCCACGAGAAATAAAGAACCAAAGATTGCAGATAATTAAACGTTAACTCAACGAAAAACTGTTAATCCTTCCACAGTGTAAATTGGTTAATAAATTTCAGTGCTCAGCATTGACACTTTTCATTGGCCCTTGAGTGCAAGAACTTTTAGGGCAAACGCATTAAAAGATACGTCAGGAGCAAAAAGCCTCACATAGTAAATTCATTAGCCGTGCTTTTTCAGCAAGGCCATTATTATACTAGAGCTACATGAATAATTATTAAGAGAATTATTCCTTGATGGTTTTGTTGTTCTTGTAAGCAAATTATTTATAAGCAGATAACAAAGTTCTTCAATTGCAACATTTGAAATTCATTAATTTCTTCAGCCTACAGTAAGTCCAACACCAATAACCATATGCTTCCTGTATAATTTTGCCCCTTTCAGAAAATGGAATATATATCGGAAACTGAGTATGTATATGACAGCCAGTGTCATAAAAAAGACAACACAGAACTGGTACAAATTTGCAATGCGAGATGGAGTAGAAAAGGGACAGAAGCAGCAGTAAACCATACTGATCAAAGCCAGATGTATTTTCCTGTCTACAGGAAGTAGTACTCTGCAGCCAAACATAGCCTTGAGACATTCCCTTTATTTCCCCTCCATGTCTGCCCCCACTGTCCCACTGTGTTATTTGATTCCACAGTTGGCTGGGGCTCTTTGATTTTTCCTTTTGTTGCTGAGTGAAGTGTGCTTCTGCTCTGCAGTGTAGCCAGATTCCCCAGGTTATCGGTTTGTTCTTCTTGCCTGTGCTCCCAGAAATAAATCGATTTTCTAGGGTGTGGAAGTACAAACTGGCAAAATCAACAAAGAGGTTTTATTTGCCTCTGTTGCATTATCCAGTGGGGATCACCCAGGACTTTTGCCTCCTGTGTTCCCTGCTTGAGCAGCAGCCCAGGACACCTGTGATTTCCTTGATTTTTACTGCTTCCCGTGCAGGGCACAAACATCAAAATGTGGCTTTTGCTGCAGTACAGCAGATGATATGGAGGGCTTTGAAGATCGCTGTTTTGCAACAGAAGGAGTTCAAGATAAGGCTTCTCTTTCCCGCTGAACCTGAACTCCTCAGTCACTCCCTGAAATTACACAATGGAAGAGAGGACCTAGAGAGCTGCCTTCATTACCATCATCTTGACTAGCCAAGATCTGTGCCACATTATTGAAGCTTCCTTCCTTTAGTGCTCACTTTATGTCTGGAACACCCTGAAGGCACCAGATTTGCTGGAGGTCAAGAAGCTCTTGGACAGTGCTCTCAGATTGATAGTTCTATTTTTACATAGTCTTGCATGGAGCAGTGATCCTTGTGTGGCCCTTCCAACTCCAAAACTCCACGATTCTATGACTCGGTGAAATTCTCCCCAGAGTGGTGGACAAGATCTGGTAACACACCTAGAAAAGGACACATCACAGTGAGTTAGCTGACAGGATTTTGCCTCTGCGGTTTCTGGATTTTCCTTGAGCCACAACACTCCCTAGAATATAGGAACATGTCACAAACATTAGCAGTGTGGATGTGCAACTTGCCATCTGTCTTGGATCCCCTGGCTCCAGAAAAGTCTGACACACTACCATAAAATTTATTCAAAGGCACAAAAGTTATGTATTTCTTCCATTTCAGAAATGTAGAGCAAGTAAGTACAAGGGGAGTAATGGCTATCAGTAGTTTGGGAGAAGCCTGAAAAGCACTCAACAGAAAAGACTTTTCTGAATGATTCTCATACTTAATTTTCTGCTACCTTATTCTTTAAGTAAGCAAAAATCAATGCATTTTCATTTAAAGGCTCATTTATTTTGTTGTGTCAACAAACAACTTCATCTATCATTAGAGCTGATCTATCAGCCAAACCGCCATTCCTCAGGGCTTGTAATTCCCGAGAGCAACAACTTACTATTAAAAAGAAATTATAAATACAACCCAAGGCTCTGAAATCTTCCATAAAAGAAACAGAAGCCTGGCCTTTTGGATGCAAATGTTTTTGAAATTAGAATGATTAAACCAATCCTGAGTTGATAATGTCACATAAGAGGATATTGATGAGAGATTAAGTCTTGGATCTAATTTGCTCTATTTAAACACTAATTCAAAATTGCTGGGAGGATGGTAAATGATTTTTTAACTCATTTATTTAAAAGGTCTCAACCAGGGTTGCTAGCTACTTGTAATAAGCTCTGGAAAACTGAATTAAAGTCATACGAATTTGAAAGGATCAAACAACTTCTAGAACAACTGTGGGCTGTGTAGGAAAGGGAGCAGTCAGAGAAACCAGTTTACCTTGGAAAGAAAAGGGTTGGATCATGATGGAAGTTCACGGAACTGGAATTATTCTTGTAACTGGTGTTTACAACATATGACAGAGCTTAAGCGATAGAGTTTGTGCATTTTCTTTAAAATGCCTCATGTCCAAGCTCAGCTGGAGACGCCTCAGCCAGCAAAGGACAGGAGCCAGAGGCAAAGCAAGGCAGGCACAGTGCCTTCAAAGAGACTCCATTAACTTCAGTGTAGGCACTTCTGTTCCTGAAAACACTTTCTTACACTCTGGTCCTCCTCATAACTATAACGGAGTGCATCAAAGATCAAGCTTTCAGTTAGTGCTAGAAATGGCTAACATTATCTAGACAGGTGAAAATAAGGGAAGACAAGCACCAGTGTACTGACCTGCCAAATCCCAGTTTGTATCACTGAGCTGGAGATGCTGAGGATCGTTCCACTGCTGTTCTTCCGTGGTTCAGTTAATGCACGTGCTCATTGGCACATTATCAAATGATGAAAACATGGAAGTCTTTTATTCTCATTCCAACCTCGAGGTTGGTCCAGACAAGGAACACAAAGCCAGAGGGGTATCTGTATGTTATTCCCATCTTTCCTGCATTTTATCACATTCATAAAGAATTTGCAGATCGCCCATAGCTTTGGGTTAAAACCAGCTTGAAAGACAGATTCAGTTCTTCAGAGCTCACCACCCTGTGTACTGACCTGCGATGACCAGGACCGTGTCACCAGTTTGCAAAAGAGAAGCCAGGTGCCCCCATATCAGCAGCACAACTCATATCCTCCCACAGCCACAACACACAGCAGTCCCTGCTGCAGCATGCAGGGAGAGCAGCCTGGCCTGGTTCAACCTGATGATGTTCACAAGTTGCCCGAGACACGACCAGAGTCAAAAGGGCATGTTCTCACTGAGCACACAAAGATGAGTGTGTGGTGTTCGTCACACCCAGCCCACATCTGCTTACACAAAGACAGGATGTTCTGCAGTTTCTGTTAACTGAACAAGCTGTCTTGTCAACCGGACATCTAAGTCGGATAGAAAGAGGAATAACACAGCCACGTGTATAGCACATCCTTTCAAGACTCCTCCTGACTCACACATATTTAAAATAGCGATGCTACAGTTGATTTTCTGTAGCATGTAGAGTATGACAGATGCACTGAGCATTACCTGGTATGCTCAGTTCCCACATCACGGGGAGGCTGCCTTTAATCTCAGAATATTTTAATAGCACAAAGTCACAACTTGAAAAGCCCACAAACAAGAAGGAGGATAGATTTGAAGCTTGGCTGTGAGATTTGAGAAAGGCATCTTCAACAAATGAATCATCTTCAAAAGATTATCTATAGAAAGAATATTTCCTTGCACAGAAAGAGACGATGAAATTATCTGCTCTGGTTTGCAAGGATTTTGTCTAGGAAACAGCCTATAAAATTAAGATTTTATCAAAACCTTCTTAAGTGACTGAGATGCAACTGTGGAAAATACATCTATCTAAAGACATGCAAGTCAAGGATTAACTGCATCAGCATCCACAGTGACTTCAGGGCGGATGATCACTGTTACAGAATCAGGAATTCAGAAGTGAAGTGATATGATCCAGTGCTCCTCTGCTCACGGGGCTACAGTAAAAGCCACTGTGGATCAAAAGAAGAAATGGCAGTTCCATTACTGATATAGTCCTGATGGTATCTGACTTGACAGACTATTTCCCTTTCTGTGAAATGAATAGTCTTTACAATCATATCAGGAAAAAAAAAGAAAAAAAAAAAGATGTATCCAATCCAAAGACAGATCCAGTCAGGAACGAGTGATGCCAAATTTTTGTTCAAGGAATCCACTGTCCACTCCTTTAGGATCACTCAGTACTTCCTCTCCAGATGTGCAGTTGTCCGACTGCAGTTGACCAACTTCTTATTCTAGCAAGTACTGGCCAAGGAAGAACCTGGCTTCACTTAAACATAAGGCTGAAATAACGGGGATTATTTATTTACTTTTTACCAGATCCGTTTGCTACTGTCATAGAAATTCGGAATTAATTTAGTGATTTTTTTTTTAAATCATCCTCCTGGGGAGAAAAAAGTTCATCTCAATCTTAAAAGTACACTTCTTACATCTGATTAACAAAGCAAAAAATCTCCATTGGGATATGAAATGCAAAAGCTGGGAAGACACTGGGAAAGGTGTTGGGAGAAGAGAAGGAGATAAAAAGCATCATCTGGTTGGCACTGCCGCCTCCTGTGAGCAGCACATGCTGTACCATCTGAACAAATAATGAGAAAATACAAGGTACAGACTGCTGCCTGCGTTTGACACACCTTGCAGTTCCCTAACTAGCCCAAAGTGAACAGGACTGGCTCTTAAAGAAAGGAAGAAGCATCAAGCCAGCTCACTTTAAAAGTACTGATCATTTAAGACAAGAGCTATAATGGAGAGTTTTTCACTAATCAATAAGTAGGCACTTAAAGTGGTTTTCCGAGGGGCTTAAGATTGAAAAGGCCTGGACTTTGTTAGCAGATCCAAAAGCACTGCTTTTTACTTCTTTAAGAACTCAATACAGACTGTTGATACCCTACTGTTATAGAAACTGCTGAGAAAAAAGAAAGCAAACAAAAGCCACATAAAATAGAAGGCCACACAAAAATTTACACATTTTTCCATTATATTCATCACAGATTTAGAAAGGTCCCATGTAGGGAAAAGCCTGAGAAGACAAGAGAGTGCAAAGCAAACAAAAAAATTGACCGTATCTTTAACATGCATATGTTTCTGAAAGCAGTATGTTCTGGCAGTAGCCTAAGATCTTATGTAGGCAATTATTTACCACATTTTGGAGCAGTGTTTTCTGAGTTGAGGCTATATAAAAACGGCTTCAGTGCAGTAATTTGATCTGCTCCCTCCATATGGTCAGTGTTATAACAGTGCAGCCTAGCTAAAAAATAGTAACCTTTACATATTTTTGAACTCCATATCCAGTAGAACCATAGGAGAAAATTTCAGCTAAAAAAATTGCAATTACAAATTAAAAAAAAAAACATCACAGCTCATACTGTATGAGTCCATGAAAGGAGGGGAGTTGCGCTCAGATTAGAAGTCTGTAGAAAATTCAGCAGGATTGCTTTCTGGGGAATAACCAATTCCCAGATGGCATTTAGAAGCTAGTGGTTAGAGAAAAAAATCATTTCATTAAAATCTGGGACCTCTTAAGGGGCAGACAGACTAAAACCTACCAAGAACAATCTGACCAACAGCCTAATGGGAGTAAATTGTAATTGCTCAGCTCTGAGCATCATATAGCAGTGTGCACTATTTTTTTTTTTTTTACAGTGTTTCAAGGTATAATTTTTAATGTATGCGTAAGGAAATGGCTTCAAATTGTGCCAGGGGAAAAAGATGTTCTTTATGGAAAGAGTGCTGGAGTGGTCAAGTATTGGAATGGGCTGTCCAGGGAATTAGTGGAGTCCCCAGTCCTGAAGGTACTTGAAAGAAGATTAAGAAATGCAGCATAATTTTGATAGCAAATTCATTTGAGTGTTACGAGCAGACTAACTCTTCCCCATTCTTCACAATACATGGCCACATCAATTACCAACAGAAGTTGCATTTCAAAGTCAGTAAAGTTCACCATTGGTGTGATTTCCTTAGTCTCATATAAATTTATGGAGTAATAAGAAAGATCTCTTATGGCTCTCAGGTAAGAGTCTGGGAACAAGCACGTGGAGCGATGCTACAACTACAGTTGTATAGTTCTAATCACTGTTGCAGATTTGACCGTAGAGACTTAATATATTAATGGGTCAGTACCTTAACTTCAGCCTCTGAAACAGATGAAACTTCAAACAAAAGCAGTTGCTCGGTGTTTTCCTTTATATGCCAAAAGGACTGTTATTCTGGTTTCAGCACAACTGAACCCTGGTTTCATTAAGTATTTACAATAAATTCCTGAATCTTGAAGTTTTAGTTTTCATCTTAGACTGCTGTATTATCGATAATTCCTTACTCTCCATTTTATTTCATTATTCTGAGGAACTGCCCAAGAACTCAAAAAAAAAAACAAAACCAACAGTGTTCAAAGTTCATGAGGAGAACAAAGAACGAGATCTAGACCAATCTAAATTTTTCAGATGTTGTGCACAAGCAGTCAATGATCTCATTTTTGAAGAGAGATTTTTTGGTTGCACCAAAGGCTGAGCAAGGCAGAAACTCCTCTGAAAAGAACTGTTTCTTCAGAAAGATCATTTATCTGAAGTAAAGCAAAACATTTTGATAGACTGAGGCAGCTGGGCTTGCTCAGTTTGGAAAAGTGAAGGGTTTGGAGAGATCACATTGCAGCCTGCCAGTATCTGAGGAGAGCTTATATAGGGAAGCAAGATCAACTATGTACACAGTCTGATAGTTCTAGGATGAGAGGGAATGCCTTTAAACGAATAAAAGGAGAGAGATTTAGGCATAAGTTTGGTGGAAATGCTTTACTCAGATGGTGGTGGGGCACTGGCACAGGCTGCCCAGAGAGCTGTGAGCGTGACATCCCTGGAGGTGCTTAAGGCCATGGATGGGGGGCAGCCTGAGCTGGTGGGGGGTTAAACCTCCATCAAAAAACTTGCCAAGTTTTTTGCTACTTTGCTTGGTTTACAGAGGAGAAAAATGGCTAGGATCTGGGAGCTGAAGAAGCCCCATTTCCAATTGGTTTTAACTTGGTTTCCTATTCAGGATTCCACAGAAGATAAGCAAGCCAGAATCTTGACCCAGGGGCAGAACCCAAACTTAAGCCAGCGTTTTCTGATTTTGCAGATACTCTTTCAGTGAGAACGGAACATAGGAACCTGGAGAGTCCATTCCAAACACTGCAGAGGTTCCAGCTCCCTGTTCTACACTGGTCACCACAGAAGCCTCAGGCTTTTCCAGTCTTGCAGATAACCATTAAGGAAGATCAACAGTGTTTCCTAATCCCAGGCAGGGCTAAGAAGCCCCAGGGCATCCACATTGAAGAGAAACTCTTTCATCATCCCAGCTGTAAACCTGATCTGGGATCTCAGTTACTTCTAGCTCTTCTAATCTGAAATAGAAGACTCGGGTTGGTCCCTGCCACCTCCTCAAGAGCACATCTCCAGGTGCCAGGGCAACAGCAATTTTTCCCCCAGAAAAACCCACGAGAGGGTTTTTTTTTCATTTAAAACTGCTTAGCATTTCCTTTTGAAAGATACAGATGGAATTTCTACATAGCACTTCAAGCTGGAGTATCACTGAAGCTGTAATTGTCATTCCTGCCTCGTGAAACACCTCTCCGTTAAGTTTTCCAAATAAACAGAAGTTACTATTATTATTTTAAATGTTAAGGTTGTCAGCATACAATATGAGCAAAATGTGACATTGTATAAAATATAATCTAAAGGGATATGCAAAGAACCCAATTCGATGTAAAAAAAAACCAAAGAGTCAGGAGAGAGGTTCTCACCTTTCCACAGTTGTGGCATGGGAGTGTTTTGTTTTACAGGTTTTAACATTTTTCATATCATTTTGTTGGCTGTCATAACAGAAGTCTCTCTTCAAAGCTAGACTCTTGGTATAATTTTAGTCTAACCATTTTTCATCAAAATCAAATAGAAATTGTAAGTATTTTTGTGCCAGAATGACTTATTTTCATGAGAAGACAGTATCATCTTTCTGATCCTGCTGTCATTGGAAGTCGTGATTATTATGCCTGTGCCATTAACTACTTTTCAGCTAACACTCCAGTTAATTGTTTGCTCTGCAACAATCTTGTTCTCATTCATGCATTGTTTATGAGGCTTTTAACTGGCTTCTTGTTTATTGAGATCTGATCTACTTGATTATATTTGCATCCATTGTTTAAATGAAAACATATTCCTCATAGTCCTTCCCGGGCTCTGGCCATCAATTATTGCTGAGATACCAACTCTTTTAGACATACATCTCCTTTTTGCATTCTTACTTTACAAAGCTTTGTTTTCTGCAGATGGTCTATCATACTTACACTGTTTTCTTTGAAAAAAAACAGAAAATGGAACACTTGCAGAGAGACCTCCATGCGCAAAAATAAAGAAGAATAAATAACAGAACTGGGCTCGCAGCTTAAAAAAAATCACAGAGATGGACAGAAATAAAATCAGTGCTTGGGAAAGTTGGTATTTCAAGAGCAATCTCATGAACAGTGAAAATCGCTTTGTATTCAACCAAAGTTTTCGGAATAATCATACATTTAAAGGCAGGCTAAATTTTTGATTATCTGAAAAATAGTCTTCTTTTATAAAACATAGGTCAATATCAAAATAAAATATATCCATTTTTTTTTATTCCCACAGCTTTATCTACATGTCAAAGGCTATTTCCATTACAGTGCTGGTCTTTGTTGCTTAATGCCTACAGAACAATTGTGGAAAATACATTCTGGATGCAGCGATGTGTTTTGTTTCATTGCATGCAGGTAGAGCACATCAAGCAGGAGTTATATCAATGTTTAGCTGTAAGCAGCTGACCTTGCCACTGCCGTGGTCTCAGGAAAGAGTGAACTGCAATTTCCACCTTTGCTGGCAGGGATACTATCCGGTGCCAGGGCACAACAGATTTGAGCTGAGTGATAAACCACTCAGTATCTGCTTTTGTAGTTTATGCCGGAGGGGATCAGACAGAGCTGCAGTAGCAAATGAAGCCATTTGCATACATGTGCAGATTATAAGGCAGTCTAGATGAATGTTATTTAGAATAATGACAGTATTCTGAAGACACAAAGTCACTCCCTATGACTTTTCTAAACAAATGGCTGTCAAGCTGTATTCCTCTATATATAATCGAGCAGGCAGAAACACCCTTCACCTACCACTTGGTTACAGATTTTTTAAAGAGAGTATAAACTCGGGCGATAATACGAAGTTTCTTGCTGCAGTATTAGTCTAACAGCTGAAAACCACAGTATATGACCAGTTTCACACTTCCACAGACCACTTTGAAATGAGTCACTGTCTTCTGAAGGACAGAGCATCTACTGCTCGCTAAAATACGCCTTGCTAAAATGAGAAGGGAAAAAATTAAAGCAGTCAGACTAAGAGAAAGTCCCACTCCTTGCAGCAGCAGCTGTACTGTTTTGTCACTGAGGCTCTCCCAGTGACCTGCCTGGAGAAACACCCGTCACAAGCTAAGCTCTGTCTAACAGAGCTGAAAAACCCCAGTTCCCTGTGGGAGGGAGTCCCTGCAGACAGGGGCTGCCCCATGAAATGTGTCTGCAGGAACCAGGACTGTTTCTCACCCCTCCTGGAGGAACCAATTCCTTCCCTACTCCACATCTTTACTTTGCATTGCCACTGGGTGCTGGAGGCACTGTGTTCCTCCTTAACTCCAGGGAAGCATTTCCCATTTCTAATGTTTTTCAAGTCTGTCTTAAAACCTTACATATTATACGTAATTGCCAGTGTTAATTGCGCTCGTTTCCCATTCAGTTCTTAAATTCCACACTACAGTGAACTTTGACTAGCAGCCACAGGTGGCACATAACAACATCACCACCAGATTAAGCCCTGAAGCTACTAGTTCTAGATTTTCATCTCCACTCAGCACTCTTTAATTCCCCCCCTTTGCTTTTCCATGCCATAACAGAATGTGGATTCCTCGGTCACTAACCTATGTAGCCTTGAAAGCACAAACCCATTAATGGAATATTTCACACTGTTCCCATATTTTTTGTGCTTTCTGAAGTACAATCGAGTTAAAGTACGGTATATATGGAATTCTGTAGTTTCATTACACAGTTAAAAAGAAACAAACAAACAACAACAAAATTAACAACTACAACAACATCTTTGTTAATCACTTAACGCTCAGTATTTTTTCTTGCTTCTAGGAAGATAATGGTTTTAATTCCTAATTCCCATGCTAGAGTGTAGTGAGTTTTAAGCTAAAGCAAGAGAATCTCTGAAGTATGATTATGTATGAGGATTAATACTATTTCCTATGAAAAAAAGAGCCTGCTAGTACCATAATATTGTCTTATATTTTGCAAAACAAGGAATTTGAAAAAAAAAATAATTGTTTGTGACTTGTTTTCTATTGCCAAAATGTTTGCAAATGCTTTGTGGATTCTGCAGCTTTGCATCTTGTTAAAGACCTAACTCAGGCTGGTGGGACGTAATATATAAATATAATTAATGTTCTGCCCTAAGGGTAGAAGTTGATGAAAAATGGACCGTGTTTTCAATTCAAGACTACTCTGTACAGAACAGTGAACTTCCTTATGAAGTAGCTTTCCACTTACATTGTGCTGCCCGCGATAGCTCTGTCCAAGAACACTTCCAGAGCTGTATCATTTACAGTCACTGTCCCATAAAGGAAATAGTGATTGTAAATTATTCTTCTAATGGATGCATGCCATAAGCACGTGCACAGGTGACATTACAGAATGCATCTGTGATGTCCTAGTATCCATAAAACACCTTTCCAGCAAGAGAAGCATCCGTTGTGATTCCTGTCCTAGGAGGAAGGGTTGCAATGGAAAGACAGGGTGGAAGGGCTGAAGGACATTTTGTTTTTCAGATTCATTGAATATGTAGCAGTCACCTTGTAGAAGTTTTATTTTGTTCTGTAAGGCTTTCCTGGAGCGATGTTCCCAATTCTGAATGTAATAAAACATCAGTAGAAAAATGGTAAAGTCTTTCCTTCCCTAAACCATTGTAGGAGCCCTTGTCGTACCCTAAGTAGAAAGATTGGGAAGATCTCTTGTTGCAAAAATGGAAAACATGACATTCCTCAGGACTCAGAAAGAAGGAAATCAGCACAGTGAAGAGAGCTGCTGCCTTTTTAGACACAAAAAGCCAAGGGAATGGATTCATGAAGGAGATGCCCAGAGGCATGCAAGTTTGCAGCCCAGTTGATACAGCAGTAGTGCCCAGCCAGAGGGTAACTCTGAAAAGCCCAAACACTGAGGTTTGCTTTCTCGAGATTTTTCTTAGCCTGCCTGGAGCATTACTGTAGTTTCCTCAGCTGCAACAGCAATTTTAATGACTTTGTGGCTGTTTAGTTTTTTGCTTAGCTTTGTATAATCGTAAAGTATGACCATAATTATGATACAGATAATAATAACAAGTAGTTATTCTGTGAAGAATGAACCATTAATGGTGCCAGCCTAATGATGCAGTGCAGATGAATGTGGGACTGCACTGAGGTGCTGAAAATGAGGGCTGGGGACACAGAAGACACAAAAAATGCACTGAAATCAGGACACAGGATGACACAGGAGGCCCCAGGCTGGGCACAAGTCAGCAATTGGCACTTAACTGAGAGCCAAAGGCCTTCAGTGAAGCTGAGCAAACATCTCTTTGCCTGAGGCACCAGTACACTCAAAGCTCGCTCTGCCTGTGATGGCTAACAGTAAGTCCCAAGGAGCACTGACAAAGGCTTTTCATGACATGGATGTCTACCCTCTAGGTATGGCACTGACCCAATTCATTTCATTTGGGACACCCAACAGCCATCAAACATCATCACAGTTCTGTTAACAGAAACCAGATCTAAAGCTTCTTTTCAGACATTCCGTCCCAAATGCCTTTGCTATACATAATGGCATATTTTAGGAAACGGACATAAAGAATCTAAACATCCTATTTTCTTCCTGTTTCCACATTTTTCACAAGTGTGTTGAAACCAGGAAATATAATCAGACTATCTTCTTTGACTGATAGCTTTTCTGGACCAGTGAGGCCATCCAAACCTGCTGACTTCTTTGTGTAGTATGCTGCAGTGCAGAGAGGCTGATGATCCTGGGGACTCTTGCTAACAAACAATCTCAAAATGTAGTGAAAAAGTTAAGTTTCCACAAACATTTTTTATATCACATAATATCTTTCCTCTACAAAAACAGTGATGAGAGGAAATAAATATTTATTATTCCAAGACATTGTTTAAAGACGCATTCTGAACTGAAATGTCTTACCTGACTTTTACTTTCAAATAATAATTTAATGGGGAAGGAAATGCTCTCACTGAAAATATGAGTCTCTCACAAAAATACAAACTCTCTTTACTTTCTTAATGGGAAAACATAAACGTATTTGTACCTGTCTGTAACCTGTGAGTGAACAGATCCCATTTTCATTGGAAAGGACCTGCTGATGGTTTACAACACATTACAACAGATTACAAAGCAAAATGACTTCTGCTGTCAGAAGTTATCTGACTAGCACTGTAGTAGCTGAATGAAACTGACTGGCTTAAAATCCTGACAGTCCTTATGGCTGCCTGCATTCTATGAACCCATCTGCCACTGTTGAGTTGCCTTCAGAGAGAAACCAACTGAACTTGGCAGTTTCTATCAATTCTATCAATCTTTATGCCACCTTGCTTAATTAATTCGGTGGGTACACCCAGCAAATACTATACTCACCATTTTCATCTCTTGATTCACCTGTGGTTTTTAGTATAGCCCCACTACAGAAATGTAATGAAAATGCATGGCAGCAGACTCCATAAGCAAGAGTAAACCAGAAGCATACCTAAGTCTCCCAGTTCCCTTTCTCTTCCAGAACCCATTCTTACCACAGGTGCTTAATTCTGCCCCTTTTCCTGGAGCGGCAGGGAAAACCCAAGTTGGGTGGACAACATGCACTCATCATTTTGTCTAGCAGGACACTTTCCCATTGTGAATGAGAGCAGCTCAGTGGCCGCTTCTTCCCTCCTCCATTGCATTTGACCTCCAGTAGAGCATCTGTCATTGGTTCCTCTGCTTTCTAAGATTCCCCAGGAAATGTCCTCCACACACACATTTCCAGTCAGGATGAATTGGATCTGATCACCTAGAAGATGTGCTATACCCACCAGCTGTTTCCAGATTTTCTTGTTAATCAGAATTTTACGTGAACACTACTGGACTTACGTTTAACAGAATGACTTGCTCTTTATAACATGCCATCTGCACAGTCTTCAGGGTCACACAGTATTTTATCTATTCCCACAGCAGATAGATGTAATTTACATAAGAAATTTATGAAATAGAAGACTCAATTTCATACTCATGATCTTTGGAACACTTTTGTCAATTACATTTCATCTCACAGGATTCAGTTTTTCTACCAGGAAATGGACTGGGTTTAAAAAAAAAAAGAAATCCCTAGGGTTTAATCGTTGTTTAAGCTAGTGATTAGAACTTAACACATACACAAGGTACAATAAACCCATTTCAACAGAAGAGTGACAATGTACTTCAGCTGGAGAACTCCCTATTGTTGTTTTATTTGAATAAATGGTAGCAATATCCTTTCAGTGTTCCTAAATCTAGTTAACAAGAAATGTAAACGAAGGGTTAAACTGCAGAAACCAACTACATACTTCCACCTATTATCCTATGTTTAAATTGCCCAAGACCAAGCTTTAAGTATCAAGAACCCTTGATTCAGAAGTGGAAAATCTGCTTATAAAGTCAGACAGATAAGAATAATTTCCATTCTTAGAGTATAATACATGTCATACCATTATTAGTGTTGCAGAAAGATAGAGGAAACATTCTGAGTATATGCAAGAATTGTAGGAGTTATGGAAGCATTCAGCTGCAAAAAGTATCGGAACAAAGGTCTTTGGCTCAAGATATTACCTGGACATGTATCAGGTGCAGAATGCTTTTCTCAAGCTACAGGAGCAAAGACCTGGATGTTCTTGAGATCTGAAGCTTGTTTGTATGTGTGAAGGTGGGTGAATGCATATAAAGGCATTAGCATGCCTTATCTCAGTTTCAAATACGACTCATCACCTTCATGTTCTTCCACTTTTCTTGCATCCACTGATGAGTCACATCTCCAGGAAACCACTTTACATTTTGGCTGCACGTTCAGTACCACAAAATCCACAACATTCTTTAAGATTTCCTACTGTTATTTTACCAGTGAAATTACCATGCTGATTCTGAGCACAACAGTTCCTGCTCTCTTCGGATTTATCAGACTGTGCACAAAATTCCTGAATAAAATGGTGAACATACTCATCTTAGAGAATATAATAATTATAAAAATCTCTGTCAATCCTTTTGAAAATGCGCAGTTTCTCCTACTACTTCCAAAATGAATCAAGAGGAGATATACCGCTGACTGCACACCTGTGGTGGAAGCCTGACCATAAAGCTGGATAAACCTTGTGAGCAGAAAAACCCCACACATATGTAATTCTTTGCAGTAGGGCTGAACACACTTCTATAGGGTCACAGCTACTTAGGAAACTTACAGACTTCAAATGTGCAACCAGAAGTGCCTGCAGAAGGAAAGAATTAATTTATCTATGAATTCTAGAGAAAACCACAGAGAAATATGAACAAAACATTCCTCTCAACTATACAAGCAGCAATAGGGATGGCTTTTACTAAGTTTCAAGCTTCACTCCATCTGAGAAAAGAGGTGAAGGGAGGCTGATCTGTCATGGTTGTTAATCCAGTTAGAGTATAGAGGGGAAAAGTGAGCTTCAGGGACTGCATCTTCCTAATAGCATTAACATTAGGAGCCAGTAACATGCTCCCATAGCTGTAAGAGGATGGCAGAGATCTTGAAACTGAGAGAAATAATGAGAGTCTAATATTAAGGTAAAGAAGCGCAGACTTAGTGCATTTCAGTGGGGCGTCCTGACTTGTAACAACTAAGGATCTTGATACCCATTTTTATTTCATGATTTTATCAGCCGGACCATCTGGACCAGAACATTTATATGTGACCACCCATGTCAGGTAGCAGGGCCTGGGTTCACCTCCATGACTGTGGGGAGGTGACTGCATGGAGCGTTCACCTCTATGACTCTGAGCCATAAAAATGCCAGCGAAGTTTTCTTCCATCTTGTTGTCTAACATCACAGTGCCTGAAGGCTGAACAAAGCCATGTGCTTACATACTGCCCACAAAGATACACTGCCAAATCACTCACTTCTGTAGAAATGACAGCCCAGTATAAGGAAGACCATTAAAAGCAACAGTGTTCTTAGTGGTTCAAAACTGCTGTAAAGGACCTGCAGACGCTACAGGCAAGTCTGTCGTCTTAAAGTCTTAATACACATGCAGGTGGAAACAATTGCTAGATTTAGCAGGTTTTGAAACCATCAGTTTTACATGAGATTACACAACTACTTTGTTTTCTTACTTTACCTGAATTCATGATCTCTAATTCTGAGGGTGACTGAAAGCTCTGTTTAGTTTTCCTGCTGTTGTATCTGTTCTCCCTTCAACCGTAATCTCACAACTTTAGCAGCCAAACAAGTTAAAACATACAATTTAAGTACTCTACAGAAATTCCTTCAGTTCTTCCTAAGATGTTTTGTCGCTGTGACAAGACCAGGAAAGATGAAATTTTGCTTTTGCTTAAGTTCATGTTGTAATTAGGAGAGGCTTTCTTGTAGCAAACAAAGCTTTCGTACTATAGAACTTAAAAGTTTTGAGTAGCACCAGACTCTTATTAATTGTTCTGGAAACAAGCTATCAGAAACGTTCAGGTCTTTAAGTAATATAAGCATGTAACCTGGAACAGGTTGCCCAGGGAGGCTGTGAATGCCCCATCCCTGGAGGCGTTCAAGGCGAGGCTGGATGTGACTCTGGGCAGCCTGCTCTAGTGGTTGGTGACCCTGCCCACGGCAGGGGTGTTGATCTTTGAGGTTGTTGATCAGATGGTCTTTGAGGTCCTTTTCAACCCAGGCTATTCAGTTATTCTATGATTCAGCATTAAGCACAACATTTACTGGGAACTCAGAGTTTAGCATAGCATAATGTGTGTAATAATTAACTTTACAGAGGTGGAAAAACAGCCTTATTGTAAAGGGATTTTACTGTATTTAATGGGGGTTGGAACTAGAAGATCTGAAAGATCCCTTCCAGCCCAAACCATACTATTATTCATTCTATGATCCTATGTTGGCATATACTTTAGCATGCAAATGCAAATTTGCACACATTGTTAATTTGTCTGTCTCAGCAATTGTTCCATGTTCTCCTGTTAAACGGACCCTGGCAAGTTTCTGAAAGCACTTCCATCCAACGTAGTTATGAGATGGATTCTTGTTAAGAGGTTCCAGCAGCACTTCAGCTACATTGGCATTTCCAGAATATTTATGTATGCATAACATTTCAGTGCTGAGCTCAGCTCAAGATGTAATTAAAATTCTCAGAACAGAAATTAAAATTGTATAAGGTGTAAGTGTACTCGTTCCATGATGCCTTCCTACACTTCTGCAAAGCTACATTTTCCTTCAGAGATTCCTCTCTGTGGAAGAACTTCAACAAGCAGTCAGTGTGGTGACTTTGTAAGAATGCATCACCGTGTTTCAGAGTAATAGTCTGACATATCGTGCAGGCAACATCAAATTTAGGTTCTAGAATGTAACTGTATTGCTGATGTTACTGGGGACACTGCTCTAACTCCAGTGAGGATTAATGATTTCTCTTCTAGTAGAAGTGCATTGAGAAGTACAGCAATGAGTGTATGCACAAACTATAAGAAGAAAAGTATTCAGGGAAACAGTGTGATGTCAAAATGTCCTTTATTAAGTGATTCAGAACCAAATAGCATAGATTCACATCTTGTGCATCTTTTGCCATAAAAATAATTCACTATAATTCTATAGCCTATATATATTCTGTATCTATAGCTATTGGATTTCTTCTGGGTGAACGAAATGACCACATGCAGTGTATGCACTAGAGCTACTGGGAGACCAGAAAGCTGAGAGAATGATGTCTGGGTAGCCTGAAGATCAAGGACAGGACACTGAATCCTTTTTCCCATTAAGTAATAGGCTGCTGTAATGGGGAAACAAAAACATTGTTCCCCAATGCCCATGATGGACAAGCGGGAAAGAGCCAAAGCTACAGTTGTAAAAGGCTGACATTAGATGCAAAAATAAATAAATAAATAAATAAATAAAACCTCAGAAGAATAACAAACAAAAAGAAAGGGCTGGAGGGGTGGGAAGGAATAACTGATTTAGTCTTCTATTTGCATTTGTAGGCACCATGCTTTGAATGTTCCTTCTGCTTCGCTCAACTGTGGCTTTTCCTCAGGTTTGAAAGACCATGCCCCTCCATCACCACATCCCAACTTCTCTCCTGTTGTTGCTGTTGTTTACTGGTTTTTTTACACCATTATTTTGGCAACAAGTCCCAAGTTGATTGACTAGGCTTGGTGATCATTTCAGTAGACATTTTCCTACAGCTGTACAAATTAATTACAGACTGCAGGTCCATAAGTGTTAAAGAAGAAATTTAGCATGCAGTTTTCAGAAAAAAGGAAATCCATTCTAATTAAAATGTTTCGTGTGGTTAATGTCTTTGTTTACTGTCACAGCAGATTTACAAACACTCAGACTGCAAGATGCTTAATAAAATTAGCTTTATCTTTGCGTAACAAGCACTGTCGCACGAAACCTCTTAATTCTACACAAAAACACTCCCCAGCTCTTTCCCTAGTTTTTCCTAGTCCATTGTTTCACTCATGATTAATAGTAGAAATGTAATGGGTCCATTTTTTTTTCCCCCCAAAAGAGACATGTTCCAGTTTTCTGTCTTGCTACCAAAAGAATCTCAAACTCTTGGCTTTAAAACACAACTTTTCTGTAATCAAAGATGAATGTCTCTTTGCAGCTATAGGAACTGCTAAAAGAAATGAAAAAAAAAAAAAAAGATCAAAGAGTAACACAACCGTTTGCTTAATGTGCTCCAATACATCCATCTGTTGTCCCATACATGCCATAAGACTTTATGTGTTTTGCAGTTTTGCCCAACTGCCAATAATAAAGGTACTTTTTCAGAATTAATAACATTTTGGAAGAAGGAAAAAAGAAATACTCAGGCTGCATTTGTCATTAGCTCCTGGCATGAAACATGGAAGATATTTCCAAGAACATAGAACCTTTTGACCAAAACCTACGTCAGTAAGGTTCAACGTAGTCCTTGGAAGGACAGGGTGGCAAGTAAATATCAACATCTAAAACAAACCAGCAATTAGTCAGGTAGAAAAATGCTACTGTAAGGGACGTTGGCATTCTGTTTTCAGCTCCTCCCTGACTTCTGAAGCTATAGTAACTACTCAGAGTAGTTAAACTAGTGACTGCTGGGGAGCTATGAAAACTTTGTGAAAATTTTGATAAGTAATCCCTTTGTTGCTAGGGTTTAATTTCTTCTAATTCTGAATGCTAATTTAAAGGAAGAAAATACTTTTTTTTTTTTATAATATGAATAATGGCAGGCTGATGAAGACTTCTAGAGTATATTTAATGCTGCACGGGTTAACTTCCATTGTCAAGCAAACATCAATTTTGATCAGTATTTGTCTCCTCTAAGGAGCCACGTCAACTGGTGTCAGTGCTTGAGCGCCGCGCCCTTTTTAGAGAAGTCTCACGGTCTCAGATATACATGTACTAAATACATGTACATGTGTATACACATGTGTATTTAGCACATGTACATGTGTATAAAAAAAATGCACATTTCAGGATTAATAATATCTAAAAGGGAGGTTGAGGACCTGGTGTCACCCACTCAAATCCTTAGTTTGACCAATACTTTCAGTGATCGTCCTCTTCCTAAAAATTGATTTTTTCTTGTACAAACTTTGGAATGTGTTTTCATGTTGAGTTGAAGGTAGTAGAAGAAAGTAAAAGCAGAAGGAAGACTCTGAAGATAGCTACAGCTTCTCTGGAATAAAAAGAAAAAAAAAACAGTAATCCTATACTCACCCTGATATTTCACCAATATAACTTTAAATGTGACAGCTGATGCCTAGTTCTCCACGCATGTTACTCTCATCCAAATTAATATTTGCAGATCAACTGTGACACAGACGTAAAAGCTTGAGCTTGTTTCTCGCAGCTCAGCTCAAATCCCTTGAAGCTTATTTGCTTAAGCATGCTGGCACCTGAACTAATAACAGAACACAAACCAGAGGCACTTAGCCACTAACAGCAGGAGAAACACTATCAGTCACTGGGCAGTTAAAGAATCATCATAACAACAAAAGGAAGACCCTCTTCTGAACAGAGGATTTAAATTCCTTGGGCAAAGCAGCAGCAGCAGCTTCCTTTGGAGAGCTGACAGGAAAGAAAAAAATATAAGCAGCAATTAAAACATCATTTCCCTGGAAGAAGATTAATGGGTCAGAAAAACTGCAGTGCTTCAGCTGGGAGCAGTCTGCCCCAACTGTTTGGGAAGGTACAGCTTCCTGCTCGTGATTTTTTATCCTTCTGCTATATCATCCCTTGGGTTTCAGCTCTGCTGCCCTTTCCTGGGCCCTCTCTCATGGTGGTGGAGTCACCCACCAGCACAGGCAAATGGCACAAAGGAGAAGCACTCTCCACATATTTAGGTAATAATCAGTTAGCTTTCCCTGGTACATATTTTTTTAAGACAGATGATAACGACTGTATCTCACATAACATAAGGAAATGTAGATTGATGCAGCTACTGATTATTTTCTTCTTTTTCCACCAACTAGAAAAAGAACAAGAATATCCTACAGCCAAGTATTTGCTCCAGTATGAGAGCTGTTCCCAGTAGGGCAAACGCAATTTTCTGTTCCTATAATCCAAAATCGTTAAAATTGGGATTAATTTATTTTTAAACATGAGCAGAGATGGCCTAATGCCAAAGTTGAGGGTATGTTTGCACAACATCTTTCACGTGAGCAATACATGTAGCACATGGAAAACTACTCCAATTTGAAATGCCATTCCTTATAATTAATTAGATCCGCTACATCAAGAAAAATCTTGTAATACAACAAATGCAATACAACCCAGTAATTTTTTCTTCTTTTCAATTTACTTTTTCCCCTCCTTTCTCTCCTTTTCTTATTTCTTATTTTTAAGATCTTGTATATCAGGTAACAGTTTGTCATAAAAGAGAATTTTCCAACCTGCAGTTTCCAGATCTGTCCCTGGAATTCAGTCCTGACATTTTTATAGAGCACTAAATTTAAAACAAGAGATCAATCAGCAGGAAGTGTTTTGCTTGTTTGCAGTAAGGATATTTTATTTCATTAATTTGACATCAAGTCATTCAATCGGTGGACAAAAATTATAATTACTATTTCATAATTAGTTATAGAAGCACAATGAAATCAAGAGCAGTGGGTCAGGATTTGCAATTTAGATGGAGTGAAGACTGCTTTCTTTCTGAGGTCTGAAGGTTCACAAGAATGCTTTCCTTTTATGTTCTTTGGTTTCAGCCTTCTAAGTGTTGCTTTTTAAAGGACACAAGCTAATTAGAAATCCAAAGGATTTCTTGAAATTGCCTCCAACTTCAATAACAGGAGAATGTTTTTCCTTTCCTTTGAAGCCACCAAGGGCTTTTCTTTAACTTCTCTCACTCTCAATCCATCAAGAAAGTTGCTGGAACAATTTCAGGATGGAAAACTGGAAAGCTGAAGTTAGAAATACAGGGCTTACCAACAAACGTGGGAAGGAAAGAAAGAGGAACAGTGCGCCTTATAACACTGCTTTTTCTGTCTTTTTACCTACAGAATGTCTTGGTGACTTTTTTAAGCAGGAGAGAAAATAAATTTAAAAAGCCTAATGGAATACCTAGTATGAATGTTGTAGAGATCTTTAAAAGTCAAAAAAACAAAACAAAACCCTGAGTCTTGCAACAGCTTTACACAAAAATGGTACAGCTTCTAAATACAAAGTTAGCCCTTCTTTTGACACTAAAGGAGAAGTATGTATCTGCATTTAGGAAGCCTGGTCAGTTGTGTACAAATTGCTTAATCTATACCAAAGGCTGAAAAGGCATCAGTCTTGAACAAGGCACAAGGTAGAAAGGGTGGGCATTCGAGCGGTGCGGATCCCTCCCTCCCCAGAGAAGGAGATGGAACAAAAGTACACTGTGACAGAGAGCAGCTGTGGGCTTTTACACTTGCACATCTGGTGTAATCATAAGGCAGCCTGGTGAACAAAGAGAAGAAGCCTGAAGAACACACAACCTCAGCCTGAGCTGAAAGAGACAACCCTGAGCTAATGGCAGCCTTTGGCTCTCCTGATTTTACAGAATTATTATACTGTGTTCCTTCACGAAGTCACTGTCTGATGTATCTGTACAATTTATTACAATTCAAACATTTTTAAGCATCATATTTACAGAAATGTATTTCAGGACCCGTATTCATGTTGTAAAGGACTGGGAATTCAGAGAAACAACCCTCACATGGAAATTGTTGCCTTTAACACAATCAGATCAGACTGTGTTAAAACCCGTGCCACACATTTGTCTTTCGCATTTACCAATCAGAAGATAAGACCAAATCTGAGCATGTGGAACCAACTGTCTGCTAGAAACACAGCCCACAAACACTCTTAGGGCAGAAATCTGGTGGATATGTTATATCCTTCTAACTCAATCAGCTGTGCCTGTAATATCCCATTCCCTTTGCCTTTCATGTGAAGGCACAGAGCCTTCAAAAGCTATTGCCCTTCAGGAGCAATTCTCTTCTTCTGGGAGAAACCAAGGCAGAGCACTGCATTTCTCTTGAAAAACACAAAACAAGAAACAGATTCATTTCCTCTGGTTAATGTCAGGCTGCAGTTTCTCTTTGTCCATATTAACAACCAAACTCATATAAATAATATTCTACCCTAATTCTACTCTTCAGCAGATGAACTAAATAAGCTCTCAAAAGCTTTAATTTGGATACTAAAATCAACATTTCAACATTTCTCTTTCATAAGGTTTTCACTGTCCAGACCTGTGACAGCATCTGACTCCCCCCTGGTCCCCTCCCAGGTGTGAGATCTCTGTGGGGAAGTAGCCCACCACGTGCACACACACCACACTCGATTATCTTCATCCTGGAAAGGAATATGTTCAGAAATTTGTGAAAGCTGAAAATTGGAAAGGAAACTCCTCATTTCCTAGAGTAGAAAGCTGAGATATAAATGTAGCTTCAGATTTGGAATTGCCTAGAGAGATGGTAAGCTGGAAATGAGACTAATTTTTCAGTTTTATTTTTCAGAGCACACAAAGAAAGAAATGGTGCATGAACCACTTCAAACAAACCAGCCTAGGTACCTGCAATGTCTGATGCTTGTCTGCCACGGGGAATTCATTTAGGTAAATCTGATAAAAGTATAAGCGTTATACACATAAAGTTCTACCTATGATTCCTTCAGATATGGGAATTAATTAACAATGGCCACTTTATCCTCTATTTCTGGAGGTAAATGCATCCTACATAGTGGCTCCAAGTAGAAGAGTGCATCTGCTCAACCAAAGAGATACTCTGGGGGGACCAAATTGCAGTGGGTTTATTTTTTCTGAAATCCTCTTCATCTATGCTGCAATTCCACTGGTGTTCCTATCCCAGTGCACAATGCTATTAAAAGTAATGTTTTGGAGCATCAGTAATAAATTGAAAACAGCTGCTGAGCATATACAACCAAATATCTTGCAGTTAATGATGTGGTGCAGTTCCATCATCAAGAAATCAAGGAGAGAATTGGAAGTTCAAAGCAAGAAGCTATAGAAACTCAAAACTAAGCAGGAAAATTGCAAAGAATTCTGAAGTGTGAGGCTGCCTAACTTGCAACCCAAGCAAACTGCAGTAGTCTTCACTGTTGGCCCACATGGTGGTGGTACGGCAATAGAGGCAGAGCCTTCCTGTCAATATTCTGTTAGATTTTGTTGCAGTGCATCAGGTGGCAGCAGAGGGGCAGTCTGACTGAATGGCATCTGACATGGAAATGCACATGAAGCAGTGGCGTGCCACTGAATTCCTCAATGCAGAAGAAATGGCAGCCATTGGCATTCATCAATGCTTGCTGAACACTTACAGGGACCAAAGAGTGGATGCAAGCCCAGCAAGGTGGCGTGTTTCAGCAGTGGCAACAGTGACGTAAAAGACAAGTCACGTTCTGGACAGCCATGCAGATTGTTATCTCTTGTTCATAGCTGGCCAAAACACACAGGTAATGGTGGTGACTCTGTGGGTTTTGTAGCCGAGAATTTGCTCTATCAAATAGCGTCATTGTGCTCTTTGAATCTGCTGTAGTTTCCATGGAAATAAGTAAGAAACATTACTTTCAGAGCAACCAATATAAATATATATATATATATCTGCCAAGAAAGGCAGTGTAACATTGATAGAGAGCTTGGACTCAAGACTTGCTTGAAAATCTGCTTGACAGCTTTTTAAACCTTATATTCTTTTGAATATAAAAAGCTGCACCAGGGAGACAACTCCTATCTCCAACCATCCACAAATCACCCAGCTAGTCTGAGCCACATATTTTGGCTTTCTCAAAGGAGAGAAATGGGAGCCTTCAAGAAGTCTCTGTCTTCTGTACAGGGGGAATTACCTATTGGAAATAGCTCTCCCAGATTCAAAGAGATTTTCCAACATGACCACTGAATCACTGATGTGTTATTTTATGAATAATAGACAACTGCTTCACATCTATGCTCACTAATAAAAAATTGCAGCTCATGTTTCAAGAGAATGGCAGTTTTTTCAGATATGTTCATTAAGTTACGATTTTGCAGAGTAAACAGTTATCCCTATTAAAAATAGATGCTACCTTTTAACTTAATCCTCCAATAACATTTTTTGTCATTTTTATAATGTCATTTAATAGAATACTAGTGTCTTTACACCGTGTTTTCCTAAAGCTACTTAGTATTCTAGCTTCGCCTTCTAAATGCAGCTTAGATGAGGATGCTTGAAAACAATGTACAAAATGTCTTCTGCTGGTAGGCAGTGCATTCATTAGCAATGCAACAGAATAAATCAGCTTACATAAACTTAGTGTGAGGCAGGAAAAGAGGCACTGAGAGTCATTTATTTCAAGAGAAGGGAAAATCCTTTTTTTCCTAACACAGCCAAGTATTATAGAAATATTCAAAAAGGAGGCCTACCTCAACCTTGCTTTTCACAAGGTTGACTAACATAGAGAGTTCTGCTTTAATTTTCTATTCTGATTCCAAAGTTACCTTTTATACACTAAGAAGGAAAATGAAAAAAATCTGCTTTATTTTCAATGGTTAATAATACTTGCTCTTAATGAACGCCTGCATTCTGACTCTTACCTCCAACTTTGGTGTCACAACAGCAAGCAGTGGTACCTTAGAAAGCACCTGAGTAGGTAACTCTATTTAGAAAATTCGTCTTCAGAAAATCCTACCTTTAGGTGGCCTGAAATTCTAAAAAGGACTTTTACTTATTTATTTATTTTATCCCTCATCTACATAAAAGGAACTGCACACAAATGCATGCGTTTGTTATGCACTCCAGCTTAACAAGGCTGGCTTAAGAGACTCGAGACATCTTTTTACAAATTACAAAACATCATTAGTAATTAATGCTCACCCAAAATATTTTGTCTTCACAGTATTGTTGGAGATTTGACTCACAGTAGATTTGCACACGGTCAAGAATGAGAGGATGTCAAGCATTCTTAAAAATGAAATAAATAAATAAATAAAAAGGAGCATGTCTAAATAGTACTTCACAGATACTCAGAAAACCTATTCCTGGCCAGTTTATAATCCTTAAAAAGAGATGTAAATGGAGATTACAACGCTCCAGAGAGATCAATCCTGATTTCTTCCTTGTTGCAACAATGCTATGAATTCACTGCATCTTATACATGACTTGATTTTAATTACTGTTTCCTTTTTGTGTCATTATTTCAAATGACTGCAGTGCATTTTTTTTGCATATTTTTGCATATTTATGCCTCATTCTGAGAATATGATGGCACTGTTTAAGGCATGACTTCACACTAATTGACTCATTTAACTTAGGCTTCTTATGATGTCCTTTAACACAAGGAATTGGGTTGGGCAGACTGGATGAGGAGGATTAGTACTGCCAAATCTCAGAGAGAATTTCCAAAGGGAAACGGTCTAAGTAAGAGAGACACAGTAGTTTTAAACATTTAGAACAAAATAAGTATAGGATTTTTCAATGTGTTACCTGTCTCAGGTTCAGAGAATGAGATATGAGATTGTATTTTATTTCTTCAATTTGTAAGAGTAGATGTGAGGGCCATATGGTCTTATCAAAGCACTTAACGTTCAGCTGTATGTGACTTACAGTGATAAAAGGAGCCATTAGCTTCAAATAGAGTTTGTTCTTCCTAAGAGCCTCAGCTGAAAACTACTACAATGTAAGAAACAGTGGTACGTTGGTGACTTGGTAGTTCCAAAATATCATTTTTAGAGTATTAAACTATTTCTGTTAAACTTCAAGACCATTTTCGCAGCCATCCTTATTCCAAGGCACTCTCACCAAGTTTGGTCAGTGCAAGTGCACTAGCTGCAGCCATTATCCTGGTTTAGATAAATCAAGTCACAACTGTTCTTTTCTTTTCCCTCGTCCTTAACCAAGTTGAGATGCGTGGTTAAAAAATGCTGCTCTGTAGTTTGAAAGAGATGGAAGTGCTTAGCCAACCCTACGCACAGCCACGGAGACAGAGGTCTCCAATGCCACTAAATGCAACCACCACCAAAGAATTTGGGGGCACAGCCTGTTCACCTCCAGTTTTGTCTGCAAGGGGAAGAAGAGGCCTGAGCTGTCCAGTCTGTCAGTCTAGGAAGAAGGAGTAACTCTCCACAGGCCTTCTATCCAGATCTTCTCAGCAGTCCTCCAAAAAGCCACAGCCAAGTCTTGGCCACCTTTAAACCTCCAAGTCCACTGCCTAGCTTTAATGGATAAGCACATTAGGAAACTTGCCAAGGGAGAAATACTGGAAGAACAGTCGATAAAAACAACAGCTGAACAAGTTTGCAACCATGCCTGGTCCAATCAACTACAAAAATCATTACAGCACCTACTCCTTATATAAAGCAATTAACTCAGAATGCTGGATGATGATCGTCTACAAATCCAGACATCGACTTTGGCTGTGGGTTTTGTTTATGCAAATGCTGCTGGAAAATGCTCGGCTGTACACAGCTTGCTGTGCAGCCACGAGGTGCTGTCCCTCTAGTAAAATCCCAACTCACAATACTTGCTGGGATCTCTTAAGGAGCCAAAATAATTACTAACAGTCTACGTGCTTGTTTGAAAGCAGATACAGGTTTATGGACATCGAGCAGAACAGAGCTGCCATCAGAGGGCTGGCTGCTGGGCTAGGGTAGCTGCTTTCTCTGTTCTGTTTTGAACTACCTCACTCTACAGGTCTGCAGAATCTATTGAAATTTTCACAGGAATGATTCCTATTGCTCCGTGGCTCTGAAGGGTCCACAAATGAAGGATTTTTTTTCCGTGTTTGGAGTTTGTTTTTCTGGTCTCACAATGTTATTAGGTTATGAATAATAACAGGAAGAAGCAAGAAAGTAAATGTGATATATCAAACTTTTGAAATCAGGTGTTTGAATCTTCTTTGCAGATTTACACCAGCCATGTTTTTGAGTCAAATTTTGTTTGACTTACTAACACAAGGTCATTACCTCTCAATATTAACTTTTCAATGAGTCCTCCCATTACCTCCACATTTCAACTTGCAACCGTGCATTCAAACCATTTATGTTGTAATACATCAGAACAAGGCCAAATTCGGATGTGACACACAAACCAGCGGTTTATAAGAAAAAAGTGAGCCTAATATCTATAATATCAAGGTGCTACCACTGAAAAAGCAGTGCCTAAACAGAGAGGGTTTCATCTTTACTTGGCTAAGCTGCAGAGAAAGCAATTCAATTTGCCTACTGCTTTAAAATAATGTCTGAATTGTTAATTAAACTCACAAATGTCTATTGATTTGCTGGGAAGCTTATAATATACCTTATAATAGCCTACTCATAATAGTCTTGTATAATAATAGTTTTGTCTCTGCTTTAGATCTATGCATATATATATCCATCTTACTGTTATTCTCCTTGCAGATATTTTGTTTAGACACTTTTGCTTCCACAATGCTTTTACTTTCTACCTGTGTTGTACTTCTTTCTGATACTTACAAGACTGCTGAAAAGGAGAAGGAGAAAGCCATGTCCCTGCTAATACAAAGAAGCTTTAAATAGCTGTAAGTCAATATCAACAAAATAAGCAGCTATGAGATAAATGTGTGGGGAGCATTTATGTGTTCTGAACACTACCACGAAAATTCCCATCAGCATACATTAATATGAATTCTATGGGATTCGTTTGATCACCTGAGCATCTGTTCTGCTCACCAAGTCTTACTCTCCTTGCACAGCTCTGCAGGACAAGAAAGCTCCACGTTCACCTCCACAGAAGGCCAGAAGTTCTGAGATGCCAGTAATACTGGGTTACCAGTATCTACTCAGTACAAAGTTGGAAAAGGAAAGACGAGTAATGCCACATTTCAGCAGCATCTGTTGGCAAACTCATTTTTCCTACAGGCAACTGAGCATGCACACAAAGGAATTTCAGTAAGGAGAGAGATCTTGCCTGTGTTAAGGGTCTCAAGATGTCACCATACATTTTACAGTCAGAAAAAGGAAAGAAAAAACAGTGCCAATGCTCAGCAGCAGTGACTTTCAGCCTGCCTGGGTATGATCACACTCTCAGGAGTGAAGCTGCAGCTCTTGACAGCTCTGTCAGAGCTGCCATGTGCACTGGGAGCACAGCCACGAAAGCCAGCAGGTGACATGCTCAAGGGACGTGAGAGGAGCAGGGGAAGAGCCCCCATTTTTGTGTTTGAAGTTGAGACAAAACCTGTCTCCAAAAATTTGGATCATTTTGAAAGAAATTCTTCTTCCAGTATTACTGTAATGAAGTCTAAGGGAGAGATTTATGAGCAGTATCTGATTATAAGAAAACCGTTGGTTCTATTCTGTTAGACTGAGCTTGTCCCATCCCTACCTCAGGCCAAGGAAATTCAGGTTGACAGTGATGGGAATTATTTACTGGTCATCACTACATGGACACACTTGAGGGTGCCCATTATTTTTAGGAACTGAGCAGTTTTAAGACCCTGTGATCCATCTGAAACCACAGCTCTTTCATTGCATTTATTGCAAGTCTGATGCATTCTCCAGTCTCTGATTTGTTAGGCAGCTTTCCTTAATGCAGTCCTCTATTTTCCAAAGCTAACACTCTGATTTCTGGTATGTTCAAAATGCCAATCAAAAAGAAAAGCTGAGTGGAAAATGTCATCTAGTTTTAAAATGAGATCCCCTTCCTTTGCCTGAATAGCAGATCCTAAAAGCCCTGTTCCACAAGAACACATACAACACTGAGTTACTGCTCCTGGCCAACAATTCTATCACAAAAACAACTGGTGGTGAACACGGGAATGGGAGTGGATGCTCTCTGGGAAAATTGAATGAAGTATATTTCTTTTTTCTATGCAGAAAAAGAAGATATATATTATATCTTGTTCTGTGGCTTCTGTGGCAAGGACAGCTACAGTGCAGAAAAGCACTGATTAGTAATTGAGTGGTTTGCAACAAGAAAATAATGAAGGAAACCAAACATAAATTTGAAGCCCAAGCATTTAACTCTGTCACACTGTGCACAATCACTAGCACAGAGGTCTGAGCAGAAGTTACAGTCTGTAGAAGCAGGTACAATGGATTAGCCCAATGGATACAGCTACAATGGATTATCAGTCGATTAGCCCCACCAGGCCACACTGGCCTTTCTTATTCAGAAAGGTGTCATGTCAGCCCGTTCCTGCTTCAGCATTATGTGAAGCATAACAATACTGCGAGGTACGGAAAGAACACTCGTCTCGTTTGGCAGACAAATTGCACTAAATTCAATTTCACTTCTTCCATTAGCGCAGCACAAAGACAGAGAAATTTTGTCTAAAATCCACCGAGACAGGAAACAGACAGCTAAATTGGGACTGCAGGGTTCTGGATGGCAAATATATGCTGCTGCAACCCCTGAAATTTATTTCCTAAGTGAAGCAATTAGTGAGGTACAAGATGGACACAGTCATTCGGGTCCCAGTGACTATTCTGCAGTTCTTTTCAATTGAGTACTGACGCTGCATCCAGTTTCCGATTCCAAGGGGATCTGATATCACTAGGAAATGCATCAAATCTGTGAGCATCCATCTCCACGTGCACAGGCTCAGGATTCGTTGTACGTTATTTAAAGCAGTCCTGTGAACACACTGCTCATTCTTTGAGCTCCAGTCCTATCGTGATATTTATCTCAGTAACTGCACTGCCAATGCATCCCACATCAGTTCTTGTTTCATTGCTAAGATGCTTTATGACAGGAAGTTGGTTTCCTGCTATACATAATCATGATTTTAAATGAACTTCTGCTAAAGACAACAGTCTCCCAACTCCAGCCCGTATTTTCCTCTTGCCAGAATGAGGCAATGTGCTCTAGATCAAGGAGAATCAACACCCGGGCTGCTGACAAGGAGCAGTGAGCTTATTGCAGCAGCTGTAAGCTTCACAAAGCGCCTCGTGCTTTGTCTTTACCCTCTGCATGTTCAGAGACACAGGGACACGCATTCGGATGGGCACTGCACTCAGCTGCACCTAGCAGTGTGACTCAAGCAAAATGCCAGCGGACAAATTGAAAATATGATTTACCACGTCGTTTCCCATTTCCACACTGACAGCAGAGTGCTCTAAGGGAACACCTGAGAGATCGCCGACATTTTGACTTCCATTTCAACATTTCGTTATCAGCCCAAAGTAAAAAAGCCATAAAAAAAAATAAAAATTATAGGGGCTCTTCCTAAGCGTGATGTCTCTGTGTGCCACACAATGATTTCAACCTGTTTTGCAAAGCTCTCCAGAAAGGCCTTGGGGTGGGGAAAAAGATTTAAAAAAAATTTATGAAACTAAAAATCTTGCATTAAGTTAGTCATCTGCAGGGTAAAATAACACAGCCTAGGTTCTCCCTATATACATGGCATAATAAATATGAGCTGCAGAGCACTAGTTTGTTTACACACATTTTAAAACAAAATGGTCCTTTTTTATCCTGCTGTCACCTTACAAAGTCTTGCAATGTGAAGATTTGAACTAATAAGACCTGCACTCTTATTTAAAAAGTTTCAATCAATCTAGACTTCTTGAAGAGGAAGCTAAATAAAGAACCATTGGGTATGATAAGGCCTACTAGATACATTAGTTTCAAAAAAATAAAAAAGAAAAGGAGGTTTATGTAAAAATCCCTGGAGGTGTTCAATAAATGTTTAGATGTTGTACTAAGGGACGTGGCTTAGTGGGAAATATTGGAGACAGGTGGACAGTTGGACTGGATGATCATAAGATCATCCAACCTTGGTGATTCTGTGGCCCCTAGAGGCATTCACGGTTGTATGGAGCCCTGAGCAGTCTGAGGTGGGATGGGTGGCAACCTTGTCCATGGCAGGGGTGTTGAAACTACTTGGTTTTAAGGTCTGTTTTAACCCAAGCTGTTCTCATCTCGCCCGTTTCACAGTAGGGCTGAACACAGTGCTCCACAGTCAACAGTTTGAGTATAAATGAGATGTAAGGTGAAACAAATTAAGGTACATAGACTTCCCTGTTATGTGAATCATCAGAACATTAGGCTAAAGCATACCCTTCACATTTTATGGAAATTCTAGCATGAGTCAACTTCTTGGCCACATTAGTCTCTGCAGCAAGTGATAAAAGATAAAGATGAGAAAACAGTTGAGTGTTACTTATCAAATCTCTTCTGTTCACACACCAGCATTTACCATGTAGCAAATCTCTAAGGTTTTTGTACTCTTTTCTTTATATAAATAAATAAATATCTATATATATAGTGTAAGATTTCATATTTTTCAAAAACAGAACTGTAATAGGACACTTCCTTCAGCACCTTTAAATAACGTGGTTAAACCTATTTACAATATCAAAATTGCATTTATGTCAATCAAAAATAACAACATTGTACTGTAGGATAATAAATCTCTGTATGTTCTTTTTTCGAGTCTGAGTCAAACTTGAAGCAGCATACTATGAAGCAGCCACGCATTTCGAAAAGCCAAATGCAGCACAGCAGTAAATCCTTAAAGCACAACCATCAGTTAGGACAGTTTGTGGTTAGGCCCCATCACACACTGAATGACACTCTTGAAGTGTATTGCTTAGTCAGCAAAGCGCATTAAGGAGTACGACTCAATCTTGAGATTGGTCAGGAATGTTTTTATGTACACCTGTTAACTCCAGAAAAAAAAAGAAAAAAATAATCATTGCATGTGAATTAGGAATTCAGTACATCAATCTCATCAGCACCGTACAAGGTTCAAGAGAGGTATGCTAAAATGCAGTCAGGCCTCTGTGAAGTGCTGCACCACCAGTGGTTGGTTAAGTGTCACGAGTGAAATGGAACCATGTCTTTTTTTATAAAAGCACATTCTTTTCAGTCACATGGGCTTGCACAGCCAATGTGTGGTCAATAACTAGCACACGAAAAGGAAGGATCACCTACTGGGTAGTTTGTAAGAAACATTAAAGTGTGATGAGCAAAAGCAGCCTTTAACAAACATAGCAATGCTAGGGCACGTGCTGTTCAGCACAATAGTTCAAGCTGAGGAAAAACTAGTACAGAAACATCCTCTGCTCAGGAAAATCCCAAGTTCCATAGTAGATATACAGACTATTTTTTATCTACATGATAGCTACTACATGTCCATTTAATCTTATTCTAAAAATACTGAATTAGCAAAATAAATTAAAAAAAACATAGTATGACCCAATGAAATGTTTCTACTGCTGTGGGACTACAAAAAGTATATGTAGAGCTGCAGCTGTGGAACAGGATAAACAGCATGAGAAAGGAAGGCTGAGAACCGAGGGCACTTCCAGAAGAAGAGGAAAACAAGTTCAAGTAAGCTGCACAATAGCAGACCCCAATTGGAGGAGGAGTGCGTGGCTTGGCAGAGCTCAGAGAGTTATGATTGGTGGCACAGTGTCCGGTTGGAGGCCTGTACTTTGTAGTGTTCCTCAAGGCTTAGTGCTGGGTCTGGTCCTGTTCAACATCTTCATCAATGACCCTGATGAGGGAATAGATAAAGGTCCTGAAACACCTCTCTTATGAGGAAAGGTTGAGAGACCTGGGTCTGTTCAGCCTTGAAAAGTGACTCAGAGGGGATGTGATCCTCATCTATAAACATCTAAGGAGCAGGGGGCAAAGGGATGAGGCTGGACTCTTCTCAGCAGTGTGTGGTGATAGGACAAGGAGAAAGAGCCGCAAACTGGTGCATAGGAAGTTCTGCACAAATATGCATTGGAACTTCTTCACAGTGCAGTGATGGAGCACTGGAGCTGCACAGAGAGGTGGTGGAGTCTCCTTCTCTGGAGATGTTCAGGACCTGCCTGGATGCCTACCTGTGCAACCTGGGCTGGGAGCTGCTTTGGCAGGGGGGTTGGACTAGATGATCTCTAGAGGTCCCTTCCAACCCCTACAGTTCTGTGATTCAGTTAGACTGGATGAGGTACTAAAACTTCTTGCTGAGACAAAAAAGAAATCTCTATGAAAATCTCTCTTTGCAGCACTGCAAAATGTAGAATGATGACCTGAAGAAGAAATGGAAACGGGGCATTTTTCATTTGCAGCCTATGGGGGTCCTTTACCCCCATAGGGGTTTAAGGATAACATAACAGAAGCATAACTACAGAATGAGATTGACTATCATTACTTTCCTGGAATAAACCCTACACATTGCTCTAAGTTATTCTTGTTGCACTCATTTTGCTTAAGGTACCTCACCTGTAGAAAGTCTCCCTTTTGCCTTTCTAAGCTCAGAGATAATGTGCTACTGTGACAGCTATGCAGGGAAGATTTCCTCCTTTACCATGTAATCAGTAAGCAAAAACAATCAATCAGTCTCATTATTAGCAAGCTGATAAATTTGCCTTTTTTAGTGCAAGATCTAAAAAAGTTACAAATCCTCCTGGGAGAGAGGAAAAAGAGGGAGTATCATGGTAGAGCAGCTTAGTCAGAAGATGGATGAGGAGATGGTGGCTTTATATCGATCTTCCTCTGTGAATTAGGTGGGCACTGTCTGATAAAACATCCTTATTTCTCTAGGTGTCATCACACATTTCCAGAATACCCAACTTAGTTGATGTCTGTTCTACCTTGTAAGTGTAAGTATGCTTTGACTTCATATTGGGGCTATCCATCAGAAAAGTCAAATGGAGATGTTAAACTAACAAATGCAGCAGCATGAGGGTACAGGCAATTAAAGTGTTCTGTTTGACATATCAGGCCTGAGTTCCCATTTGAGGGAAATGTGCCTTTTCAGATTGTGTTAGCTCAGCTTTAAATATCACAGGTACAAATGACGCGGAAACCTCACAAGTTCAATGGCTGTACTGGTATTGGAAATAAAGCCATTTAATGCCTTTCTTCTGAACAAATTGGTACAACACCTGCCTGTCAGTGCATCTCCTGAGCCAAAAGGGAAGGAGGTGACCCTATCTCATAGGTATTTTTTGCTCAGCTCTTTTTCTCTCAGTGGATTTAGGGGTACCCCAAACACCAACACTTCAGCACCCTGAGTAAAGGTAAGAAGCTGCAGAGCCTCTGTGCCTTGGTCAAGGCCTTGATGGCCGGGAAAGAAAATCGGTGCCTCCACATAATGTATTTCCAAGTTCTTTGGTTGTAACATTCCCTAGGTAATACAGTGAGTGAATTGGCAACGGGGCCCTAAGAAATGCATAAGGACAACCTGATAAATTATGAGGTACTTTGTGATCCTAATGGTAGTAAATATTAATGAGAAGACTGCATCTTCAGCTGGTCTATTTCTTAAAAATCGGTAGTACGTGGCCTCTGTCATGTGCAGTGTTTTTCTGTGTTACAGCTTGCCTCCAAAAACAATTTGTATGTGTGGATAGGGATGCCTGAATGAGAGTTTCACATAAGTGTGCTGCTATTTGGCAGATCCTCTGTCTTGCTGTTTTGTCAATGAGATAAAGTCACCTTTATTTATGCATGGCATGTGGACCTATTTGTTCATGTTTTTACATCTGCTGAAGTTTGTCAGCCTTAGCCATGGGAGGTCTTTATCTTCTGTCATTTCTCATCTCTTCGGCTTTGTAGGGAAGCCTGTTTACACTTAGCATGACTTATGTCAACCTGAGGTAATAATTAGATTAGCTTGTATGGCTGTAAAGCTGTTAGAAGTACAGGGTCTTCATGAATTATAAACCCAGTCATCATCTACACTTAAATATTCTTTATATTTAATGACACACACTACATCACTTATTTTTCTTTTTAAGCAAGATAAGATTGCAGGCCTTCAGTACTTAGAATTCAGCCAAGCTCACCTTTATTTTAAATGTGTTTTAATGTACGGTTGTACACTGAGATAACACTTGAAAACAAGAGTGCTATTGAATGCCATGGCATAGCTTCCTTGGTGGCCTTGTATTGCGAGGAGCTTCAGTAGGATATCAGTCAACTCCAGCTAACCCTTAGAGACAGAAAATGATGTGAGGAGGAGGGTTGGCAGGCATTTACCTGAAACAAACAAAGAAATAAAAAAAAAAAAGCAACCTCATTTTGATTGCAGTTGCTTTTCTGTAACTTTGCATCTTCAAGTTATGATGCAAACATATAAATGGGAAGTCAGAGTAACTCCTTGTGTGAGTATTCCCAACAGTTTATTGCATGCAGCATTTACACTGTTCTTACTTTTTGTAGTATATCGATGGATAATTACTGCTCATCCAATTAACTGAAGGTGGGTTGGATGCCCAGCAAATTGGCTGCTTCTCTTTGCCAAGACATGCTAGAGCAAATTTAGCAGCAAATAACTCAGACTGTGCTTATCTAAAGGTTTGGTGTTGGTGTTCTGCAGCAAGGTGAACAGGCTTCTGGAGAGACTGATGATAAATGATTCCCAGAAAAGAGATCAATAGGCATAGCTGGCTTTCACTCACATCACTGGCTGATATCAAAAATGAAAATCTCATCAGAAAAATAAAACAAAACTGTGAAACTTCATATTATATACTTTGAAATCCATGTTATCACCCACATCTAGACTGTTATGTTTATATATGTCCTCTTGTTTTGCTGGTATTGCTCGCTCTTCTAGTAATATTGCACATGAAAGATTGGTCTTCATTAATTTTTTTGATTGCCACAACTGACATGTTAAAGAAGATAAATGTTTTCTCCAGGAAAAAAATCCTTGTTTTAATTTGCTTAGCAAAAATGAGCATCAGCAAAATGGATTGGAAACATGCTGGCCTTTCCCTTCTTGTTTACTGCGTGTCTGCATGACTATTCCTTTCTCTGGGCAAGATATTTCCCAGTGGCACCAGTGAGTCTACTGTCCTACCTCCCACCTGGACAGTTACCTATTTTTAATGCTTTTGTAATAGGTTTGCAAGAGCACGTGCATTGCAGTTAGTTAGCAGCTGTGGCAGAGCCATTGCTTTGCCTTGCTCCAGGAGCTTTTCTGCGAAGATGTGCAAGATGTGCTCCTTGAAACGACTCCCCTGTAGGTCAGGGTGTTTAGATGTGCCTTTAAGAAATAATCTTGTCTTGATCATTCTTCTGAAGGCCAAAGCATCTACTTAGATTATTTATGTAGTTACCACTCTTAGTTGGCATAAAGTTCTTGCCACCAGTCGCATCAAACTTGCATGCTAGAAATTGGTGAAGGATGAGGTTTTCATTCAGTGAAATTATACAAATGATTGAGGGCGTTTATTTATGAAAACACCCTGAAATTCATCTGATTTTATTAGCGTTGAAAATTGTGTTGGTAATGGAAAAAAAGTGAGCAGCTGCTTTTGTAAATTAAAAAAGACTCTCTGTATTTTGAAATCTGTCATATGGGTGAAAATATTCTTGCATTAAGCGTTTGCTGATAAGTAGGCATGTACTGCCTCTTCTCTGATAACAGGTTTTCCTCAAATGCTGATTCAGTTTTGCTAAGTCTTTAACTCAGCACTGGAGGCAATGAAATTACTTTGTCTTATAACAAATTATTCAGAAACTTTGTATTAGATGGAGGACAGCCAAGTCTCTACTCTGGGCTACAGATAATCCAGACAGAAGCAGTACTCATGTGAGCCTTTCATATATTCAAGCTGGCAGAAAACAAAGCCCCTTTCCTTAGCATTAATGTCTAACTGCAGTGAACTGCTCTGCGTGACTCCGCAGGTGCATTTTGACTGTGGGAGCAATCACGCCTACATAGGACACAAGAGTGTCTTCCTGCAGTTATCTGTTGAGTATCTTGTCTTGCTGCTCTCTGCCTGGTTAGGGTGCAACATGTATTGCAGAGTCACAAAATGTACGTCACAGTACATTCACTCCTGTTCCATTCCAGGCAACAGTCCCTATTTTTGTTTCTACTGCATGAATGTATCTGGTCTCTCCATTTGCCTCTGTTTTGATGCAGGCCTTGTGATGAGTTCTCCATTGGATCCCTTCTTAATCTCTTTTCATTGGGATGCGGGACCTCAGATCAGAACATCTTCTGGAATAAAGTCTTTCTTTTCCCAGACAGATAAGCAGGTCTGCACATTAAGTGAGGCATCCATTGTCATACCAATGCCTGTGCTGTGGGATTTCACTTCCTTCTGCACCTTTGGATGCCAGGAAATCCCCTCTTATTTCTCAGTAAGAATTAATGGCTAGACATTTGCTGAGAGCTGTGTTGGCAATTTGTCTGAAGCACGTATCTTCAGTGGTGCAGCTGTGGCTGAGTGGTGGCCATGGTGTGATACCCAGATAGCTGGGGCCTGAGATTGCTGCTCAGGTGGCTTGGCTAGTTCTCCAGGCCAGCAAAGATTGTAAATCTAGATTAGGAATACAGGATTCACAAGTGAGACCAGCCACACTGTTTTCCACCAACAGGAAACGTGACTGATTTTGATAAAAAAGGTGTCACTGTGCAGAATTTATTTTCACTGTGTCTCTGTTTCTGTGGTCAGAGAAATATCTTTACCTCCTTTCGCATTGTTCCATGATCTTGTTAAACCAAATCAGGACAGGCTGTGATTGTTTTGGGAGCTCTGGCTTAGCCCAGACACTTTTGGTTCTGGTATTGCCTACAGCTGTCTGCAAGAACCCCACAGTCTGGATTTATCTTCTTGTAGTTTCAGATCTTGGGATATGTTCATGTAAACTCCTGTTTTCCATTTCTTTTATCAAAGTCAAAATACAACCAAGTATTGTTACGTGAATGAACTCTCATTAATTTCAGAATTCACAGTAAAATAATCCCCGACATCTTAAATTGGTATTTCTGCATACACAAGTTGTATTATTAAAATACCACTACCTGCAAACTAACATTGGGTCGGCTACCCACAGGGAGACAGTTAATGCTTAATAAAAGCAAGACAGATTAGTGAAGGCTTCTGTTAATCGGAAATAAAATGGTTTATAAAGCTGATTACTTCATTTTGACACAATGAAGTTTATTTATGGGAATATTAGCGTATTGCTGTTCTTACATTATTTGATTGCAGTTTGTATGGGAACAGGATGTGGCCTGAACCACTGATTGAACACCTGAAGGAAAGATCTGGTCAGCCCTGGGAGCACAGGTGAAGGTGATTTACCTGCGTGACCAGAAGAAACCAGAGATGGGTGAGTACTCATTTTACTTCTTTTGTAACGTCTCCTTATTCATGCTGGTTTCTTTGCTTTTGTGACCTTTATGCAGTTCTACAGTTAGCTGTGGTGTGGTAAACTTGAAGTAGATTTAGAATTGTTTGGAATCAGTAAATAGGATTTTAAATGATTTGTGTTGCCTTGAGAATGTAGCAGGCCTACATTGCTGTAATTCTAGTCATTTATGTACTCTGTAATGCAGAGAGCCTCTCTGTTTTATCTGTTGTACCAGAGTAAGTTCCACAGCAATCTGTTTTAATGGAATTGTGTTACATTTCCTTTTCCTGAGAACTTGCAGTTTATCAGTCAGTTCTTCCCCAGAACAGTCTCCACACCCCATATCCACCAGTGCTTTTCAATTGCAATAAAATTAGTAGGAAACCCTTCAGGACTTCAATGCAAAGTTGAAATATTCTGAAATTAAAAGCTTTCCTAGTTGTCTTCTACCTCATCTTGCCTTTCTGAGACATCAGGGTCTGGCAGGGAGCCTGTAAGGTGGTTGTGCAGAAGGAGGGAGTAAATGCATGTTTTGCAAGTGCTGTTTTAGAGTCTGAGTCATGACATGGGAGAATTCTGAGGTTAATTCACCTGCGTGTGGGAGAGGGTTTTGTAGCTAGTCTGGCAACCCCTCCCAATGGTTGGTTTGGAAACCTAGAAACGTCTGTCTGGTTCATCTGATGTTCCTGTTGTGAATGCTTCTATGGAAAGTAGTCAGGAGTCACTTTTGATCATAAGAAAATGTGATCTGGAAAGGAGGACTGAGGCTGCCAAGAGGCAGGTGTTAGCAGTACTGTAGAAACCCTGTGAAATAGGTATCTGGATAAACATTGCTAGGCCTTGCTGTGGTCCCACAGTTAGTTCAAGGGACTTCTGGAACATTCAGGAGTGTGAGTGAAAGCAGAATTAAGTCAGAACTGCTTGGGTCATGTTCAGTTTGCAGCGGGAATTGTATTTAGAAATGAAGTAAATTAATGTAGAAAGATGAGCCATGATGGGACTCATGGGAGGAGAGGAATGATGGTCTATGGGAGAGCTGCAGAAACCAGCAGACCTGTATTTGGTTTTAAAAAAAAAAAAAAAAAGAGTAAATAAATAACAAAGCAAAGTTTAAACAAGCACAAAGCCATCCAGAAGCTACTTTCTATCCCTTATGTTGGGGTTGTTTCAACAGTTGGATGCCTCTGTGTTTGTGTATCTGACGGCTTCAGTGCTGCAGTTCATATTTTGGTGGAGTACACAGTGGAGGGTTTCAGCAGTATCTTCAGTCATATTTCATGGCTTAATTTCCATAACCAGGCAGCAAACTCATGACATATCCCTGTGTTGAGCTGTCTGCTTTTGCTTGATATGCTTGGAAAGAGAAGACATAAGCCACAGAAATTGCAGCAGAAGTTTAAAATTTCCTGAAGACATAGCAGCTGCAAGGGAAGGAAATGTCTTTTTATGCATGCATTCTGCACACGTGTTTGTGCAGGTGGACAGGTGTATAAAATATACCTATATAACATGTTTGTGCAAATAAGACTTCACCATTTTAATCAGTGTATTTTATTCATGTTTTACTTTACTTTACAGTAAAGATACAAGCTGTTGCTTGTTAGACTATGCAGAGCTTTCAGCAAACTGGCTGGCAGCACCCTCATGTACTTCATGTAAATGTCTCTCTGTTTGCCTAAACAATGCAGATTGCTGTGTTTGGTAGTGTTTTCCGTGTGCCTCTGCATTTCACTGTCTTATCATGAGCACAGAAGATGTTTTGTAGCTACACAGGAACACGAAAGCCTGGTTTTTCACTATTTCATTCTTTAAAATGTTGTTCCAAGTGTCTTACGTATTCTGGAAACAGATTTGTAGGATTGTAGTGAGGTGTCAGCAGCAGTAGCTTAAAATAGAGGAAAGGTAACCTGGGAAAAAGCTGAGAATGCTTCTTGATGTGTAGTCTATTTTCAAGACAGAAATGTTAATGGCAGGAGTTCTGCATGCTTTATGCTCCTGAGAAATACTGAAGAGCCTTTCTTCTCCAAGTCTATTCAGTGCTTTGTTCTCTTTCCTTCATTTTTCCCATTTTTTCCTATCAGAGAAATGTGATCTTTTTTTCTTTCCTCTTGATATAGGGTAGTTCTTACCTCTATGAAGTTGGAGCAGAAATCAGCCCTCCTTTAAAACTCAGCTTTTCTTTCCAAGACTAATTGTTTCTTTTTTGGATGCTTAGTAAAAGGAAATCTTTAGTCAGCTAGAAAAAAGTGATGAGGTTAGCACTAAAACAAGAGCCTGGGTAATATGGCAGTGAATGTGAAAAGAAGTCCAAATAAGTTGTGCTCAAAGTTTGTTGTCGGTGCAGCTTAGGAAAGTGGCAAGAAAGAACTTTCCTGAGCTATGTTTCCAAACCTCCTCTACTTCTAAGTCTATGCTTAAAGAAATAACTACAATTGGGCTCAATGGCAGTAATGAGTAGACTTGTTGGATGTAACTTACATTAGAGTTTCTGCATCCCCTTTAATATAGGGGGAAACATTCCCGATGCATTCTGGTACACACTTGAAAATGTTTCTTTTTTGTATACCTGACTTTTTTCCTACTTTATTTCTTGTGGAGTGTTTTATACCATTCTGAAGTGGTAACTTGGGCTTCAAGAAGCACCATGGGGATGTACAGAAGAGTCCAACATGCAAGGGGGAATAGAGCTCTGGGTATTGCTGAGGCTGTTGGTTCTTGTTTTCCAAGTTTCCTTAATGTCACTGGAGGTGGCCTGCTTTGTTTCCTGGCAGCATAAGGTGCAGGTGTGTGTACGCTGCTCTGTTTCCTTGCTTGGTTCAGAAAGCTGCCGTTTTTAGCTGTGTTTTGATGGTGGATACCGGGGAATTCTTTTTTGTGTTGTTTTTCAGATCCTATGCCTCAGCTGTCTGAGACAAATTACACAAGGAAAAAGAGCCTGGAGAAATAAAATTATGATATTCCAGAAGACCTAGGCTTTAATAAGGTCTGAGCTTTGGCAGCAGTCTGATGCTGAACAAACCTCATGGAGTGTGTCACAAGTTAAATTCTAATAGATAACTGGAGTTCCCATGTAGTCAAACTTTTGATAAGCATACATCTTTATAAAAATCTGTATCATTTGAAATCACGTAGATTAATTTATGGCTTTGATGTTAAATAGTTTGGAGTGAGGCCGCTTTGGAGCATGGAAAGGCCTCTGTGTGAATGAGGGCTTCTATTAGTGTACCAAAAAAATGAAAATCCAAACCTCACACAGTACCACCACAGGTATCTTTCTTTAGAAATCCTTCTGAAGCATTAGATGTGTATGTTCTTACCAGGTCACACAAAGCCCATTTACACACTGTAAGTCCCATTCCCTATGCTTGTGTTCTTTTGTACTGCAGAAAATAATTATGGTGGATAGTCAGACAATTATGGAAGCACTGAGAAAACTCTTGTTCAATCTGATGAAATGTGATGGAAATTGTTAAGGTACAGTGTAGGTCAAATATGTGTTGCAGTTAGCAACCTGTGATTATGGTGGTGTTATCTATGTTATATTGGCCTAGCCCTTAACTATCACAAATACTTGCAAATACTACTGTAAGTTTGGGAGTGTGAATAAAGCATTCAGTTTCCCAGTATTGCAAAAACTGACTTAAGCTTACCGAAACTTCAGTAAATGTGTTTCTGCTTCGTACTCTTAACTAGCATATTTACTGCCTCTGAGATATTTTTCACACATAACCAGGAGTGACACATCTGTCTTCCCTAAAGGTAGTATGGAGGTTCTAGGGAGCACAGAATATAAGAACAGGAAGGTATTCGCAAATGTAGGCACCACACAGCAGAGGTTGTGCTGCTCAAAGACCTGCTGGGGTATCTGCAAGCTCCATGCATGTTGGAGAGCTAACTACAGAGCATCTCATGGGCAGCATGCACCAGCAGCCTTGAATGTACCTGAAGCATTGCTTGTCTCATCAGACAAGGTGCTTTTGGGGGTAGAAATGTGGACACTAGCTGCCAGTGACACTGCATGCAAGGAGAAGCACCAAAGCAGGTCAGGGTAACTGCAAGGACTTGTCTACATAAAGTAGACAACTTCTCAAAATCTCCCTGAACATTTCATCACATTTAAGAGATGGAGGAAAGTTAGCTTCAGCATTTGTTAGGTGTTAAACCTGTTAGCTTACCTTTCTCCTTTTGCTTTATAAGAGATGCTTTAGCACAGGAAGAAAATCTTGCCTGCTCCTCCTTAGACAATAGGGGAGATTGTAATGAGCCAGGGAAAATGGAGAAGCCAGCTGAGGCGGGCTGATGGCTTCTTCTGTTATTATTCAGTGTGTTTATGCAATGAGCATAATCAGAAATCCCTCCAAAAGTGGGGAGAAAAAGGACTGGGAAAATAAAAATGGAGCAACTTTTCCTCCAGTCTTTCTTGCTCCCCCTCATAGCTAGACAGTGAGGATATTACCTGCTCAGCTGTGCTGTGACTGAGCACTGTTGCTGTGAGACCTTGCTTCTGGCTGCCTTGCTGCCTGCAGCAGCTTCACAAAGTGCTGTGTTGGCCAGCTGAGCCAGGTGCTTGCAGCCAGCACACAGCATCTCTCCCAGGCACAATACATTGCATTTGTGGAACAGCAGCATGGTGTGTTTGTGACTGGAAAGGCAGATAGCAGAGGCCTGGGGGAATCTGAATTGTCTTGACTAAGCTTGGAACAATTGGTTTGATGAGGAAAATACTGTTTCTGCCTGCCAGCTTGCCACCTCTCTGACTCTTCTTTCCCATATGGCACCTGGTCTTGCAAATCTACCCCCAGCAGAAGCGTGCTTCTCTCTCCCTCCAGCCTTTCTACCTTGAGAAGGAAAGCTTCTGGCACTTGCTCACTGCTTGCAGAGAAAAATTCCGGCCTACAATGAGTCTACCTAAAATGCCTGAAGAGAATATGTAACTTCCTTTATTGAACATCTAAGAACTGTGTTGCTAGGAGTATATATGCACCCCTAGGAAAACGAGCACAGTTGTCAGGAGATGCTGTGGGCTGCATCTGTATTCTTCCAGTTGGCCTGCACGGCTTCATGCTCCCCATATTTGTGTTTTATTTGGAGCTTTGACTCAGGAATTGAGTTTAAAAGGACAGTTTTGTAGTTGAAACTGTTTCGAAGTAGCTCTGCCTTTATAGAGAGGAGAGAGTGTGGACTTGAAGCCAACATATGACATTTTATCTGCAGTTTCCTTCCTTATTCCTTTCTTAAACCTAATGTGATTAAACCACGTCACTGAACTAGAATGCTAACTTACATGTAATTTTAGTGGAAAAATCATTGATTGTTCTAGGCCATAAACAGACGTCCATCTTTTTGCATATCAATATTTGATGCAACCATGTTTGCAGGCTTTTATGAGGCATGGGAAATATGCTGATGGTGTATCTTCTTCCTGTATAAAATACCAATTCCACTGAATAGAAATGGCCCTGGCCTCATCCACTGGGCTCCAATTCATTAGATATTTATGAGCACTGATAAGATCCCGTCTTTGCCTTCTGTTTTCCAGGCTAAACAGCCTTTCCTTGTATGGGAGATGCTCGGTATCTTTGTGGCCCTCCACTGGACTCTTTGCAGCAGTTCTCATTTATTTTTGAATGGAGGAGTCCAGAATTGGACACAGTGCTCTGGATGTGTTCACTAGAGCAGATGAATGGGAAGAACACCTCTACTGCTCTTTTTAATACACCTCAGGATACTATTGCTCTTCTTGGCCCCAAGAGCACACCGCTGGCTCATAGCCACCCGGTTTTCCATCAGGTCCCCCAGCTCATTCTCTGCAGTGCTCTTCTCCAGCAGGTCAGCCCTTGTATTCCTTGTATTGATACATGTGGTTCCTCCCCAGGTATAGACATTTCAGAAAAGAAAAGGAAGCAGAGGATGCAGCTTTTGTTAGAGGGGGTGCAGGAGGATCCCCCATAGCTATACATGCCTTTTTGCCTTGCTTAGTAGTTACTGAGCTATAGTAGGAGAGTAGCTTGATTTAATCCAGTCTCATGGCTACTAGGAGAAGTATAGCTGTGGCAAAGTGGTGTAGATTTGGTACAGAGAGCCCTGCTTATGTGATCTCAGCATTTTGCATTGCTGTAAGGGCTGGATTTCTCAGTGCAGACCAGCAGTGGATCTAACAGGATTCCCAGGGATGGACCTGGCTCTGGGTAGTTTTGCCCTTGGCTTATCTGGAGGTTCTTGATCTCTTGTACAGAATTTAAAAAACATTTAAGTGCTCCAAAGATTCAAAGAACCATATCTTCAGCACATAATTTAAAAGCTTAGATTTAAAAGGAGATATTACAGAATCATGTAGCTCTCCTTGAACCTCTTAATTCACATCTGCTTTTGCCTCTTTGCTCTCTAATTTAGGGGCAAATGCAGAATTCTGTTAAGCAAGGCTCTCTACAGGGAGTCATTCAGTGCTACCAGCAGGCAAGTGTGATTTCTGGTCTGGTGAAATCTGCGGTTAACATTTTGAAAATCTCATATGATAGAGAACAAGTGTGAATTTCAGGGAGAAAAATGGTCAGGATAAATACGCAGCTGTGTGAATGCTTCTTCGAGGGCAATTTCACACTGCTGCAATTTCAGTTTTGCCTAGAATTTTTCTGGTGTAGCTTTCAACATCAAAAGTGCAGGAAAGCGTGTGGCTATCTATATCAATGGGAAGCTTCCACCCTTCAAAAGGAGGCTGAGCCTTCAGTAATTTGATTCCAAATAAGCATGTAATGATTTATTTCAATATTAACAGTTTCACAAAAGCCCACTTTACTCTGAGGAGGACTGTAAATCTGTGCTCTCAAATCCGTAGCTTAGTGACTCTAGGACACCTGGAGCTGGCGAGAGGCCTCAGAGGCTTCAGCAGAGCTGGTTTCTTAAATTATTCCCACCCAGGCTAGGATAGATTTATCAGTAGTTTTTCTTCCTCCGCTCACTCAGGTGCTCGTTCACTGGTTCAGGCTGTGACCAGGCAATCCCACTTCACTCTTCTCGTACAAGAGGGAGGAATAAAAAAGTACAGCACAGAAAGTAAAAAGGATCATTAACCAAAAGTCTTCACAAACACTACAAAGGAGGGGAAGAAAAAGTCAAGGATGAAGAATGTAATTACTGAGAGGAACAGGAGCATATGGGTGGTCCTGATCCTGAACGTGTTCCTGAATGGATGTATTTTTCACTGCTGGCCTGCGAGTAAAGGAGCTGAATTGTTTTTTGACCTCTCAAAATTTCTAATGTGACCTTGGGAAAGCATCGAGTCCCTCTTGATTCAGCATTTAATGACTAGAGCTATGAACCAAACAATGGTGAGTGTTGGGCAGGAGTTCTTCAGCTGAATGTTATCAAGAGGTTGCTGCATCATCAGAACCCAAGCTCTCAATGGGGACATACCTTGTTGTCTTACTGTTTTTTTATTGCATCAGGATTGTTGTGGGAAAATTGGAAGAGCTCAGCTTGATCCTTCTACAGGCTGGTGACAGTTGCGCTTCATTCTCACCCAAGGGTATGAATTTCTCTGGTACTGAATGAGACCTCTGACCTGTGACATGTATCTTGTCCAGTTAACACAGAGTGATGCTGAGTGGGGCTGCAAGCCTCCCCTGTGTACCTTATTATAATCCAAACGGGTGCCAGGACTCTCTGGGCTTGTAGAATCTGCACATGGATGCTTTTGGTTTTCTTCTGCTGCCACACTAAGAAGTGATAAGTGAAGCTGTTAATGAGAAACAGATCAGTTGGTTAAGTTGGGCTGGTGACAGCTAAGGCAGCAGAACTTGACTGTGGGCTTGTACCTATCAGGAAGGGAGAGCAGCTTGCTTGTGTTTCTGCCATGTACCCATTTTTAATTCTTCCTCTGTTTTCCCCCTTTCGTGTTCACTGGCCTGGACTGCCTACTCTATCTCGTCAGCTTTCCCTTCAGTAAAATATGAGAATTATATGTATGTATGTATATTGCCTGATTGCTGTTTTGCATCATTGTGCTGCATTCGGGCAGGGCTTTGCTATGAGCTGAGAGCCAGCAGAAGAAGCAGCAGCAGTCAGGTGGGAGGAGGAAGGCCAGGAAGGAAGGGAGCATTGTTTTTGGCAATGGAACCCATACATCATTTTATCTTGTCCTGTGGATCCATACCCTGCCAATCACCCAATTAAATGGTGATACTAGAAGGACATGGATCAAAGACAGAAGATTAACATTGGAAGCCAGAGGGAAAAAAGTGTCTTGGAAGTGATCCAACTCTATGATGTATAGACTGCATGCTTTGTAACCCTGGCATCACCTTCTTCAGCGCATGAATAACGAACTGCTTACCATTGTGACAGTCTGTCCCAGATTTGGCTCACCTCACATTAGCTAACTAAAAGTCAAGCCTCTAGTGCCAAGGTTGTTCTCTTGACTCCTTCCGGAGCTGACAAGAAAAAAAAAAAGGGGGGAGTGGGGAGTAGCACACCTGGGAAGTGATTTATGCAGCCTGACTGGAGGTGCCAGCATGTCCTAAGCTGGGTGTGAAAGGAATGTCAGCTCTTACCCTTGTTGAAGAGGAGAACTTAGCTGAAGACTGTACATACAGCTTTGGTTCACTGGTGCCTAGGCTGTGTCTCAGGGACTGGGTGTATCACCATTAATGCCTTCCCTGCTGCTCATCTTCATCCCCAATCCTTGTTGGGGCCTGAAGTGCTGTCCTCTTGCTACTGGGAGCACTGGGACATCTGCCCAGGGCCCCTGAGTTGATAAGCTCAAGAACATTCCTTGTAGAATGATAGTACTTGTAGCAGGGTCTTAGTGTAGTGAGGTGGGCCATGCCATGGGAGAGCAACAAAAGCTAAGCACTGTGTCTAGAATAATTCAGGGTGCTCCAAAGAGTGTAGCCATCCTGGACACCCATGTCACAAATTCCAGCACAAATTATATGTCACAAAAGTTGTAGGGGTTGAAACACAGCCTTTGACACCTGTGTGTGGTCTTGATAGGTACCAGAGTCACTCCTGTGATGGGCAGTTTTAGGTAGCAGAAAGATTGGGGCACTTCTGGGTGGATCATATTTGGTCAGCAAAGAGGATAAACTGGGTTGATTTTCTTCTGTGTCACATGAAAATGCAAGTGTACATTTCTGTGATGATTATCTCAGGGCAGCCCTGCTGTTCCAGGGTTCTAATTATCTGAGTATGTTTTATCCTAATCTGTCCTTAGGATGGCTGGTGCAAGAGTACACAATAGAAGAAATAATGAGAATATAAATGGAGAAGTGAGATACCTGCATGAGAAATCCAGATGCAATTGAGTTCTCAACAATATTTATTTGGTTACGTGAGCAGTGGCTTGATGTGCTACAGGGTACTTACCAGCTTAGTGCTGGTAATGCCCAGCAAAATTCTGTTGAATGAGAATGGCTGATCTAAGGGGCAGGGGGGAAGAATAAAAGGATATGAATAAAGTCAGAAACTTCAAAAACAAAACAAAAGAATCCTCTGGTTATGGGATAGCTGTATCTCTCATCTATGCTTTAGGAAATAATTCAACCAGGCCATGACTTGGAGATAAATGCTGTTAAATATTAGTTATGATTGTTCAAACTTTTTACGTTGGTAGTCAATATGATAAAACATTTCAGAGCTTGAATAACGTTTTAAATTTGAGTAGAAGGTTTGCAACACAACAAATAGTAAATAACCCTACTGTATGTTAGGCTTCTCATTATCGAGGCTGCAAAGTGTTTAGGAAATAAACTTTTCCTTCTCAATTATTTAAAAAAAACAAACAGAAATGTGAATCTAGTGAAGCTTGTTACAGGAGAGCAGAAAATTACTAGGGAGGTATTAGTAAGCTTGATGTAAATAAATAATTAAGATTCCATTTTGAGTATGTATTATTTTTGATTGAATTATTGGCAGCTTGAGATATTCAGGCTTTTCATGTGTATATTTGCATGTGTCATTCTGTTGTTGCAGATAAACAAGCATGGAGTTCTTTGCATATATAATAATGTTATTATCAGTTCTGTGATAAGGCTAAATGAAAGCACATTCTTTCTTTCCTCCTGATGCAATTTGGCAGCCAAAACGTTCTTTGGTTTAGCAAACTTGAAAATAGTCTCTAGCAATTTTGTGCAAAAGAAGGGGAGATGAAGGTTAAAGGATGAAATGAGCTTTTTGATGTGAGGGTTTAGGAAAACGTCTGGCTCAGCAGTGAAGGGGAGGAAAAAGAAGAGTACACTGGCAAACTTTGGTGACTGATTCTCAAATTCCAGTAGAAAGAGTAATCTATGTGTGTTTGCTAAATTCTGTGCTGCTGCAGAGCATATGTAAGGCTTCAGTTTTCTTATAGGACAAAGCAGAAATCCTGACTTGTAAAAGCAGTCAGAATTTCTGGTGTTTCATACTTCATCATAAGTAGGTGAGGTAAAAAAAAAAAAAAGGATTTCGAAGGGATATACCACTGCCAACTGCCACTGCCACTGCCAACATGAAATAAGTAGAGAAGCAAAAGAAGTAAATGTTGGCATACTCATACTTTTAAGAACGAGTATATTCTGTGATTTCAAATTTCATTTGAAACTATCTGTATGTATTTGGGAGATGGGAGATTGAGGAGTTGCCCCAGGAGAATGGGGTTCTGGCAGAGGCAAGTTGAACATAAGCCAACCAGAAGGGCCACTGTACCTGGGGGATGCGCCAGGCCCAGCACCTCCACTGGGTGATGGAAGGGCATGTCCTGATCTGGACTTAATGATCCTGATGGGACCCTTCCAACTTGGTAGGTTCTGTGATTCTGTATAGTCTGATAAGGACTGTCTTATGTACAAGGAGTCAGGTAGAAGGAAGAGCATTAACATGTACTTCTGTGACTTCCTTGGACACTGTCACCTTTTTTTTGTTTGTTTGTTTTGGCTTAGAAAACCATTTCAAATTTGTGAACGATGCAGCCTTGGATGGTCTTCATTCTGTGTCACTGCAAGTTGTCATGATGATCACGGGGTATTAGGTGGTGGAAAGGTGAGCTCTTTGCAATTGCACCCATGGCAGAACTCTTGAAGTGCTATGAGGAGTATGGGAGAGGATCAAGTCTGAAATCTTTAGCAATGAAATTAGATCACAGAAATAGGGGGAGTGGGCTAGGGAGTGGCAGTGTTTAAATTAAGTAGATATTGATCTTGCTGAGGTGAACAGCAGGTTTTATTGATTGAAGAGATAAATATTGTCTGAAACATCTTTGTGTTCCCAAACTGTGCGGTTGTTTTTCCCCTGGAACAGTTTTCCCTCTTTTCCCTTGTCCCTTCCAAGGTAATAGTATCTTTGCCTCAGCTGCTCTAAGCTCCCACTCTTTTGCAAAGCCAGCGTAGTTTCTCAGCTCCTGCTGTAAATATCAGAGACAGAAAAATGGCTGTGACTTTATAAATCAATAAAACCTATACCCAACAGCCATTAAAAAAAACCTAAAGTTTGGAAATCTGAATAACTTATAAAATAAAAAAAGCCTCTACGGCACTGCCGATTTTGACTCCTATGACACAAAAAAAAAAAAAAAAAAAAAAAAAAAAACCCAAAACAAAACAAACAAACAAACAAACAAAAAAAAAAACACCAGGAAACTGTGCCTTAAGAAAGTCATGATTTTTGGTTGTATGGAGGAAAAAAAAAATTCCATTCCTAATGGTGAAACAGTCACTGTGATACTTTCTGGTGAAACTAATATTGATTATCTTAATGTAATTACCTGTTTTCAAGAAGGCATAAAGTTTGCAAATAGTGGAGAAGTGAGTAGTTGAAGGGAAGGGCCCAAGAAGATTAAAATAAAGATAAAATAATGAAAGAATTCTCTGTGAGGCACATAAGACAGTATCCACCTGTGAAGTTTAATGCGATGAAAATTCCAAGTTACAGCTTTAAAAAGCAGTTGTGACTGCAGTATGTTCACCTGGGAATGCACGCTTTGTATTTAAGGGAAGATTACTATGGATCCACGTGAAAGAATATAATAGGAAGACAGATAAGCAAGAATGGCAATATGGAAAAGAGGAAAAGACGAATGGTTATGAGTTATTTCCTGGCAAATTGTTGCCTTTTGAAGCACCAAAACATTTTTTTTTCTTCTGAGAAGACTGTCATGCTGGGTTCTAAGCAACCTTGAAATCTGGAGGCAGTGAGAATGCTGACTTCCCTCTGTGATTCAGAGCTATTCCTGTTAGCCCAGTGTTGTCTCAGACTCTACGTGTCTGAAATATCCAGGCTTGGCAGGTATGAGAAATGTACAGCGTGAGTTCAGACCTGCATTGTGATAATTTATAGGGCGGAATTTCGCATGAAATTGCTTATTGGCTGATTTCACTGGAAGGAAGTGGAGAAAAACGGCTCAGGTGGTAAAGACTGTGTGTAAAAACAGCTCTGTGAGAGTGTGGAGATGCTGTATGCCCCATTAGTCCTGGGCTTACCAGCTTGCTGCCTTCATTTCCCCATTTCAGGTTCTTTATTTGGATTTCTTCTTTTTTGGTTCTGCTTTTATTGGATTATAATAGAGCTAAAATTCTGTTGGTGTGTGTGTGGCCACAATGGAGTGATGGCATTGAAGGACAAAAGGAAGAGGCGATTGAGGTCACCTACCTGGACTTCTTAGAAGCCTTTGACATAATCCTGCATCACATCCTTGTATCTCTCCATCGAAAAGATGTGGATTTGAAGGGTGTGGACTGCAGAAAGCTCTGCGTGGATGCCCGTGGACAGAGTGGTTGTTCACACTATGAATTTATTGACATTAGTGCATAGGCTGAAACTCCCAGAAGTCATGATTTCTCCCTCAGATGTTGAGTGGTCACTGCCTGTGTGTTAACAGCTCTCTGCTGCAAGCCTCCATTAAGCATCTGTTGTCCCGTCTAGGCGGCTGGTCCGCCTGGGCTAGCGACAGCTAGGACCACACTACTAGACACCAATATGATGATGTGGAAAATGGTGTTAAGGCACAACAACTCCTTATATATTAATCTTACATCATGCCCCTTAAGCTAGCATCACACATCATTCGCAGAGCTAGGGGAGGTCCTGTCGCGTTACACCTCGGTTCCCTGGACACACCTACTACAACAGCATCATCTTCAGTTATACCGAGTCAGATTCCCCCAAACGTGTCTGAGTATCAGAGAAAATATACTGGAGCAATACCCACTGTCTGATGAGCAGTGTCTGCTCAGTTCTAGGGCACAGGCACCAAGGGAGTGTCTGGGATGGGTGGATTTTCCAGCTTGCCCTTGGTGAGCACCGCAGGGTCCTTTTCTGGCCATGTGTCTTCCTCTTACAGGAGAGAGAGGAGATTCCTTCGATATGTGCGTACCTGATGGTGAGATCTTAATCTCACAATGGAAACAAGTGTTAGTTTGACCAGTTAATTAGAAATTTTAGTTGCTAAGGGAGATAGGGATGGGAAGATGGGCGATAGAAGAGAGAAAATTAAAAACAAAGTATTTGTAGAAAGCCCAGCAAAGGTGCAGAGGAGCCCAACAGTGAGGAGGAGCCCAGCAAAGGCATGGAGGAGCTCGACAGCATGGAGAAGCCCTGCATCTCTGTATAATAAACTGCCAGAAAAGGAGAAGAAATGCACCCTGTTCAGTGATGGGTCCTGTCGCATCACAGGAAAGCATCGGAGGTGGAAGGTGGCTGTATGGAGTACTACACAGTGAGATGCAGAAGCTACTGAAGGCAAGAGAGGGTGAACTGAGCCCATTTGCAGAAGTGAAAGCCGCCTGGCTGGCTTTTGGCATTGCTGAACAAGAGAAGTGGCCTGTCCTGTTGATGTCACAGTTCTGCAGCTACATCACTGCATTCCTCCACTCTCATCTCTCCTGAAGCAGCCTGGTGGTCAGGGTCTACTACAGGCCTCCTGGACAAGGGCAGCCTGTGGATGAGGCCTTCTTCCTTCAGCTTCAAGAAACATCGTGCCCGCTGGCTCATCTTGATTGGGGATTTCAACCACCAAGGATGTTTGCTGAGAAAGCAGCATGTTGGGCTGCAAACAATCCTGGAGACTCCTGGAGTGCGCTGAGGAGAACTACCTGTTCCAGGTATTAGACAAAGCAACCAGAGGTAAAGCGTTATCAAACCTGGTGCTTACCATCACAGAGGTGCTCATGAAAGAAGGTAAGTTTGGAGGCACTTGGGGGTGTAGTGACCGTGTCGAGGTTATGTGGGTGATCTCATGGAACATAGGCCTGGCAAATAGCAAAATCAGGACTCCAGTCTTCAGGAGAACAAACTTTAGTCTATCTAAGGAATTATTGGTTGAGATTTCCTGAGAAGCTGTCCTTGGAGACAGAAAAGTTGACTAGAGCTGTCAGCTCTTTTACGCTTCACCAAGGGCAGATGGTGCCTGACCAGCATGGTGATGTTCTGACCATGGAGCAACAGTATCGTTAGACAAAGGGCAGGCAAAAGATGTTGTCTGTCTTGACTTGTGCAAAGTCTCTGATGTGCTTCTGTAACATGGTTTTATCTCTGATTTGGTGACATATGGGTTTAAAGAGTGGACTGTCTGGTGGATAAGGAATTGGTTGTAAGGTAACAGCTGGAGGACTGAACTCCATGGTTGTGTGTCTGGACAGAGGTTGGCGATGAGTGGTGTTCCTCAGGTTCCTATCTTGGGACTGGAGGTCTTCAACATCTTTGTCTATGATGTAGTGTAGGGCAAGTAACCCCCAAGAATAGCACTCAAAGGAAATAGTGAAGAAGATGGTATATTTTTGATAGCTCGAGTAGATGGTATACAGACAATTAATAAGAAGCGAATGGCTCACCTTTTATGATGGTTGCGGCTTGCCAATAACTACACTAGGGAGGGATCTCCAATGAGAGATCCTTCCCTGGTGGTGGTCAGCCCTTAAATGGGGTCTGAGAGAGGTGGAGCCAGACTCCACCCCTTCCAATCACACAGGTACATTACCCTTTTGTTCCTTGTTTGTAATCTCCTAAGTATGAGTGATTGGAAAGCCAATCTGGCTTGGTATGCTGCATGCTGTTTTATAGCATTTTCTCCTAGCCAGCACGAGCATTTCCTTGTTAATTTTTCACATCTGTTCTTTGTAATTTAGTGATTATGAGCAAGCCTCTGTGTTCTCCTTGTTTGTTTTGAAAGGACAATGGGAAGCGTCATTTACCTGAGATTGAATCGATGTCTGTGATTTATTAAAGTTTGGGCACCCTGAATGCTTCTGTGCTGTCTCTGTCAATGGATGTTTTAGCAGAAGATGAAGGTGTGAATGTTTGGAGGAAATTGGTAATCTGCAGTTGGAATCAGCTGGATCTTGTAGAAGTGCTTGTAATTATATGCTGAGATTTACATTGCTTTCTCATCAGTCACGCTCAGCTCCTCATGAGCACCTGTGATGTCTTTCTGTTTCAGTGAGAGTGCAGAGAAAAAAATTAATTCAGTGTCTGTATTCACATGGGCACTGGGTGTCGATGTCCAAAGCAGAATGTTTGCTATTAAATGAAATCCTGCTTACAACTTGATACTGTTGGCCATTGAGATGTTCATATGGAAAGTAGTAACGTTCTGCGGGGTAAGTGGATGTTTGCACTTAATAATATGCAATGCGAAGCAGCAAATTGCCAGAGTCACCTGTGTTCAGATGTAAAACTAAATTTACCTATTTTTTAAATGCCTGAAAACCTTCTCTGCCACTGAGGTGCTCAAATACACAGTTGTGTAAACATCAGATAACTTAATAATTCTGAGTGGTTGGACTGGGGCGCATAATGAGATTTCAGGCATTACAGAGGATGGTTTATTTTTAGAGGAGTAGAACTAAGAAAAATCTGTTTGTGAAAGTGATACTTTGCAATTAAATACTACAGATGACTGCAGTCTGATTCTTGTCTCTGCAAAAGCTGGCTGTGTAACCTTGAACAAATGAACTAGACCCTTGGACCCCGTCTAGAGTTTAGATACTGGTCTTTGAGAGCTGGGTACCCTGAAAAGGAGGAACCTGTGTAATTGGTATCTCTCGTTCTTGGTGTGCTTGTGTAAGCGCTATCCTGTTGTCCCTGATCAAGGGTAAGATATTCTGGCCCAGGGGTTGCTGGTGTGAGCAGCGAGTTATTTTGGCTGACAAAAAGGGTCAAGGGATGTGTCAGTTCCAAAGGAGCTTGCATGGAGTTTTGGTGAAGGCCAGGCAAGGCTGGGCAGCTCTTTGGCAGCACGTGCAGGAGTTGGCTGAGATCAAAAACCAGCACAGTCCCAAAGAAACTCTCAGCTCTCAGTTCATACTGTTTCCAGTGGCTGAGGGCTGGGACTGACTGAGGACAATTGCAATACTGCATGCAGTCTTTCCTTTCCTTTTCCCCTTATACGTGTGAAGCTCTTATATTCTCATATAATAGAATGCACGCAGTGCTTTGCACTTGGCAGTTGTCTCACAGCTGTTTTAAGCCCAAGATGGATGAGTTTTTCTCTTGCTCATACATAGGTGCTGCTTGTTTTTTGTGCCTTTCCATTGTTTGTAAGGTGTTTCACTGAAAACCAGATAGCTGTGTGGAGGTATGAGTTGAGAGCAAGTATACAGTAAAACTTCATGAGATGATTCTTCCAGCCCCCAGCAAGTTCAGGCAGTGGGGTAGCCAGAGACAGTCGCAGTTTTCTCCCACTTTTTGTGTCTCCCTTGAGACCTTCGTGACCTTTGGATACCCAGATATTAAGACAAATGGCAGAGAGGGTTCCTCCCTTGATCCTCATTTTTGATGCTCTGTCCGACACTTCTCCAGCTCTGATCCTGAGAGGAGCAGTCAGCAGCAGGCTGGCCATTCCCCCTCCCCATCTCACTCTGGGTTTTACAGACCTCTATCTTCCCTCCTCTGAGGCATCTGTGTCTGAAAAGCCTTTGTCCTTCCTTGAACCTTCCGTAGTCTGTCATACGCTGTTTGAGGTTAGGGGCGTCAGAATTGTGCTTAAGAACTGCACGCTGTGGGTTTTATATGGTTGTTGCAGTGACCCCAGGAGTATGAACCACGGCCGCGTCAGAACGATTTTCTTAAGATGCCGATGCAAGGACTCAGAGAGACATCAGTATGATTATGCAGCTGAGCCAACTTTATTGGCAGGTGGCAATACTTTTATACCCCTGAACACATGCTATTTTTAGAATAATTGCTAAGCAGTGGTTCTTGCTCTATCCTTGCGAGATAAGCAGTGTCCAATTAGTTGCTCTTTTCCCACACATACCAGGGTCACCTGGTTCCACTGCAAACTTACTCCCTCATTGTTGCCCGGTCAACGGTGCACCACTTCTCGAATCCAGGGATCTGAACGTGCTGTTTTGTTCACAGTGCTCCGATTATAAGCATGCACAACCTCCTTCCCTAAGCCAGTCCTCCACAGTTCCCCCTTTTTCTTTTTGTGCTAACAAAACAGCAGAAGATAGTTTGGACAGTAAGCGTTTTACAATGCCAAGTATTAATGTACTACAAAATCATAACACAAATTGCATTAATAATATAATCACACCTTGTATACAGCATCCCGACCACCTGATTTACAGCTTTCTTCTTTTTGTGTAACACTTTTTAACAATACTGAAAGGTTCATTTAGGTTATCACAACTCAATCAAGGCTTACATAGTTAACACGCTGAATTTAAGAAAAGATGCAAGGCATTCATATCATAATGATAAGAAATACTATTAAATTTATTAACAAAAGAACCAACATATATTTCACCTACGGCTTAAGTTCCTGCAACCTAAAAAAGAGTCTCTGAGGGTCCCATTCTGTATGAATCTGTAACTGATTAGGAAGAACATTTGATTTCTGTATGCTCTAATATCGTGATTTTTTAATGTTCCTTAGAATTCACATAACACATGCCCTTAAAATCCTCACAACCATACCTTTGGTTAATAATGGAAGTTCAGTGGTGGCACAACTTTGTAAAGTTGCCTGTCAGATAGAATCAGCATCAGTGGGCAAGCCTTCTGGAGCATCACTAGTGGTATTGCTTTCCTTTGCCAGCTAACATTCTAACTTGGTGATTGTGGCTAAAGCTTGAGCAGTGTTGTTTCAGGGTATGTTTGGATCTGAGAGACAGGACTTCTCAGGAGCAGAGGCAAACAAACTATGCATTCAGAGCAACACAGAGGGTTAGAGTTTTAGTCAACATACACTCACACACACAGAGACATCCATTTTAGATAAGTGTAAGCACAAAGCAGAAACATCCTAAGCAAGTGCATTATTAGCTATTGACCCTTGAGAAATGGCAAGTCAACAGAGAGACAGAAGGAACATGCTGGTGGTGGATGCAATAGGCAGTGCCAGAAGGGCGTCCCCTGCTTCAAGCTGCACTTTTCCTCTCTCACCCATCACAGATTCTCTCCTGCTTTTACTCTTCTCAGGATCTTTTCCATTTGTACACTGCATCCGCACGGCCAGTGTGTGATACAGAGCCCAAGTGGAACACCTGCTTGCAAAACAGAATAAGCTAGCAAGGTTAGCTCTCTTAGCATATGCCTTAGTCTCAAATGATACATGATTATAAAAACTATCCTGATTAATGAGTTAAAAGAGTATTAATCATTCTATTCATCCCTTTGCCTAGGATTCTTTTCCAGGTTTTATCTTTACAAATTAGGGAAAAAAAAAACTAATTGATAGGCTAATAACATCATAACTGTGCATTCTTAATACATTAAAAGTGCTGTTTCCATAGACTCCAACATTGGTAATATCAAATCTTATCTATTTCACACTCGATTTACTACTAAACTAGAAGAAGCACACAGCAACCTAGATAATGTGTAATAATTCTAATTTTTAAGGATACATTGGTAACACAGAAAAAATCACCCATCTTTGTCATACCGTGATCAGTGTTATCACTGAGATACCATTCAGTGGCTAATTCAGCTGTTTCTCGTTACATACGATGGCACACATAAGTTATTAACAAATACAACAATTTGCAAAAACAATAAGTAAAAAATACACAATCCCAGTTCTTATGAGGGTTGGATGCTATTTTCTGCCTTGAGCTAAGGCCGAATATATCACGCTGGAATCCATAAAGGGCTAGTGCCTGAGGAAACACAAGGATATTCACGACCCAAAGTTATCAGTGGTAAGGGACATTCCCAATGCCCTGTGGCCATATTCTGAATGTTAACTATCGGCCATTCCTTGAGAACTGGGGAGGTTCCAAAGTGATGGTCTACTCAATGTGTATCTGTATGAACACAATTCAAAAAAATTCAGCACAAGCAAAAGCAAAGTCTTATATAACCTTTCTTGTGGAGTCTCCCGTATTTTCCCCTTTTTTTTTGTTGTTGTTTTTGTTTTTGTTTTTTGATTATGCAGCTCTCTTATCATGCACATATTTGAGACGGCCAAATTCAAGAACATGAGTGACATGTGTTTAGTGCAAAATTTGCTTGAGCTGTGCAAAGAAAACAGGATTGTCAACTTCCTTAAGAAAAGATCCTTCAATTTGCTGAATGATACCTACAACATACAAAGAATTAGTTATTATATTAATCATTGATCTGCAAAAATTTGAAAGGCTCGATGCACATCCAACTGCCATCGCATAGCAGTCGCATGTCAGAGAACCACTGCTCGGTGTGTCTTGCCAGAGCCATCTGTAAATAGAGTAACTGCACTAGGTATTGGAACTTGCGAAAGTAAAACACTCCTAGTAAGAGACAGAATGATTTTTGAAAAGGTATGCGCTAAGAACACCCACTCCAGGATAATGAGAGTATCTTTTCTTAAGGTGTCCTATTGACATAACATATACGGCTGATAGGAATTTGATATTATTACAAGAGATACTGGTTTAATGCATTTGCTACAGTCAATTGACCTATTGTTGGACTATTAAGCATTCTTTGTGTTAAAACAGTCCAGTGATATGTCTGAGCAAGGCTTTGTTGGTTAATGTCAGCACAAGCTTGCCTGAACTTTTAACAGCCCTTTTGTACATGACCAAATTCCCCACAATTGTAATACTTCATTTTTATAAGCTATCCCTAAATCAAATCGGGACAGCAGCATGCGCTGCCCTAAAGCACTGTAGCACACCATGGCTGCAACAACATTTCTGTCACCCGTCCCCTTCAAGTTATCATCAGGAGGGAAAAAGTTTGATTTGTTTTCCGAATCTACTAAACCAGGATCCGAAACATCCTCTGGTTCTGGTTCTGGTTCTGGTTCGTCCTCATCTTTAACCAAGTTACACACAGGCCGCAGTAGGCGACACAGCCGAGGGGGGTTGGCGGCAGCGGCGCGGAGACCATCGGGAGCAGAGTGGAGGGTGAGGTTGTTACCGTGGATCGAGTCCCGGCAGGAGCTCCTTCCCGTGCCGAGGGGCGGTGGAGGGGGTGGGGCCATGGGGAACAGTCGGAAGAATTTGCCCTTCGTTGTTGAGTTAGTTCGAGCGCTTCTGAAATTTGGCGCCACACGGGGAAAAGTTTGGCAGCTGATTTGTCTTTAGTAGCAGCCTCCCAGTGTGCTGTGCCAGTTTTGTCCCAAAGCTCCTCATCAAAAGAAAACCCAGTTATCGGAAAGTCAGACATTTTTACGTTTCCATTTAAGAGAAGTAGCTAATGCTGAGCTAGATACAGACAGATTCTGAAACTTTAAAATTGTCCGTAATGCTTCGAGATGTACTTGTTGCTCCTTCATTAGGGCACTCCCCACAGTTCCCGACTGCTCACTTTCTGTCCTGCAGAATGGTGCTGGCGTGCACGAACCATCTCTCTGCAGTTCAGTCGGGCAGCACCACAGTCCCACAGTTTCTCAACACTGCTAGATACAGCTCTCTTAGAGAGTAAACTAAACAAAAGTTGGATTGCTGCCTCTGCTTGTTCAGTACCAGTCATTTCACCAGGCCGAGACCCCTCTCTGCCTTTTATTGGAAGAGGATTCCAATGCTGCTTTTACTTGGGCTGCTGTTGAACAAACGGGGTGCCCTACACCTGGTGATGGAAAATCTAACAGGTTTATCGTAGTCGTTGGAGATGTAGTCAGATCGGAGGAAACAGACAGGGCTTGGACAGCCCCCACTGCAACATGTCGTTCTGCCTGCATCTGCTTCAAGCTATTGATAATGGCCCGCCAGGTTGGACCTAGCAATTTTAATTGTTCTCCTTCCTTTTTCTCTTCTGTAACTGTGTCCCACCTATGATCTCCAATCTCATGCCATTCCGAGACACTGAATATCAGTGCAACCTCTGTTAAATGTCTATTTTTCTGAGCCCATTTTACCAGCTCCAAATGCCTTTTGGAGATACCTGCTTGCATCTCTTAGAGAGAATACTTAGAAGCAGTTTCTCCGCAGCTTCCCACTCATGGTGGCACAGAGGGCAGGTTGTGGCACCACGTTATCATTCCTGCATCCTGATATTGAGCTCAGAGCCCAGCATTTTGTATGTAAAGCCAGGATTGTTTTTCCAGGGGTGCATCCCTCCACATTAATTTTGCTGCGTTTCATCTATCGCTTTGATTGCTCAGTCACTGAAACATGGGAAGTCCATCTGCAGATCTTCACAGGTGGTCCTCATCTTTTCTGTCTTGCCTTAGCACTGACCATAAGAAGTCCCTTTCCTCTTTTCCCAGCTTAATAATGAATCTGTTGAACAGCCAGGCTCCCCCGGTGAGCTGACTCCGCTGTGCAAGCTTTGACCGCTTACTCCAGCTTCCTCTTCTCTGCGTTTTAGCCAATCAGTTATGTATGCAAAGTTGTTTTCACTGCTCTTTTTTCAGCTTCCGTAAATGGAAGGATTGTTGACTTCTGTGGAGGGACTCAGATGGAGGGCTGCTGAAAGCTGTCTCAGGAGAATACAGTTTTTATGTTGGTGATGTGAGATAGAAGGAGTATCGCTAAGTAAAATTCTCTAAACTCCCCCTTACCCAAGGCTTACAGTAGCTGTCGGTGTATTGTGTTTTAAACTCTGGTTTCATTATGTTTCCAGGTTTTGATTGCAATAAAGGATCTTACAAAATTATTTTCGTCTGCGCTGTATGTTTCCATTTATAGGGCCCATTGGCCTCCTGTGCTAATGTTGGGTACTACAGTCTTGTATGAAAGAGATTTAATTTAATTTCTTATCCTATATTGGTCGTCACATTCATATATAGTGCGCATACTTCTACTCATGGTGTGTAATATTTTTTATATCTAAAGGGACATTTAGAGACAAAGAATAAACACACTTGGCTATTTCTCCTAGTATATAGTGTCCTATAAGAGCTGCATCAAGAATCACCTTTGAAGTGCTGATATTTCCATCAACAATAGCTGTATTGTAAGCCCACTGGATATGTTGACAAAATCAAATGTTGAAAGGAAAATAGGTATGAAAATTATTGGTAATAAAAGCAGAGAGGGAGATGAGCATTAACAAAGCACTGCCGATCCCACCCTCTCAATTGCGATATGAAATCTGGCATCTCTCTGCTCAATTGATGTTGTCATAGTTAATACTGGAGAACTGCCAGAAAATTATTTGAAATCTGCTTTTGAATCTGACAAGTTTGGTGGAAAATAAACCTTCTTGTGTTACAGCTTGTCCACTTGTAGCCTCATTTCCAGTGAACAGTGCTGTTCCTTGATTTCTAAGTCACTTAGAGCAATTATCCCACTCAGGACCGAAATTACCTTGGGAGTCTGAACATACATTTTAATTTCGCAGTCAACCTAAAGATGCAAGAGCTGGGCTGTGTGCTGTCTTTCCATGCCACTGAGTAGGTTTTGCGTGTTTCTCTCAGTCTCTCACTTTTTGATTGCCATCGTGCAAATCCAGAGCTAGTGAGGTGTGCCTTGTCTTCTTGGTTGTTTGCACAAGTTTGCTAGAACTTAATAAGATGTTCTGATTTTGTCATTTTTTTCTCCTTTTTGTGTTTTTCTGGAGAGGTAAAGTTTAGGTAGAATATGACGTCCATTTTATTTATTAAGTAAGACAGATGGAAAGTGAATGAGCAGTGTTAAACTGGCATCCTAGGTATCTATATCACCTGACAGAGCAGGTGTAGCTGCAGACTTTGATGGCTTTTGGAAGGATGAAATTAAATGAGATTCTTGTTCCAGAAGAAAAGGAAAGGAAACTGAGTTTCTTTGACATCATTTGCATCTGAATATAGGCCATAATGATTGAATTGGTTGCATGGTTTGACCAGTGTTGAGGGGTTCATTAAAGACGTTAAAATCAGAGGCAGTCTGGGCTGTAGCAGTCCTGCTCTGGTCGAGTTTGTGATCTGAAGAAATACGAACCTGACAGGTATCACAGTCAGGATCGTGACCTTCAGGAAAGTGAACTTTGGCTTTTGGAAGAAATTTTTGGATGGGATCCCCTGGGGGACTGTCCTTGGAGACACAGAAATGGAGCAGGGTGGGCAGCTCTTTAAGGCCATGTTTGCAAGAGCACAAGAACGAGGGCCAAAAAACGAAACAGAAGCAATGATGTGAGGGGGAAGGGTAATTTATTATATAGGATATTGGAATACAACGTAACACAATATAATATGATCTAATTGGAAATAGGGATAATAAATCAAATAAAATGAGAGAGTGTCCAAAAGCAAAGGCCTTATTCTAAAGGTGAAGGTGAAACCACTAGGGAGCACACACTGCAGATGAACAGCGCGCAATGGAGGCAGTCTTGGAGCTTGCATGTAGTTTGATCTTTCCCTCTGAGTGGAAAATGGGAATGTAGAGTCCTTCAGGATATGGAGTTCTTTTCTTCTGAGGCAGAGGTACGAAGAAATTCAGCAGTCCATGGAACGGGAGCGTTAACGCTTTAACTCTCAGTGCCTGAGATGGTGTTATGAAGTGGAATACTGATATCAAAAATCATAAAACCGTGACAGGCACCCAGGGAGCATCTGGGACACGCAGGTTCTCCACCTTGCCCTCGGTGAGCACTTCAGGGTCCTCCTGTGTCCGTGCCGTGCTTCAGCCTCCTCGATGCTCAGGAAGGTGTGCGAGTCATCGAGCTGCACCCCAAGCCTCATCTCAGTGCTGAAGGCTCTTGTGCAGGGGGGTCAGCTTGACCTTGCAGGAGCTGAGGTAGGGCAGCACCGTCAGGCGGCAGTCGCGCCACTGAGGCAGATGCCAGCAAGCTGAGTGCACCAGGCACTGGAACCAGTGGGCGGTTTTCTCCCCGTGCAGGTAGGAGCCCATGCAGAGGCTGTGGAGGAGGCTGGGCTCCTGTGCACGCAGCACTTCCTTGCCGACATCTCCTCAGCATCGCCCAGCTCCAGGTGGGAGGTGTGCCCGGGGGGAGGCCTCAGTGGCACGAGCAGGCTGCAGAGAATGTTTTCTGACACAGGCCACCCTGAAGACCTGCTGTGGCCAGGGTATGAAGCTGTGGCAGGAGAGGCTTCGGCAGGCCTGCAGAAGGTCATCCACCAGCTGCTCCACGATTTGGCACCTGGCAGCCATGTATGGTGTCAGCCAAGCTCTGCCCAGGTCACACGTCTCGTTGGAGTCGCTGTCTTCATCTGCGTCACTATCCTCCTCCTCCTCGCTTGAGGAGCTTTTCAACTTCTCTGTGCTCCCCGGCTTCCCTCTCCTTTTACAGAAGCACTAGTAGAGCCCTGTAAGAGACTATTGGAATGCCATTGACTCAAAGTTTGCTGATGAACATGTCCTGGGGCAACGAAAGAGAGATAAGCGGCAGCTCAATGGCCGCTGAACACTCTTTTGTTTGGTACTCATCTCCGTGGGGAGATAGCCATCTCAGGAGATGCTTGCAGCATGGGATTTCGTCACGTAGACTGAAGGAATCTGGAGGATAAATGGAGGGGTCCTGCAGCCACGAAGTTGGAGTTTCTCTTCGGAGGAATTACCCGAGCTGATCACTGCTGCTGCCTGGAGAGGCCCTCTCTTTGGAGAGACCTCCCGAGCTGATCACTGTTCTGCTGCTGCCCCTCTCGGGGTTGCCTCCCTCGCTGCTCCTCCGGACAACTGCTTGCTGCTCAAGGCTGCCCACTGCTGCTGCTCTCCCCGCTTCTGCCAGCCCTGCCCTTCGGCCTCGGACCATCGGCGCCGCTTGCAACCGGACCGCCCCTAGGATCCTGACTGGTGACTATCCCTGCGTTGTACAAACCCTTGCTTCCTTCCTATCTTTCCTATCGCTCACCTTCCCTTCCCCATTACCCTTAACAATGTCCGCCTCCCCCTTCCCTATTATCCCTGGCCAATATTGGTAATAAACTGGTCGGACCAACATTTGAACCGTTGCTTCTTAATCTCACGCTGGGTATACACATAATCTTAAAGAACCTCGTCTCCCTCCTCTATATTGGAGCGTGACAAGCCCGACCAGCAGGACAAGGAGCCCGACCAGCAGGACAAGGAGCCCGACAGCGTGAAGGTGCCTGACGGCGAGGAGGAGCTCGACAGCGTCGAGGAGCCCAGCAAAGGGGCAGAGGAGCCCGATGGCGAGGAGGAGCCCAACAGTGCGGAGGAGCCCAGCAAAGGCGCGGAGGAGCCCAATGGCGAGGAGGAGCCCGATGATGAGGAGGACCCCAGCAAAGTTGCAGAGGAGCTTGACGGTGCGGAGGAGCCCAGCAAAGGCGTGGAGGAGCCCGACAGCGAGGAGGAGCCCAGCAAAGGCACAGAGGAGCCTGACGGCAAGGAAGAGCCCAGCAAAGGTGCAGAGGAGCCCAACGGTGTGGAGGAGACCAGCAAAGCCACAGAGAAGCCCAGCAAAGGCACAGAGGATCCCAATGGCGAGGAAGAGCCCAAAAGTGCAGAGTTTCCAGAGTGCCGAGGTAGCGCAGGGCAGAGCTTCCTCAGCCATCCCGCTCTGCTCCTCATTCACCTGCTCTCCATCCTTCAGCAGCGGTGCCATGGCCTGACACGGCTGCTGCTCACTGCTCTCGTGGACTTCCACTTCTAGAAGCTCAGGCTTCTGCGAGGTCCCCAGCAAAGCCTGGACAATGAAGATTGTCTGAGCTACGGCCCTTAGGATGTGCGTGCTGCACTCGCCAAAGACCGACTGGGGAGTGGGGCTGCAGTGCTGCCCCTTTTATAGTGTCCTGACACACACCCCCATTGTGACTGTCCTGCTGATGTCACAGTACCGCAGCCGCATCACTGCGCTCCTCCACTCTCATCGCTACCCAAATAGTCAATGTCAAAACTTAACACAGAGTGCAGCAGATGAGATTCTAGATTACTGCAATGCTACTTTGTTCCATGAAAAAGGGAAGAAAAGCCAAAAGGATTTGCAACTGATATAGAAACTCTATGAGAAGTGGTTGGTACTGAAGCACAGCTCATCTCGATGCCTTGACTGCCAGCGCTGAGCTGGATCCACCTTGGATGCTCAGGGGTCTGCTCTTGTCCTTAGGTACTGTTTCCGTCAAATGAGTGTCCCAGGAAGCACCTCTCTTTTCAACTCAACCTGGCTCAGCTTTTGAGTGGATAGTGTTGTGATAATTCAGTGGGTGCGTTGCTTAAAATTACTTCTGTTTTTTTTTTCATTGTTTTTCAGATACTTCATAAGCTCAGGTATCCCCTGCAAAATGTAGTAAATGTACTCCAAAACTCACTCCCTGTTTTACTTTGTCCTCAAAATAGAAACCTTACACTTGAATGCGAGAACTTATAGCAGAATTTGGCTCTTGCTGCTTATCCAGCAGAGTGGTCTCATGGGTGGAGATGGCTCTTCCGCAAGTTGCCACTTGTAATGAAGAGTAACTGAAAATCCAGGCTTAAGGAACATTGTCTTATCTTTAATTTCATTAAAAAACCTTTACTGGATAAAGCATCCCTAAAGTCCTAGTTATGTGTTAATATTCCATCCACTGGCATATAGATCATGTGCCTCCTTTTATTTTTATGTTTTGGCAACCAGTTAAATTTATATACGGATTTCCTGGAAACTTCTTATTTCTTAGCAGTGGCACCTATGCTGACGTCCAGAGGCTTGATGTGAATCAATGAATGCAATGAGTAGTAAGATCAATTCTCACAGCACTCCAGAAGCTTTTGGCAGTTGCACTAAACTTTCAGATCTGAAATAAATTTCTCAAGCAAATTTATTTAGTGGCCCCTATTTATTGCTCCCTTAGGTAATATGAAGATGTATGTGATAATAACTTGCTTTAGAAAAAGGAGAGGTGGTGAAAGAGCTGGTGGCCGCTGTCAGTCGACCCGAAGTCATAGGATCAGCAGAACATTGCCAGCTGGGCACTGATTGTAATTTGCTTCATTTAGAGAGAGAACATTAATTTTGTGAAATCCCTCATGAGGAGGGGAAGTAGTTTTTGGTCATTTCACTCTTGAATGGAGAATAAGCTGTGTTATCCGTGGTCTGAGGAAGCTTGCTGTATTGTGCATGTAAAATATGTAATGAGATATAACTAGGTAAGACAGCGTTATAGAAACTTACAGAGATTTTATCTTTAAACTATTCCAAGGCTTGGTTTTGATTGTTACTGAAAAATTGAAGTTAAAATTCAGAACTGAAGGGATTTCAAGAGCTTTGGTAATTAAAAAGTGAGCTTGTTTTGAAATATGCAGTGAAATAACTATCTACATGGTTTTGATTTGTAATCACTTGAGTAAGCTGATTTGTCGGGTATATCTTTTCACTTGAATCTAATCTGGGGTTCTGTGATTATTACCTCTCTTTACAAAGATACATAAATATACACATGCATCTGTATTTGTTTTCGGGTGCATGTTTTCATAGAGTATAAATAGCAAGGTGTGGGTTTTCTGTAGTATGTGTGGTTCAAATAATTACTCATCTCACGTGTTTGATATTGTTAAAATGCAACGCCCGGATGTTAAAATGTTAAGCCCGGGATTCTGGCTGCTGTAGCTTTCAGATCACTGCAGGGAAAATCTCGCATCAGAGAAGTACATAGCAGAAGTCAGCACGTTATGAACTTTTGCAATTGGCCCAGACACCTCAGAGTTCAGGTTTCTTCCTGATCTCTTACAGGTGGTGAAAGACCAGTAGTTGTAGTTACATTCTCCTTTCTGGCACAGTGGTTCATCCTTTGTGACATCTTTTTCTAATTCAAGGTCAGTGGCTGTTAATGATTAGAAATCTAAAAATTAAAAACAGAAGTTCCTCAACAACATCCCCTAATCTTACGGAGTGCCAAGCTCACGATCTGTGAAATGTCCCACATGTAAACTTTGAACTGTATGTGATGCCTTATAGACATGATCAAAGCATTCTGTGCGGGATATCCATTAGAGAAAAGACTAGCCACCTCTACTGCATTGATTTAAGGCAAAAGGAAGACTTTTGTAACAAACATCTTGCTTCAGAAGACTTGGAAATACTAAACAATGATTTATTTTTTTCACGTTGCAAAGTACAGTAATACTGCTTTTCCTGATATCATCCAGAGTTTTTGTCTCTGCTATAACCAGTACCTGTGTCAGCTCTTGTTTACAATGGGTGGCAAGCACTGGTGGACGTTGATAAGGGTTGAACATTGACTGCTTTTGGCCAAACTCCTCACTAAGGCATTTTAAAGAAATAAGGCACGTGGGACTTGAAAGGGAAATGCTTGCCTAGACAGACAATTGATCATCTGCTGGGAAAAGAGTTGAGCTTCTACAGTCAGTTCACCACTGGCATGCCACCAGGATCTCTGATGTTTGTAATATGAATCTTAAATGACCTAGAAAATAGGTTTGCTTGTGAGGTGAGAAAATGTACTGATGCTAATAAATTGTTTAGGGTGTACTAAAGATGTGAGCTGGCAAGGAAGAGCTGCAGGAGACCTTAGGAGGGTGACTGCCATTGAAAGGACTGAGGAAATTGTGTAAATAAATGGAAAAGATGTACATAACGGGAAAATAATTCTGACTTCATCTCTGAATTGATTGTTACCATTTGTGAGCAAGGGCCTAAAGTTACAGCAGATAGTTCCGTGAAAATGCCCAGTCAATATTTATCAGCAGTGAAAGCATCAACTTAAATGTTAGGAATTATTGAAAGGCAGTTGACAGCAGGGCAAGGCATTGCTGCCAGTTTGTATATCCGTGCTTCATCCTTTCACTGTGCTTTGCTGCTGTCTTGCAGTGTGTGTAGTCAGAAACAGTCAAGGGAGTGGCAATAAGAAAACCAAAAGAGTGCAAGAACTTTGGTCTGATAAATTTCTAAGCAGGGTAAGACGCGTTGGACTGGAAAATACAAGTGAGGAGGAGGTTTTCCAGCAACGTGTTAAAAAATTAATCCCTGAACTTTGAGAAGCCTTGTTAAAGGGTTAATAGGAATCAGCTGGTAGAGTGTAAGATTTAAGATCTGTCGCTGAGAAATTCAGATACAATCGTCTTTTCTACTGATTTGGCAGTTCATAAAAAATGGTTTGGACTGATGTGAAGCCTCACCTCCATGCGTATTCACTATAGCCACGTGTCAGAACAGGAGTCCTCGCTACCTGCCCAGTGTTTATCCCAAATGGCAGTCTGGTGTTTGTAGTTTGACATATACCTGAAGGTGATCTGAAGCTTACATGGGTAGATGGATTCCCCTGAACAACAGGAAAGTCTCTCCCATTTAGAAAATGTCATTCATCTCTTTAGAGCTGTGCAATCAGGATTGTGCTCTGTTGTTTGACACGGCTGAAAACCAGGACTGTTTACTCCTTGTGGGTAAACGTCCGCATTGCTGGGCACATTAATCTTTTTGATGGCTTCGTACCGTCTTACAGATATAACATAAGAATCTCGTGGGTAATTGAAACAATAAATCCTTCCCTGGTATTAGCATGAGGTGTTTGCAAATCATGTTTTGGGTGTTGTTTGGAAGTGCTTTGTGTGGGAGGTGATGAACTCTTCATTCGCTGCCTTGCTCGGTGTCTGCAAGCTCTCTTCTTACCCAAGCTTTCTTGGTATTAAAAAACCAACAATTTCAAATGGAAAATGTTGAGAAGATACGTTGTTATAGATGGATTTGATCTAAAGGAAGCTGCTTTTCAACTCATTCTAGAGACAGTGAATTCTCTACATCGCTGCAGGTGCTGGGAGGATCTGGTTTGTTCGCTGGGGCTTACATCATGGACCGTGTTTTCTCGGAGGTGCTGTGTGCGTGGTGTATTGGCAGCGTGGCTGGGAAGGCTGCTGGCTGCAGGACTGCTCCTGACAGGGCACCGCATCGCTGGGAGAGCAGAGCTAGCAGGGGAGAGCATCCTGCAGGGGCAGCAGGAGTGCTTTTGCTTTGCCTTAAATGTCAGCTTCTCTGATGCTTGTGGGCCTAAATATCAGCTCATCAGAAATGGTAGGAAGCCTCTTCGTAAATATACTATTTCAGGGCGATGCTGGATGAAATCTCTGTGTCAGTGCGTACTCTTGGCCCAGTTTAATGTTGATGCACCTGTATCATCACGTCTGTTTCCTTGAGACAACAAAATAATAGTAAATGTAAAACTAAGCGTATCTTAAAAACAAATAATACTATTTTAACTGCGTATTTCAAAGCTATCTGGCTTCTTTGGAAAGATGGTGAAATGGCTGTTTGAGGTGGGACAGTTTTTCCCCTGTGTTTAAATAGAAGCAGAATGTCAACATAAGAAGTACCAAGTATGTAAGGTAAGGGCATAAAAGTATTGGTGCTATCCTTGCAGCTTTCCTAGGGTGTGGTCAAGAGAAAATGCATTTCTTGCATGAGAATACTTAATAAAGAAGTGGTATGAATTACTTTTGAAATGTGCATCCATGTGGATTCTGAATGCTGTGTTTAGGCCAAAAAGCATAGTGTTGGACTACTAGAAATGCTTTTTTATTCAGAAGGGCATCTGTCGGTAAATATTGTTTCAGGACTTCTGAAAGTCAAAACAGCCATTTATACAGTTCTGAAGAACACTCCAGCACAGGGCCCTGTTTGTGTTGCAGTGCTCTATTTCACAAACAGTGTGAAATGCCTCTTGTTTTGTAAAACCTTCAGGCTTTTCTAAAATTCCCTGTCTGACCGAGTCAGGGCTATACATGTCTGATGGCTCTCCATTCAGACACAGCAAGTTTCTGCTCCCAGATCTGGTACAGACCTCTGACTTTGAGAACAACAACCTAAATCTCTTTGTCATTTCATTCTGTGGGGAAAAGAAGGGAAGAAAGCGGTCAGCTGTGCACAGAACCTTCATTTCCTGGTGAAAAGCTTGTATCTAGACACAGCCTAAGTTACAGGCTGTCTGCCAGTGTGTTTTAAAAACCACCCCTAGTACTGAAGAACACACTTCAGTACTGCACTCAGATTGCACAGATCTTCCTACATATTGAATTTTTTGTTTGAATTCATCTTGTATTTCCTATTGCTTATAAATTCTAGGACTTCACTAGACCTAGAGCAGAGTGCTGAGTCCCTAACCAAGATGAGATGTGTGCTGGTTTAACCACAGCAAGATAGCTGCCGTGTTCTTGAGCATAGGTGTTGGCTCAGTCATAAATGCAGAGCTGCCTCTAGGACTGGTTTGGAGAAGAGAGGTAATGCATGAAGAGATGAGTCTGAAACTCATTTTAAGCAGAGAAATGAGGATGATTGTCTGGTTTCTCATGGGCCAGCTGTAACACCCATTTATGTCTATTGAGAACTTCTGCCCGGTTGCGGAGGAAGGCTGAACAAAGATGTAGAAATATGACAAGTGGGTAGGACTTGCCCATTCAACTTGTTGGCATATTATCACAAAATGTTCTTACATTACTCATCCATAATTGACCAGAAGTGCAAATGCAGAATCACAGAGTTGTTGGAAGGGACCTCTACAGATCATCGAGTCCAACCCCCTGCCAGAGCAGCTCCCTTTCCCAGGTTGCACAGGTAGGCATCCAGGTGCGTCCTGAACATCTCCAGAGAAGGAGATCCACCACCTCTCTGTGCAGCTCCAGTGCTCGACTGCCTGCACTGTGAAGAAGTTCCCATGCACATTTGTGCACAACTTCCTATGCTTCAGTTTGTGGCCGTTTCCCCTCATCCTATTCATACCCACTGCAGAGAGGTTTGGCCTCATCTCTTGTATTTTCCTTTCTGCAGTTCTTTTCTCTAAGAAAAGCTAGCACACAATGAGCCAGGGAGCAGCATATTTCAGTTCTGGTGCTGGTTGTAAGCAAGCAGTGTACACAGCCCTTTATTACCTGTGTTTGTCAGTGCAAGAAAAATATGCTCTATTTCCCAGTCAGCAATTCCACAATATCATTAAAAAACATTAAAAAATGAAAATTGAAGTAGAATAGAGTTAGAAGTAGTATATAAACAGGTAAAAACGGTCTCAGAAATGTTTTCAGGATTGCAACCTTTGTATCTCCATCAGTACTGTCATGCTGTGACATCTGTGTGATTGTGTACACCTTGGGAAAGGCAGAAAGGTTCAGGTAAACAAGATTCTTTCCTACAGAAAGTTTGCATTTATAGATTTGAATTCTAACAAAGTTTGGCAGTAATATGCTGCTTCTGACTCTTTCCTTCTGTGTTGCTTTGGTGTTCAAGGGATGTATGGGCATTAAGTTTGTGAAGTTTTGTGCACAGTGTTGCTGTAGTGAGAACCTTTGTGTTGTGCTCATGCTAGGCTTTGCTTCAAAACAATTCAAAGTTGATGTTGTACTGGAAAGCATGACCTTTCAGTACCAGATTAACCTGACAGTGGGTGCCTGAAGGATCGTGACTATTTTAGAGGAGGATATTTTTGGTAAGAGTAAGGAAAATAAGAATGTGTGTGTGAAAAATAATTTATGGTTGAGATCAGTCATTATCTACTGCACGTAGGAGAGTCTGGAAGTGTTTAGCATGCTTTAGTATCGTGTAGAGAGAGATAGTTTTTAGGATGTCAAAGTTCAATTTTTAAGTTGGAAAATAAAGCAATAAATATCAGAGAGAACAAAGAGATGTGCATCAGTTGTACTCTGCAGCTCTGTTTCTACTGCTGTGTCCATAGGCCGACACCACAGCTGGTCAGGCAGAGGAGTAAATTTGACCAGGTCTGTATGATATATATAATAAAAGACAAGTACTCACCAAGGTAACCTCATTAATATACCAGTCAGAAATGTGTTCTGTGCAGCATGTGGCAGAGAATGAAGAAGTGTCACTATTAGAAGGACTCATGTTAGATGATCCCTGCCAGATTTCTGATTTGCTTTTTTCCCTTCTTAATTTGCTTTAGAAGTCTCGGTCGCATCAGCTGCTACTTCCATGGGGTTAATCTGTAAATGTAATCCAGTCTGCAGTACTTCTCCTGATCATTCTCTATTGCCAGTAGCTCTCATTTCCTTTTACTAGTGGACTACTTCATACTTCACTTACTTGTGGTTCCGATGTACTCGTTGCCAGGGCCACTACTTTTATCACAAGTCCTGAGGTAACGGGCATTTCATAGCAATTTTCATCACTTTGTTTTTAATGAAGTGATTTTTTGAGTTTTTTATTGATGTCACCAAGGCAATGTATATTCAGGCAACTACTTTACACCAACAAAATGACATCTTTATACCTCATCAGAGGTGGTAATGGGCTCGTTAATTCTTCAGTGAACACTCCAAAAAGCTGAAGTGACAGTACACAACCATGCCAGACTTCTTCTGGTGTCCAATCATTTCTTTAGTTGACCTTGTTACAAATGGAATCCTTGGCTAGTGATGTTCATAAAATGCGTGATTTATTAAATGGTCTACCAGAGTTTGTGCATTGCTGGTAAGGAACACAGATTTGATTTATTTGCTAGCTTGTGTTGCATCACTAAAAAATACCAAATAAGTACTGGCCTGTAATCTCAGGGCTCCTATCCAGCATAACTGCAGAGTAAACTCTTTCTGGAACAGGAAATCACATGTTTAGAAAGGGAGGTTCAGTTGTTGAGTGCTAGTAAGTTACTTTTCAGCTACATGAAGAGATGCTGTTAAAGAAATGCAGTTAATGTGTTGACACTGACGTGCTGACTTCATATTCAGAATCCAAACCAGTAATGTCGTATTTTCCAATGTGCCTGGATGTGACCTGATATATACGATAATGATTATGTTAGACTGAGCATTGAGTTTTTCTATTCTTCCACAGGAAGCTTCTGCCCAAACCATTTTTTCTAGTCATAGACACGTACCACTATGATAGTTTCTTTCTGTTTTTGTATTTCTATTTCTGTCAATTCATGTATGTATAAATCATCAGCAGTTGGCAGCCTTACCTTTATTAACATTCAGTCAGTTTACATTTGTAGCATTCAAATTTCTGGATATTTTCATTTGCAACTGTTTTCTTATAGTATACTTCACTGGTGTGTATAGAAAGCTTCAATACAAAGGCAATGTGGAATAAGGCATTTTTTTTTTCCCATTTAATAAATGTTCTGTGCTAGAGCAAAATGTAGTGCATTAAAATCAGGGTTGTCCTTGGCTTTAAAGGTGACATTTATCATATGTATAAAATGTTTATATGTCTCATGGATATATGTGCTTAGACAAGTAGTTTGTATTTAACTGAGTCATAACTAACCCAAAGAAAGAAACAGTATTCACAGTTCTGTAAAAATGCTGCAGTAGAGTAAGTACTGTGTATGTGTTCATGTTTAATAGCTTCATTTGGATCAGTGCTTTGGGCTGTAAACTGGTGTGGCTGATGAGGAAAAGGTTAAGAGCAGACATGGATTTTCAAAGAGAATTTGGGTGAAACTGGGTTCTGTGAGCATCACTTGTTGTAGAAACACAAGAACTTTATGGAGTGTAGAAAAGATGGTAGGTTATCATCTTTAACTATAAGATGCATATTTAAGGTCACGCATACGTTTTCATTTTCTTACATAAGACTTATTAACACAAAGACTTTTTAAGCCTTCTCTCAAGTGTGGTAATAGTATGGTGCTATTATTTGTTCCACTAGCTTGTCTTCCCTAAGGAAGCTGTTATTCTAAGGACAAAGCATTAATTGAGCACTCTGTAATATCTGGTGTCATGCTCTTTGTTTTTCTTGTTCTCTTTTCTCCAAACTGTGACCTCCACACTACATGGAGCACCTTTGTAGCCCATTGTACTGTTCATGATCCTTCTCTAAACTCTCTCTACTTTTTCCCTGCTGCCACCCATTCTGAAAAGTACTGCTTCATCTTTCTAAGTCATGTTGAATTCCCATCGCTTGTGTTACCAACAATTTTGCTTGCAGTCTTTGATGCTCATTCCTTTAGGCTGGTGATTTTTGGCATACTACTGCTTTCAGTGCCCTCGTTTACTTTGTTAGTCATCATCCTATGAGTGTAATTCCCTCAGAATAAATCACTGATACAGTCTGTAATCTGAAGAAATGAGGCCACTGTTGGAAGGCGTACAGAGCAAGCAATACTTCTCATTCTCTATATTTCTGATAAGTTTTCTTTGGTTGTTTTAATTGAAGGCAGATATGGAAGTGAATTTCTTTCCTCTTCTGGAAGGAAGAGGAAAACCTGCATTTTCTTGAGGTTACTGGCCTATTCCTTTAGAGGCTTTTGAAACTTGAATTTGTACAGGAGAGGGAAGCCAGAAAATGGGCACACGTTTCCTTTTTCCGGAGAAAGGTTTCTTTTGAGGATTTTGGAACACTCACAGCGTAGGAAGAAATAAGTTCTGACAAAATCTCCTGCACTGAAGCAGGTCCTGAGGTCCAAGGTGTGCTGTGGCTGACCTAACGAGCTTCTTGAGCAGAAGCAACAGGAGCCAGCTCTGCTGGTGCTTCTTTGTATTGACTGCTGACAGAAGATTCCTGTTCACGCTGGGTGAAGACCTCATTCAGTTCATTATTTTCACGTTTATGAAAACACAGAGGAAACATAATGAAAAAATTTCACGGATGAAAAATGTCTTTAGGTGCGGTACAGGATTTACATGGGTATAAACACACTGTTCTTTGTTTGAGTTGGGGAGAAGCCTGGAGATTCATGTCTCGATGCTTTTCTCCTGCTCGCTTCTTTCCTTTATTCTGTGGCAAATTATCGTGATGATATTCAAATGTGTTAAATATCGCCTGGTATCTTCAGAGCACAATTGTAGCTGGGAGGTTTTCTGGTTGCTTTCTCCTTCTGTGGTAGACATTCTAATAATAAACAGCCCAGTGAACAAACAGTTCTGTGCCTCTGTGTGGCAGAAGGAAGGGGGAGCAGATTTGAAGCCCAGGGAAATTGGATTTCCTGAACCTTCAAATGAGAGAGTGATATTACAAATATGCGTTGTGTGGTCCAGGAAAGAAATTTTGCTTTTTCTTTTTCTCTTCTCCCCAGCTCTAAAGAATTTTCTTTGATAACGCATAGGGTTTATGAAATGGAGGGTATGGGCAGAAGGATATTTCTTCAGTAGCCACCACTAGCAATAGGAAATCTTGGCTTCCATGTGTAATGAACTGGAATGAATAACTCTAATTCCCTCTTTTGCATTTGGTAGCTTAAACAGCCCTGGCTATGCTTTTTGTAGCATCTGCGATTACAGGAAATTCCTGTCAAAAGCTCTGTCCTGGAAGTTGCTACTGCCTATGGAGGTTGAATTATTTAATGCACAACGTTTATGCTCTTCTCTCAAGACTAGAGCAATATCAATACTAGTACAACGTTTAATCTTGGGTGTTTTTTTTTTAGCTTGACATAGCTTTTAGTACTTGAGTCAAAATAGCAAACAAGTGAAGTAATTTATCAAAGTTGTGTCTCTTAACTAGCTAAATTAACACTAGAATCACACACTTCTGTCTCAAATATGATGCTGCTGTTTAACTTTCCTGCATGTTCAAAATCAGTTAATACTTATGTTCCAATGAATGGAACACAGTTTGAATCGTGGTGCAAGATGCTCTTGTAGATGTGATTCTTAAAAGTACTCAGTGCCATTTCTCTTCTAAGGCCATTTTTGCTTTTCCATTCTGCCACCTTTACCTCCCAGTACTTTGCTTAACAACTTCCAGCTGTTCACATTCATCATCTGTGGCTCTACATCTCCTTCCCTTCTCCTCTGGTACAAAAGTTACAGCTTCGTTTTGCTTCAAGCTATTTCTGTCTGAGATAGAACTTTTCATCCACCTTCCTTCACTTTCTGCAGTGACATCCAACGAGGGAGTTGTCACTGAGGACAGAGGGCAAGCAATGCCTTTGTTTTTTTGTTTTTTTTTTTAAGTAGTAGTCTGCTATGACATTTATGAGGAAACTGTAATTCAATGGGAGAAACCCACGTTTAGGCATATCAGCATGGTCCTAGTCTTCGTATGTGCTGTTTTTGTTGTTATCTGTTCTTTAAAAGAACGTCTGACTTGTCGCAGTCAAATTTTACAAGACAGGAAAGGTATCCTTAACATAAAGCACATTTTTGATCAATTTGAGCAGTGGGAACTGAAGCAGCTCTCGAGGAATCATGGTTTCTCACAATTCTGAAAGTAAAATGTGATACCTTAATACTACTGGGCATTTGGAACAACACAACAAAAGGATTTTGAACTATTTTATGTTTTATGAACCTCTTCTTACAGTCCAAGAATGAAGACAGCTATTTCTACACAGTAGAATGTTCAGGGAGACAAAATTCTGGTTCTACAAAGCATTTTGCCTATGACAAGGGTCCACATCAGGTCCCCAAATGGTTCTACCTACTTGAGCATCTGATAAACTGGGTGTTCAGGTCAGAATGAGATCTGCCAGGCTCTGCCTGGTTGTGAAGATTTGATCCCTAGCTGCCTATTGATTACATCTGATGCATACTCAAATAGAAAGAGCATTTCAGAATGTCTTTGAGAAAAGAAGACACTTCTGTTTAAATACCAGAAGCACAGCAGGGTAAGGCCACGAAAAGAGCTTGCCTTTTTCCTTCTGATGTTTTCTGTTGTCTTCTCTATTTCATGGTAGCAAAGAAACATTTTATGTAGAAGGCATGGGAATCATTTTGCAGTTGATGAAATCTTTCTTTACAAATGCTTGGACCACATGGAGCACTCTCAGTTGTGTCACTTGAATAAAAAAGTGCTGGTTAACTACAAAACCTTCCTGTCTTCTGCTGTAGGTCATTATGTGAGGAACTGTTGGTTATAATTTGCTGTTTGTGCTGCCTTCTGGAGCCCATGGAGAAATTCATCTTTAAGAAAGTAATCTCATGAATTATCCCTTGAGTTCTAGCTAGTGTTTTGCTCTGTTGGGTATGAAACATGCTCACAGATTAAAAAGATAGGTGCAGAAGTGTTAAAGATAATTAAAGACAGAAAGGAGAAAAGAGCTCTTATGCCCTCTGAGATCATTTCCTCCTTCTGCAGATGGATGGAAAAGTTCCATTTTTGTTGTTCAAACTGATTCTGTTCCATTTTAGTAACAGTTTGTTGCAAAACCAAAAGGAGTGTCAGCTTCTCCATGGAGCATTAAAGTGCAAAAATGACTGTCCACGACAACCTACACCAGTGGAGCTGGAGAAAGTTCAGCCCCTCATCTCATTCTGCCTCTGCTGAGGTGAGGAAGGCTCTCATATATTGTTATTTTCTTGATGAGGGAAAACAAAAATGGAAAAGAGTTTGCTAGACCTTCATCTGCAAGTTGAACAGATGTGAACAGTGGTTCGTGCTGCAGCCATGGGCCTGTGAGAAGGAGAAAAACTGCAGTGATGCTGTTTGGATGACAATATTTGCAAAGGAAGGAGAGCTAGAGCCACGTGCTGAAGGTGGCTGTGAGCCCGGCTGCTGCTGGGTCACTGCCATAAATTGTGGACTTCAGCATTTCTGACCCTTCCTGCGTATCATTATTGCACAGTGAAGCTGCTGGAGGAGCAGCTGTGCTGGTACCCTCCTCTGTAACGCTGGCACGCTTTGCAGTGAGCCTTTGAGAATCTTCAGTGAGCTGCCTGTGTGGTGTCAGAAGTTTGTCTCGAATAGCACCTGGATGCTTCTTCACTCATGGGGAAGATGTAGGGTAACATTCATCTCTGGCTTTTTCTGCTGGGGTCTCTAAAACCGTCTTGCAAAGGTCTGACACCAAAATGGTGTTCAATTTTGTTTCTGTGTAAGATTTGCTGCTATGCATGATTTACCAATAGAAATATGAAGTAGTGCTCTTTATGACCAGTTACTTTTTGATATCAGTAACTTCTTCAGTAGTAGTAAGGCTGAGACCAAAAATAAATAAGTCCACGAGCTTTCAGAGGCTGCTGGTTCTCCAAAGTCAGATTTGATTTAATGAGCTGGAAATAAAAACTCTACGCATCACGGTATCATACCTATCAATTGCACCTCGTTAGACCCTTCCCAAATAGTCACACAGTCTTGATCAAATGTTTTATTGAAGCATAAAAGAAATTTTAACCTTCCCATTACAGAGATCACAAATAAGGTAAAGGCCTGCTAGTACAGATAACACAGAGTGCTGTTCTATTGATTCTGCCTGCCTTCGCTGCACCCACTGCTGTCCTCTATCTTTTAACAATTTTCTGAGACAGATAACTAATTCTGCTGAGATCCTTTGACTGCAATGACAGTTTCACAGCTCCCTCTTGGGACTGTCACGAATGTGATCAGATTTTCAATCTGCAAACACTTATTGATTTGCTTTCTAGAAACTTCCTACAAAATCCTGCCGGCGTAAATAATTTCTCCAAACTTCATCAGCATGTATTATATGTTCTTCAATAGCATAATTATAGTTTAAATAGAACTCCTAAGGTGTGTTCTTGTCTTAGCTTCAGCTGGAATTGAATTGTTTTCTGGAGAGTGCCTGGTACGATGCTGTGTTTTGGTTCTAGGAGAAAAACAGTGCTGATAACACACCGATGCTGGGGTACCATTGTACCCCAGATAATCTTAATCTCAAATCCTATTTTAGACATGGCATTAATCCTGATGATTGATCACACTACTTAACTGAGGAAATTAGAACGGAAATGAAGAATGGGATTGGTGTTTGCTCATTTTTAATAATTACTACTAGACATATCATGTGTGGTTATAGAGATGTATCCATTGCAAGATGCTCAGCAGTACCTGCCCTCAGAGCATCAGCTTGTGAGGTGATCTGACACCCAGACACTGAGAGGTTTTGAACAGTACGGATTGGTAGAGTACGTAGATGGCGCTGAAAGCAGTGTTGCCCATTTATTTACATGGGAACTACAACACGTACAGAGAGCTCTATGACACCACTGCTCAATAGAGCAAATTGTCAGCCACAAATTTTTCAGCATAGTAACCCCAATGAGCTGTGCGTTTTTGGCAGCTATGTGCAAGAGCCTGCATGGCACACTCATAAAAATCTTCACCAGTGGAGGAAATTTGCTGTTGCCACTGCTGAAATGCACCACCCACTGCCTTACTGTGCTCACATCCACTGGTTGGTCTCCAAAAATGTTCAGCAAGAACTGATGAATGCCAATGGGTGCCAATTTTTTCAAGTGGAGGAGTTCAATTGCACATCTGTGCTTCATTCTCCCTTCTCTGTCAGTCGCCATTTTTGTCAGACCACCTCTCTGCTTTGTAGTTTTTTTTTCCAAGCTGAGCGGGATCTCTGTGAATGTTTTTGTGATGCAAGCGTCACGCTCCAACATAAAGGAGGGAGATGAGGTTCTTTATGTGTATGTGTATACCCCGATGGTGAGATTAAGACACAGTGGGTCAAACGTTAGCCCAACCAGTTTATTACAATTACTAGTTGCTTAGGGATATGGGGAAGGGAAGATGGGCGACATAAGAGATGAAAAGCAAGGGGACCTGGCAGAAAGCAAGAGAGAGAGAGAGAGAGCATCACCACCGTGGATCCAGCGAGGTCCATAGTCTGTTGATCTCAGGAACTCATCTGGTCACTCTGGGGGATGGGAGAAAGCCGGGAAAGCTTCGCAGTAAGCAGGCACTGTAGGGGAGGGGAGGGGGGGCCCGGTCTTCCAAAGAGGTTTCTCCCTCAGGAAAGTCTCTTGTCTCTTCTTCAAAGTCTTTGGTTTAGTGGTGCTGAGAAAACCGACCGAGCAACTCAACACACCAATGAGTTATGTCAAGCAGCTGTTCCCCCCGTTACAGTGCTGGGTGCATGGGGGATCTCTCCACCAAGAGAAATGAATAAATATTTAAAGGGATAACACATGCATATTCATCACATTCCAAACTCTGGTTATTGAGGGGATTAAACCTAAGGGTCAGTTTTGCTGTAAATTTTCAAACCTTGAAGGGGGAGAACTCCTCACCATTCCTGTGGATGTTTTGTTTAAGAGAGATGTCTGTTTGGTTATCTTGTTGGGACAACAGGATGTCTGTCCTGCTTTCTTATCGACAAGTTTAGCTGCCTCCATGTACTTGTATTAGTTTGATTTATGCCCACCCCCATTTCTAAGTTTCATTCTCTGTGTAACACATCTGGCCCAACAGATAAATCAGCAGGGAGTAGTACTTTCAGTGCCATGCACAAGTATCATTGTCCTTTGCAGTGATCAGCTTCTCCAAGCCGTACCCCGAAAAAGACAACTTGCCCCTATTTCTGCTTATCTTTACAACCACAAACAGAGACATTGAGGTGCCACGACAACCATCTAGATGATTGGCAGTTGTCAGTTAGAGTCCTACAGCCAGAAATGCCACGTGAAGCAAGCTTTGAGACAACAAAAGTAAAAAACAGTTTCTGTCCTTCACAGCAAGTCTCTAGAGTGTGACAAGAATAGTCATGTTAGGGATTTGGGAAAGGGTAGGACAGGAGTGCTCTTAAGAAGTGAGGAAGATGAACTCAGAACTGCACACTTGTGTTTGTCATGATTTCATTTGGAAGTTCTGTGCGACTCTTTCCAGTAATCACAAAGTTTTTGTCGCAAGAACTCCTCTAGATTGAAAGCGGCGAGAGATTTAACTCCAGAGAAGTTTCGAAGAAAGTGAATGTTCCTGCATTTCCAAGGTATTGCGCAGCAGGTGTCTGGAAGTGGAGGTTGGAGGATGGCTCTGCTCGAGATGTATCAGCTGGAGAGCAGAGGTCATGGGTTTTTTGTTTATTTCTTCTGCATGTAGTGGTGTTTGACGCTGAGACATGTAACACATTCTGTCTGAACTGATGTGAGGAAAAGATCTCAGGAAGAAATAGAAAAATAGAAGTAGTTTTGGTCATTGCTCCTCTGTCTTTGTATCTAAGATAACACAACCACCTGAGTTGAAAGATGAAATTCAGAGCTGCCTTGCTTTGTTATTTGCACAAGGGCAGCAAAGTGCAGAAAAGTAGCAAAGCGACCACGATGAGCCGCTGAAGACAGGACATCAGGGACATGTGGAGTTGGCTGTTTATTGATGGCAAGAAGCAGTCATGGGAGCTGCCCTAATTTCCCTTCCAACATTCAGTACTTACGTGTGAGAGATTGGCTTCATCAGCCTGTTTGTGATGCAGGTTCCTAAACCCCTACTCTGTGAGTCTTTGAAGCTATGGGCAGCTGTGCTAAGGGTAATTAGTACAGGTTCTCAGTCTTCCTCTAAGTAAAAAAGTTTTGGGCCTGTGTTGTATTTACCTTGATTTTCTGGGTGAAGTTGTATTTCCATTTAGAAGAACAAAGATGTTATAAGCCGAGCTTCTGCTGTGTCCTAGGAGCATCCCTGCCATTTCTGTTTACTCTAAAAACATTATGTAGGTAACTAGGGAAACATCTTCAAAAGAAAATGCTATTGAAGGAGAGATTTATAGATAAATGCATAGATACATAGACTGATCGGTTTGGGAAAGACAGAGTTTATCTTTGATCTCCAGAGAACGAAGAACAGTGTAGCAGTGCACCTGAGCTACCTCTCTGTGAAGTGTTCAGTTATCACCATTATCATGACTGATTGTTCACGGAGTTTTTGATAGGCTTGCAGGATAATTTAGAGCAAGTTCTTGTCTACCCATAGCATATTTCCTTCATTGAGTTAACCACAAGATGAGTATTAACCACTCAATTTGTTTTCATATCCACAAAGTGTGTGAGTTTTGATTAAGATATTAAATATTTTTAAATTCTAGGTGGAGGAAGAAAGAAGAAAACAGCAAGACTTGAAGAATGTTGTAACTTTCTAATGATGATTTTGACAAATAGTTCTAGTCCTCACAGAAGTATCTGTCTTCCCTCCTTTTGCTGCAGTTCAGCTGCAAACCAGTATTTCCAAACCAAATCATGAAGTTTGATGGTGGAGTTAAATATGTTGCTTCTACGTAGATTTAGTAGTAAATAGTAACAGAAAACAGGTAAGTTTAGAGATTAGAGGACACAAGAAATATTACAGATTCTGATCTTTGCGAAGAGACAATGCATACTCTTGAGGCAAGCAATGGCAGCATTCAGTCCTTCTTTCTTTCTAGGGTAGACTGCATGTACAGTATCACAGAATTACAGAGTTGTAGGGGTTGGAAGGGACCTCTAGAGATCATCTTGTCCAACCCCCCCCAGCCCAGGTTGCACATGTAGGTGTCCAGGCAGGTCTTGAATGTCTCCAGAGAAGGAGACTCTAAAAACATTTCAGTAAGATTATTTTTTACATTTATTTATTTATCTCATTAAAAGGGTTGTGTGCTGAGCAGCAGACGAGCTGCTCTCTGTTCAGTGACACACAAAGAGAGAGACACATCCTTTCCTGGAGTAAGCTGAAACAATAAAGAAAAACACTGAAAGTGCAAGCAATACAGACAAAGGAAGCCTTTGGATATGGTTTAAATGCATTTAGGTTGGGACTTATGCACGAGACTACACAGAGGCATGGAGAGAACGTAAAAATTAGAGTAGAAGTGGAGAGAGTGAATTGACAGAGCACACTGCTCGTTTAATGCCCTCTGGATGGCATCCCTTCCCTCTACTGAGTCAGTTCCATCACTCAACTCAGAGTCATCCACAAACCTGCTGAGGGTGCACTCAATCCCACTGTCCACTTTTAATTAAACACAGTTCATTCTGGTTCATTCTGAGCACTACAATGCAATACTAAAATGATTGTTTCCATGCAGTGGCCACCAGCCACGCTCATTTAGCTGCGTGAGTTAACTTTCAGATCATGTATGATCTATTAAATCCAGTATTGATAACACCTGCAAAAAGCTCCATTCAGGTTCCTTTGGATGCAAACTGTGCATAAAAAGGGAGAAGTTGGAAGAATCCTGCACCCCATCATCACCTTCCTTCTTCTCATGCATTTGGGAATCATCCTTACACTGGCACTTGCTTCCTCTTTGCATAAACCATAGGTAACATGTAAAGTTTTGCTCACACACACAGGCTTCAACCCTTCTACTCCCATGACAACTGCATATGCAGCTGAAATAATCCAAATAGATAGTTTGAAAACTCCTCGAAGGTACCACAAATCTTATATAAAGTTGCTTTACATTATTAATGATAATTCATGTCATCATTTCCACTATTATGCTTCAAACCGTTTTACATTACTGTTTCTCCTCGAGAAAGACTGGCAAGTTGTTTTATTAACTGAGTACTCTATCTCATGCTTAGCCTGGAAGCCAGAGTTATTTATTGGACATTTAGCTCAAGTAATTGAGTGCACAAAGTGCTTGCCAGTACCTTATTGCTACATGTAAAAGATAACACTGAAATTTCCATTGCTTTCAAGTAGCTTTAACCAGTATTTGAACAATTCACCTGAGAGGATACCATTTGTAAACTAACAGAAAACATCATAGAATATATACGAAGTTAATCAGCAGTCTACAGATCAAGACAGCTAAGTAGTGATGCTAACAAATCCAATCACTACAAAAAAAAAAAAAAAAAGAAAAAAAAAAAAGAAATGAAGTTCGCAAGCAGAAATCTTGCTCAGGAATCAATATGCTGGCATATTCTGCAGTACCAGCTTAGCAGTCACCTTATAATAAAGGCACATGGGCTACAGCCATGCAGAGGGGACTGAAAAGAGCTCACTAGGCAATGCCCTTCTTCCCATTTGCCTTTCAGAGAGACACCGAAGCACAGTCCCACAGGAATGGCTGGCTCCAGGCATTTGCCTTTCCACACACACCAGGTCCCATGGATGTCTCAGGATCTCCTGTTGAATAATATCTGCAGCAGCTGTCTCTAACAAAGGCTGTGTCAGCTCTCAGATACTTCAAAAACAGCAAAGCCTCTAGTGAAAGTATGGCTGGATCTCACAAGACCTGTGTGGATAGGAAACGTGCTGCTGCAATGCTCACCACATTCCCTGAACTGCTGACAATGTGCTCATGGTGGAATATCTGCATGCCTTGTTGCCTAAAAAAGTCTCATGTCTCTGATCTGTTTGCATAGATATCACCTGGACACAACAAAACCTCTGTATCGCTCAGTGGGAGAAAAAAAATCCCCAGAGGGTTTCCAGAAGGATGTAAATCCGGGATGATTAAAAAAAGACAAGTACAACAAAAATTCTGCCACACACCATAGGTGTAAGAATAGGCTCGCCTCTAAAAGTATGGACGATTAGGGAGAACAGTCTTCTGGATAAAGTCTATGCCTGTACACCACATGGGTGGAAATTATAAACTATGGCTCTGAAGAACTCAGTCTTTGAAGAAAACAGAAATACTGGAGAGATCAAATCCTAGGGATCTAGGTTCCTAAAAGTCAGTTAAGTAGTATCAGCTTTGTGGAAAAGAGAAGCAGAAAAGTACATGGGGCCAAAGGGAGGTTCCATCAGCACCCAAAATGCAAGGCCGAAGGATCTGGTTGATAAATCAATGGCCTGAAGAGAATAAAGTGAGGAATGAAGAAAGGATAGGAGGAAATACAGAAAATACAGAGATTCAGCAGATGATGGCAGGTACAGATGGCAGCTAGATGGGACTTAGAGCAAGAAATAAGCCTCAAATTCTCTAATTATGGGAAATATTTCCCAATATCCAGGACTGAGACTCTGGAAGATAGAAAAAAGGAGCAAAGTATAACCACAGTAAAAGCTGAGGTCGGTTCACTGAAAATAGCCACCTGGACTAAATGTTCCTGCCACTCGGACAGCAGGAGGGGCCACTTGAGCCTGGAGAAAGCAAGGTGCAAAGCTGGCACCTTGTCAAGGAGCCGATAGCCTGTTCTTCATTTCTATAGTACACCACTAAAAAGCACTTGATCTGGTCTGACTGATGTACGACTAGGAAAAAAATATTTTTGAATAAGTTTGGAGATTTTCACTCTTTACCTCATTACAAGATAGGAAAACAACAAGATGCTTTTCATCACTCATTAAGAGGGGATGTACTCAGGGACCTGACATCTTATCCAGCAACCTGACTATTCTAACAGGGGCCCTGAGCCTGATGTCCCAGTCACTTTTATTTTTTTCTATCCTATTAGGCTCTCTGCAGTCAAATTTTTATCTGTGCAACTTATTATTCGTACTAACTCTTGATAATGGAGAAGCTAGATGGTCCTAATGATGAACACAGCTAATTCCCTTTTCATCATGTTGGGAAAATGATCTTTTCTCTCTGCAGCTTGCACTTTTTCCTTTCCTCCCTCCCACACACACACACACACACACACACACAAATTTATTGGTCTGTGATAAAAACGTCCAGACTGTTCTGCAAATCAACTATAAATTCTCAGCTTGAACCCACAGAGAGTGACTTGCAAAATCCTACAGTTCTTAATTGGGCCATGCTCCCAGCTAATGAGACCAACAGGAATTGGCCCAAATTACCTCGGATCCTCACCCAAGTACTTGATCTTGGTTGAGGGGAGCTATCAACCATGTCCAGTGCGAGCTCAGAAGCTGTGGGGCAGGGTTAGGGGTCCACGCAAAGCAGTTCTGCTCTCTGGTTGTCATGCTGATTTCCTCAGCAGTAATTCATTGCTATCATCTGTTTCCTGGAATCATTTGCAGACACCAGCTGTCAACGAGAGTTTTACATTTAGCCATGAGAAACAAATGCATCTGGACACCAGATTTCTTAAAGCCTTCTCTGGCATCCATCATAGCACTTTTGGGGGAAAAATAGATCCAATTAGGTTTTTGCCATGCAAGACTTTCAAAGGTTTTGTCTTGCAGGCATTTCCACCTGCCACCACTGCTCCACCCCCATTTCCTTCACGCAATCAGAGAGATTCTCTGCACTTATAAACTTATTTTATTGGCATTTCACCTTAGGCTGACAATTTTCAAATAAAATTCTCCAGGCAGAAACTGACACCACAACTAAATGGCAAACAGTTATCACAGTGCTGTTTTGTAGCTTTCCAACACATCCAATTAACTTTGCAGTGCTACAGTCCACAGAGGTGTATTTTTATGTTCACTACAGCTGCCAGGAAACAATCGCTCGAGAACCACTGATGTTTGTGGGTCTACACTGGCTCTTACACAAATTCATATGGGTCTTCTGGGTCCTTGGTTATCTAGAGTTAAGGACCTTAGCCCAGGAGTCATTTAAGTGCTATGTTTTCAAGAGTTAGAGAACAAAAGAACAAAATGCAAAAGAACTTTGTGTTTCACTCACATGCCCTGGATGTTCTGTGTTGAGTCATTCCTGCCTTTAAGGTGCCAGCCTACATTGCAGACCCTAACCTTGAACATGTTGCTCTAGCAGACACACTGTTAGAACCCATCTGCAACCACTTCTCACAACCCAGACCACTCCAGAACCCAGCCCTGTCAGAAAAGCCCAGGGCTGGGTCAGCACTCCTCAACCCAATGGTTTTGTTATAAGAAAATACAGAGGCAAATGCAAGAAGGCCAATGAACAAGTCAAACTACATACAGTGCAGTCTAGCACTAAAACCATTGGGAACTGAATGTACAAAACCAAACACGCTGCAAAACTACTCTAATACTGTTAACTTTCCTTATGTTATAATTACTCTGTAAATGACAAGTTTGGTATTATATGCATGGGTATTGTTTGTACACTCCTCCTCCGGGAGCACATTATCAGTTGTGTTATCATCTTTGCCTTCTGGTCGAGCTGTGTAGTGACTTAACATCAGTAATTGAAAAATGAAACTAACAATAAAAGAAAACTAAATATAAACATGGTTTTAGTGTCTAACCCACTCTTCTCATTATCTTTTCTCTCAGCCTTTCTGACAATTGTATTCAGTCCCTCCGGTGTGCTTTAGACAGGCAATGATCTGCTTTGTTCTGAGCTTATTGTGCACTGATAAACTAACACGTTCATCATAGGCTCTCTGCAGAGATAAAACAAACTGGGCAAAGAAGTCCAGACTGATGGCAAGTTCTCCTTGCAGTACACAATGCTTTTCTGAGGTAGGTATCCACAGAGTCAAAAAGCCATCCTCGCCCAGTAGGCACACAAGCAGACTCTGTACCACACTCATATCCTTCTCACTGTCTTTAAGGTTAAGTAGCTTTTTGAAATTATATCCCACACATTTATTTTTTTCCCTATGCAAATATGCCTACTTAAGCATACGTTATGATTTCATACCATTTTCTTAAGATCCTCCAACTTCAGCATGATTTAATAAATCCAAGGACTCATCGGCCCTGGTGATCATGCAAGGTTAACACTACACAGCACATTTGCCCTCAGATCCCAAGTGCTGCAGTAATGTATTTCAGCAATATGCTAATATAACTCAAGTGACTTCCATAAATGCATTCCCAAACTAACTGAAACACGGATTATTCCCTCTGCTTCCCCATTACGCTTATTAAGAGAAAATGTACTAAACTTTATGTATAGGACATATTTCCCTCGTTCCTAAGTTTAACTTCTAGTCATGCAATTCTTAGTTATTTCCTCCCAAGGCAAGGATAAAACTTGTATCACTGCTCCTCAGTTGCACAAAAGGAGGATGAGTATAGAAACCCTCCAAATCTGCACTCTCAGACCCAGTACTGAGTGATGGTGCCAAAGTACCATCAGTCAGGGGCCCAAGCTCATACTCTATGCCCTTCTAGATCCTCTGAAGGCTGTAAGGGCTGCAGGTACCTGCACAGGTTGAGCCTCTGGAGACCTGATCATTTCCCAGTGCAAGAACTATGCAAAATTTATCACTAATTCTGCAGAATTATTTCCTCAGCTTTAAGAAGCCATTTTTTACAGGAGTGGTCTCAATTTCTCTCAAGTGAGGACCACAGACATTACTTGGTTCAGGCAGCACAGTCCCTCAGGGAGATGAGCAGCAAAATCACACTATCTACTTGTATTTCTGTATCAGCATCTCGTAATCAAAGTTGCAAGCAAAGTTCCATTTTCAACATGGAAATAAAAAAATCCCTGCAGCCCACTACAGGTATATAAGTATGGTCAAATGTGGACGTATTTGCAATTAGATGTCCAAAGCCAATCATCGCTCTACCTCTAGGATAAAAAGAGGGATTAAGGCAAGTAAGAGAGGAGAAGTTTCACGAGGGAGAGAGGGACAGAAGGCAGACATCGCTGCTTCTTGTCAGCGCCCAGCACTAGCTCACAAACAGCAGCGAGCAATTTCAAACAGAACATATCTTTGGAAAGCTGACATTTTATGTTAAGCTTTTTTAAAGGCCAGATGCCTTCAACAATTTCCAATCAATTAAAACCAAGAACAAGTTCAGCCCTCGGCAGAGCCTAAAGCAGAGACTAAAAATGAACCTAAATTTCTTACTGCTTTTCAATGGAAAACAGTTTCCTTCGTGCATTCCTTGAAGTCAGCAACAGAGTTTCATATGATTTGGTCTCCTCTGTTATAATCAGTATTTCTGAAATACTTTCGAGTCTTACCAACCTAGAGTACTGGATCAATGAAGCCTGAGGTCTGCCTAGAAATAATCTGAGCCCAGAGTGACATTCCCTTCCAAAAGAGTCAGTTTTCCTGCCATGTTAGTGTTAGTTTCAGTCTGTTGAGGCAAGAGTTCAGAGAAAGAGGAAAACAAGTGTTCTAATTAAAAAATTAAAGTGGTGAAAAGGAAGGGACTAGGGGAGGAAATCAGGATTGGAACGTGAAGCAGAAAAGGCACAGGAAAAGGAGAAAGTCACAACCCCAACTTGGCCTTGTACAGCCATGCCTGAGGAGCTCCTTGGCCCTGTGTCTCAGCTGAAGCCCAGTCCTCTTTCTGACCTTAGAAACAAAGTGAATGAAACATGCAGCTTTACACCAGAAGGGCCAGCTAAAGGCAGTCGTACAGGTTTAAGTTTGGCTTTATGGAGATTTAAAGAACTCAAATAAAAGATCAAAAATAAAGGAGATTGATTTTAAAATATACCTATTGTGAAAGAGCTTTGACACCTCCGTGATCTTTTTACTGCCTTCTATCAGAGAACACATGCAGGGCATTTTCAATTACTTTAATTACGTGTCAGGGTTATTGATGCACTAAACCCTGCCAGCCATTCCACAACATTATCTTTAATCGCTAGCATTTTCTTATCTGTGTTCCCAGTAAGACTATTTTCAGGTATTTTATTGGATAAAAAGGGAATGAAATAGTGCATTTAGATTGAATATAAGAAGATAAGAAGCTCAATTTTCTCACCCATCATAATAAAATAATTATAACACTAGCATTATTTACGTTTATAAAACTTCAAAAGCCTTTCTGGCATAACACTAGGATTCAAGTCACTGCTGTTTCTTTAATACCTTACTAGAGACCTTGAATCCCAAAAATTCAAAAACCAACAAGAAAAACAAACACCATCTCTTGTACTGGTCCAGACTATCCTCAGCAGCAAAGGAGGCTTTACAGACTTCCTTTGCCCCCTTTCCTCTGCTAACCCTTGGGGTGAATGGAAGCCCAAAAATGCCCAGAAACAAGGCTGTCAGTGTAAATCAGCACAGGTCCACTCAGGTTACATTTTTGACACTGGAAGTCAGATATATGATTATCAGAGGGTGAAATGCCTTTCTCAGAATTCTGGGTGCTACTGTAAAGACTGTAAAGACATCCAGCATCCTAACTGCAACTGCATAGTGAAGTTCTTAACAAAATGACTTACGTACGTAAGTGCAGAGATTAAACAGGAGTCCCGACCTGGAAGTGATCCTGTCCATCTCCTTTCATATTTGTATGCAGGAAGAAATTGATAGAGCAGAGCAACCAAACTGAGGGAACTGCACATTTTTCATATAGGGATCAACTAACCTTGGCAAGCTATCAACAGGAATCCAGAGTGCACCTACTGAATTCAAACTGCATCTACTGAAATAGCAGTGGGATGGCAAGTGATATTTGCTTCTGCCTGAAAAACTGAGCCAGGAGGTGGCAATACCTGTTGTACAGCACATAGCCTGCAGGAAAAAAAAAAAAAGGTGGACTTCTGGTAGCAGCTGATAACATCACGTTTTGGTATCACATTTTTAATAATTGAAAGAACAATAAAAATACACATTTTAATGTAGGATTAATTTTAAGCCTGTTATTTATATGAAGGACAGTTGGTGAATGATCATCTTCTGTTTTAGAGAGATCTCCATCCAGTAAGATGTTTCATGGCTCCTACTGTACAATGGCAGGGGTCTGTTTAAGATTCTGTCAGTAACCCAAATTCTGCATCCTTTGGAGTCCAGGCTCCTTCCAGGATCTGACCAAATGGCAACAACCTCTCGATAGAAATGGGAACCACCATGAACATAGAATTACTCTCCACTTGCTCACCTCATCAGCTGGAAAATCTGTTCACTCTAGAACATGGGTATTTACATTTAACTATGGAAACATCACACAGCCAAAACACAGCACTGACACTACTGAACAGTAGGGGGATCCTATTTTTAAGATCCAAAATGCTACCTCATTGCATGCACATAAAGGCATATGGAATCAGTCCCATGAACAAAGAAACTCAAGGCTTAGCACATGGCCATGTGAACAAGCCAGGACTAAGCACCCAGTTAATACTCTGCAGACAGTATTTTGCTTCACAGACTGCATTTACCTAGACAACTTATAGGTAAGTTAAATACTGAGCATTTTAGAATAAAATAACACACACAAAAAAGTATGCTGTACAGAAGGGAATTTAAGTCAAATATGTAAGAAACAGAACTGTACTGCCTGACTTGCATGAGAACCCTACATCACACTGAAAAAATGTAGTATATGTGCTCTAATTTTCTAAAAAGAACCAACAATACGTAAGCCAGTATGTTTATAGCAACATAATGTCTTTTGACTTGTGGTTTGAGGTCATTATTTCCACAGTTCTCAAGTATCATTGTGGAAATCTGCCTTGTCCCAGGAGCTATGAACACTGAACTACAGATGGAGTTTGTCTCTCAGACCAAGCAGAGAATGTAGCATCTTTATCACATCCTTTTTGTAGCTGATGAAAATGATGAACAGCTGTTAGAGGGCAAGAAGAAAAGAAGCCTTGACCTGGAGAACACAGACATGCAGGTGGCAGCTGAGGAACTTCATTAGGAAAGAAAACAACAGCAGAAAAATGTGAAAGGAGTATTAGCAAGGAAAATAATATGCCAATAAAGAAATTCTGGACACAACACTAAAGATTCACAAAATAAATGCAACGTAAGAAACAGGCCTTCAAACAAACCAGTCCATCTGATATGTAACGTGCGCAAAATCATTCACAAGAGACTACTAATAATGCAAAAACAAAACAAGAAATGCAAGCTATAGTTTGCAAAAGACAGTTTTGCACCTATTTAACTGATTTCTAGACAAGTGCAAGACCTCCAGCTGTTTTCCTGCCATCTTTCTCCTGCTGAAGCTGCAACTTCTTCCCCTGCATCTCAGTTGCATACAGCACTGCTAGATTGTATTTGCTGGGAACTACTAAGAGGCAGAGATTAATTTTCTTTGCTGATGCCTGACACACAACCAGGGTAACCATTGATGGCCACTGTTGACTGAGGAGTTGCTGATGAGTGCAAGGCAAGAGAAATACTGTTTTTCTTCTTTACAAAAAGGAGAAACATACAAAACAAAACAACAACACTCTTGGCTCCTGAATATCCCTGCTGAAATTCTGAAATAATCCCACAATAATTTCTTTTCAAGTTGTCATTGAGAAAAAAGATGAGGACTATCAAACAGCTTCGCAGCTAAGCCAAAGGATCATGGAAAGCAGAAGCAAAAGACTGTCAACAGTATCAGATACAGCTCAGTTGCAAATTCCTATCAAATATTTTTTGTGATTATAAAGCTTCAGATG